>CM076578.1:1820814693-1821414693 GCA_034641835.2 Pinus albicaulis
TCTAAACCCCAAGAACCTTCCTTCCTCCTTCAACCTCGCAAAACAAGAAAGAACGTGTACTGTAATAAACGAAGTGCCATATATATATTTTCCTAAACGTTAGTGTAATCTAATGAAATATGATATAAACGATAATAACCGCTTAATATAATCCTAATCTTTCCACATACACAAAATAGATACTAAATACGTGTTCGGTGAACAAGATGGGGCCGTCATTATGAATAAAAGATGCGCGTAAATAAAGAGTGGAGAGATCACCTGAATCCTTCCACGATCTTCGAACAGACCGTCGTCCGGATTCGTCTCGCCCTTGCCTCGCTAAGAAATTTTCAAGACTTGTGCACTCGAGATGGCATATAAATGGATGAACATCTCTAGGAAATAAGGGTTTCCTGTATAAATCTAGGAAAGTGCAGGAGGCATGGGGAATCAGACTTGAACTGGGATTCCAACAGAGTCTAATTTCTATAAAATTTCTCTCTCCCTTAGGCCATGCACATGAGGGGCTTTTATACTCCCTCAAAGTAGTTTCAGTCAGTTGGAAACAGTTGGCCACGTACTGGGGTGGTTGAACTACTAGAGTAACCATCAACCAAGTCCGAAAATAGGGAATTTATATATTTTTTAATGGTTTTAATGGCATACACAGAAAAGTACATGTGGAATCGCGTATACACGTGGAAAAGTCTGGGCATACCTGCGTATGGGAATTTTAACACTGTTTTTTAGTGAATTTGTTCAAGTCTGTAGGAATGGGTGCCCAAAGCCATAAAGACAATCATGAATCACCTGAGGGTGAAAAATGATGCTGTAACATATGCCCCCTAATATATGAGGTCAGAAGGGGTACATGATGGCCGAAATGTATTATGCACATAGAAATAACTTCGCAAGGACAAGAGAGGACTTCACCATATTTTATCCTGCCAAAAACCAATGAAAGAAAATATTCAACTCATGCTGAGGCGGAAATACCCATGCTCAGTCAAAAATACATCATATGGAAGTACAGAATAGATCCAACATGTATACAAGTATAGTTGAACTGAAAGTACACAATGAATCATCTGAGCATGGCCCGAAAGTACAAGTCTGAATCAATGTCCAAGTATCACATATATAGAAAGCTGATCAATGATGCTAAAACTGGATGTCTGATCATATAAGTAACTGAATCTCCATGTACCAAATCATAAGAGGTGTAACAAACGGTACAATCACGCAACTCGGGAGCCAACATATAGGATGTTGTTGTACTGACACTGCAACATATAAGGGTGAACGGCATCACTGCAAGAAACTAAATGGACTGTCAAAAGTGAACCGAGAAATGCTGATGCAACCCGAGGTCTTCACCGATCACTATGGCACAATTCTACACAATGGGAATAAATGAGCTGAAGTCGACCATGTGAGAAATCGTTGGATTACTGGTCAATGATGTATACCGTTAACCAACGCGAGACAACCCACCAATAATGAAAATGAGCATCAAGGTGCCCCAGTACAATCGAACAAGTGCAAATAAATGAGTTGAAGTCGAACACTTGAAAGAATCTACCAATCAGGAGGCAATGACGAATCCCCATTGTCGATAGCGAAGAGTCTGCCACTAATGACTGCAAACCCTAAGGTATTGACAAAAAGACTCTAGATCCTATTCCTAGAGCAATGAGTCAGATTCGGTGGGAAAAGATCTGCTAGAAGGAAGGCATTAAGGCATCCCACATCAGTCCAGCGTGAGTGTAACCCGCAGGCCAAGATTTGGAAGGAATCGGACGAAGTAGAGTGATGGAACCAAAACTGAAGTACGTTTCCGACATGCACAAGATGAAGCTAGTGCACGAAAGAAACCCTCTAAACCAACCAATAATGAAAGTTGACACAGAGGCGAGATATCCACCGATAGGGTCAAATGGAAATCAAGGTACTGCACGAATCCCAAGTGTGATAATGTGTGCTGACGTCGAACACAGGGGAAACCACTCAGTCAAAGACCCATAATGATGATCAAATGCTGAGCACAAGGTCACCTATCAATGTTGGAAATAGGGCCAGGGTGCGGCTCTAGGTTTGCTCTCAGAGAAATATTTCATAGTCGATAAGAGACAAACCCACCAACAAGAAGTCAATGGAGACCTTCTCAAACCAGCACGAGCAGAAGACCAAAAAATTTGATGTGATAGAACAAGATACTGACAAGACCAGGAAGGCCGACTGAATAATGAGTCAAGAGACACCGCAAAATGGCCGATTCTGGTTAGACTTCCCTTGAACAAAAGCACGACTCGTGATGACCATGGCAGTAAAAAAGTGACACTGTATAAGTCTGTTATGCAGGAGGCAGAACAAACTCTCCATATGATTGGAAGAGATAACCAACTGGGGGAGGGCTGACAAGTGAAACATGATAAAGTCTGAACCTAGGTCAAAACTAAAACCATCCCAAACGAAGGAAATATATATAATTATATGTGCTTTGTTCAAGGGCGACAAACTGACTTTGTACTGCCATCAAAACAATGAAGATACATCCCGTTCCCGCTCTTTTTGTTATATTTGATTTTTTTGTCTTTTTCATATAATAAGCCTGAAAAAGAGTAAAAGAATGCTATGGTACAATGGATAGAACGAGTATCAAGAAACAGATGCACTAGTTCCTGGGATTGGAACGATCCTATGCTCAATGCAAGGTGGCGGAAACTGGTAAGCGATACTCAGAGGAATGTTCCATCCATGGGTAAAAGGGTGTCAAGTCGCGATAGCCAAATGCATGCAATGGTTAACTTGTACAGATAGGCAAGGTCAAAAGTTGGCTTAAACATTGAGTCCAAAATGAAGCCAGCTAAAGGCCAGGATAAACAAGTAGCCAATATGCAATGCAGTAATACAACTCAACAACACCAGGGAGCCTCTAGGGTAATAGCCAGAAAAATGATAGTGAGGAAGAAGAAGAATGAAGCTTCAACACATAAGTCATGGCGGGACTAAAGGGGACTCCCGAGCCTACAGAAAACACAGCATGGGAAACAAGTGATAGCGAGGAACTAACTAAGAAGCCCATGTAAAGGAAGGCTCTACCATCAAGTCATGATTAAATAATCGGCGAGTGAAATGGGTGTAATAGTCATGACCTGATGGGATCGACCCTATGGCAAGTGATCAGTGTGGAGGCTAGTATGCAAGATGCAACGAAAAGTTATTTCCCTAACCTATATGCCAGTGAAGATCATATACCTGCCATGACGAGTCAGTAGTCATGGATCAAAAACTGGGAAAAATCTCAAATTCGTCAAAATGTACCTGAAAACATACCAAACTGGGCACTTCCAAGCATCCAGGTTATGCAGCTTAAGATAGATTGAAAAAATAAGCATAACAAATTTTTGCGAAAATTTTCAACGTTTTGGACATAAATAGACAAATTACCTCATATTTGGTTCATTGTTACATTGCTGATTTGGAAAAAAGTGCTCTGGAGCAAAAACTTCTTTCGTCAAATCAGGAGCAACTGACCGTCAAATTGCACCGAATTTGTCAGGTAAGCTCATCAATCATCCTTGCTATTCATTTTGTCCATTCATAAATTAAAATTTAGTAATTTTCACCATAGAATCTCTTGCTAAAAATCACAGGTTTGCGCATACGCGGGTTGGTAATGATAAAGTCACGTATACACGCGACTGTGCACAAATAAAGTCACGTATGCATAGGCCCAAATGAAAAATGCATAGCTAATGAAGGAATTGTTGAAATTTTGTAGGATGACCATATCATGGAGAGAGCGTGAACATAGTGAAATTGATCAAGAAGTCATGCGAGATCGAGCATCACTAAATATTCTTCAGAATTGCGGATTGCTCAAGTTTTTCAAAATGCCAAATATGAAGAGTAATGTCTGGTTGCTTGAAATGCTCGTGAACTATTGGGAACCGGAAGAAGACTGCTTCATTATAGATCAGATGCCTATACGCGTCGAAGTGGAAGATATATATTTTATTACTGGACTCTCCCGGAGGGGGGAACCAGTAGACTTGCACGGGAAGCCCTTGGGAGGGCTAACCATGGAAGATTACGTCCACGTGTACTGCATAGAGGGTTCCAAGAAAGTGGGAACTCAAATTGCAATCAAATATTTAAGAGACTTACACATAAAAATCCTCCTTTTTACCATCGAGAGAGTAGCAGGATCAGCTTCTCTTCACCAGGCATCCAGGACGCAAATGAGTATAACAGTGGAATGCTTAACTCATTTATATGATTGGTGTACAGCTCTACTGATGAACATGAAGCAACAATTGACTTCTATCCGAAAGGCAAAGACAAAAATTTTTGGATACGGTACAATTTTGATGACATTCTTCTTTGAGAAGATACCATCATTGAGACCCAGAGTGATCTCTACCATCAGCAACCCGAGAGACCCAAGAATTTCCCGCTGGGCAGACATGATGAAGAGATTGGGAGGAAGTGAAGTTCCCCGGACCACTTGGGATGATGAGTTCTTCCTTTGGTGGGGAGAACAAATCATCACTGTGGACGACTATCCCTATGCCGAGATGGACTTTCGTGGCAATCTAGATCTTGTCCTTCCATCGGGCGCGGAATGGGGCGCAGTCTGTAAGTTTGCAATTTTTTGACTTATATAATTTTTTGGATTTTTTCAAATATGTATGAAAAAATGGAAAACAAACATGTTTTTGATTGGATTCATAATGAATTTAAAAATGATCATGATACAGATATTGGACCAGTTCGACCTGAGGGTTTCCCGTGACACAAGTGTCACCGAGGCGAAGCGGATACAGTGGATTCAGATAGGACCCTCCAAGCTGTATAGAGGAACTTGGAGGGATTAACCCACCAAGTACCTATGGCTGCAGTGGAATATCTGCCGGAAGCCATCCAGAGACGGGTGGTAGGAGTGCCCCGAGACTGGGTACGGTTATTCCACCGAGTTGCCACTGCGGTTGTGTTCTATAGGAACACAACTTCTGGGCAGGGACCTCAGGAGTAGATAGATATGATGTATCAGATGACTGTATATTATTTGAGACTGAACATGATCGGGCATAAGCCCAATTTTTGTATGAATTTTATGGATCCAAATTTTGTAAATTTTTTGAACACTCTGATGATATATATACATCGATGTTTGATGTGATGTGATAAATGTACCAAAATGTATGATGTTTTTGATGATTAAATTTTATTGTATGGAATGATTAATATGCCAATCCAGTGCTTGATTAGCTAATGAGTCTGCTAGCCAATTGTCAGCTCGGGGAATATGAATGAAAGTTAAAAATTGAAATGATCTTTGTAACAAATGTACCCTCAAGAAAAACCGGAGTAAAAATGGATTTCGAACCCGATAAGTATTGTTCAACTATGACACCACCAGCTAAGAGTCCAAGAAAACTACCAACGAATGAACACCCAAAGATATTGCCTCCGAGAGTAGATAAACAATTGCAGTGTATTCTGCTATGTTATTGGAAGCAGGACCAATGCAGACCCCTCTTGATACTAACAGCTGACCGGATGGATAATGAAGTACCCAAGCCACGGAAGCTAAGTTCCGGGTGTGTCTACTAGCACCATCGGCGAAACCAAAATGACTCATGACATCCAACACAACCTGCGAAAGCAGATCAAAAACATCACCATCTCATCAAAAATCGAAAATCAACCAGATATGTACAAAGCAAAAACTACTATATACAAAAGCAACATGCCAGGCCGAAGCCTAGGCATAATACTTCTTCAAATAGAGCCCATTTCGGGGCTCCAACAACTCGTTCCCTTCAAAATCAACCAAGGTATATGCTCCTTTCTGAAGGAATTTTTTAACGATGAAGGGGGCATACCACATAGACTTAAACTTTCCTGCCCCCAGGGCATCTTTTTCTTGGGCATAGACCAAAACAAGGTCACCTTCCGAAAAAACCCTGGGTTTGACTGCCTTATCGTACTGAGCTTTAACTCGGTTTTTATGTGCTTCATTCATCGTGGCGGCATCCCGACACTGCTCATCGAGATGTTCCAGATGAAGGAGCCATTCTTCAAGACTAGAAGTGTCAGGAAGAAGTTCAATAGCTAATTTAAGAGAAGGAATCTCGCATTCAATGGGAAATACGTATTCCAACCCGTGCACTAGCTGAAACGGAGTAAAACCAGTCGCAGTTTTCACTAACGTCCTGTATGCCCAAAGTGCAGGATATAGCATAATATGCCAGTTGGATCTAGCTTTATCAATTGTCCTTTGAAGAATTGTATTCAAGGATTTATTCACGACTTCCACTTGCCCATTGGCTTGAGGATAATACAGAGATGAATGCTCCTGCCGGAAACCCAATTTGA
The DNA here is from genome assembly GCA_034641835.2 of Pinus albicaulis. Taxonomy (NCBI): domain Eukaryota; kingdom Viridiplantae; phylum Streptophyta; class Pinopsida; order Pinales; family Pinaceae; genus Pinus; species Pinus albicaulis. Next base: position 1,820,821,060 of record CM076578.1, read on the forward strand.
GAGCCAACTTAGCCATCATGCTATTCTGAAAATGACTACCATGATCAGTGACAATCTCTCTAGGAATACCAAAACGAGCAATAACCTGGTTGAAAAGAAAAAGAGTTGCAGTCTCACCATCATTCCCAAAAGTAGGCATAGCCTCGACCCACTTCGTAAAGTAGTCTACTGCTACAATAATGTACTTGTGACCTTTAGCCGAAGATGGGTTACAAGTAGTATAATCAATACCCCACTTTGTAAAGGGACCGACAGTAATGACTGGAAAAATCATAGCTGGATGAGCGCGCATTTTTCGAGTATAGACTTGACACAGATGACACTTTTTGACCGACTCCATACAATCTTTGAAAATCGAAGGCCAAAAGTACCCAACACGCAAAATATTTTGGGTTGTAGCAAGCCCAGATAAATGACCACCACAAGCTGTGGGAATCATTCAGCACAGCCTCAGCTTCTTCGAGAGTTAAGCAGCGTCTCACGATTGAATCAACCCCTCGACGGTATAAATCATCACCAATAATCAAATAATTCTTGGCCAAGTGACGCAACTTACGATGCTCATCTTTCGAAAAAGTAGAGAGAAACTTCACAGTCTGAAGATACACGATGATATCTCCATACCAAGGATCCTGTGAAGAGATAAGAAACAAATGTTCATCCAGAAAGGATTCATCATAGATCATCTCTTCCCCACAGGGCAACTCGGAGATCAATTCCGTGAAAACCAATGATTTCTTGGACTTGGCAGACATAAACTCAAGATCAAATTCCTGCAAAATCACAATCCATATATTGTATTTGCCCCAAATCACTCGCCTACTGAGGACAAACTGAAATGGATTGGTTGCTGCCAAAACATAAGTTTTCCGTAGAATAATGTAATGCCGGAGTCGCTGCACAGCATGAACTGCTGCTAAAGCTAAATTTTCTATCGGATTCTACCGGAGTTCAGGTCCTACCAATCCTCAACTAAGATAGTAAATAACATGCTCTGCAAGAGCATCATCCTCCTAAACCAGAACCATACCAATGGTAGATTCTGCTGCTGCCAGATACAAAAGGAAATCCCTGCTATAATCAGGTGGACTCAATAAAGGAGAAGAGTTCAATGCTTTCTTCAAAGCATCGAATGAGTGTTGAGCAAAGTCATCCCAAAGAAATGGAACTCCCTTCTTCAACAATCTCATAAATCCCTTGATAACTTCAGCATAATTTACGATAAATCTCCGAAGAAAATTAGAATTTCCTTGTAGACTTTGAAGTTGACGAATAGAAGACGGGGGAGGCAACCGAAGTATTGCCTCAACCTTGAAAGGATCTACCCTAATCCCTTCCCTAGACACAATGAATCCCAATAATCGACCGGATGTAACCGCGAAAATGCACTTGTTCGGATTCAACCTAATCTTATAGAAACGACATCGTTCAAATATTTGCCGGAGGTGAGCAGGATGATCCATCCTATTTCGAGAATGAGTAGCTAAATCATCCAAATACGCCTCGATAATATTTTTGATGTCATGGAAGGCATATGACATGGCTCGCTGAAATGTAGCCCCAAAATTTTTAAGACCAAAAGGCATCTTCTTGTATGCAAAAGTACCCCAGGGACAAATAAAGGCAGTCTTATGTTGATCTTCAGGATGGATAGTAATCTGATTATATCCGGAGAAATCGTCCATGAAGGAGAAAATCTCATTACCAGCACACTCATCAATGATCTGATCGATGAATGGTGTGGGGTAATTATCTTTAGGACATTCTTTATTAAGGTCTCTGAAATCAATGCAAACTCGAATCGTTCCTTGTTTTTTATCTACGGGAACAGGGTTTGAAACCCATTCAGTCAAAGGAACAGGGAAAATGAATCCCACCTTAAGCAACTTCTCCACCTCAGCTTTGATAGCTTCTGCCTTCCTAGGATTGACCGGACGAAGTTTTTTCCTCACAGGCTTAGCTTTTTTGTAAGTCTTGATCTCATGCTAGACAATAGATGGATCTATACCAGGCATTTCCTCATAAGACCAAGCAAATACATCCCTATACTCTTTAAAGAGCTCGGTATAAATCTGAATCTCTTCACGAGAACATTCAACTCCGATGAAGACATTCTCAATAATATTTGGATCCCTGGAAATGTTCACCAGGATAGTAGGAGAAATCACAGCCATGTTCCCTTCAGCATAAACCTGTGTTGGTGCTAAAGGGTTCAAGACTGGGTGAACAGGACCAGGAGACTGAGGACTTGGAAAACTTGTTTCACTTTCGCTCAAATCAGGTAAAAAGTAAGACCGATGATGCAAATCATCCCACGGTCTATCTATACCAGTCATAGCTTCCAGGATGGCCTCTTCAAATGGAAGAGTGGTATCAAGGCAATCCTGGGCAGAAGAAGAACTAAGTGTCCAAGCCGGAGCCACATATCCATCCAACTCTTCCAGTGAAAGAGGAGCTGGACTAGATTCTGCAGAGTCAACAATAGACTGATAAGCAATCTCAGCTGCAGACATCAGAAATTCCATTCCACCCACTTGACCTTCCGCTAATGTGGCAGTAGGGGAAGGTAAGGTCCAAGGGTCCGAAAAATAATGAGTTCTGAAGAACTCTCTTCGAAGAGGAGCCTTGGAGGATGAAATTGCATTTATATGCACCGTAGGAGGAGGAATATCGAAAGTACCCATCAAGGAAGAATACATTCCAACCCCTAAATTCTCAACAGGCGCCTTAGTATTATCCAACTTAGGAACAGATGAGTCAGTAGACGCATTCGGGTCTCCAGGAGGACAGTCCAGTTGATCCACTGTAACAATCCTCCCTTCGTGAGGGAAACAAATAATCCGAAATAATGAGGATGTAATGGCATCCATCTCATAAATCCAATTTCTCCCCAACAGAAGGTTGTAGTCCAAGCTTGCATCCACTACCTCAACCTCTATATTCACAGTTTTTCCCCCAACACAGATAGGAAAAGCTGGGACAATACCATGTGGTCTGTGAGAATGACCATCAAACGCAGTCAGAAGAGTGGTAGATGGAACAGCTTTGGGAGATCCAATCGTCTTCCAACATGTGAGAGACATCACGCATGTGGAAGCACCCTCATCAACAACCGTCCGAAAGATGTTGCACTTCCGATACGATGATTTAATATGAAAAGCCATATGATGGGGGAGTCTCTTCTTAAAATTAGACATATCAAAAGTAATCAGAAGAGAATTTTTTGGATCAATAGCCCCAATGGAAGTGAGCAAAGCACTGCGCTGAGCCGGACAAGACTGGATTACCTCTAAAGCTGACATAGCACAAGGACTCTGCGCCAAATCTTCCACAATAGAGTAGTTCTGGGCAGCCCTAGCATTTGGATTAATCGTCGATCGCTTAGAAGACTCTTTGGGCATCCGAGGCATAGACTGAACAGTAGGCTTTATAATGTGAAGTGGCTCAGTAGCATCAGGAGTATCATTAGCTTTCGAAGACTCTTCTCCGCCATAATCACGGGATATCGTAGCGACATCCACGTGAGCACTCATCATGAATATGTTCGATGGAATTTCCCCTTCCTCGGTGCCCCCAGAGGAAGCCCCAGGATTTTGATTCACGCCAAAAACTAACTATTTCCCTTGGGGAAAAGGGTTTGCTAACATAGCCTGGGAACTAGAAGAGCCCTGCTGAGCTAACAAGCGCTGTGCATCCTGAATTTTAGGGCAAAGGTGTGTAAGATGGTCTCCAGCACACAGCTTGCATGGAAACTTCACTTTCTTTTTGTCCTTTGGACCCTCACCAACATGCTCGTTGGTTTTATTCGCATTACCCTTCCCATTCTTGCCCTTTTTCTTATTATTTCGTCCCTTCTTCTTCCCTTCGGATTGTTGATTTCCTTTGGAATCAGAAGCTTGGACAGCATTTATGGACAAATATTGGGAAGGCGATGACTCAGCAGGCACAGCCTAACCAGAAGGAGCAGATTGCAAAGACAACTGCTGCAGTTGAGTAAGCAGGCTGGCTACACCACTATTGATCGACCCGATAAGTCCATCACCATGCGGACCAGGCTTAGTTTTGGATAAATCTAATTTGGAGTGAGGAGCATTGGGCAAATATTTATGGAGGACCCTAGACTGAGAATAGATCAGTTCTAGTTGTTGGGCCCTAAAAATGGCCTGCTCCTCAGAAAATACCCCCGACAGGGATACATCTTTAGAAATGTCTGACTGCAGAGATTTCAGAAACCATTCCAAAAGGAATTCTCCTAGAATATGAGCTTTAATAAGCCTCTTCCTTCTCCTCCATTCTTGAATATGGTCAGAAATGTGGGTTGCATCGTCCTGCTTAAAATTAGCTAGGAGTTCAGTCCCAGCATCATATCGGACAGGCAACTGGAAATGGTTTAGAAATGTAACAGCCAGTTCTCCAAATGTAGCAAAACTACCCCCAGTTAGCTCAATATACCATTTGGCAGCATTTCCAGTTAGGGTGCGTTGAAACAATCTCAACCTAATCGAATAGTCGATCAGGGAGTTAGAAGAACACCATAAATGGAAAGTGGTGATGTGGTCAGCCGGATCCTCTCCATTCTTGCCTTCAAACTTTGGAATGTCTAAAGGAAGTTTGGTCGGGACCGGAGGCCACCCCGGACTGTACCGAATCGGATCATTCGTCAATTTCAACATATCTGGCAAGTTTAACGTTGCCAGAAAAGGTAAACGAGGCGGAGCCTGAGGATTCCATCCTTGATAGGATGAATTCCCAACATTCTGAAAAGAATACCCTGGATTTGATGAGGCGCCAGGTTGCCAGAAAGAACTCGTAGCAAAAGGAGAAGAACCTCCTCCCCACGCCGAGTTACCAAAGACCGGACCAGCTCCCCCGCCTGAAGTATTAAATGAAGAGGAAAGCCCCTAATAGGGGTTCCAGGCATTAGATAGAGGGTAAAAAGTCTGATAAGAACTTGACAAAGGGAAAGAAGCATTCCCTTGGTGACCAGCGTAAAACTGATTCCCTGCCCCCGCTGTAGTGAATACAGGGTTCCAACCTGTAAAATTAGTCGAACTTTGACCTCCAGACCAAGGGTTGAAACTCTGGGTCTGAGAATTAAACGGAAAGGACCCTAAAGAAGGATTAGAACTAGGAATGTGTCCAGTTCCAAAGGGAAACCCTTGAAAAGAAGCTAATCCACTAGCCATGGATGACATGGGTGTAGATCCAGCTGCAGCAGCGGAAAAGGAAAAAGAAGGAATCCCACTAGTGGGCATTCCAAAACAGAAGGGACCAGATTGAGAACCATGTGCTTGGGTGAAACCAAAGCCAAACATAGCAGCACTAGAGGCAATCGAAGATATAGCAATAGTGCCCCCTCCTTCAACAGAAACAGGAGTCTGAATGCCTGCAGCACTCACAGCAAAAGCCGCGTTCCCAGTCGTGGCCATCGAAAGGTATGTATAATAAGGAGAATCTTCCAGTCTCTCTGACTCGAGTCTGATGTATTCAACAACGAACGGATAATCAGGAGGAAGAGGAGATGGAAGTGAATCTGAGGGTTCAGACACTTCCTCTACCTGTATTTCTTCTTCCTGCGGAAATAATACTCGCGAGCTGAGCGGAACGCTCCTCTCGGAACCAACACCAGAATCAAATATGAAACCTTCAGACCCTTGTGGAGGATCTCTCTCCACTGGGTTAGATGCCACAGGGTGGTAACCACCTGCTAAATCACTCCTACTCCTTCTTGAAGAAGGCTCTGGACTCTCGGGAGATAACCCCCAGATTCTCCTCGATCGACGAGGCGCTTGATCAGCCACTTTAACAGATTTTAATTAGACTCAAAAAGTATAAATCTAGGTAAGCTAGGAGCAAAGAGAACTCACTACAAAAAATAATCCCTGAGATACAATCAAGAAAACAGTCTTCAGGTATTTTCTCTCCGGGTGATGAGGACCGGACACCAAAATACAAGAAAGTAAAATATAGGACCTCTTGAAAGTAGTCTGGGATAATTACAGCCCAGGCCTACTAGAGAAGGTATCAGAAACAGTTACGCCGACCTCCTAACGACAGCCTTTGCTGGCTCAAGTACCCAAGCTTCGCAAGGGCAACCCCCAGAAGTACTGCTGAAAGTGATGCAACGTCTGCCTCAGGTACCACGGGTATTCCCCAACGCAGTCACCTATGTTGAACCTAGGAGTGGAAACTATGGGCACCAATCCATTTCAGAAGCCGGGCGGAACGGTCTTGAGGTCGGATTCATCAAATCAGAGAGGGGGTATCTCTCTTCTCAGCCTTCACTTCCCCTCGTGCTTGACTCTCTGGAGGAGAGCTTTCCCGGTCCACCTAACAGAATTGGATTTCGCTCAATTAATCAACTTCTATGTTTTGTTTGAGCGGACTTGGAGAGTTAACTCTCCACTCACCTAATCCAAGGCCCTACAACCTAGCTAGTTGGTGTATGACACTTAGAAAACTTGCTAGTTGATTTTAAATTATATCGCTTATTTTAATTGGCTATTATGTTAAGTCAAAGGGATAAGGAGATGAAACTTATGGTGTTTTGACGCAGAAAAGAAATTAATGAAAACCAAACTACATGCAAATGCAGTTATTGTCTTTCGATGAAAAGCAACTTCTACACAGGTTCTACGAGATTAAAAAAAATTATTTTTCTTTTCAGATAACAAACTCACACTCGCAAAAACTTATGAAAATGACTAAATGCTTAAGTGCACCTGATGCAAATCACTAAAAGCATGCAAATTCTAAGATGAAAAATCTCCTAAAGAAGAGAGAAATTTCCCAAAGATCCTTCAGTTTTATCTTTTTTTGGTTGTCCAGAAAGCTAGTTCCCAAAATCAAGAACTCTTAATATAAAGACACCAAAAAATGCTTAAAAACAAGAGGAAGAATTCAATGACAACTCCTTTCCAAAATCAAGTCAAAATCCAAAGGCAAGAAATCTCAACAAAGCTTCAAAAGATAGAGTGAAACGAAAACAAAAATGCAAAAACAAAAGCAAACAACAAAGAAAAATATTTTTTTAGCTTTTGAGTTTTATAAAAGAAGAGTTCGAAAAAACCAAGCAAAACTATCAAATCCCAAGCCAAACAACATTGAATTTCAAGAAAAAACTTCAAAAACGCTCCAAATCTTATAGGGCTAACTAGTAGCAAGATTTATATGAGCACAAGAAGACAAGAAAACTCAGTCACTCAACCTAGAAGAATAGTACAACCTTGCAGCAAACAAAAACTTCAAAGAACCAAGAAAGACTCTTCAAAAATTGCAACAACACCTAGTCGACTGAACTCAAGAAAACCAACCAAGAAATGGGAAAAAATCGAAGTGAAAAGCAAGACACAAAGGTAGGAAAGAGTAAATGAGCAGGAGCTCTCTGTTCTGATAAAGCAGAACAACCAAGAATCCCCAGAAAGAGATCTTGGTACTCGAACCAGGAATGCCAGCACAAGAAACAAGACTTTGCCAAATAAGCTAGTTTTCAATCAAACAAGAGAGAGAAAAGACCAAACACCACTTTCTACACAATCCAGAGGACACAAAGACACTGCAGGAACAGGTCTTCACAGACAGACAGGACTAAAAAGCCAAGAAATCCAAAATTTCAAAATCTACCCAGGTATACGCTACTTGACATTTTGGAAACAAGCGTGCATACGCGACTGTGCTAAAGGAAACCCGTGTATATCCGACTCCCTTTAACAAAAAATGCGTGTATACGCGACTGTGTGCAGACAAAACCACGTATATAAAGGTAAATAATGAAAAACAAAAAAGATCAAGCCTGGATAAGGAACCAGGACTTCAGTCTGACTGAGAAAGAGTAAACTGGACTGGAAATAAAAGTTAAAACTGTTGGAAACCTATCAAACAGCTGAAACCACCCAACAGGGGAATCACAAAAATGCGATCCCCAGTGGAGTCGCCAGTTCTGTTTCAGGGAAAATCACCCTAGAGGTTTGTTGGGTCAAAACCTCCACAGAGCAGGGCATGCCATTCAGAAGGACTCACACACAACCATACTTGAATGCAAAAAAATAGATAACAACGATAGCAGAACTCACCCGTAGTCCTACGTTCGATGTAGATCCCGCGGGGTCCAAACCCCCAGCAACCTTTCTTCCTCCTTCAACCTGGAAAACAAGAAAGAACATGCACGGAAACCTAGTTGTACAACATATATTTCTCCTAAACGTTAGTATAATCCATGTGAAATATGATATAAACAATAATAACTCCTTAATAATCAATCTTTCCACATATACAAATAGATACTAACACAGAAGTTCAGGAACAAGATGGTTCTTCATTATTATGAATAGCATGTACAGAAATAAAGAGTGGAGAGATCACCTGAATCCTTCCACGATCTTCGAGCAGACCGTCGTCCGGATTCGTCCCGCCCTTGCCTCGCTAAGAAACTTTCAAGACTTGTGCACTCGAGATGGCATATAAATGGATGAACATCTCCAGGAAACAAGGGTTTCCTGATATAAATCTGGGAAAGTGCAGGAGGCACGGGGAATCAGACTTGAACTGGGAATCCAACAGAGTATAATGACTGTAAAATTTCTCTCTCCCTTAGGCCATGCACATGAGGGGCTTTTATACTCCCTCAAAGTAGTTTCAGTCAGTTGGAAACAGTTGGCCACGTACTGGGGTGGTTGAACTACTGGAGTAACTATCAACCCAGTCCGAAAATAGGGAATTTATATATTTTTTAATGGTTTTAATGGCATATGCGGAAAAGTACATGTGGACTCGCGTATACACGCGGAAAAGTCTGGGCATACCCGCGTATGGGAATTTTAACACTGTTTTTTTAGTGAATTTGTTCAAGTCTATAGGAATGGGTGCCCAAAGCCATAAAGACAATCATGAATCACCTGAGGGTGAAAAATGATGCTATAACAATAATGATAGCCTACAAGTCAGTGAAAAAAATGAAGATGCCAAAAGAAGTGAGGAGGAAGGAAATGAAGAGGAAGATATCAGTGAAAATGAGGAACAAAATGATGAGGCTGATGTCAATGAGGTAAACAGTTGTGCAGAAATTAGTGAGGAAGAATTAAGCAGCAAAGAAAAAGTTAGTGATTTCATCATGGAAGATGTAAATGATACAAAAGGCAAAGATGTAGAAAGAAGAAATGAAATAAGCCATGATGGAAGTGATGGAACAAAAGTCAGTGGATCAGAAGCAGAAACCAATGATGGAGATGACAACAGCCATAAGAGAAGCCATAAAATCCACGAGGACAGTAAGGATATCAGTGATAATGACAGTCATGATGGAAGCAATGGTGAAGGGACCAAAACGAGAAAAATTGAAGCTTTTTCTTTGACTTACCAAATAGGAAGTAGGCATGTGTTTTCTACCTCTAAAAGGCAAGGGGCCATTCCTTCTACATCAGCTAAGCAGCTTGAAAAAGGCAAATAAAAGGTCAAGGAAGAATAAGAAGAAGATCAACATGATACTGAATGAGAATTTGAACTCATTCATATTGATAGTGATGATGAAAATGAGGCAAGGATCTAAAGCATGCTGCTCAAAGGTAAAGAGCCCCAAATCAAAGATTTACAAGCCAGTATAGCTAGAGCTAGGAAGGTCATTCATTATTATGATATTGAAAACAAGCAGCTAGAGGCACAAAAGTACATTTATGAGGTCAGGCCAATCAGAGCCCAGAAAGACGCTGAAAGGACCAAGGTTAGACTTGATGAAGTCTTGGGTGTTTTTTATGAGAGTGAATATGAAGAAGGGCAGTTGTCTAGCAGAAGGCCAAGGAAAATTTGCTTGAGGAAGGCCTTGGCCATGGAGAGAGAGCAAGAGGCAGCCTTGGTAGAGCATCGCACTCCAAGTGAGTTGCTTTCCAAAGAGATAGAATATGATCGGAAGCCTTAGTTAGAGAGGGCCAATATACACTTGGAGGATCAGCTAGAGAAGACACAAAGGGACCTTGGCCTTCAGAAGAAGATGGCCAAGCACTATGCCTTGAGAAATCAAATTGCAAGGGCCAAGCTCAAAAGAGCCCTTGCCAAAATTCAAGCTCTCAAGGAGGAAAAGTGCAAGGAAAACCTTGATATCTTAGCTGATGCTTCCCTATGAGCATCCCAAACGCCATGAGGAATACAAATTCAAAATTTTGGCAAGTTTTGAGATTTTTGGTTTTTCACTGTTCTTGAGGGCCAAGGGCGTAGCGCCCTTGGCACTGTGATTTTTCTTGGGGCATCCATTAATGGATAACTTTACATTTTTGGGTTCCTTAGGCCAAGGACATCACACTCACCAAGTTTCATCTCATTTGGAGCAAAACTGGTCCTCCAAAAGGGCCAAAAACATGCAAATTTTCACCTTTCTGCCTTGTTTTTAGGGTGGGCACTGTGCCCTTAGAAGCCTTGGGAGTTTTTGTTTTTGAACAGGTAAATGAATTCCAATCATAAAACCAATGGAATTTTTGTAAATTATACTCAACAAGCTTTCCAACGATCTATCACGGAGCTCATTCTGACTTTGGGAAGTCCTTCAAAACTTGGTTGCAAGGTGACCCATTTTTCCAGTGCAGGCACTGCACCCTTGGACCTCTGTGTTGTGCCTTTGCCAAAACGTCAACAAAAGACAAAAATTTATGGAAAATAGACATTTTGAGGTTTTTTGAGCAAATCACTCCAAATTTAGGTGTTAGGAGTTATTTTTCATTTATTGCATTAGATATTTTTTGCCTTGGGCCTTGCATGGTCTCTTTGGACATAAATGGTATTTATGAGTATTTAATGATGTTTTCAAACCCTAGTTATGGTTTTTTTTCCTCCTTTCTTGTTAAATACAACATTTATGCCTCATTGTACATCTTGGATGATTATTGAGATTAATACATAGACTTTGAGATTGAAGAGAAATTGGCTCTCGTTTTTGTGAATGGCTTGGCTTGCTTGACAATGGAGAAGGCTTACTTGCAAGATTAATGAGCATAGTTAATGATGGTGTGTTCCTTATTTAGTTCTTTTTTTATTAAGTTATCATTTTGTTCCATATTTCAATTGCACTAGGACAAAATGTTTAGGCTAAGAAATGTTGTTTAGAGGCAACTTAGCTGTATTTGTTCTCTACTGCCTATATGTTTTCCTCTGCTAGGTCAGTTTAGAGAATTATTATTTTCTCTCTAAAACCACTTATGCTTGTTATCTTAAGAATGATTCAATGAAGAAAATGTCAAATTATTTTTATGGTTAGCCCTACTCTTTTCCATTACTTAAACATTGTTCTTAAGGTCTTTAATTCGAAGTATTGCTGATTAGGTTTAGCTAAAGAGGTTTATGATTTGCCATGCCTTTTGTTTTCCCTAAATGGTTTCTTTGGAGGTATTTATATCTTGATTAATGAAGTCAGGAGTTCCCTCTTATTTGATCTCTGCTATATGTTTATCTTAAATATTTTTGTAGCTTGAAGGTGAAATCACTAGAAGATTTACAAGTTCATTTCCTTCTATAGTTCACATGATTGTTGTATTAATGCTTTATTTCTAGGGTTTAGTCAAATAAGCTATTGGTATGCCCTATATTTGATTATTTCTTGACTCTTATTAATCTTAAAGGCCATTCTTGTTAAGTTATTTGAGAAAGGATTCTTAACTACCCTTTGCACCTACTATGTTCACAATTTTATGTTCATTTCATTCACATAAGATTTTAGATCCGTTTGACCATGTTAGACTTGCCCTGTGATGTACCGTTGATCCATTTATTAAAATTTTCAAGACCTTTTGTAGACTCCATAGCCCAATGGCTTAAAACTCTCTCACTCTATTAAACCTACATGACAACCTACCCAACCAACCGAACAAACAAACAAACCCTAAAACTAATAACTAGTCTAAAATCAAACCCTAAACTCAATCAAATTCACATCCTTTACACAAATATAGAGAGGGGCTTCTTTGAGTCCAGGAAGGCTAGGTTATAGGACTCTAAAGACTAGTTTGATGTTACCCCTGTTCATTTGTTCTACCAATGTAACAAATTACAGGTACCTAACATAATCGCAATCACGGTGGGACTTCTGAGTCAGTAAAATCCTAAGTATCTCTTAAGAAGTCAGAAAACCTCTGTCAAACTTAAAAAACTCAAGTGTTAGCCAAGAGTAGTATCTGATTGATTCACCATACTAGAAAAATGATGACTCAACTAGAGGACACTCATTAAAAGCCTTAGTGTTGTATAAATAAACTCATAAAACCCAAAAAAAACATCTCTAGATTGGTTTTTGTCAATTTATGGTGGTGCACAAAAAGTACATATCCTCAAAAAAATAAAAAGCATTCACCTGGCAACTCCACTGACCTCCAATAAAACTACTAACTCTACTAGTTATCCTAGACTCCTCTGGGATTGTGTCAAATCAGTCCTAGGTAGTTTAAATGCCTAGTCACACATTGTGTGAGTTCAGTAAAACATTAAGAGAGGTCTACCTTTCGAAAACATTCATAAACTTCCACCCTTTCTGTAATTTGGGTCTGAAATCTGGCTTCACAAAGGATTAACACAAAATCTCACCCTGACCCAAACCCTCCTACCATAGTTGATGACCTAGAAAATATTTTGTGGCAAAATTCTAGGACCGGAGATTCAACTACTGTTAAGACCATTCACAAAGCAAGTTTTGTCCCTGAAAACCTCATAGCCTTGCAAGATCCCTAGTTTGACTTACACTATAGAAGGAACCTTTTTAGAACTAAGTCTTAGAGTGGGATAGACCAGATAGACCTTGAGCCCACAGATTTGTAGCAGAATCCTAGTAGAGAAGCCTCTCCTTCCACTCCTCCTGATTTTCAGTTTCTCCAAAACTTTGGCTCTTTTTATTCCAAATCTTCTCAATCTTAGTTTTCTGGTCCAAGTAAATCTACCACCCCCATTCACACATCCACTGTGAAAACCACTCCATTTCATCCTCCACCTCCTCTTACAAACCCCCCTCTCACAAACCCTCCTTGGGTTCCTTTACCTCCAATCATGGCAACATGTTTTTCCCCATTGGTTCTACCCCAACCTCTACTCCCCATGCCTCAAGACTACCAATCCAAAATCCCTCACTTTACTGGAGCTAACTCTACCACTATCCAACAACATGTAGATAGGATGAGTGATGCCTTTGAATATCAAGAGATAGAAGAGGAGATCATAAAAATGAGGATGTTTGCCCAAAGATTAGGAGGAGAAGCAAAGAAATGGTTCAAAAAATTTACTCCTAACAACATACATGATATTCCTTCCCTCCATCAAACATTCATAAAAAAGTGGGAGATTAATAAAAACCCTCTCCAAATCCTCTCAGAGTATTACAACCTTCAGAGAAATGTTGGAGAAACTATCCCGGAAAACTGCACTAGGTTCAATAGTGTACACAATGCACTCCCACCTCACATGAAAACCCCACAGGGCCTAGCCTTAGTCAAATTTCCAGATGGTTTGGATCCATAGATGGCTTACCAACTAAGAGAGAGAGATCCCCTAACCTTAGAAGACATGCAAAGGGGAGCTGTGAGTGTAGAGACCAATCTGATTGAGAAAAGGGCTAGGATGAGGTAAGAAATGAAAGTTACATAAAAAAATGAAACCATATCCTCCACATATGATTCCAAAATTGACAATTTAGTGAGCGTAATGGAAAGAATGATGGAGAGGATTAACTTGAATGAAATAGCACCTCCTAGGTAAACCCAACCAAATCCCCAAAATAGAAATAGAAATCAAAACTTCAGAAGAGACTATCCTCAAAATAGACAAAGAGACAATGACCAAAAATCCAAGCCACATTTCCAAGACAACTATGTAGATGAAGAGGAAAGACAGACTGAACAACTGGAAGAAAACCATGTAAACTTGATAGGCTATAATAATGAGGGTGATGTTTTTCTCACTGAAGAAGAACAAGGGTTCTTTTCATCAAACCAAACTGAAACAAATTATGTGGATTCTGAATAGTACAAATTAGGATTTGAAAATTCCATTATGGAGGTTCATAGGCATTATGACCTTAGGAGTAAAAAAAACCAAGATGCCTCCAAAAAGAACAAATTAGAAACTTCCGTTAGAAAGACCCCTAAAAACCTACTTAAGAAAACAACAGAAAACACAAACACCATGGCTAAGAAATCTGATCAAAACAAAGGCAAAACTAGCCAATCAAATGGTGACCCAAGCTGCCCTAGTACATCAACTAGTGGCCCTAGGAAAAATGTTGTAAATGACAGTCCTAATAAAATTCATCCAACTAAGGTTGCTGAAAAGACTATGTGTGATAGGAATGATGTAAATATACCATGAACACTGTTGTGGATCATATGCATATCCTTTTACTTTTCAAATATTTGAAAATATAAAAATAAGAAATTGTTGGAAAATATGTTAAAGTATCAAAATCTTATACTTTAGCATGAAAAACAAATATGTATGTTTGCCAAAATATGAGTTAAAGTTTAAACATTTAAAATTTATAATAGTGGGTTCGGTATTTCATGTTAAACATTGATTGGTTTGATTAGCGGAAGGCATTGATTACTAAAATCATTATCAAAAGGCCCAACCTGCTGGCACAACTAGCACACTGGATACCATGATGAGTGCCTCCGCAGTTGACCGGGTTGACTGTGGGGACAGTGGAGATGAACGATAGAGATTGAATGCGGGGGCACCAGCCAAAGTTTTCCTCCATACCACGAGAGCCCCGATAGTGACGTAAGACGCTGAGTTGGCCACAACTGTCTTCCATGTCGAGTAGAGTTAACGGCTTGTTGGCGCGTATTGTCAGCATTAAATTTAAAACATGCGCCACCTATTTAAAGAGATATTTTTATCTGTTTTTCAAATTACTTGTGATTTGTTACGCTGCACCCTGTTTTAGCTTTCCGCCACCTGCAAATTTGACCACCCTCTAAACTGTTCTCACTTAAATTTTCAACCATGGCTAAATGGTCTTCCTTATCAAGTTCATATAGCGATATCCCTCTCATGAACACTGAGAGGGATATTAAAGATACCCTCTGTTCAGTAATTCACCTCCCTTTCTACCAGCAAGTTATCTTGAATGATAATGCTTCCCCTGTGTATTCTTCCATGGTCAAGTCTGGAGTTTTGTCTGCATGCATTCCAAAAACTTTCCCTAAATTTATCTACTGGTTGGTATCTCTCATGTATCCAGGGAAGTGTTTTGTCATGAATTCTCAAGGAGAGAACATTCTGCAGGTGTCTACCCTGTTAATTTTCCAAGCCCTTTGCTATCCTAAGTCAGAGTCAGCCATCCAATTTTCTGACGAGTCGCTAGTAAAATATTATGATAATCTTGCAGGAGAAGAATTCAATCAGTTCATATTTTATTTGAAGCCTGACATGAAGCAGTTTCATCCAGATTTCAAAGAGTTTTCTATGGGGGTTTTTGATGATGAGACTCGTCCAGTATTGAGTAATATTGCAAAAATTCTGGGTAAATATGATGATAATGCAGTGGGTAAATCAGTCCTAGGGATGTTTACCATGATGATGAAGCTAGGAATGGTGCTGGATATTCCATCATATTGGCAAGAAATAGTCAATTCACAGCTGACTAGCCTTTCATTAACAGGTTCTTTCAAATTTTCTTCATTGATTGTATATTTGTTCTTATATCAAAATGTGGAAGAATTCATGCATTTAGGTCTAAATATTATGGATGTAAATAAAAGAAGGAAATCAGTGATATTCTAGACAGATGTAGTTAGAAGGGAGCAAAATAAGGCTGGTTGTTTGATTTTGCTAGCTATTACATGCCAAATGCATACAAAATATTGAATGGAAGTCCTCCTCCCTATTTCTTACCTAAAGCATAGGAGTTTCTGCATTTAGGAAACAATTGTAAATATGGATATTGGTTTGTTTTTTAGGAATATTTTGAAATAAGGCTATATGGAGCAAGTTTTGAGCCTTACAGACTCCCAACTTTTGTACCAATGAGGCTTTTTGCTTTAGAGTTCATTAGACAGATTCTAAATGTTTATTAGGTTCATTTCGTGCCTATGAAGAAAGGAGACATGTATAAATTACCCATGGTTGTAGGTCCTTTCATATTAATTATGAGGTAGGCATTTGATGAAGTAACAAAAATGTTAGATGACATGCATATGCTACTAGGAGAAAGTTGGGCTTATGACCCATATAGTGTTATTTCAAATAGAAGAATTGAGAATGGGTACTCTGCTTTCATTCATGAAAGTAGGCCATAAAAAGAGAAGATAGCATGTAAAGGTGTGATGATTTCAGTAGATGCAAACATTCAAACTCCCATCATAGCAGAGAAAACAACTAAAAGAACCAAGGAAGTAGTTATTGATCTAGATGATGAGGAGCAGGGAGCCAAGAAGAGAACAAAACTTACTGAAGAGCCTACAACTAATGCACCTAGTTTTTCTTTACATTTGGGAGAAGAGAAAAATGCTCCTGCTTCACCCAGGAATCATGAAGCTTCTCATGAATAGGTGCCCTTGATCAAACAATTGTTTTCACAAATTGAAGAAAGAAATCAAAGGATGAAGGCCAACATGGAGGCCCAAGCTGAACATCAAGTTATTGCTGAGCAAACAAGATTGTTAACTGTAATGGATCTTGAGAAATATCAATTTAGAATTTCCCTCTCACACCCTATAGATATGTCAATTGGTTCTTCCAGCAATTTCAACACTGTCAATGTGACTGTGGATGTAAAGAAAATTCCACTGATGGATAAAATGAATTTGCATATGCAAACAGGTCAATTGATTGTAAATGACCTCACAGAGACTAATGCAATGGCAATAAAGGCAGAGAATATTTTGGGTAAAGTAATTAAATAGTTGAAGTTAGAGAAGGCTAACTCAAGAGCCTTAACAGTTCAGAATGAGGAATTGAAGAAAATTATTATAAAAATTGGAGTAGACCCCAGTGATAAGACTGCTATGCAGAAATTCATGCAAAGTGCTGAGGTAGAAATATCCACATTAAGGAAGAAGTTAAAGTTACTTACAGGAGAACATTAAATGGCTACAGAAGTTGCAGAGGTAGAGAAGGAAAAGGAAAAATTGTTGTAACAACTCATGTAGAAAGATGAAGAACTCTTCAAAATAAAGCAGACTGCAATTTCATTGCAAAATCATATTGATAATCATAATTGTACTTTTGTTTTTCCTACAGGTGATGAAGACCCTCAAGCACAAATTATTCAATTAAATACTGAGTTGTAGATGGTTGAAAGAGATAGAAAAAAGGCTCAAACAGATCTGGAGACTGCAACAAAATTGATGAAAGTCATAGAAAATGAAGCTGACAAATACAAAATGGATTTCCGAAATGTTGAAGCTAAGATTAAAAATCTCAAAGAAAGACTGAAAGGAAATATTCATTGATACAAGCTAAAGATATCATTTGGACTGATATCATCTCAGAAATGACATCCAATTGGTGCTTCCTGATGATAATTTCAAAAGAGAAAAGCCTTATTTTAGAATGTGAAGAACCAATCATGTCTGATAAGCAAAAGGGAATTAATAGAGCCATTTGGGCCAGAAGATTTATTGATTTTATTAATTCTAAATAAGATTAGGAATTAGAGAAGAATGATATGCAGGACATAATGTTGTATGCAGTAGAAATTAATAAAATGATTGTCAGAAATGATCTCAGAAAGGCTGCAGAAAAGAAGCTAATGGAAATCAAGGAAGCAGTAAGTCAGTTTGATAAGTCTTTTGATAAAATGACAAGAGTAGGCTTGCCATCATGTTGGGGAGATGAAGGAAATCTTTTGCCATGGAGCTCTTATGAGAACTTACTAGTGATGACAAAAAGCAAAGTTGATAACATGCATGAAAAGACTCAGGTGCTTAAAGGAGAGACAATGGTCAACTTCTTGCAGAGACATTTTCAACTCTTGTGGATGGTAAAAACTCTTTTCACAGAAAGGCCTTCTTATGATCGAATTACTGCATTCAGATTGGAATATCACAATCTGGCACATTCATCCGGGACGAAGGTAGAAATAGGGAAAAAGTGCAGAGCTTGGACAATAGACCTGCCAAAAGGATCAGCAGCAAAGAAAGACAAATCAGTTGACCAAGGAAAAGAAGCCACATCATCAGCAATTCCTATAGATAAGGATATTTATTTTATGCTATTTTCTGAAGACAATGTAATTGTAACAAGACATTTTCAAGGCATGTAATAGACAGCCTTCGAAGTCTTAAAGTAGTTTTGGTAGTTAGGATTGGTTACAGTAGTTCCAAACTGCTTTTTACTGTATTTAATGTAATTTTCAAGGGAAGGAAAGGTTCCGAGTTTTGGACCTTTAGACAATTATTTTTTTTATTCAGAGATTCAAAAATTAATGAATTAGTAAGCAAGTTTCTAGCATTCTGTTTATGTTGAAATGTATCCAAGTTTACATTATGTGTTTTCTATCTATGAATAAAACAAAGTTACGAGCAGCAAGTCTCTTTTTACTTGTGTATATAAGAGTTAAAAACCTTAATTGGCGCTCCTTTGTTTTAACTATTTATTTCATATATTTCTTCTGGGGTTGGAAATGATATTTTCTGTATAAAACAGCATATTAGTTTGGACTTCTTCTTTCATATTCTTCTAGTCACTTCATTCAACATTAACAGATGGTAGCATTGTGAAGCATTCATCATATTTGACATTTAAGGGTTTAATCATAAATACTTGAGGGTTAATAAAACAAAGACATATATATTTGTGACATAATCATATAAATGTCTTAAGCACTAATTCCTTATCACAGCTAAGGGATTGTCTCTTAAGGTACAACATTAATTGGCGCTGTTGTCGGGGATCGAAGATTCGATGGTTTTCCCTGGGTTTTGTTCATATTTCCTCTGGTTGTTCAGAGAGGAGGAAGTACTAAGCTGTGCTTTATTTTAAATAATTCTGGCTCCTAAGAGGCCTCACACGAGGTCAGATACCTCTCAGCAAAAAGTCCCTATTCTGTCAGATCCAGAAAAGTTAGTTTCAAAGAAGGGCCAGAAAACAAAAATATTTTCTACACCTGATGCCACACTGCTTGCACCAGGCAACAATTCTCATATCTTGCCATCCAAGGAAATTTCCTGGAAACTCAATTTCTCGGAAAAAGAATCCTTATCCTCACCCATTCATTTCCGAGAACCAACATTAGAAGAACTATCTTTTGAGTCTGTATCATTTCCATTCACAGAATCTCAACTTAATTCAGTTGCCAGTTCTTCTGCTATTGTTCATATACCCCTTTCCATATCAGTTGTTCCACCTCTTTTATCCCCACCTACAACTGGTATTCATTTTACCGCCGCTCAAGGAGTAGTCAATCAGGGCATAAACATGGCAGCCCCTGCTTTCTTGATGAATAGATATGCACCATTAAATCTACTCCAACCAATGAATGCAATGCCTCAGGAGTACCTTAAGTTGCTTCCTAGATTTACTGGTGAAGATGAAATAACTGCAGAACAACACTTGCCTTTGTTTTACACTTTTGCCGAAAACTTTAATGTAGAACATCTTGATGTTGTAATGAGACTTTTTGTGTAGTCTCTAAGCGGAGAGGCAAGAAAATGGTTCAAAGGATTACCAAATGGTTCGGTCAATGATTGGGATGAATTAGAAAGACAATTCATCCAGAGATGGGGTGAAAAAAGAGACCATGGTTATTCTTTAACAAAGTTTAATGCTATAAATAAAAAATCAAATGAAAGCATGAGTGATTTTATCAAAATATTTAATAAGTTGTATAATAGTTTTCCTGTGGAAATGAAACCTCCTCCTATTGGAGCAAGGGTTGTTTTTCCTGGGGCATTTGTATTAGATTTCAGTTTTACTTTGAGAGAAAGAAGAGCCTCCACTCTTGAACAGATTCAAACCGATGCCTTAGATATTGAGGCAAACATGACTGTTGTTGGAAAGGTTCAAGACAAAGGAAAAGCTAAAGAAGAAGACTCATCACAAGATCAAAGGATAGATGACATGACTAAGTTCATTAAAAAATTGTCAAACAAATTAGTAAAGATGGAATTAGATAACAAGAAACCTACACAACAAAACAAAGCGGTTTTCAATCCCCAATTTAGAAAACAGCCCCTACAGATTCTACAGAGAGAAATAAAAGATCAAGACCAAGTCCAAGAACCTTTATATATAGAGGTAGCACCATCACATTCTGTTGATAATGATCAGAAAGAAGATGAAGATCAAATTTATGTTGTGTATATGGAAGATGGTGAGACAAGAGAAGAAAGTGAGAAAGAATATGCAGATG
The DNA here is from genome assembly GCA_034641835.2 of Pinus albicaulis. Taxonomy (NCBI): domain Eukaryota; kingdom Viridiplantae; phylum Streptophyta; class Pinopsida; order Pinales; family Pinaceae; genus Pinus; species Pinus albicaulis. The sequence continues at coordinate 1,820,841,374 of CM076578.1, forward strand.
AATGTAAAGAAGTTGATGTCTCATTTTATCAGGAAGAAATGGGTGATTATTGCAAACAATTTATTGATTTTATGCAAGCAGAGTTGCATAAAAAATATGATTTGAGGTCAAAAAAGAGGTTGATAACTCAGGATGATGAAGAAGAAGAATCAGAATCAATACCTACTCCAATGGTGACTCCACCACAGAAGAATCCAATTAAAAAATCAGATAAGGGGAAGCAGCCCATGAATCAAGAAAAAGAAAAAAAGAAGCAATGAGCTAAGGCTTCCCAAGTAAAGCTTAATGACCCTAATGTGTTGGATAAAATTGTTACTGTTCCTGATCAACATGCAAATTCAAACAAAAACCAAGAAGAATCTGAAAAGTTAATAAAACAAAATCAAACTTTCAGTTTGTCTAAAGAATTAGAAAAAGTAAAGATTCAAGTACCACTTCTTAAGTTGGTTAAAACACCTGGTTATAAGAAATAAATTGAAAATTTTATTAATTTATCTCAATCTGATGAGGTGGGTGATATAGTGAATATGCAAGAAGAGAAACCAGTGGTTACTTTTGGACCTCATGTTGAAGAGGTAGATTCTTTTGTTCCACCTTTTTATATATCAGTTCTGTTGCATGATTTCATTTTACATAATTGTATGGTAGATTCTAGTGCATCACATAATCTAATGCCACTATCTTTGATGAAAGAGTTAAATTTACAAATCACCAAGCCATATAGAGACCTTTATTCCTTTGATTCAAAAAGGGTGAAGTGTGTAGGTCTTATCAAAGATATGGTTGATTCCTTGGCTCAAATTCCAGCTAAGAGTATTATGATGGATGTGGTAGTAGCAGATATTCCAGCCAGATTTGGTATGTTGTTGTCTAGATCTTGGGGGAAAATCTTGGAGGAGTTTTGAAATTGGATTTCACATATGCCATTATTTCTATTTTTAATGGGGAGGAAAGGAGGTTATACAGAGAAACCAGATTTTTGAAAACTACTACCAAGAAAGATGCAGGTAATTCCCCCATTTATGGTCGAGAAAAGGAGGATCTCTCTTGTTTCATGCTGCATGAAGATGCAGAATTTGCTGAAGATTCACAAAAGAAGCTCTCTTCAGCCAATGTACATAAATATCTGTGTTCAAATAAAATTTGGAAGTGTTATTTTGATGGTGCATTCTCTAAGGAGGGCACTAGAGCTGGATTCATATTTATATATCCTGAAGGTAACTTTTTACCTTTTTCCTTCAAATTGGAATTTGAATACTAATAATGTAGCTGAATATGAAGCATTGATTCTAATTCTGCAAACAGCTAAACAGATGGGAATTCAATCTATATCTGTTTTTGGTGATTCTGAATTAATCATAATACAAATTAAGAATTGGTGCCAGACTAAACATCCCAGATTGAGGTCTTATAGAAATGAGGTGTGGGATTTAGTTGAAAATTATTTTGAAGCTTTTAATTTACAGTTTATTCCAAGAGAAGAGAATAGAATGACAGATTCATTGGAAGTTGCAGCCAACACATTTAAGCCACCAATTAATCCAATATTGAGATATGAAATTGAATTTAGATATAGGCCTTCGATCCCTAATAATGTAAAACATTCGCAGGTTTTTGAATATGATGAGAAAATTAATCAGATTTTAACAATGATTGGAAATTTTGAAGACAATCAAATTGATTTAGAAGTTGATGAAATTGGTCAAAGTGATATGTCTAAAAATTTGAAACATTCAATTGGTGATCAGAACATAATTCAGTTGAAGAATAATATTTTTCCTGGGGGTTTAGTACCTCTTGAGAGATTTTTTGATGCTAATTGTGTGGCAATGAATCAAAAAAACGTATCCGAATATGGAGAAATGGAAGACTGTAATTTATGAACTCAACATGAGCCTAAAATAGTCAAATTGTTTAGAGGAGTTCCTAAGGAGTAAAAAGGAAGGTATGTAGATCTTTTTAAACAATTCATGGATGTATTTGCATGGTCATATGAAGATTTTAAAACTTATGATCTAGGTATTATTAAGCATAAAATACCACTGAAAGATGGGGTTAAGCCACACAAGCATAAGCTCAGACAAATTAACCCACTATTGGTGGCTCCAATTGAAAAAGAGGTGATGAAACTGTTGCAAGCAAAAATCATAGTTCCACTAAGATATTCAGATTGGGTTTCCAATCTGGTACCAGTCAGGAACAAAAATGGAGAGATAAGATTATGTGTGAATTTCACAAATTTGAACATAGCTTCCCTAAAAGATAACTATCCTTTACGAAATATGGATTTTTTTCTGCAGAAAGTAACTGGAGCACTCAGGTTATCCATGGTTGATGGTTTTTCTAGGTATAATCATGTGGCTGTGGAGAAGGAAGATCAAAAGAAAATTGCTTTCACCACACCTTGGGCAACATTCATGTATGCCAGGATGCCATTTGGTCTCATGAATGCAGGAGCTACTTTCCAAAGGGCAATGGATATTGCTTTTGTGGGTGATAAATTGTAGTCATTTATCTTGATGATGCTACTATTTTTTCAGGTTCTAATGAATACCACTTAGAACACCTGAGGAAAGCCTTCTTGAAATGCAGAAAATTTGGATTATCATTAAATCCCAAGAAATATTTGTTTGCTTTAGAGGAAGGTAAGCTGTTAGGTCACATAGTTTCAAAACAAGGAGTGAAGATTGACCCGGCAAGGGTTGAAGCTATACAGAAAATTCCACTGCCTAGAAGAAAAAAATATATCCAAAGGTTTTTGGGAAAAATCAATTTTCTGAGAAGATTTGTTCCAAATTATGCTGATATTTTTAGGAGAATAACATATATGTTAAAAAAGAATGCTGAAGTAAAATAGGAAAAATATGCAAGGGAATCATTCAACAGAATTAAAGAAGCTCTCCAAGAAGCTCCTGTCCTAATCAGTCCAGATGACTTAAAGCCTTTTCAAATATTCTCATTCACATCATCTTCTATTATTGCTACTGTGTTATTACAAAAAAATGAAGAAGGAAGTGAACAACCTGTAGCCTTTTTCAGCAAACTCCTTAGAGATGCAGAGCTGAAGTATAATATCCTGGAGAAGCAGGTATATGCTTTACTTAAATCATTAAAGGATTCATAACTTATGTACTTAATTCTCAAATAACACCATATGTGCCTAATTTTGCTGTAAAGGATGTGCTAGTATAGAGTGATGTGGAAGGGAAAAGAGGAAAATGGATTGCCAAAATCCAAGAATATGACTTGGATATCAAATGGAAAAAGTTAGTCAAAGGACAGGGACTGGCCATATTGCTGTCAGAATCTAATTTCCAAGCTTTGGGAATTAGCTTACTTGCACCTGTAGATGAAGTGACTGAAGAAACATATCAGATTAAGACATAGTCAGCAATTAAGTACAAATTTCTCTGTTCAGACTAGTATAAGGATATCATTCATTATCTATGTTTCTTTTCTTGTCCTCCTTCAATAAATAGAGCTAAGTACAAATCTCTGAAACTTAAAGCTCAACCTTATGTTATAATGGAAGCTAAGCTGTATTGGAAAGATCCTGCTAGTGTATTGTTGTTATGTTTGACAGAAGAGGAAACCATGGAGGTGATTAAAGAATATCATGAATTTGTTGTGTGGAGGTCATTACAGCTAGAAAGAAACTGCGCATAATATTCTTAAATCAGGTTTTTACTGGCCCTCTTTATTTGCTAATGTATACACAACTGTTAGAAGTTTCCAGAAATTCCAATTGTTTGCAGAAAAGAAAAGGTTAGCTCCTTTACCTCTTATTCCTGTGTTTATTGAAGAACCTTTCAGACAATGGCGATTGGATTTCATTGGAGAGATTAATCCACCATCAAGTGGGTAGTTTAAATGGATTATAATTGCTACTGATTATTTTACAAAATGGGTAGAGGCAATTCCTACTAGAAAGGCAAATGATTTGGTTGCGATGAATTTTTTAGAAGAGAATATTTTTAGCAGATTTGGATGTCCAGTAAAGATTGTAACAGACAATGCTCAAGTTTTCAACTCAGTCAGGTTCATAATTTTTTTTTAGACTTATAATGTAATATTATCTCACTCTACAGCATATCATCCTCAAGGAAATGGATTAGCAGAATCATCTAATAAAACATTGGTGAAAATATTGAAGAAAACAATAAATGAGAACTAGAAGGATTGGGATTCAATGTTGATTTCTGCTTTATGGTCAGTAAGGATGACCACTAAAATATCCACTAGTAAGTCTCATTATGAACTGGTATATGGTGCTCAGGATTTGTTTCCCACTCGGCTAGCAAGACCAGTGATTTCTTTTCTTCAAGACTCTCAAGAGGAACCCAATGCCTTGATCAGGAGACTAATTAAGGTGATAGAATTGAGTGAAAGCATAAATGAAGTCAGAGAAAATTTGGTCACTTATCAGGAGAAAATGAAATCTATTTTTGACAAAAAGGCAAGAGAAATCATGTTTCAGACTGGAGATGTGGTATTAAGATGGGATACTAGAAGGGAAGAGAAATGGAAACATGTAAATTTGATCCTTTATGGTATGGTCCTTACAAAATCTCTGAAGCCAGATCAAATAATACTTTCATGCTAGAAGATCTTGATGGAGAAGCAGTAGAACTTCCTACAAATGGGTAGTATCTAAAACATTATTTCTAGCACTAAAGTCAATTAGTTCATTATTGTACATATTCAATTTCCTCTCACTGTATATTTCTCATCAAGCAATTTTTGAATCCATACCTGAAGTGAAGGCACTGATCTGTAGGTTCTTAATGTTTCATGGAAAAAAACACTATCCCTAGGTGGTGCCAGATGTTGTGGATCATCTACATATCCTTTTAATTTTCAAATATTTTCAAATATAGAAATAAGAGATTGTTGGAAAATATGTTAAAGTATAAAAATCTTAAACTTTAGCATGAAAAAAAAATATGTATGTTTTCCAAAATCTGAGTTAAAGTTTAAACATTTAAACTTTATAATAGTGGTTTTGGTATTTGATGTTAAACATTGATTGGTTTGATTAGCGGAAGGCGTTGATTATTAAAATACTTATCAAAAGGCCTAACCCGTGGGCACAACTAGCACACCGGATATCATGATGAGTGCCTCTGTATTCGACCGGGTTGACTCTACAGATAGCAGAGATGAACAACGGAGATTGAGTGCGGGGGCACCAGCCAAAGTTTTCCTTCGTACCCCGAGAGCCCCCGCAGTGACGTAAGAACTTGAGTTGGTCACAACTATCTTCCACATCGAGCAGAGTTAAGAGCTTGTTGGCGCATCTTGTCAGCATTAAATTTAAAACTCGCGCCACCTATTTAAAGAAAATTTTTATCTGTTTTTAAAATTACTTTCGATTTGTTACGCTGCACCCTATTTTAGCTTTCCGCCACTTGCAAATTTGACCACCCTATAAACTGTTCTTACGTGAATTTTCAACCATGGCTAAAAAATCATCCTTATCAGGTTCATCTAGCCATATCCCTCTCATGGACACTGAGAAGGATATTCAAGATACCCTCTCTTCAATAATTCACCTCCCTTTCTACCAGCAAGTTACCTTGAATGATAATGCTCCCCCTGTGTATTATGCCATGGTCAAGTCTAAAGTTTTGTCTACGTGCATTCTGAAAACCCATCTTTTCCCTAAATTTATCTACTAGTTGGTATCTATCATGTATCTATGGAATTGTTTTGTCATGAATTCTGAAGGAGAGAATGTTCTGCAGGTGTCTACCTTGTTAATTTGCCAAGCCCCTTGCTATCCTGAGTCAGAGTTAGCCATCCAATTTTTTGCTGATTCGTTGGTACAATATTATGATAATATTGTAGGAGAAGAATTCAACCAGTTCATGTTTTATTTGAAGCCTGACATGAAGCAGTTTCAGCCAGATTGCAAAGAGTTTTATATGGGGGTTTTTGATGCTGAGACTCATCCAGTATTGAGTAATATTGAAAAAATTATGGGTAAAGATGATGATAATGTAGTGCATAAATTAGTCCTAGGGATGTTTGCCATGATGATGAAGCCAGGAATGGTGCTGGATATTCCATCATATTGGCAAGAAACAGTCAATTCACAACTAATTAGCCTTTCATTAATGGGTTCTTCCAAATTTCCTTCATTGATTGTATATTTGTTCTTATATCAGAATTTGGAATAATTCATGCATTTAGGTCTAAATGTTATGGATGTAAATAAAAGAATGAAATCAATGATATTCTAGACAAATGTAGTTAGAAGGGAGAAAAATGAGGCTAGGTTGTTTGATTTTTATAGCTATTACATGCCAACTGCATAAAAAATATTGAATGGAAGTCCTCCTCCCTGTTTCTTACCTAAAGCATCGGATTTTCTTCATTTAGGAAACAATTGTAAATATGGAGATTGGTTTGTTTCCTAGGAATATTCTGAAATAAGGCTATATGGAGCAAGTGTTGAGCCTTACAAACTCCCAAATTTTGTACCAATGAGGCTTTTTTCTTTAGATTTCATTAGACAGAGTCTAAATGTTGATCAAGTTCATTTGCTGCCTATGAAGAAAGGACACATGTATAAATTACCCATGGTTGTAGGCCCTTTCATAGTAAATATGAGGCAAGCATTTGATGAAGTAACAAAAATGTTAGATGACATGCATATGCTACTAGGAGAAATTTGGGCTTATGACCCATAAAGTGTTATTTCAAATAGAAGAATTTAGAATGGGTACTCTTCTTTCATTCATGAAAGTAGGCCAGAACAAGAGAAGATAGCATGTAAAGGTGTGATCATTTTAGTAGATGCAAACATTCAAACTCCCATCATAGTATAGAAAACAACTAAAAGAACCAAGGAAGTAGTTATTGATTTAGATGATGAGGAGAAGGGAGCCAAGAAGAGAAAAAAATTTACTGAAGATCCTACATCTAATGCACCTGGTTTTTCTTTACATTTGGGAGAAGAGAAAAATTCTCCTGCTTCACCTAGGAATCATGAAGCTTCTCATGAACAGGTGCCCTTGATCAAAAACCTGTTTTAAAAAATTGAAGAAAGAAATCCAAGGATGAAGGCCAGCATGGATGCCCAAGCTAAACATCAAGTTACCACTAAGAATAAAATATTGTTAACTATAATGGATCTTGAGAAAGATCAATTTAGAATTGCCTTGTCACATCCTACAGATATGTCAATTGGTTCTTCTAGCAATTTCAAAACTGTCAATGTGACTGTGGATGTAAAGAAAATTCCACTAATGGATAAAATGAATTTTCATATCCAAATAGGTCAATTGATTGTAAATGACATCACAAAGACTAATTCAACGGAAATAAAGGTAGAGAATATGTTGGGTAAAGTAATTAAACAGTTGAAGTTAGTGAAGGCTAACTCAAGAGCCTTAACAGTTCAAAATGAGGAATTGAAGAAAATTATTATAAAAATTGGAATAGACCCCAGTGATAAGACTATTGTGCAGAAATTCATGCAAAGGACGAAGGTAGAAATATCCACATTAAGGAAGAAGTTAAAGTTACCTGTTGGATAAAATTCAATGGCCACAGAAGTTGCAGAGGTAGAGAAGGAAAAGGAAAATTTGTTGCAGCAACTCATGCAGAAAGATGAAGAACTCTGCAGAATAAAGCAGACTGCAATTTCATTGCAAAATCACATTGATAATCATAATTGTACTTTTGTTTTTCCTGCAGGTGATGAAGACCCTCAAGCACAAATTTTTCAATTAAATATTGAGTTGCAAATGGCTGAAAGAGATTGAAAGAAGGCTCAAACAGATCTGGAGACTGCAACAAAATTGATGAAAGTCATGGAAAATGAAGTTGATAAGTATAAAATGGATTTTCGAAATGCTGAAGCTGAGATTAAAAATCTCGAAGAAAGACTGAAAGGAAATCTCTCACTGATACAAGCTAAAGATATCATTTGGACTGATATCATCTTAGAAATGAAATCTAATTAGTGTTTCCTGATGGTAATTGCAAAAGAGAAAAGCCTTATTTTAGAATGTGAAGAACCAATCATGTCTGATAAGAAAAAAGGAATTAATAGAGCCATTTGGGCTAGAAGATTTAATGATTTTATTAATTCCAAATCAGATCAGGAATTAGAGGTGAATGAGATGCAGGAAAAAATGTTGTATGCAGTAGAAATTAATAAAATGATTGTCAGAAATGATCTCAGAAAGGCTGCAGAAAAGAAGCTAATGGAAATCAAGGAAGCAGTAAGTCAGTTTGATAAGTCTTTTGATAAAATGACAAGAGTAGGCTTGCCATCATGTTAGGGAGCTGAAGGAAATCTTTTGCCATGGAGCTCTTATGAGAACTTACTAGTGATGACAAAAATCAAAGTTGATAATAGGCATGAAAATACTCAGGTGCTTAAAGGAGAGACAATGGTCAACTTTTTGCAGAGACATTTTCAACTCTTGTGGATGGTAAAGACTCTTTTCACAGAGAGGCCTTCTTATGATCAAATTAATGCATTCAGATTGGAATATCACAATATGACACATTCATCCAGGACAAATGTAGAAATATGGAAAAAGTGCAGAGCTTGGACAATAGACCTGACAAAAGGATCATCATCAAAGAAAGACAAATAAGTTGACCAAGGAAAAGAAGCCACATCATCAGCAATTCCTATAGATTAGGATAGTTATTTTATGTTATTTTCTGAAGATAATGCAATTGTAATAAGACATTTTCAAGGCATGTAATAGACATCCTTCAAAGTCTTAAAGTAGTTTTGGTAGTTAGGATTGGTTACAGCAGTTCCAAATTTCTTTTTACTGTATTTAATGTAATTTTCAAGGGAAGGAAAGGTTCCGAGTTTTGGACTTTCAGACAATTATTTTTGTACTCAGAGATTCAAATATTAATGAATGGGTAAGCAAGTTTCTAGCATTATTTTTATGTTGAAATGTATCCAAGTTTACATTATGTGCTTTCTATCTATGAATAAAAAAAAGTTATGAGCAGCAGGTCTCTTTTTACTTCTGTACATAAGAGTTAAAAACCTTAATTGGCGCTCCTTTGTTTTAACTATTTCTTTCATATATTTCTTCTGGGGTTGGAAATGATATCTTATGTATAAAGCAGCATATCATTTTGGACTTCTTCTTTCATATTCTTCTAGTCACTTCATTCAACATTAACAGATGGTAGCATTGTGAAGCATTCATCTTATTTGACATTTAAGGGTTTAATCATAAATACTTGAGGGTTAATAAAACAGAGACATATATATTCTTGACATAATCATATAAATGTCTTAAGCACTGATTCCTTATCACAGCTAAGGGATTGTCTCTTAAGGTACATTAGATGAGATGGAGGATGAGGAAGAGGAAGGGGTGAAGACAATAGAGAAGACCTTGTTGGATTTCCTATATTGGATGAGAATACAACTATCACAATGAAAAATATCTCACCCTCCATCCTTCCCAATTTTCATGGATTAAGGAGTGAAGATCCTGAAATATTTCTATTTGAATATGAAGTTTTATGGATCATATGACTACTTACAAGATTCTCAAAAACTGAAATTTTTTCTTGCAACACTTAAGGATGCAGCATTAAAATGGTTCATGGGATTGAAAACACATTCTATTAGGACATGGGAGGAGATGAAAAGTGTATTCTTACAAAAATACAAGGATTACTACACACTTGATAATCGAAAAGATGAAGTTTTTAAAATAATGCAAAGAGAGGATGAAAACTTAGAGGACCTAATTAAAAGATTCAGTTACAATCTAAAAAGAGCTAAGATGGAAAATTTGGATGAAGATACTTTGAAATATCTTCTTTTAAAAGCCATTAAATATGAATGGATAGATATTTTTAATATGATGGGAAAGAGAGACATCTCTCAACTATCACTACCTAGTATCTCTGAATTATGCATACATATTTCAAGAGGAAAATCAAGAGTTGGGAGAAGGACACTTTCATGGTAAGCATTCAAAACCAGTACCAAAGTAGTGGAAATGAATTATTCTAGGACCATGTAGAAGTAGAAGACTACCAATTGCATGGATTCCTCATCAAGAACATGATAGGGAAGAGTCATAGGTTAGATTTTTTTTGGCTAGATTACGGCATTTCTGCACTAATGGAGATGGTAAGACAACCACTAGTAATGAAAGGTAAGGAGGCCGACACCATGATGGATTCAAGCTTGGTAAATTCACCTTCCAAGTTCATTCACTAAGAGAACTTTGGTGACTTTGAAAAGCACACTATAGGCATTGATTCCAAGTTCATGAGGCAAATGGGCTATGATGGAAAAGGGATTTTGATCACCATTTTAGGTCATTAGAGGCCCAATTATGAAGGCCTAAGATTTGGTGGATAAGAAGATGAAATTAGTTTATCTCAAGCCAGATTTTTCAAGGAAAGAGGAACTGAAAGGGAATTATTTCCAAGGAGGAAAAGGACATTGGAAATTAGGTGTGCAATAATATGCTCAAATTTTATCGTTGTTGTAACATTATTTGGTTTTGCTAATTTAGAATGTTAGAAAAATAAAAATAAAAATGTTAAGTTTGGATATGAATAGAAAAACAAAAAAAATAAAAAAATATTAGGACTTCTATAAATTTGATTATTCATATCAAGAAAATGGTAGGAATAAATTGCCCTAAAAAATGAAGGAAAAATAAAAAAAAATGTTAGGAAAATCAATAAAAAAATTCTTTATTAATTTAAAAAAATAAATTTGCAATGGCTGCTTGTCTAAATGTGCCATGATTTGTTATTAAATAGTTTATTATCTTTAAAATTTTGATTAATTTTCTTTATTAAGCATTAATTTTCATTTGAAATATATCAGCACATATTTTCTATCCTAAGTTGCTAATGGATAAGAATTCTTGTCGTTTTGTATTATCGTTCAGGCTCTTTTCAACGGTTGATCTTTTCCCCACCTAGATCAATGGTACCGAAGTCTTTTCGCACCCCCCTTGCCAATTTCCCGTTAATGGTCGGGGTGGGGGGTGTTTGAAATTAGTTTCATGAATGGTAGGCCCTCACTACGTGTCACATCCATGTTAATTCACACCCCTCCCAACATCTAATGAAACGCTGCCACCACACATGTCCATTACCACCATGTTCCTTATCGTTATGACCCTTTGGCCTGTTATGATTATGCTCCCCAGCCATTGATTAACCATTTCCAATCAAGCTCCTATATCATTAGCTTTTAATTGCTACGGTAACACTATTGAATTGTTACCACATATCCATTTTTACAGCTGTATAAATTTATCGCTTTTGCTATAATTTTTTTACTGTTGCATTGTTGGTATTTAGAGATATTTGCGCACTGTTTTCAAGAAGATGTTATCACCTCCATAGTGGATGAAAATTCTAATTCCCTCTATTTAATTTCCCTTTCTTATTATTTCCTCTGAGAACATGTCCTCGAAAGGAAATAGCATGAAACCTGTGTCTAATGAAAACCCTTCCACTGCTGCCCCAATTGACCTCAACCACATTCCGCTTGCTGATTCATATTATAAAATTGCTGACATAGAGTGCGAATTTGAGTTCCATGAATTTCACCTGTGGTTGAAGCAAAAATATCTTGATGATCATTAAGATGAGATTAAATTGTGGGAATCCCTTATACCCCATTTTTCTTTTCCTCAGACTTATAACTTCCCAGACCTAGTCATCTATTGTCAAAGAAGATATGACATTGTCAAAAGAGAAGTGGTGGCTCAAAATGGCAACATTTTTATATCCATCACTGTATAAACCATCAATAACATTTTGCTTATTCGCCAAAATTATTCCTTAAGCCTGTTTTCCCAAGCAACTCTTATGGAGATATACCATAAGCTAAATTTTCCCCAAAGAGCTCAAATATTTGAGACATTTTTACCTGATGATGCTGAATTACCCAAAATAAATCCACCCTATCCATCCTCAATGTTCCTTGAAGCCACTAGACATATCATCTCTTTACAGTCTTGCCTACTAGGATATCTAGATTATAAGATAATAGATGAATCCATCCTTGGATTCTTTTCTATTTTCTCAAAAGGTCAACAACTTGCCTTCATGTATAATTACTGTCAATTTTTGGTTGATAATATGCATGAGCAACTTATGAATTTGACAACACAAGGGATGTTTAAGTACAATTCTGTACTTGTATAGATGTTTTTTTTTTAAAGAAAGGAAACTCATTTCCAATCACACTCAACAACCAGGATGAAGAGGGGGTCAACCAATCAATCATCCATTGGATAGAAATGGTCAGATCTATTTCAGCCAAATTTTCCTTCTCATATTTCTTTGACACATTTATTCATCCTATAGATAAAATAGATATTCATAGACAGTATGGTGATATACGTTTCTCAACCATGACTAATACAACCATGTCTTTGTCTAAGATTAGAACTGCCTTATCCAATGTAGAGTCTCAAACAAAATTGAGAAACTCTCTTCTCTAGCTAAAGGAAATAAATTAAAGTCTTTAGAAGACCTTGTAGTTAAAATTGGATATGATCGAAAAGACTGTAAAGTAGAAGAAATCCCGAAGAAGAAAAATGGAGACATTGCAGGTATGCGGAAACAACTTAAGTTACCTTCTACAGAGGATCCACAAAAAAAGGAGATTGAAGAGAGTGAACAAAACATATAAGAGATGCTTGAGTTAATCATTGAGAACAATATTCATATAAAGAAGATGGAGGATCATATTGAAGAACTTCTCAAGGAAAAAGAGTCACCTCAGCTTGCCATTATTCCAGTTACAACATTTTCCATAGCAGTTGAAGGTACATAACTCAGTTCTTCATCTACAACCATTGAATCTACATCAAAAATAGGTTATTCAGTCATGACAGTGCAGGAGTTGGCCATACAAAAACAATAAAATGAGAAGCTGCTAGAGAAATTTTAGAATTTAGAAAATCAAAATATTAAAAATGACACTTTATATATGGAATAAATGCATAAGTCTCACAAGTTGGGACATAAATTTCAGAAGTTGGAAAGTGAATTTTTAATGGCAGACACCTTGGCCCAAGCCAAGGAAAGTATATGGACATATATTAGTCAAGAAATGATAGATGTATGGCTATCCATATAGATTATTTTTTAGCAACAAGATTTGATTAACAGATGTAGAATAGTCATACAAAATGAAAATGTAACACTCAAGACCAAGCCATCAGAAGCATAAGACATTATTAAAATGTTGAATTCAAAGAGAAAAGCAGAGTTGGAGCGGATCAATATTTCAGACAGAACAACCACCATCCTGGAGATCAAAAAGGTTTTTCAAAAGAATAATTTACTTAATCAATTGGAAACCAAGTGTCAAACCTTGGATATTGTTGTCCAAAGGTTTCACACTAATTTTAATATGCTGAACCAGAGAGTACTGCCTGGATTGGTAGCTCAAAATGAGAAACTGATAAATTTGGAGGAATACTACAAGAAACTATATACTATTGCAATTGATAAGGCAAAGTTTGTAGGGATTAAAGTCCATTTGACAGGAAAATATTTTCTTGAAGATTTAGAGTTTGATTTAATTATAAAACATGAAATAAAAAATATGTTCCTCAAAAAGCCTACATTTGAAAGATATACAGAGGTAAATGAAGTTTTTAGAAAGGTGGTAAATATGGAAATTCCTAGTGAAGAAATATGGGATCAGCTATGTGAAACCATCGATTAACATTTGACTCCAACAACATGCCAGCACAATAGCAATGTTGGAAATATGATTCTTATGTCTTAATATGTTGTCCTTGATGGGAAATATATGGCAAATGATGGAGTATATGTCCTCTGGAGAAGCTCAGTAGTTTGCAGAAGGTCTATCAGAAGAAATGTGTAAAGTCCAGCAGAATTTGGTTAATTTTCATATTGAAGGTTCTATACGCGAGTTAGTACTGGCCAAGTCGCGTATACATGTAGATAAGAATGATCCAAGTCACGTATGCCTTTTGTGCTCTAAAAATATGATACCAGGGAGAATTACCATGGTATTAGCCCACAGTATTGAGCATTGTGTCATCTATTTGATTCCGTCCAAGCATGCCATCGACAGTTGTGTGGTTTTGACTCATGGTATTGGTAAAGGCTAAATCTATATAAGGAAAAGAAGATCCTAGTGCAAGGGTGTTGAAGTGTAAGGGTTGTCACTAAATATAGATGAGCTTTGTTTTATTAGTATATCTCAATCTATGATGCACCTTGGATGCAATAATGGATCAGGATCTCTAAACCTGAAATGAATATGTTCTTGCATGATCTATTGAAGAGATGATTAGATCTGTGACCTGGAATGTTTGCTGAAGTGAAGTGAAAAAAACTAGGTAAGTTCTATAGATATGAAACATTCTGCAAAATTAATATTTACAGGTCTATAAGCTAGTTAGTCTTGGTAAAAGTGCATATATACGCGGATTTGTCTTAGCAAAAGTGCGTATGGAATTCAGGGTTTTTTGAAGCTTATTGCAGAGGTTATTTGTTTATTGTTGCTATATCTTTTCTGTCTATCAATGAAGTCTTCATGTAGGTCTGGGTTGCTTTAATCCTATATATGTTGCTAAGATTGAATATGTACAAATCTGATCAATGATGTTTGACTGATTAAGGGATCTGCAATTCTAAAAATATATATGATTGAAAGCCTTATATCTGGTTCTGAGTCTGACAATATTCTGGAAAATCATAATTCACAAATCTATACATACGTTGGTGTGAAGGAAAGCACGTATACATGTAGGTTCAATAAAACAAAGTAGCATATGCATTTTAAAATAATGAATTTTCAGGGTTGAGTTTGTTTCTGCATACCGATTCTAAATTCTAGGTTATAACTCTATTCTGGTTACAGTGATATCATTGATATGATTGACATATTGCGTGAAGTTTATATTTGTTGATATTTTTGAAGAGTTGTGTTGAAGCTATGTGATCCAGTGTGAAAATTGATGAAATATGGTCTGTAGTGGTTCTGAGGGTTGAAGCCTTCAATGTGGAAGTAGAAGCTTCCTGCTAATAAAAGTTGGTGTTTTGATTAGGGGTTGAAGCTCCCTTCTAGCAGTGGCTGGTAAACAAGATTAGGGGGTTGTAGATCCCTTCCAGTAGCAGCTAGAGAATGAGAAAAGGTTGTAGCCTTCTGCAGGTAGATGCCTACGTACTGATATGAGTCTGCATCAGTACAATATTGTAAGCAGTTTTCATATAATACATATTGGAGACAGAGACGACAACAACGATGGTTTTCTCCCGAATTGGGTTTCCACTTTAGATCTTGATGTTCATGTGTGATGCTCTTGTGTGATGATTTTTTTTGTTGTTACTACACATATTTATTTCTTAACTAATTGATGCATAAGTAATAAATTGAGTTAAACATTGTTTCTAAAAGTTTATCTAACAATAAAGTTATCTCAGTATACACATGTTTCTGTTGGTATATCTGCTTGTATACATAAGTTGGGATCATTAAAGTCGTGTACGGAATTCAGTAAAGAAAAAGTAAAAGTTATCAGTGAGCTCTAAATACTGCTTCACCCCCCCCTCTCAGTATGTCTCCCAAAAATTGGTATCAGAGCAACGGCTTCTAAAGAATCTTAATCGCTAGAAGGAAGATCAACTAAGATGAGAAACCAAGATGGAACTGCATCTATCAGGCCTCCTCTCTTCAACAAAAACAATTTAATCTTCTGGAAGACGAGGACAAGATCCTACCTTCAGTCTCTTGGAGCAGATGTATGGGCTATAGTTGAAGGAGGTTATCAATATCCAGCGTCAGTTCCAACAGATCGAGCTGCAAGAAAGAACTATGAAACCAATGAAAAGGCGGTCAATGCATTATTGGGAAGTTTGACTGAATCAGAATTTGTCAAAGTCATGTAGTTGAATACAACAAAGGAGATATGGGAAAAAATAATTCTGAGCTATGAAGGCGATACAAGGGTAAAAAGTGCTAAACTCCAAACTCTCAAAATTCAATATGAAAAACTTGGAATGCATAATGAGGAAAGAATTTCTAGTTTATTTTTACGTCTAGATGATGTTTTAAATCATATGAGAATATGGGTGAAACCATAACTGACACTACTCTGGTAGAAAATGTTTTAAGATCTCTAACTCCCAAATTCGAGTCAAAAGTGTCTGCTATTGAGGAAAAGTAGGATCTACAAACTCTTACTATTGTTCAACTTCATGGGATTCTGACTGCTTGTGAAATGAGGAAATGAGGTCCATCTGAAGTCAAAGAAGTTGTCTTTAGAGCTGTTACAAAAGGGAAGAAAGTAGAAGAACAAGAAGGATCTAGGTATGTTCAAGAAGAAGATGAGATAAATTTTATAAAGAAGCTACAACTTGGCACTGGAAGGTTCACAGGTAAGCTTCCTTTTAAATGTTTTTCTTGTGGAAGAGCTGGTAATTATGTTGCTAAATGTCCCCATAAATATATTCATGAAAAGGGAAAGGAAGTGGCAAAAGGAAATAAGAAATGGTTTATCAATAGAAAAAGCTATTATACTCATGAAGATAGTGATGGTTTATCAAATAGTGAAGAAGGAGAATCTGTTCAAGATATTAGACTACTCATGTATTTTGAAAAAGACACTAGTGAGGCTAAAGATACTTTTATGGATGCATTAGAAGAAAATTATTTTCTTGAATAAATAAATCATCTCAAAATATGTTTGGAAGAAAATCAAATTTCCATAGATACTCTAAAATATTAGCTTATTGAAAAGGAGAAGCACAATGAGAAATTAGAATGTGAAATAGTAAGTCTAAGAAAGGAAATTGAGAAAGTGAAAACTTTAAATCTTAGATTTTCTAAAGGATATGAAACCTTAGATGAAATTATCAAGGTACAATGCTCCCCTCTTATAAAGACAAGTCTTGGATATATCAGAGATTCCTCTCACTCTTTAGCACCAAGTAATCTAAATTCATCCAAAGCCAGCCTGCAACATTTTGTCACTCAACAAAAGAAAAAAGAGACTACAAAGGTAAAGCATGACCACTTCAATACAAGGAAGAACAATAGCATAAATATAAATCAGTAGGTAAACATAAGTATAAGGTTTCATGATTGCAGAAATTTCTTCTTTAATGGACAATGTTTCTCATGTCATAATTTTGGTCATAAAGCTACTCAATGTGTTGCATAGAAAACCATCATGACCAAAGAAGAAAGAAAGAAAAGAAATGAGATTGGAATAAAGAAGAATACTTATAACAAATTTTCACCTCTTGAAAATGAAATTGAATGTTCTTATTGCAATAATTTTGGTCATGAAGAATCTGAATGTAGGAGAAAACTTTAGCGAAAAGAGAATATACCTTCAAATTCCAAGATATCGAGAAAGAAGGACTTATAGGTTGAAAGTTGTGGCATAGATTTATTTGCAGAAGGGGAATAAAATCAATGGTACATTGATAGCGGATGCTCAAAACACATGACAGGTGATAAAAATAAACCCCTTTCATACAATTCTCTAGAGAAATAAAAGAATGCTACCTTTGGAAATGACTCTGCTGCTGTCATTAAATGAAAAGGGTTTGTTTTTCTAAAATAAAAGGTGAAAGCTAACAATGTTATGTATGTAAATGGATTAAAGAATAACCTGTTAAGTGTGATTCAAATGTGTGATCAAGGAAATGAATTTGTCTTTAGTTCAAAAGAATGTGTAGTACGTGAACTTGACAGAGGAAAAACAGTAATAAAAGGAACTAGAACACCAAGAAATCTGTATGTATTGAAAGGTGGCCAAGAGCAATGCTTCTTGGGTAAATCTTCAAAAAACTTGTTATGGCATAGAAGGTTGGGAAATTTTAGTTTCTCTCAAATAAGCAAATAAAGTAGACTCAAAGTTGTTCGTGATCTTCCCAGCATCACTCTACCTAAAAGTACCATATGCAAATCATGCCAATTTGGTAAGAAAACTAGAGTGTAATTCAATGCTAAAGAAGGAACAACAAGTAAGCCCCTTGAACTTATACATACTGATCTATGTGTTCCTGTAAGGAAAAAGTCACCTCGTGGAGAACAATACTATATTTTATTTATTGATGAATTCTATAGTATGTGTTGGATCGGTTTACTGAAACATAAAGATGAAGCATTTGAAAAATTTAATATCTTCAAAGCTTTGGTTGAAAATGAATTAGATCTAAAAATCAAATATCTTATATCTGACCAAGGAGGAGAATATATATCAAATGAATCCTTTGATTTCTGTGAACATCATGGCATAAAAGGATAGTTTTTTGAAGCTGGAACCCCACAACAAAATGGCATGGCAGAAAGGATGAATAAAATAGTTCAACAAATGGCTCGGGCTATGCTTGATGAATATGGAACTCCAGATACCTTTTGGGGAGAAGCAACACATACTGTAGTAAATATTATTAACAAGGCTCATGTTCGAGTAAACAGTGATAAAACTCCTTATGAATTCTGGTATGGAAATCTTCCCACTGTAAAGCATTTTAGAGTTTTCAGAAGCAAATGTTTTATCAAGAAAAATGATGAAAAACTTGGTAAGTTTGAACCTAGATCAGATGAAGGAATATTTCTTGGTTACTCTTCCAGAAGTAAAGCATATAAATGTTACAATAAAAGACTTCGGAAGATTGTTGAATGTATTGATTTTGTAGTTGATGAGTCTCTCACAGCTCCTAAAAGGGAAGTAACAACAAAAAATGAAGATAATGATGATGTATATTTTCCCTCATCAAATAGAAACAATATAGAAGGAGAACCCAATGAAGCACCAGAATAATATCTATCTGAAAAGGCTTCATCCAGGTATGTTCAAAAGAATCATCTAGAATCTCAAATTTTGGGAGAAAAGGGATCAAGTGTCCAAACAAGAAGAACTCTTGTAGGATCCCCTAGCTATCTGGAATTCTTATCAACTATTGAACCAAAAAATGTAAATCAAGCTAGTAAAGATGAATGTTGGAATCAAGCCATGAATGAAGAACTTGATGAGATTGAAAAGAATCATACTTTGGAATTGGGTCCAAGACCTCATGATAAAAATTTTATTGGAACGAAATGGATATTCAAAAACAAGTTAAATGAAAATGGAGATGTTATTAGAAACAAAGCTAGACTTGTTTATAAAGGGTATGCTCAACAAGAAGGTATAGACTTTGAAGAAACATTTTCTCCTATATCCAGACTTGAAGCCATAAGAATGTTTCTTGTTTTTTCAAGTTTTCAACAATTCAAAGTTTATCAAATGAATGTTAAATCTGCTTTCCTCAATGGTGATCTAGAAGAAGAAGTTTATATAGAACAACCAGAAGGATTCCTTCTGGGAAATGATGAAAAACTTGTTTGCAAACTTAAAAAGGCTTTATATGGTCTCAAACAAGCTCCTCGAGCATGGTACTATCATCTTGACAAATATCTTCATCAACAATGTTTCACAAAGGGATTTGCTGATAGTAACTTATACACAAAAATTGAGAATAGTAAACTATTGATTGTAGTTGTGTATGTTGATGACATCATTTTCGGAAGTAATAAAGAGTCCATGAGTCAGAAATTTTCTTCTGTTATGCAACAAGAATTTGAAATGTATTTACTTGGGGAACTAACATTATTCTTGTCTTACAAGTGGAACAAGAAATATATGGCATATTTTTATCACAAGAAAAATATCTTAAGAAAATTATGAAGAAGTATGGGATGGAAGACTGCAAACCTGTGAGTAATCCAATGGTAACTGGATGTAACCTCAGTTCTCATGATGATTCTACCATGGTGAATCAACCAGAATATAGATCCATGATTGGACGTTTGCTTTATCCAATTGGGACAAGACTAGACATTATGCAAGCAGTTGGTATTGTTGGTCAATTCCAAGCTAATCCAAAAGAGTCTCATCTTCAGGCTATAAAAATAATATTCAAATATCTACAAAGGACTCAATACTTAGGTCTATGGTATCCAAATAATGTTGATCTCACTCTTCATGCTTACACAGATGCGGATTGGGATGGAAATGATGACGATCGAAAAAGAATTAGTGGTGGTGCATTCTATATGGGGCCCCGATTAATATCTTGGTTCAGCAAGAAAAAAAGCTTCATTGCCTTATCTACAACGGAGGTAGAATATGTGGCTGCTGCATGATGTTGCACACAACTTCTTTGGATGACGCAGACACTACAAGACATTCAAATCAAATGTTCTCTGCCCATCTCCATTCTATGTTATAATACAAGTGCCATTAGTATAGATCTCAAAGAATCCTATGATGCATTACAAGACCAAGCACATTCCTATCAAGTATCACTTCCTACGTGAACATTTTTTGAACAAAAGGTTAAACTGGAGTATGTTCCCTCCAAAGAACAAGTTGCAGATATATTTACTAGACCTCTTCCCAGGGAAGCATTTGAATATCTCAGATAGAATTTGGGAGTTGTCTCTACCTCTCTGATCAAATCTGCTTAATTTCATAAGTTTAAATTCAATAAACTAGTTTCATAAAGGAAAATAGCTTATATACGCAAGTTTCTGTGAATAAAATCGCGTATGGTATTTGCTGACAGAAATTATCTGGGTTAGCTTTCAGAACAATTGTGGTGTTAATGGGTAATATTTGTTGTTGTTCCAATATTCATCTTTCTGTACCGTTCTTTGATATTTATCTCCTTGATGAAGATGCTTTGGTGAACTGGTTGTTGAAGGTGTTCAGGATGCACAAGCTTAGGGGAAGCACCTGCCTTGTTGAAAAGGATGCATTATTGGCATTCTGATTGGTTTATGATTTATGATCTCTCTCTTGATATATTTTGGTCCTGGTTATAAAAATTCATATCTGTAATTTGATGAAAAGGCCATGTTGAGACCTATGATGTAAAATTTTTATATTCAGCCATGTAAGAACTTGTTCAAATTTGTAAACCCACTTGATTGGGCAGTTGAGTCAAATATGTAACTCCACTTGGTTGGATCATTCATGTAAGTATGAGTCCTTGGTGATAGGAAAGGTCATACTTGGTTGAGTTATAGAGTCATGTACTTCATTGAAAATTCTATCTAAAATATTCAACATGAACTCAGGGCGAGCATGGTATTTTTAGTGCTCATCAGATCTACACACAGGTTCAGTAAAGCAAAGTAGCATATGCATTTTAAGATAATGAATGTTCAGGGTTGAGTTTGATTCTACATATTCATTCTGAATTCTGGGTTATTACTGTGTTCTGGTTACAATGATCTGACTGTTTTGATTGATGTATTGGGTGAAGTTTATATTTGTTCATATTTATGAAGAGTTGTGTTGAAGCTGTGTGATCCAGTTTAAAAATTGATGAAACGTGGTCTGCAGTGGTTTTGAGGGTTGAAGCCTTTAGTGTGGAAGTACAAGCTTCCTGCCAATAGAAGCTAGTGTTCTGATCAGGGGTTGAAGCTCCCTTCTAGTAGTGGCTGGTAAACAATATTAGGGGGTTGTAGCTCCCTTCCAGTAGTAGCTAGAGAATGAGATAAGGTCACAACCTTCTGCAGGTAGATGCCTATGTACTGATATGATTCTGCATCAATACAATATTGTAAGCATTTTTCATATAATAAATATTGAATATAGAGACGACAACAACGGTGGTTTTCTCCCGAAATGGGTTTCCACCTTAAATATTGGTGTTCGTGTGTGATGCTCTTGTGCGATGATTTATTCTGCTGTTACTGTGCATATTTATTTCTTAACTAATTGATGCATAACTAATAAGTTGAGTTAAATATTTTTTCTGAAAGTTTATCTAACAATAAAGTTATCTTAGTATACATAAATTTTTGTTGGTATATCTGCATGTATACGCAAGTTGGGTTCATTAAAGTCACGCATGGAATTCAGTAAAGAAAAAGTAAAAGTTATCAGTGAGCTCTAAATACTGATTCACCCCCCCAACCACCCACCCCGTAGTATCTTTCCCAACAATTGGTATTAGAGCAGGTCCTTCTGAAGAAGCTTAATAGCTAGAAGGAAGATCAGCTAAGATGAGCAATCAAGATGGGACTGCATCTATCAGGCCTCCTCTCTTCAACAGAAACAATTTAATCTTCTAGAAGAGAAGGAAAAGATCCTATATTCAGTCTCTTGGAGCAGATGTGTGGGTTATAGTTGAAGGAGGTTATCAATATCCAACGTCAGTTCCAATAGATCCAGCCACAAGAAATAACTATGAAACCAATGCAAAGGTGGTCAATGCATTATTGGGAAGTTTGACTGAATCAGAATTTGTCAAATTCATGTATTTGAATACAGTAAAGGAGATATGGGAAAAAATAATTCTGAGCTAAGAAGGTGATACCAAGGTAAAAATTGCTAAACTCCAAACTCTCAGAATTCAATATGAAAAACTCAGAATGCATAATGAGGAAATCATTTCTAGTTTCTTTTTATGTCTAGACGATATTGTAAATCATATGAGAAATATAGGTGAAACCATAACTGACACTACTTTGGTAGAAAAGGTTTTAAGATCTCTAACTCCCAAATTCAAGTCAAAAGTGTTTGCTATTGAAGAAAATAAGGATCTACAAACTCTTATTGTTGTTCAACTTCCTGGGATTCTGATTGCTTGTGAAATGAAGAAAGGAGGTCCATTTGAAGTCAAAGAAGTTGTCTTTAGAGTTGCTGCAAAAGCAAAGGAAGTATAAGAACAAGAAGGACAAGGGTATTTTTAAGAAGAATATGAGATAAATTGTGTAAAGAAGCTACAACTTGGCACTGGAAGGTTCAGAGGTAAGCTTCATTTTAAATTTTTTTCTTGTGGAAGAGTTGGTTATTATGCTACTAGATGTCCCCATAAATATATTCATGAAAAGGGAAAGTAAGTGGCAAAAGGAAATAAGAAACAGTTTATCAATAGAAAAATCTATTATACTCATGAAGATAGTGATGGTCTATCAAATAGTGAAGAAGGAGAATCTAATCAAAATATTAGGCTACTCATGGCTTTTGAAAAAGACTATAGTGAGGCTAAAGAGAATTTTATGGATGCATTAGAAGAAAATGATTTTCTTGAAGAAATAAATCATCTCAAAATATGTTTGGAAGAAAAATAAAATTTCCATAGCTAATCTAAAATATAAGCTTATTGAAAAGGAGAATCATAATGAGAAATTAGAATGTGAAATAGTAAGTCTAAGAAATGAAATTGAGAAAGTGAAAACTTTAAATCTTAGATTTTCTAAAGGATCTAAAACCTTAGATGAAATTATCAAGGTACAATGCTCTCCTCTTGTAAAGACAGGGCTTGGATATATCAGAGAATCCTCTCAGTCTTCAATGCCAAACTATCTAAATGCAGCCAAAGCTAGCCTGTAAATTTTTTTCACTCAACAAAAGAACAAAGAGACTGCACATGTAAAGCATGACCACTTCAATACAAGGAAGAACAATAACAGAAATATAAATCAGCAAGTAAACATAAGTAGAAGGCTTCATGATCACATAAATTTCTTCTTTAATGGACAATGTTTCTCATGTCATAATTTTGGTCATAGTGTTGCTCAATGTGTTGCATACACAACCATCATGACCAGAGAAGCAAGAAAGCAAAGAAATGAGACTTGAATAGAGAAGAATACTCATAACAACTTTTCTCCTCTCCAAATTGAAATAGAATTTTCTTATTGCAATATCTTTGGTCATGAATAATCTAAATGCAGCAGAAAACTTCAACCAAAAGAGCATATACCTTCAAATTCCAAGGTATGGAGAAAGAAGGACTTACAGGTTGAAAGCTGTGGCATAGCTTTATTTGCAGAAGGGGAAGAAAATCAATGGTACATTGATAGTAGATGCTCAAAACACATGAAAGGTGATAAAAATAAACTCCTTTCATACAATGCTCTAGAGAAAGAAAATAATGTTACCTTTGGAAATGACTCTCCTGCTGTCATCAAAGGAAAATGGTCTATTTTTCTAAAATAAAAGGTGAAAGCTAAAAATTTTATGTATGTGGATGAATTAAAGCATAACCTGTTAAGTGTTAGTCAAATCTGTGATCAAGGAAATGAAGTTGTCTTTAGTTCAAAATAATGTGTAGTACATGAACTTGACACAGGAAAAATAGTAATAAAAGGAACTAGAACACCAAGCAATATGTATGTATTGAAAGGTGGCCAAGAGAAATGCTTCTTTGGTAAAACTTCAGAAAATTGGTTATGGCACATAAGGTTGGGACATTTGAGCTTCTATCAAATAAGAAAATCCAACAGACTCAAAGCTATTCATGATCTTCCCAACATCACTCTACCTGAAAGTACCATATGAAAATCATGCCAATTTGGTAAGAAAACTAGGGTGAAATTCAATGCTAAAGAAGGATCAACAAGTAAGCCTCTTAAACTTATACATACTGATCTATGTGGTCCTGTAAGGAAAAATTCACCTCATGGAGAACAATACTATATTTTATTTATTGAAGACTTCTCTAGAATGTGTTGGATTGGTTTACTGAAACATAAAGATGAAGGATTTGAGAAATTTAAGATCTTCAAAGCTTTGGTTGAAATGAATTAGATCTAAAAATAAAATGTCTTATACCCAACCGAGGAGGAGAATATATATCAGATGAATTCTTTGATTTCTGTGAACATCATGGCATAAAAAGACAATTTTCTATAGCTGGAACCCCACAACAAAATGGCGTGGTAGAAAGGATGAATTGAACAGTTCAAAGAAATGGCTCGGGCTATGCTTGATGAATATGGAACTCCTGATACCTTTTGGGGAGAAGCAACACATACTGGAGTAATATTATTAACAAGGCTCATGTTCGAGTAAATAGTGATAAAACTCCTTATGAAATCTAGTATGGAAATATTCCCACTGTAAAGCATTTTAGATTTTTTAGAAGCAAATGTTTTATCAAGAACAATGATGAAAAAATTGGTAAGTTTGAACCTAGAGCAGATTAAGGAATATTTTTTGGTTACTCTTCTAGAGGTAAAGCATATAAATGTTACAGTAAAAGACTTCGAAAGATTGTTGAATGTATTGATGTTGTAATTGATGAGTCTCTCAAAGCTCCTAAAAGGGAAGTAACAACAACAAATGAAGATGATGATGATGTATATTTTCCATAATCAAATAGCAAAAATATAGAAGGAGAACCCAATAAAGCACAAGAAGAAGATCTATCTGAAAGGGCTCTGTCCATGTATGCTCAAAAGAATCATCCAAAATCTCAAATTTTGGGAGAAAAGGGACTAGGTGTCCAAACAAGAAGAACTCTTGTAGGATCCCCTAGCTATCTGTCATTCTTATCCACTATTGAACCACATAATATAAATCAAGCTAGTAAAGATGAATGTTGGATTCAAGCCATGAATGAAGAACTTGATCAGATTGAAAAGAATCATTCTTGGGAATTGGTTTCAAGATATCATGATAAAAATGTTATTGGAAAAAAATGGATATTCAAAAACAAGTTAAATGAAAATGGAGATCTTATGAGAAATAATGCTAGACTTGTTTGTAAAGGGTATGCTCAACAAGAAGGTATAGAATTTGAATCAACATTTTCTCCTGTAGCCAAACTTGAATCCATAAGAATGTTTCTTGCTTTGTCAAGTTTTCAACAATTCAAAGTTTATCAAATGGATGTTAAATCTGCTTTCCTCAATAGTGATCTAGAAGAAGAAGTTTATATAGAAAAACTAGAAGGTTTCATTCTAGGAAATGATGAAAAACTTGTTTGCAAACTTAAAAAGGTTTTATATGGTCTCAAACAAGCTCCTCGGGTATGGTACTATCTTCTTGAAAAATATCTTCATCAACAAGGTTTCACAAAGGGATCTACTGATAGTAACTTATACACAAAATTTGAGAATAATAAACTATTGATTATAGTTGTGTATGTTGATGACATCATTTTTGGAAGTAATGAAGAGTCCATGAGTCAGAAATTTGCTTCTGATATGCAACAAGAATTTGAAATGTCTTTACTTAGGGAACTAACATTTTTTCTTGGCTTACAAGTGCAACAAGAAACAAATGGAATATTTTTATCACAAGAAAAATATCTTAAGAAAATTCTGAAGAAGCACTGGATGGAATACTGAAAACCTGTGAGTACTCCAATGGTAACTAGATGAACCTCAGTTCTCATGATGATTCTCCCAAGGTGAATCAACCATAATATATATCCATGATTGGAAGTCTACTTTATCTAGCCAGGAAAAGACCAGACATTATGCATGAAGTTGGGATTGTTGGATGATTCTAAGCTAATCCAAAAGAGTCTCATCTTTAGGCTGCAAAAATAATATTCAAATATCTACAAGGGACTCAAGACTTAGGTCTATGGTATCCAAAGAATGTTGATCTCACTCTTCATGCTTACAAAGATGTGGATTGGGCTAGAAGTTTTGATGATCGAAAAAGCACTAGTGGTGGTGCATTATATATGGGTCCCCGATTAGTATCTTGGTTCAGCAAGAAACAAAGCTCTGTTGCCTTATCTATGATGGAAGAAAAATATGTGGCTACCGCATGATGTTGCACACAACTTCTTTGGATGATGTAGACACTACAAGACATTCAAATCAAATTTTCTCTGCCCATATCCTTTATATGTGATAACATAAGTGCCATTAGTATCTCAAATAATCCTGTGATGCATTCCAAGACCAAGCACATTCCTGTCAAGTATCACTTCCTACGTGAACAAGTGCTTGAAAAAAAGGTTAAATTGGAGTATGTTCCCTCCAAAGAACAAGTTGCAAATATATTTACTAAACCTCTTCCTAGGGAAGCATTCGAATATCTCAGATAGAAGCTGGGATTTGTCTCTCCCTCTCTGATAAAATATCCTTAATTTCAAAAGTTTAAATTCAATACGCTAGTTTCATAAAGGAAAATCATGTATATACGCAAGTTTCTGTGCATAAAACCGCATATGGTATTTGCTGACAAAAAATATCTTGGTCAGCTTTCAGAATAGTTGTGGTGTTGTTGGGTAATCTTTGTTGTTGTTCCAACATTCATCTTTATGTACCATTCTTTGATATTTATCTCCTTGATGAAGATGCTTTGATGAACTGGTTGTTTAAGGTGTTCATGATGCACAAGCTTAGGGGGAGCACCTGACTTGTTGAAAAGGATGCATTGTTGCCATTCTAATGGGTTTCTTATTTATGATCTCTCTCTTGAGATATTTTGGTCCTGGTTATAAAAAGTCATATCTGTAATTTGATGAAAAGGTCATGTTGAGACCTACGATGTAAAATTATTATATTCAGTAATGTAAGGGCTTGTTCAAATTTGTAAACCCACTTGGTTGGTTAGTTGAGTAAAATATGTAATTCCACTTGGTTGGATCATTGATGTAAGTATGAGTCCTTGGTGATAGGAAAGGTCATACTCGGTTGAGTTATAGATTCATGTAATTCATTGAAAATTACGTCTAAAATATTCAGCATGAACTCAGGGGGAGCATGGTATCTTCAGTGCTCATCAGATTTGTAGGATCCACCCTTTGCCCTTGATGTCAAAGGGGGAGAGTAGTGATCAAACTCCATCATGGTTTCCATCAAGTCCAAAGGGGGAGATTGCTAGAAATATGATTCTTATGTCTTAATATGTTGTCCTCGATGGAAAATCTCTGGAAAATGATGGAGTATATGTCAACTGGAGAATCCCAGTAGTTTTCAGAAGGTCTATCAGAATAAATGTATAAAGTCCAGCAGAAGTTGGTTAATTTTCATATTGAAGGTTCTATATGTGGGTTAGTATAGGCCAACTCGCATACACATGTAGATAAGAATGATCCAAGTTGCATATGCTTTTTGTGCTCTAAAAATAGGATACCAGGGCGCATTACCATGGTATTAGCCCATAGTGTTCAGCGTTGTGTTGTCTATTTGATTCCATCCAAGCATACCATTGGCAGTTGTGTGGTTTTGACTCATGGTATTGTTAAAGGCTAAATCTATATAAGGAAAATAAGATCATAGTGCAAGGGTGTGCAACTGTAAGGGTTGTTACTAAATACTTCTCTTTGAAGTATATCTGCATGGGATGAACTCTGTTTTATTGGTAGATTTGGATCTTCTTGCATGATCTATTGAAGAGATGATCAGATCTGTGACCTGGCACATGTTTTCTAAAGTGAAGTGAAGAAAACTGGGTAATTTCTATAGATCTAAAACATTCTGCAAAATTAATATTTACATATCTATACGCTAGTTAGTCTCGGTAAAAGAACGTTATATATACTTGGCTTTGTCTCAGCAAAAGCACGTATGGAAGTCAGGGTTTTCTGAAGCTTATTACAGAGGTTATCTGTTTATTGTTGTTGTATTTTTGTTGTCTATAAATGAAGTATTCATATAGATCTGTGTTGATTGAATGTTGTATATGCTACTAAGATTGAATATGTACAAATCTGATCAATGATGCCTGACTGATTAAGGGTTCTGCAATTCTAAAAATATATTTGACTAAAAGCCTTAGATCTAGTTCTGAGACTGACCATATTCTCGAAAATTAGAATTCATAGATCTATACACAGGTTGGTGTGAAGGAAAGTGCGTATACATGTGGGTTTAGTAAAGAAAAGTAGCACATGAATTTTAAGATAATGAATGTTTGGGGTTGAGTTTGATTCTGATGTCTAGATTATTACTGTGTTCTATTTACAGAGATGTCACTGTTCTGATTGAACTATTGGGTGAAGTTTATAGTTGTTGACCTTTATGAAGAGTTGTGTTGAAGTTGTGTAATTGAGTTTGAAAATTGATGAAGCGTGGTCTGTAATGGTTCTGAGGGTTGAAGCCTTCAATGTGGAAGTAGAAGCTTCCTGCCAGTAGAAGCTAGTGTTATGATCAGAGGTTGAAGCTCCCTTCTAGTAGTGGCTGGTAAACAAGATCAGGGGGTTATAGCTCCCTTTCAGTAGGAGCTGGAGAACGAGAGAAGGTTGCAGCCTTCTGCATGTAGATTCCTACATATTGATATGATTCTGCATCAGTACAATATTGTAAGAAGTTTTCATATAATAAATATTGAATACAGAGACGACAACAGTGGTGGTTTTCTCCCGAATTGGATTTCCACCTTAAATCTTGGTGTTCATGTGTGATGCTCTTGTGTGATGATTTATTATACTATTACTGCACATATTTACTGCTTAATTAACTAATGCATAACAAATAAGCTGAGTTAAATATTGTTTCTGAAATTTTATCTAACAATAAAGTTATCTCAGTATACACAAGTTTATGTTGGTATATTCGCGTGTATATGCGAGTTGGGTTCATTAAAGTCACGTATGGAAATCAGTAAAGAAAAAGTAAAAATTATCAGTGACCTCTAAATAATGATTCACCCCCTCTCAGTATTTTTCCCAACAAGCAATTTTTGGGTCACATCATTAACTATTTCATCAAAAATAGTTGCAGTTCACTCATCAGTTTTGTTTTCCTATAATTTGATACTATTTTTGTAATCAGTTTTAGATACTTCTAAGGGATAGAAACTAGTATAAATAACTCTCAATTTGATTTATTAAGGGTTGCACCATTGGATGATAGTTTGCAGGAAGAAGTGTATGAGCTTTGATCATTGATGATAATAAAAGGATTCTAGATTAGTTTAAATCAATTTGTTCTCTTGTAATTTTTCCATTTTTCATTACATCTTGTTTTCTACATATGTTTAATGTTTATGAAGATAATTGGGTAAGAAAAATATGTATTTCGTCTATCTTCAATCGTTGAAGTTATTATATATATTAGAGAATGACTTATTGAACTGTTTGTTTTTATAATTCCCTCTACATCAATTAATTGTCATCATACTCATAAAGTTAAATATGTTTTTTAAGTTGTTCAACATTGTTTGACAATATTTCACACTTATGATTATTAAACATTCAATTTCTATATTTAACTCATCATACTTTATTAATTTTTCTACTTTCACACATGTAATCTTAAATCACTGTTTGAAGTAAAGAAACAACGCTTTCCTTATTCATTAATATTATCTAAAGTTTAAGAACATATGTATGCAATTTATTTACACATTGTCATCCAAAAAACCACAACTTAAAACAACCAAAATATTATAGATGATCTGGCATAATTAATTGACCTAAAACTATCTTAGAGAACAACATCAGACTAGCATTGTTGTTGGTGATACGAAATTGATTTATTTTTCCTTGGGAAAATGATATTCATATTCCTTTAAAAGTGAATAAATGTCGATAGTCAGGTCAAAATATTTCACCTAGCAACTTCACTGAACCCAATATGGCTCCTTCAAGACACACCAAGTCTCATTCTGATTCTGGCTTGTTTTACCTCTATCAGATCCAGAGATACTCGTAAGACAAGCCTCTTTAAGAAGAAGACATCGAACCCCTTTTTAAATTCCTCAACAGGAGACCACTTCAGTTCCTGATCCTTTTAGATCTGGACCTATTCCACTAAATTCATAAGATCTACCACCTAGAGCGCATGAACTAATATCCAAAGGAGTTGATTTCCAATCTTCTTTGTTAGTTCATTCATTAGAATCTTATCAACTACCCCATGTACCTTTTGAATCCCCTACATCAAAATCGGAATTGGATTTACATTTACCTGAATTAAATCCAATTGATTCCATTTCTCCTACCTCATATTATTTTCCATCCACTTCTGCATAACTAGAAGATATGTTTTCCCTCTATTCAAATCCTTTATTTGAACAAAAAGAAGGAGAAGAAGAGGTCCAAAAGTTGTTCATTCGTACACTTTTGATATCTGTAATAATATCTTCAACTTCAATTCTTCCTCCACTTTCTTTTACCCCTCCACCTTCACCTCCTTCTTCCACTACTTCATCTTCTACATCTACTTCATCATCTTCTACAACCACCACCATTGAATCTTCTTCATCATCACCACAAGGTATGGCTGGTTTTAGGCCTATTTTTCAAGAAATATATGCTACTCTATTGCTTCCAAACATACTATATTATTTTCCTACTAGATATTTCAAACATCTTCCAAGATTCAATGGGGAAACTAGTCTATCAGCTGAAGATCATTTAGCAGAATTTCTAGATTTTGCTAATAACATGAAAATGTATATATGAGATTGTTTGTGCAATATTTAGAAGGAAATGTAAGAATCTAGTTTATAAAATTATGGGTAAATTCCATTATATCTTGAGAAGAATTAACAACTATTTTTAATAATCACTAGGGTGTGAAAAAGGATCCTGTCTATTTCTTGACAGCATTTGAAGAACTTAAGAGAAATTATGGTGAACCAATATATTATTTCATTAAAATATTTAATAAACTTTATCATAAGATGCCTCTTGACTATAAACCACCAGTAGCAACAACAAAGGTTAGATTTTCCAAAGCTTCTGAAGATGATTTTGCAGTCATGTTAGGGGAAAGAAAATCTCTTACCTTAGAAGACCAACAAACACACACTATTGAGGTTGAAGCTAATAGATCTGCTGCAGCTAAAATTAAAGCCAAATATGAAAAGGATCAAAGAAAAATTAAAGATAATCAGGAAACCTCTTCTTATTCTAAATCCAAAAATGAAGATTAAAAATAGATGAAATTGCATAATTACCTAGGAACCTTTCAAATAGGATTTCTAAAATTGAAACACAACCTAGAGTAGTTCAAACAAATGTTGCTAGACCTCAAACACAAACTCAAGGTCAATTCAAGAAAGCTCCTCAATTACAAATTATTCAAAGACCTAGTAATGATAAAAAAATATCACCACCTCTATTGATTCATGATCAAGAACCTGAAGATAATACTCTGTCAACCATAGAATACATTAACAATATTGAAAATACATCTTTTTAGATTTCTATTTTCCCTATCCCTCAAAATCAAATGTCCCAAGAGGATGAAGAAAAATCTCAGGTTTCTAAATATCAAGCCTTCTTAGAATTTTTAATTGCTGAGCTTAACAGAAGGTATGATCTAAGACCAAGGGCAGGTTCTGGAAGGCCTCTTAAGGATCCTATCATAATTGAACCACGAGTAAAATATGTTGAAACTAAAACTACAACCATTCAACCTTTGAATTAGCCAAATGATACTAATCAAATTAATAGAATTGTTTTGACTGCTTTTAATGTTGAAAGAAAGTTAGAGAGAGTCAAGATCCCATCCCATTGTCAGAAATTTTAAAGAATACTGGATATAAAAATCAAGTCACAAAATGGATTCAAAACTCAAGTGTGGATGTCGAAGGAGATGTTACGAGTCTTCAAGATGAAAAACCATTAGTAGTATTTGGTCTAAGATCTAACATGATAGATGAAACAATACCACCATTTTATGTAAGTTTGAAAGCACATGATTCATTTCTATACAAATGTATTTTAGATTTTGGAGCCTCACATAATATTATCCCTAAGGTTATTATGAATCAATTAAATTTGGAAAACACTCGATCTTATCATGACCTATAAACCTTTGATTCTAAAAGAGTACCATGTCCAGGACTTATAAAGGACTTAGTAGTAACCCTAGCCCAAATACCAGTGAAAAGTGTAGTCCTAGATATTGTTGTCACTAATATTCCCCATAAGTTTGGAATGCTTCTTTCAAAGTCTTGTTGTGCTAAACTAGGAGGGAGTCTTCAATTGGATATGTCTTTTGCTACAATTCTTGTATATGGAGGTGAAAATCTTAGGTTGTACATAGAGGTTATATTTATTCATATTGTTTATAAAGTGGACCAAGCCAGAAATCATCCCATATATGTAGTTGACCAAGGTTATGGTTGTTTCCAATTATCCTCAAATAGTTAGAATTGAAGGTGAGTGTTAGCATATGTGTGCATCGAGACTTCATAATAGGGATTAGAATGATAAGAATAAAGATTGAATTGTTACATTGTTAGATTTAATCCATAAAAGAAGGAAACATAATGTAATGACAACAATAGATAGCGAGGCAGTGAGACAATACATACATACATACATACATACATACATACATATGTGTGTGTGTGTGTGTGTTTTTGTGTGTATGTATTGGGTTTTTAAAAGAAAATGGACGGAGAGATAGACATAAAAAAAAAAACAAAAACACTGATATAATCAGGCCAGGGAGGACGAAGACCTGTGATTTCAAATTTAATAGAAATTGATTGATTTTGTTGTGAAACCTATATTTCTGTGTGTTATACTTTATCTTAAATCATTGAAAATCCATTTTTGTATATGCCGGTACTGTGTTTTATTTTATGTGTTTGAAATGGCGTTAAACAGTGACTAGCTAGAGGGTTCTGTAATTGTTTTAACAGTGAATAGATTGAGCGTTCATTACAGAGAATGAACATGCCAATTTTGTTATGATTGATTTATTAAAGGGGTGAAATTGATGCATTAACGAACTTTGTTCCACTATAAAATTTTGTGTATTGGTATTTCAAAGAGGTTTTGAAAACCCCGAATAGTTTATTGCATAGCTTTGTGGGTGGTTAGCGGTAATACTTGAGTCCATGCGATACACTCCTGTGGGTGACACGTAGCATAAGGAAAGGTGAATGAAACCATATTTATCACAAATCATTCAAAACATTAAATATTGTGCTATTTAGAATGCGATCAACATTAGATTGGGCAGTTAAATAGAAGTGGGGTGCGATAACGGTTAGATTCAAGAAT
Source organism: Pinus albicaulis (assembly GCA_034641835.2). Taxonomy (NCBI): domain Eukaryota; kingdom Viridiplantae; phylum Streptophyta; class Pinopsida; order Pinales; family Pinaceae; genus Pinus; species Pinus albicaulis. The sequence goes on from CM076578.1 coordinate 1,820,875,058, forward strand.
ATATGTTTCTTTGGTGATGATGTGTGAAGGACAGGATTAGACGGTTCAAAGAGTTGACCATATGTATTGATTTATATGAATGGCTCACTTTTCACAAATCGACATTGCTTGAGGTATTATGTATGTATAGTTTTGAATTAAAAAAAAAATAAAAAAAATCTTGAAAAGGATTTATTTGGTGGTGGTTTGTATTTAGTGATAATTTATTTATATAAAATAGAAAATTTTGAGGTGTCTCTGGCATTATTAGTATCAGAGCTAGATTGCAGGTTGTGTTGTTTTACAAAATGCCACCAAGAAGAGGTGTAGGAGTAGGCCGGGGACAACTTGCAGCAAATGCATTTTTGCCTGATGAGGTACGACATATTTGAACAGGGATGGAAGCTATAGAAACATCCCAGAGACGAGCACCTGATGAAGGAGGTGTCAGTGATGTTGAGGAATCATCTGAAGAAGAAGAGGAACAAGATAATGAAGCAGCTAAAGTGTTGAAGATGTTGGTGAAGGCAACTGGAAGAACAAAGTTGGATATACCTATATATGAGGGAAATCACAATGTAGAAGCATTAATGGACTAGATCAGTTCATTAGATACGTAATTTGACTTTGAATAAGTTGAAGACAAAAGGAAAGTGAATATTGCAGCTACCGGATTAAAACACCATGCAGCTATTTGGTGGGAATAATTACAGCTATCCAGATAGAGAAAAGGAAAACCCAAAATCAAATAATGGGACAAGATGGTGAGAAAATTAAAGGGTAAATTAATTCCCAGAGATTATCAATTAAATATTTTTAAACAATTACAAAATTTGAAGCAAAAGGGAATGATAGTGAAATAATATACAGAGGAGTTCTATAAACTGAATATTAGAGTGGGACATGTAGAGGATGATGTGGAGAAAATAGCCAGATATATAAATGGTCTAAGGTATGATACTCAAGATGAAATCAGTTTACTAAATATAAATACAATTAAGGATGCTTATCAGGCAACCTTGAAAGCAGAAGAGAAGATATAGAGGAAGAAAAATCAGAAGAATTGAGGTAAGGGTTCCGTGAGAGGCAGGGGAGCATTTAAACCTAGATTTTAGCACTCCCAAAATGAAGCAGGAGGCTCAAGTAACATATCACCATAGAGAGGAGACTGTGGTCGAGGAAGGTTTGTACCTAGAGGTAGAGGCCGAGGGAGAGAAATTTGGTGCTATACATGTGGTGAACGAGGGCATGGGTCATGGGAGTATCCTCATAATAAATAAAAAACTCAAAGAAATATAAATGTTGTTGAAACAAAGGAGGAAATTCCTCAGGATAAAGGAAAAGAAGAACCACCCAAAGCAAGAAAATATTTGTTATTGAAAAGGACATTTCTTAAAGCAGAAAAAGAAGCAGAAGAGCCAGCTCAGAGAAAGAATTTATTGAGAACAATATGTAAGTCTAAGGGTAAATGTTGCAAAGTGGTAATTGACAGTGGTAGCACTAACAACCTTCTTTCTGCAGAAATGGTAGACAAGTTGGGATTAGAAAATACAATACACCCTACTCCATATAAGGTATCATGGTTGCAAAAAGGCCATCAGATTATTGTGACAGAACAATGTAAGGTAGAGATTCAGATAGGCACTTACGAGGATGCTATATTATGAAATGTAATGCCAATGGATGTATGTCACATATTGTTGGGGAGGCCTTGGCAGTTTGATCGGAAAGATATACATGATGACAGAAGAAACACTTATACCCTGAAGAAGGATGGAAACAAACACACATTGCTACCATTGAAGAATGAAGTTGACAAAGGAACATCAGGAAATAGTGTTATGCTGATGAGTGGAAAAGACCTGTTGCAATAAATAAAAAAAGATGAAGAAATACATTTTGCTGTCATAGGGAAACCTAAGGCAATTTTGGCTTCCACAAACTTAGATGATTTATCTGAAGAAATCAAAACTTTGTTGGATGATTTTGTTGATATTATTGTGGACGAGTTACCAAATGCATTACCACCAATCAGGAGTATCAATCATCACATTGATCTAATACCTGGAGAAATTTTTCCGAATAAAGCAACATATAGATTAACCCCTCAAGAAAATGCAGAACTTGGAAGACAAGTACAAGAGTTGATGGATAAAGGGTTGGTAAGAGAAAGCCTTAATCCATGTGTTGTACCAACAGTACTCATTCCAAAGGAAGGAGGAGAATGGCGCATGTGCACAGATTCCAGAGCCATAAATAAAATCACCAGCAGGTATCATTTTCCTTTAACACGAATGCATGATTTGATGGATTGTTTGAGTGGATAAAGATGTTTTAATAAGATAGATTTGAAGAGTGGTTATCATCAGATAAGAATTAGATAAGGGGATGAATGGAAGACTACATTAAAAACTAACAGTGAATTGTATGAGTGGTTCTTGATGCCTTTTGGACTCACTAATGCACCCAGCACATTCATGAGATTGATGAATGAAGTATTGAGAGAATATGCAAGCAAGTTTGTAATTGTTTATCTTGATAATATTTTATTTTTTAGTAGAAGAAAAGGAGAGCATCTATAACATCTTAAATTGGTTCTGAAAAATTTGCAAAAAGATAAACTGCTAATAAATCTGAAGAAATGCAGTTTTATGAAAGAAGAGTTAATTAATTTGGGGTTTTTATTTTCTAAATAATGTCTGAAAATGGATCCAGAGAAATTCTAAGCCATTTGGAACTGGCCAACTCCCAGAAAAATATTTGAGGTAAGAAGATTTCACGGTCTTGCAATTTTTTATAGAAAATTTATCTGAAGTTTTAGACAGATTTGTGCACCGATTATTGAAACAATCAAAGAGACAAATCATCCATTTAAGTGGAAATAAGCAGCAGACTGAAATTTTAATTTAATGAAGAAGAAAATTACAGAAAAACTAGTTTTAGCTTTACCTGATTTTGAAAAAGTTTTTCAAGTTGAAACCAATGCTAGTGGAGTTGCAATTGGACTAGTTTTAAGTCAGGAACAAAGACCAATAGCATATTTCAGTGATAAATTGAATGAAGCTAAGAAGAAATATTCCTCTTATGATAAATAATGTTATGCTATTGTGCAAGCTTTAAAAAAATGGAGACATTATTTGCTACCCAAAGATTTTGTATTGTATTCTGACAATCATGCATTATAGTTCATAAATAACCAGCCAAAATTGAATGAGAAACATGCCAAGTGGGTAGAGTTTTTGCAGATTTTTACCTTTGTAATTAAGCATATAAGTGGTAAGATGAACAAAGTCGTTGATGCCTTGAGCAGGGTAAATTTTATTTTGCAAGAATTAAAATTTGGTGTTGTGGGAATTGAAGAAATGATTGATATGTATAAAGATGATGCAGAATTCAAAGATATTTATGCATCTGTACAAAATCTAGTAGTTCATAACAAAATGCAGTGGTGGATTATCTTATCCAAGGAGGTTTTCTATTTAAAAGTAACAAATTATGTATTCCTAAGTGTTCTATGAGGGAAAACATAGTTAAAGACAAACACAGTGGAGGCTTGTCTGGAAACTTTGGACAAGATGAGAAGTTTTCTCAGGTAAATTATTTTTGTTACAGGCCAAATATGCAAATTGATGTTAAGAAATTTGTTGAGAAGTGCAGGATCTGTTAGCATGTTAAGGGGAGAAGCCAAAATACTAGATTGTACCAGCCATTACCAATATCAAACCGACCACGGGATGCAATTAGTATGGATTTTGTTTTGGGTTTGCCAAAAACTCAAAGAGGAAATTATTCCATTTATGTTGTGTTGGATAGGTTTTATAAAATGGCTCATTTCATTTCTTGTGAAAATACTAGTGATGCAACACATATTGCTAATATGTTTTTTTCAAAAGTTGTAAGACTACATGGATTTCCTATAAGTATTGTGTCTGACAAAGATACAAATTTTGTTGGGCATTTCTAGAGAACTCTTTGGAAGAAACTAGGTACCATCCTTAGTTTCAGCTCAGCATATTGACTTCAAACGGATGGGCAGACATTAGTAGTAAACAAAAGCCTATGAAATATTGTAATGTTCCCACTTAGCCTTAGCTAAGAGGAACATTCAATTTTGTTTTAATTTATGTTTCATGAATAAATGAATAAAGGATGACATGTAAAACTCCTGAGAAGTCTGAATAAATCAATGCCCATGTGAGCAAAGACAAATTAGGGCTATGTAAATAATCACTTGTAGGTGTGAAAGAGGTTTGAGCTAAAGATTGGGTCAACCTTGACCAAATCAACAACGCTGTCTAGGTTCATTGCATCTCCAAAAGGGACAGCGCAGTTCTAGAAGGGAGCCTCTAATGTGAAAAGGGATAACTCATCAAGATGGTTTGGGGTTTGCAAGAGCTTTCTCATCCTATAAAAGGAAAAGGAGGGCAACAAGAGAAGGTTGTTTATAGATCATATTTTTGAGTATTTTTCTACTTAGACAAATACCATTCTCTGCTGTTGAGTGGAGGATTGTATCTGGAATTCCTATGCAAGATTTTCAGCTCTTCCTTTGATGATTCAAGGAGGAAAGTTTGCTAAATTGAACCACTATCAGTCTTGAGGCCAAGCTCCTACTTACATTGGCAGCGCTGATCCATTGAGGGTTTTTCTATCTCTGCAAGCTGCAGCAAGAGGTGATCTAGATCTGCGGAGATCTAGTGTATTTTGAGAGTCTCTCTCCATGGAGTGGGTCCTTTGACCTCTTGGAAGAAAGTAAAATTTCTTATACTTCAGATCTATAATTCTTTGGTAGTTTCCTATATCATTTGAGCTACAACGTTGTCTCACTGGGTAAATTGTGTTATTTATGTATCACTACAAGAAAAAATCACATTGGTGAGGGTCATGCTTGTGATGGACCTTTAAGGTCCGTCACCAATGTCACATATGGTGACGATCATTAAAAAACTGTCACTGTAAGTGTATATAGTGATGGTCCTTTATGGTCCGTCACCAAAGACATTTTCAATGACACTTTTAGTGAGGGTTGTTAAAGGCCCATCGCTAATTCTCTCTTTGGTGACACTTCTAGTGACGAACTTTTAATGACCCTCACCAATGCTCTTTTTGTTACTTTGGTGATGGTCAAAAAATGTCCGTCATCGTCGATCATTAAAAAACTGTCATTGTAAGTGTATACAGTGATGGTCCTTTATGGTCTGTCACCAAAGACATATCACTTTTGGTGAGGATCGTTAAAGGCCCATCACTAATTCTATCTTTGGTGACAATTCTAGTGACGAACTTTTAATGACCCTCACTAATGCTTTTTTTGTTACTTTTGGTGACGATAAAAAAATGTCCGTCATCATTGATCATTCCAATGAATTTTTGATGACGCTATGTGCCTGTTAATATATTTTTTGTCAAAAGATAAATATTTAATACCATTATTGTGGAGCATTTTTTATAATATGTCCAAGGCCGTAGTGGTTAGGGTCAGTCAATTTTTTAAGAAGTAATAAGCATGTATCATTTCCCTCAAGTAATGACTAGTCGAATAGAGATTTCCTACGAGTCAACACATGATTCATATATATTAATTTTATTATATAGAAAATTCCATTTAGATAAAGTTTCACTATTGTGTGTAGAAAATATATTATTTAATACATAATCGAGCTCTGACAATTCTATTAATGAGAAAGACCTAACAATCCTCAACAATCTGGGCACACCTTAAAGTAATGGTTTGGCACATGCTAAAATTTCTTAGCACCACTACGGGACCTCCCTCGACTACTCCGTTGCTCCCTTATATGGCCATTCTCAGTCTCCCCGACTTCAATCAGCTAATTAATGATCCTATTCGCCACAATGTCAATTGGCCTGCTATGCCAACCAAGCTCCCCTTCGACATTCCCAAGTTCGAAGGCCTTGCTAGTGAAGATCCCTCCAACCATATCTGATCTTTCCACATGTGGTGTTCCTCCAATTCTATCACCGATGACTCCATCCATCTTCGTTTGTTCCAACGCACGCTTATCGACGAAGCTTCTAAATGGTATGTTGATCAAGCCACCTCTTCCCATACCACCTTTGCGACCATTGCCCAAGCCTTCTTATCTTATTTCTAGCTACTGAACTCTTGACTTCTTTTCATCAATTCTCTTCGACCCACCTTTCCGCTCATGTACAGGAATGGCGACGAAGACGGAGCTTGTGTCGCGCTCCCCCCTTTGAAGATCGGGTTTACATGGACTGGTTCCTTCGCTCTCTCTTACCCCCCATTGGCAAAGATGTCGCATCCCATTTTCCCCAAACTGAAGAAGCCGCCCTCCAAATAGCCTTGAAATATGACCTTATCTATGCCCAATCTGGTTATGTTTATACCGTCCTTCCTGACCTCCCCAAGCCCAGTGGCCCTAATGCCTTGGGGGAATCTCACTCTGCTGATGGTATCATTGGAGCCCTGTCACATACCTCTGCCCAACCTCTTACGGGCTATGGTTTCCCTCCAGGAGGGGCCAGCCCCTCCGGCACTTTTTCCCCTCCAGGTACCATGTATCCCGGATACGACATGCCTCCTAATTTTGCCCACCCTCCTGCTTACCTCAATGTTGCCCATCCTACCCCTTATCCATACCCACAACCTGGTGTCCCAGCTCCTCCAGCATTCGGACCTCCTACTCCTTTGCCTTCTCCACCCCCACAACTGCACTTACTACCCCCTCGAGGGCAAGTATTTGTACAGCAGGGGGCAACTTATTTTCTTCCTTCTCAAAGAAAGAGAAAAGGCAATCCATCCACTTCTGGTAATCGTGGATCCAATCCTTCTAGTATTGACTCTACCACTACCAACTAGCCACAGGGTTCTCAGCCCAAGCTGGACAGGCCGCTTTGCACCAATAAGCCTTATTCGTGCTGCGGTGTTTATGGTCACTACACTCACGATTGTCCCTTATTACCACAAATGCGGCAGATGTGGGAGTCTCAAGCCACCGTGCCGGGACAACACTCCTCCCCTACTGTCCCTCCCACCCCAGCTACTTCTCAACTCACTGTGTTTACCGATCCCTTCCCTCAACAAGGATTCGTGGCCACTCAACCACCTCATGCCCCGGTAACCACTCAACCTTCCCCTTCTGGTTCCTCTGATTACCAGATTCTCATGATGGCCTCTGACCCACCTCTCACCGTCGACCTTAACATTCAAACTCGGTCCCGTCAATATTCCACCCCTACCGTTCCGTCTGTCTCCAAGTCTCCATCTTCAGGTCCTACAAAGCCTCTATCGACACCCAATGGTCCCTTGCCACTCCCTCTGCCCAAAGCTGAGGTTCCTCCCAATAATCCTAAGGGACCATTACGCCGAAATGCTGCCTCTGGTCGGGCTGCCCCTTCATACATCATAGTAGATGATCTGGCACAATATCCTGTTGCCATTTCAACACTGGAACTCCTCCAATCGTTTCCTTATCACAAGAGGGCTTTACTATCTACCATGGGTGCTGTAGATCCTACAGATGACCAATTTATTGGTTTCGACGCCCATCAGTCAGACCATCCCCCTCTTCCTCCTTCGGTTGCTTTCCAAATCCCAGTCAACATCTGAAATGCCAATGTCACTCGGTGTATTATTGACAAGGGGGCATCTACCTCTGTGATGTCTGCTTCAATTTGGAGACAACTTGGATCCCCTGAGCTGGCCCCTTCCACAATCACCCTCCGTGCGTGGGATGGCCATGCCTCCCAGCCCATTGGCCTATTCCGTAATTGTCATATCACCCTTGCAGGCAAGACTATTTGTGTCGATGTTGAAGTTATCAACACCCCTCTTGACTACAACATTCTTTTGGGGCGTAGTTACACCTATGCCATGTCTGTTGTCCCATCCGCAGTCCACCGCAGGATGTTCTTCCCTCATAATGGCAAGATTGTCATGATTGACCAGTTGACTTACCATGAACCAAAATCTCATACCTCCCCTGAGTCCATCATCTCTACTGTCACCAATAAGCCAACTGTTGATCCGTTGACCAGTGTTTCCCTTGGCGTCTATAAAGACTCCTCCTTGCTTGGAACCCTTTTATACCCTCCTCTCATACCCGATCCTAGCATGGCGAATGTTTGCATGATGCAATCTTCTTAGGCTGACCTCGCACAACCCACTTTGGCTAGTACGCAAACGCACCCTCACACAACCCCACCAGCTTTTAACCCTTCACCCCTGCTAGCCCACCTTCTTCCTTCGGAATCTCCTTCCCCAAACATTCCTCCTTTCGATTTCCCTACTGGTCAGATTCCTTTCCTTGCTCCCCCTCCTGGTGCTCATTCCGTCCCTATCTTGGCTACCCTATCCCTCCCCAAATTGACCTTGGGTATACCCGTCTAGTACTTAGACCCCCCAGCCACTACCCTGCCTGGCCAACCCAAACCTTATCTTGCTTTGACCCCAGTTCAACCGATACCCATAGCTTCTCCCGATGCACCTGTACCTCAGTCCCCTCATCAGGAACCACCCCCTGTGGCGACCATGTCAAGTGCCACTAGCAAAGCTCGCAGGGGGGTATCCAAGGACAATGCCACCCCAACAACTTCTGCCCCTCCTCGACCTCCAAAGCATCCCATCTAGTGTGCCTTGTGCGATGTTGTCGGACATGCTACCCATACTTGCCTTGAATTACCACATCTCAAAACCATGGTCAATGAAACGTTTCCAGAATCTGCTATTCCTGAAGTCTATGTCACCATACCCTATTCTCTTCCTAAACTTAAACACTTGCGCACCAATCACCCTTGTTCTTTGTGCGATTTCCATGGACATTATACCCATCTTTGCCCCCGCCTTGATGAGTATCGCGCTTCTTTAGCTGCATACCGCCAATTCGAAGCCGCGCTTGCCCGTCATCCTTCTTCCCTAACTCCAGACCCCCTGTATCCCCCGATTACCATTCCTCATCCTGATACTGAAATGAACGAACCTTCAGCCACTATTTTCTACCTTTCCTCATCCCCGCGTTTCTCGGCAACTGACCCCTTAGTGCCTTCCCCCGACGATTTTCTTACCCACTCATCTGTTCGCTCCGCTGTCACCCCTCATGCCGACACACATGTGAACCTTCCCCCTCAAAATCAGGTGTATCATATTTCTACATCCTCAGATCCTCCTATTTCACCCACTCTTCCCATTTTTCAGACCGATGAAGACATCATGGAAGCCATGACCACACCTGATTTTCCGTGGGACGATATGCACCATCGTGCATACTTCCTACCACACTAATCCCATAACCAATATGCCCTCGAATCTAAAAACTTCATTCTCAATCAAGTTGATTGGTTCAAAAACCCCATCCCTGCACCTGACGCTTTCGAAGAAGGAAATATGACCAATATATCTCCTACCATCAAAATAGATGTTTCTGTCAAACCAGGTATTGAAGAACATATCACCATGGGTGCCCAATGCACTCTAGAAGAAATTGAAGCCTACACCAAACTCTTCAAAGAATTCTGTGAAATTTTTGCCTGGTCCTACTCAGAAATGCCCTGACTCGATCCTGCCATTGTCGAACATCACATCGACACATGGCCTGATGCCATTCCGGTCCGTCAAAAGTTGAGACCCATTCATCCTTCTAGACGAGAAGCCATCAAAGCTGAAATCGATAAGCTCCGGCAGGCTGGTTTCATTTACCCCATCGAATATACCACTTGGGTGTCTAACCCAGTTCCCTTCCTCAAAAAATAAGGCACCATTCATGTTTGCACCGACTTTCGCGATCTGAACAAAGCTTGTCCCAAAGACAACTTCCCCACACCATTTATTGACCAAATCATCGATGAGTGTGGGGGGCACGAGATTCTCTCCGTTATGGATGGCTTCTCCGGATATAACCAAATTGTTATCCGTCGTGCTGATCAACTTAAAACCGCGTTCATTAGTCCGTGGGGCACTTTCGCATACCGAGTCATGCCATTTGGCCTTAAAAACGCCGACGCCACCTTTCAATGAGCCATGTCTTATTGTTTCCATGAATTAGCTCATATTATCCTTGCCTATTTAGACGACCTTACTGCACGTTCTAAACATCGGGTGCAACACCTTCATGACCTGCATACCATTTTTCTCCGATGTCGCAAGTATAACATTCGCCTTAATCCATTGAAATGTGTCTCTTGTGTTCCTGCCGGTCGTCTCCTCGGCTTCATCATGTCTAAAGACAGGATAACTCTCGACCCTTCGAAGGTTCAAGCCATTCTCAAACTTCCTATGCCTCGTACCCTACGCCAACGACAAAGTCTCCAAGGCAAAGCTAATTTTCTTCGCTGATTCGTTCCTGACTACGCCACTACCGCACATGGATTCCTTAGACTTCTTTGCTCTCACACCCCATTTTTCTGGGATACATACGCTCAAGAGTCTTTTGATGCCCTCAAGCATGCTCTCACATCTGCTCCCTTGATCCGTCCCCCTGACTTTGACCGAGATTTCATCTTATACATCTCTGCTTCCACCTATTCGGTTGCTGGTGTCCTTATACATAAGGATGATAATGGTATCGAACATGTGATCTATTATGTCAGTAAGAAACTTGTCAGTCCACCTGTGTCCTACTCGCATGAAGAAAAATTAGCACTAGCTGTCGTGTTCTCGGTCCAAAAACTGCGTCATTATATCCTCATGCATTCCACCAAGGTTGTGATTGATTCCAACCCCATTTCCTTCCTATTGAGTCGCCACATCCTCAGTGGGAAGTATGCTTGTTGGGTCGTTATCCTCCAAGAATTCGACCTTGAATTTGTCACCCCAAAAAGTAAGAAAGGTTTAGTCCTTGCTGAACTCATTTCTGATTTGCCTACAAGGACACAAGATACTCCCATTAATGATGCTCTTCCAGATTGCTGAACTCATTTCTGATTTGCCTACAAGGACACAAGATACTCCCATTAATGATGCTCTTCCCGATGAACATTTGTTTTCCATCACCACCGACGACCCTTGGTATGGTGACATCCTTACCTAATTGCAAACCCAAAAGTTCGCCCTTCATCTTGATCGTGATGCTCGACGACGTATCCAACACCAAGCCTCTCGCTACCTTCTTATCAGCGATGACCTTTATCGTCATTGAGTAGATACTGTCCTTCGTCGTTGCCTCACACACGCTGAAGCCGAGCAAGTCCTCAATGCCTGCCATAGCGGCGCTTGTGGTGGCCACCTCTCCGGTCTCGCCACCACCCAAAAAATCATGCGTGCTGGATATTTTTGGCCTTCTCTCTTCGGTGATTGCATTAAAGTAGTCAAACACTGTTCCAATTGCCAACACTTCGCCCCCAAGGCGCGAGCTCCTCCCGCTCCTCTCCATCCTGTCGTCACAGCTAGTCCTTTTTGTAAATGGGCCATTGACTTTATGGAATGTCGACCTCACTCTGCTGGTAACCACAAATATATCATAGTGGCGGTTGACTATTTCACTAAATGGGCCGAAGCAATGCCAACATTCAACAATATGGCAGCCACTGCAGCCCTCTTTTTCTTTAACCATGTCATTGCTCGATTCGGGGTTCCAAAATAGTTAGTCTCGGACCATGGCCGACATTTCAAAGATCATATTTGGCACGAGCTATCCTCCCTATTGGGTTTTGAGCACCAATATTCATCTTCCTATTGCCCCCAAGGCAATAGCCAAGTTGAAGTGGTTAACAAAATTCTTAAGACCATGCTTCAACGAACGGTGAATAAGCACAAAACCAATCGGCATCTCATGCTCTTCCCTACTTTGTGGGCTTATCGTACTTCTGTTAAAACCGCCACCGGTTTCACTCCTTTCCACCTTGTCTTTGGCAAGGAGGCAGTCTTACCAATCGAGTGTGAAATCCCTTCCCTTCACTTGGCCGTCAAACTTCTCCCTGACACCCAACCTCTAGAACAATGACTTATCATGCTCGAGTGCGCCTTTGAAGACCATCGTGTTGCATTACAAACTCTTGAAGCGACCAAAAAGAGCACCGAAGCTTAGTATGACTGAAAAGTCCACCCTCGTACCTTCCATGAAGGTGACCTTGTTCTAGTCTATGACCAGGCCCATGATACCCTCGGTCATGGGAATTTCGACTCATTATGGCTAGGTCCTTACATTATCAGTAAAGACCTTGGTAAGGGGGCATATATTTTAGCGGACGTTGAAGGCCACATTCTTCCTAATCCTCGCAATGCACTCTATCTTAAGAGATATTACCCTTAGCATTTTCCATTCGAAATGTGTGTTTTATTTTCTTCTAGATAGCCAGCATCTGTTTGTTTTGCATTTCGCTACTTCACTAGGACATCTGTTGTCCACGAAGCCTTACTTCAGCTCCCCTCAAAATCAGATTTTCTCACTTACAACACATGTCATCGGGGGCACCACCTTGCCTCTATACTCATTCCTGTTCATGTCAATTTCCGTCATGAGATACCATTTTGTACTCATTTTTTATGATCCCCTTCGGATCATCCCCCATTTCATTATCATCATTAATTTCCATCTGTTCGTCACTCTACTATTTTCCCTCATTCCTTAGTTGAGGTTCCCTTATTGCCTCACCTATGGCGGACCTACTTCTGTCGACATCAACTCATTTACTCCAGAAGCCAGGTCTAGGGGGCAGTGTACCTTGGTTCGAGCTCTTCTCAGCATGATCGTGATCTATACACTTGATGGTCCAATGATGCAGCAACAGCTATTGGTGATTCTCGGGCGTGTGTGAGATGTCTCAACCCTCATGAGGGGGCGGCCCTACAGGTAGCCCCCCACATGCTCGGATGACTTCTTCATTTCCGCCCTTGATGCAGCGCCTCTCATTTGATGATATCGGCCTCAACCACTTGCAGCGCCTCTTCGATTTGCATGTATCATTCAAATTTTGTGAGCCCTTCCCCGTGTGTAGGGGGAATTTAGGTGTATTTGTATCTCATGTACTAGAATCTTCTTGAATAAGTCCTGAAGGTTATTCCAGGCATCGAATGTATGTGGGATTCATCATTTTATTTATCTGGCTCATGTTTAGGCCAGCAAATGCTTCATTATTGCGTTCCGTGTTTTTTCGGGCACCTTATTCTTTGTACTATTGTCTCGGCGGGCATAGGTATGCCTCCCCCGCCGCCTTTAACACTGGTACCACTTCATCACCTAGAGACTTGTTTCACCTGTAAGTCTCGTCTCCTCCGGGTCTAGTGCTTTAGCACATTAGACTACCTTACATTTCTCTCTCTCACTTCCCTCTTGATGCCTAGTGATTGAGTTCTTACAACGTACTTCAGTCATACGATTTGCTCCTAACACTCGTACGTTGGGGGGCAATCTGTTACACCATTTTTTGGTCATCTAACCCATTATCATTAGATGAACCCAAGTAAACCATGTAAGACCAATTTTACCCTAAGTAAAATTGCTTTCACCATGTAAAATAACATTTTTCTATATTTCCTGGTCATATTTAACCCAAAACAAGGAAATTAATTAATTAAATCATTATTTATTTAATTATTTCCTAGGAATAAGTTATTCAAATCATTATTTAAATAATATTCCTAGTTAAATTTGACTAAATCATTTCTAAATAATTAAATAAATCATTATTTATTTAATCATATTCCCACCATCTCCCTAAAATAATAAATAAATCATTTATTTATTTATTGTTTATAAATAAAGGAATTGACCCAAGTCAAAATACCTTTTCCCTCCAACAAATATAATAAAATATTCCTAAAGGGTGATTCTAGAATTTGATTAATAATATTTTATTCATGCACTGAGTTCTAGAACACCCCAATATTTTGTTATAAATAGAAGGGTTTTTCCCATTCATTAGTCACCTCCATTGCATTAGATCACTCTGGATCTACTCTTGGTCACCATTTTCCATTTTTACCTTGTGAGCTCCCATTGAGTTCTATGTTTGTCTGGGTTTTTCTACACCATTAAGAGAGAGGAATTTTAGATCTGAAATGTTGAGGAATTTCAAGAATCCATCCTATTGAGGAGAACCGGAAAATAACTTTTTTGTTTTCCTCTCAGGTGCCCCATTTTTTAATATAATATAAAAAATCTTTTAAATACATTGTTCTTGTCTTGTTTATTGGATGCATAGAGCCATATTTTACTTTATCTTCTTAATGTCTTTTATGCTTAGATCTAAATTTGTGCAGCATTATTTGGATCATCTAATTGCAGATTTAAAGATATTTTGCAGCCATAATCGATGTTAGGGCTATTTGTTATGCGTAGCTAAAGTGATCTTTTACGACGAAAGATTCATACTAACAGTATTGTTTCATGACTCCTTAACTTAATACAAAATAGAGATAGATGGTTTTGAGTAGTTGCTTCCCCAGATACATCTTGTGTTGTGCGATTGATAACTTGTTTCTCTTACTTATATGTGATTGTGCGATTATGTTTTGTTTCCACAAATTGTAGGAAGGATTTAGTATCTTGTTTTAGTATATGATTACAAGATCAGATTGAATCCCGTTGGTAGATTTTCTACATGAAATAGAAGAGAGGGTTGATACCATCTTGCCTTGTGGTGGTATATGTCATGTTGGTGTGTGATAAAGAATAATACAATGGATATAGCTTGCAACTGTAATTTAGAGCTATAACAATAAGTTGACGTGTTTAATATTGATAAAGTTAACTCCTAGTTTGGAGGACTCCATATTGAGATCTAGTCTATGTCAAGATTCAGCTTAAATGCCCGTAATCTATGGATCCATGAGTTAGCCTAGGCCCCTTATGGAGGCAAGTGTCGTGTTTTTTCTATGTGTGGATAGGGTTTGTTCTACAACAATTAGAAGTACATAAGTATAATGCCCTAGTTAGGACAATTTTTTAGCATGTTTAGTTCATAAGGTATGACCTTAAGACTGTGACAAATTTGTGTAGAAGAAGATGGGTTGTGACCCTTAGAGCAAGGTTTATTTCTGCAATAAAGACCACAGATCTGGAAGATGGTTTGTAGATTCAGTATGTGTGGAGACAACAAATCCAAAGGAGGGTGGAACCTGAGTAGAAGTTTGGGCATGCAGAAGAAATGTGCCATATGAAGAATGGATTGACATGCAAAGGAGTTGATTTTGGTGGACGTTCCATAGAGTTTTAGACAAAGATCTAAATAAACCTTTAAACAATTAGTAAATGGACTGTTAATGGCTGATTTGTGACCCTAGTTCAGTCATCTACAAATTTTTAGAAGTATGATAAGAGGAGTAGTTCATATTTGTTCATATATTGGACAACAAAGATCAAATTGTCGATACATAAGAAAAGTGATCTTGAGAGGACTCAAACCATTGTTAGGTGGCAGATTTGAAGAGCCCTAGATGAAGGCAATATTGTGGGCCCTAGATCGGTAAAAATAATTGACTATGGTTGGGCAGATTGATGGTAGGCCAAGTATAGTTGGAGGGTTGTTAGGTTACTATCAAAGAAGAGCCCTGACTCTTGTTCTGGTGAGGACAAAAAAATTGGTAGAAGGGCAAGTGTATAGGGCCTAAGGATGTGCAGACTTTGAAGGACTAAAGTAACATTCAAGTGGGTCAACCAACTAGCCCTAGTTCACTATATTGTAGAGGATTGATTCAGTGAGAAGAAAGGCAGCCTCCATAGCCCTGAACTTCTCATCTTGGAGCTGTAGTATGGAAAAAGTGGGCATACCAAAAAGTTGTTCGCAAATGGAATTGTGAACAAATTGTTACTACTCAAACTAGTAGTGGATCTAAAAGGGGTTCCTAGGAGGGAAACTGCTAGGACAAGGGAAACGATGGAGGCTTAACCCATTGTCACCACAAATGCAACACTCCCTCGCTTCCTTTCGCGTACTTTCATGATGGGTGGATCCCGTAGTTTGGCTAATCTAATTTGTAGAGTGAGTAGGTCAAATAAATAGGTGGGAAGTGACCCCCAAAACCTTTCCCTAAGATAAAATAAAGGAGGGACCGCTTCTTTAAGCAAGGAATTATCTTCAGAGAGAGAGGAGGGATCAAGGGTTGAGGGAGAAGAATAAGACTTATGAAGGAGGTCAGATCCCCTGTATGGAAGGGAGGCCTTATCCTTTGGGAGGTTTCTCAAATGTAGGAAATAAGAAGCCAAAGGAATATTTTTGACGTTATTAAGTCGAACAACCCATGTTGACTACGCTCACGAAGTGGTTGGGAATGGAAAATTTGCTTCTATTTTATAAAAAATTCCAAAAATAGCTTAGCGCGGGCATTCCACTGGGACAAAGCGCCAATGGGCATGAGGCCGAGTGTTATTTTCTCTACAAGGAGGTCATAACCCAGCTGCCAGCGCCGACCCAAAAATCATATGTTTTAGAGTTCTGGTGAATAGCTGCAATAGGAAATGTTCTTCTCATGGCAAGGCATGCAATGACACTTTTTGCAAGGCATGACACTACATAGAAGTCATAGAAATGGACCTCCAATGTTCGGGATGGGGATTGCAGGGACAGTGACAAAATGTTGTTTAACACCTTAGTTTTAAGTTTGATTGGCTGGGTATATTACTCTTATGTGATAATAGTTTCAGTTGGTAGTAATATTTATAATGATATCAAATGTTTGGCATTTTATAGTAGCACCAAGCCAAAAATTGTCGGTTTTCTATGCCATCATACATAAACACAATAATATTCTCATCTTTCAGTCTAAATCTTTTAATGATTTAATATGCATGCCAAACACCAGCCTATAAATGAGTGATTCAACACACAACAGAGTTATGCCAAAGTTCTAAGTAACATAAATTGAATGCATCAAGAGTTTGAAATATTCCTATAATCATAATATTACCCTACATGGACATCTCTATGTAGCATGAAGACCAAATAAAAGACATGTATAGAAGCTAGAAGCATAGCTTTGGCATCTTTAGATCTATACACATCTTCTTTGTGCCAAAGGTGCTTTAAAAATTATGGTCTATTAGGTAATTTGGGAAAAGAATGGTATCTATTGGTGGCATCTACTCTACCAAAATCATCAACAAAGTACATCAAGCCTCATCATGTGAAGTTCATGCCATGTAGGTGAGGAAGGGAACAAAAAGGATGCAATTCCAGTGAGCTACTTCAAACTCCCCCAACCTCACTAGTGAACCTATGCCTATGAAAATATTTATCATTGTAAAAATATATAACCAAATGTATCAAGGCATATGTAATTCAACTGTAGATATATCTAAAATTGAGTTGGACATGTGTTTCTAATTGTCTTCCTAAAAACATAACAATTGCTTCATTACCTTACATGTTAGATTTATAGAATGTGTGATATTTAGACCTAAGTATGGACAACCATGAAGAAACTAATTTGATGTCTATAGTTTTAATATCCAGAAGATCCAGCGAAGAGAACAACCCAATGAGTTCCAAGATTTTCATATCTAAAATTGAGCTAGACATGTATTCCTAATTGCCTGCCCAGAAACATAGAAATTTCTTCATTACCTTACATGTTATATTTATACAATGTGCATTATATAGACCTTAGTATGGAAAACCATGCCGAAAATCACTTGATGTATATAGTTTTAATATCCAAAAGATCCAGGGAAGAGAAAAACCCAATGAGTTCCAATATTTTCATCTTCACCATCTGTGGATAACATAATCTTGCTATCAAATGGAATCCA
Organism: Pinus albicaulis; assembly: GCA_034641835.2. Classification (NCBI taxonomy): domain Eukaryota; kingdom Viridiplantae; phylum Streptophyta; class Pinopsida; order Pinales; family Pinaceae; genus Pinus; species Pinus albicaulis. The sequence goes on from CM076578.1 coordinate 1,820,892,703, forward strand.
GATGCATCAACAACCCCATGGAATCCCACAAAGAAAATAAGAGAAAAATATACACAATGAACATGACAAAATCCTTCATAATATTGCTATCAAATGGAATCCAGATGCATCAACAACCCCATGGATTCCCATAAATCAAATAAGAGAAAAATTCACATAATGAACATGAAAAAATCCTTCTCAGTTGCCCTTCCCTTCAAAGGATTCAAAAATTATTCTGCATTTTTAAGAGAACCTGAACATTAAATTTATAGAAATTTCCTCCCTAGTATGCTAAAAGTCCTTCATATAATTGATAATAAGGACAAAAATCAAGAAAAGTTGAGCCATTGGAGGTGTAATATATAATCGATTGTTTGAATAAAAGCTATTTTATAATCAAATGTTTAAAGGATTAAGAATAAAATGAGGGAAATTCAACTAATGGTATTTCTACTTTTGAAGTCAATATGTATCTCTCTTCACCATGTTGGCTAACCAATTCCCATGGGGATGCATGGTTAGATGATTTTGGATATTCCTGCCATATAACTCTTCATATTGAATTCTTGATGGTCTATGAATAATTCAAAATCAAAACTGTTATGAAGTCTTCACTATGCCCTCCAACCGGAATCCAAAATACTTATACATGGGTAACCAGGTTTACGTTAAGTGTGATTGGCTCCCTCCATCATAAACTCAAGTTAGATTTTATAGTTTAAACTTATATTTTATAGTTATAGAAAAATTTGCCTCCATTGGACAAAAATGATAGAGGAGAACACATATTCCATAAATGCATTTACATTTTAAAAAGAAAATAGTATACATTTCATAAGGACATGAATAACAAGAAAAAAAGATCTCCCTCGCCGAATCATAAGGTGAGTAAGTTGCTCTACAAGGATGAGATCTTAGATAAATTAATTAGCTAAATTCCTACCAGCAAAATTACAACTAAATGTTCAGTAAAAAAAAAAATATTTCACATATCATATAATGTCAAAGATGTTGTGATTTGAATAGTCATATCAATGAGATTACTTAATGTGAAGGTTGGTGCGAAAATGAAATTAATCCTATCAGAATTATTATTGATAATGGGATTAACATAAAGGAAAACCAAAAGTGTTTCATTGATACTAAGAAACCTATTATCTATATTTTTTTTAGAATTTACTTTTGTATTTAAATAGTTCTTCAGTATACATTTTAAACATTTATATATGAGTTTTAAAGGATATACATTTTGAAAATTTATATATGGGCTTTAAATCACATAATGATCAAATATTATAATGGTTAAGAATATGTGTTAGGGTATTTAAAGAGAAAGCAAGCTTTATGTATGATGTGTAACCTATTTATGAATCAGAGATGAGCAATTGATCAGAATCGACCTTGTGGTGGCTCTTTTTGAAGCATCTTCTTTGAACCTTCAATTCTCTCAAGAAACCCAACAATGATTTAAATGGTTTTAGGAATATAAAGTTGGCAGCTAATGTTTCTTTGCCATTGGAAGCAAGCCCGCGAGAAGCCATGAAAAATAAAAATCAAGTTCAAATGTGTGGGAGAGGTTTATTGTGATGACGGGACGATTGTTATTATGTTTTGAACCTCTTTACATGATTATTATTACTATTGTTGGGAAGGCGGTAAACAAGTGCATGAAATAGTTCCAAAGATCGATGGATTCCTCCTCCTTGTTGAGAGACACAATGAATTGTATGGTTGTCCTATAAACATAGATAGAAATAATGCAATCTTTAGTGAATAATTCTCATGCGCATGCCTAACATGTGGTTTAAAGTTTTGTTTTATGCTTAAAAAATCTAGTTTGCTTCTATGCCCCTTGGAGCTACTAAAGGATATGTATTCTTGTCAAAGGTTGTGAAATTCCCATTTCTATATAGTTGCCTATCCCTATGCTATTGCTTTACGAAGTTTCTTTTGCAACATGTGGTGCAGTTGCTAGTTTAACTTGATCAAGATATTTTCAAAATAAAAATTAAATACTTTATTTAAATTAAATAATTTTTTTGTGAAAAATTTAAAAATAAGAATTTTAGAGAATTTTTTTCAGAGTTGTAATTAGATATGAATTTTATTTATATTAAATAAATTGATGATATATAATTTCTTCAAATTATATAATTTATAACTATTTGTTGATTTTTCTCAACTACTAATGTGGCGCCATATTAATATTATGAAATTTTATTATATATATATTATTAATTTATAATGTGATTCAAAATTATGCACATTTTATTATTATTATTATTATTATTATTAATTATAATTTATTATAGTTATTTTTATGTCATAATTGTTAGCTTAACAAGGACAATGATGTGAAGAATTTGTCATATTTAATTTATTATTTTGGTTTTTTAAAATTATAGTTTATTGTTATTATTTTTGATTTGATATTTATTAATAATTTTTCATAGTACAGCACAATAATTATAAAACGTGTCATGCTTTGTGTCAGGTAAATTCCTTTTAATTGGTACACTTCTTCACGTGAACGAAGTAGAAATGTAGGAATGACTGCGGAGTTCAGATAAAAAAAAATCCAAGTCTACATCAATTGTAGGCTTGTTTGTCTACAACACTCATAGTAATGGAGAATATTTTTTCAGACGAAAAAAACTACCTGGTTTATATTGATGTACCAAAGCAATTTCCATAAGAAATAATTACGCGCATCTTTCTATGTTCAAAAGACTCTCATAATTCCATCCCAGATGTTAATCTTCAACATATAATGTGAGACTAAACCAGCCCATAATATCAATATAGTGTGTTCAAATGCACTGTCCAAAAAAGAACGCTAAAACAAAGGCCATCATCCAGATGATTCACTAAGTGTAAAAAACTATCAGTAATATCAGTCATCTACATAACCATATATCTAAATAACCATATATCTAACAGAGATATTAAAAAAAAAAAAAAAATGATTTACGAGGCACAATACTTGCTAAGGTTTTGTAAATGGGGTAGCAAGTTAAGTTCGCTTGATTGTGAAGAAAACTCCACAGTTAAGCGCACTTGAGCTATAGGCGATCTGGGATGGGGGTTACCAGGTGCAATCCTCGGAAGTGATGATTGATGCTATGTGATTCATTACACTAGTTTCAATCCCACTTCTTCACCTGTCATGGAAATGGTCATAGATGAATGACTTACTTAACGCAGTTGAATCCCAAAAAAATGATGTCTAATATAATGCACTGCAAAAACCCCTCAATACTTAAAAAACCAAAACCCCTAAAACAAGTAGACGGTTCGTCCCTCAAGATGGAAGTAGCTTTCAGTAAAAAGGAAAGGTGCCATGTACCTAGATGTTGTCTGCCTCAAAGAGGGTGTAATGCATGAGGCCAAGTTCAGCACCCAGACCCTGTTTAGATAAACAATCGGCCACAATATTTTTATCTCGGTAAATATGGTGGAAAGTGATGGATTTGTAAGAATCTCGGAGCATATAAATCCAATCCATCTAGTGTGAAAGATGTGGGGGGAGAATGCAGTAACCTTTTCCAAGTGATTTACGAGAACTTGTGAGTCCCCAAAAATAAGAATTGCATCAATATACAATTGTTTGGAGAACCACAACAACCCCCAAAATGTAATAACATCAGCTCGAGTGTTTGTACCTGTACCTACATTCCAATAAATCTTATAGTGACATGTAAAATCCATTATGAGCCAAACTCCGCATCCACATCGCCTTTGTTGCTCTGCACCATCAAAGAAACCTATTGGGTATGTGTACGGGTGAGCCCACAGTCGAATAGAGAGGTCCTTTGGTGGTGGAATGACAGGCTGTAATCCCCCCCATGTTGAAGCATGTTGAGTGTCAATTGTGGAATGGTGAATGTAGTTCCCTGAAATATTTTTATGATTCCTCGCAATCCATACCTGCCAACAAAATTGTAAAGGTATGTGCCCAAATTGTGTACCCCATGACAACCACCAATCCATGCATCTTGATACCTGTGTGAATGTCGAGCCAATAACACCATAGCTCATGGATATGGTATTCCAAATTTCGACCGCCACCTGACAGGAGAAGAATAGATGTGAATTGTTTTCTAGTGCCAATTCACACATTGGGCATCGACCAGGACCACACACACCGCGCTTACATAAGTTTACCCACATTAGATTCTTATCCTGCCAAACCGGCCAAAAGAACAGAGTAATTTTGTTCGGTGCCTGTAATTTCCAAATCTTTTGGAACCAGCTTGTGGAACGTGTGCTGCGTAATTTAGGAAATACGTGCATATAAGTCTCTTGAGTCTTAAGTGTATTATTCACCAAGTTTGCACTCCACGTCAGACTCTCTCCCCATGTATGCCTAATACATCCAACACCATGAAGGTGTAGGATAAAAGTCTGCCATGACAATGTATGCCTAATACATCCAACACCATGAAGGTGTAGGATAAAAGTCTACCATGACAGTGGCGCTTCGCCACGCGGGCCCAAGTCAAATGCCTCCATCCACACCGGCACATCACCCTCCCATCGTTTTGATGACTTGATATAAGTATATATATATATCCTCTTGTATCTAAACTTTCAGCAGCTGCATAGTTGAGTATGTGTTGTTCTGGAAAATTCCTTATGGGATCTAAATCCAAAATGATCTTTGTGCCACCCTCAAATGACCATGAGAAACAATTCATAAATAAACCCCAGACCATCTTTTTTTTTCAGTAAGAAAAAAACACTGTAGTATTACAGTTCATATTCAATCAAATACGAGTGATTATATTACACCTAATTTTAGTCCCGAAGAATCCAGCAATTGGAACCCCAGACTTTCTTGAGACTGTGCCAAATGCGGGAGCCCTGTTTAATGTCCAGTGAACCCAGTCGGTACCATCCTCTATCTGTTTACCTTTTAGATATTTATCACTGCTGATATCCATCCATGTGCCATGAACTTTCAAATCCCACCATAATGATTTAAGTAGCAATGCCTTCCCAAATAATTCCAGATCTAATATCCCCCATCCACCAACACATTTCGGGGCCGAAATGCTATCCCAACTGGTGAGATGATATTTTCCAAATTCCAACCGACCACCCCAAATGAAATGAGCTATAAGTACTTGAATCTGTTTAAGAATAGTGGCCGGAAGCACATACAAATGTGCCCAATACACTGTGGTTTGCTCTAGGATATTCTGAGCTAAGATGAATCGACCTCACAAAGATAACCAACGGTGGGACCAAAGTTGTAGTTTTCACCTATATTTCTCAATACATACAAATGTGCCCAATACACCGTAGTTTACTCTAGGATACTCTGGGCTAACCAACGGTGGGACCAAAGTTGTCGTTTCTGCCTATATTTCTCAATCAACCACCGCCAATCCGCTACTGTCTATTTATTCGGTTTAATGTGAAAACCGAGATATGTGAAACCCTCCTCCAAGGGACGATATCGAACCTTAATTACCAAACAAAATATTCCCTTTCTCCCACAAGCTCCGGCATTAAAATACCACAAGCTATCATCAGCTCAAATCTATAACAAATTCGAATTAGTGCATAGAATGATAATGGTATTATTTTCTTTTTCCGATTTGTATAGTTGTGGATTCTCTTTTCTAACATATAATTTTATACTCGGAAGAACTTCGTTAATTTTCCTTTTAATACTAATTTTAAAACTTCTGTGAAAATTGGTTGCAAACTCTTGATATGTAGAGTCATTTTTCACTGGCGAATTCTTGATGTGTACATCTTACCCGTTTTTATCTTCATGCTAGTTGGAAACCATCTTTTTTCAAATTGAAAATTGAAAGTCGTAAACCGAGTGTGACATTTACTTCCACAAATTTTATGAAAGTAACACAGGGATCCATACAAGAAGAATCCAACCCTGACAAGTCGGATGTCGGACCCTGTGTTTGACTGGCGCTAGCGGCATTTGGAATGGCAACAAACCCTGACCTCCCTAAATGTTCCGACCCTAACTTGGTCGGGTCTGTCAACGGAATTTTATGTGGATGCAAGTGGGCCATAGTTGGCCATAGCAAGTTGGTCGGAGTTCAAATGAAAGGAAGATTAGAGGGAGGCCCGACTCTCAGCTGTCCGTTGACCCCAAAAGAAATTTATGCATTAGATAATAGAGTAGTGGTTGCAAACTCTGGTTAGCAATATCAGTTATGGAATAAAAAAAATATTATTATAAAAATAAAAATATCATAATTTTAAAATAATAATTAATATATATAATTTGATAATAACAAATTTTCCACAACTGAAAATTATTTATAATTTTTAAATTTTATAAATACTATAATTATATTGTTTCCATATTAATAATTTCTTATAAGGAAAATTATAATTATAATTTAATATAAAATAAACTAGCATTTTGCAGATGGATCTGCAAAAGAAAACGCAGAAGTCAGAGATTTGGTGATTTTTTTCGTTCTACGACAAATCTCTACAGTATCGTGAGCTAAACGCTCACAATAGAACGCCTTCAATGTTAATTAAAATAATAAAAAATGTAAAATAATAATGATAAAAAATTTAAGTATTAAATTAGTATATAAAACAAATTTTATTGTTGTTATAAATTAAAATTAAAATGGTAATATCATACCAAAGTTATTTTATTAAATATATGTCATCTTTCTAAGTTTTAAATAAAAAACATAATAAAAATTACATCCTAAAATATATCTTTATATCTTTATTTCATTGTATAATGGTATGCAATTTTTTTTTTAAATTAATAATATTGTAGTAATCTGCAATATTAACTATTGTGAAATTTTACATTCCATTTACACAATTGAGTTTTAAAAAGTATCTATAATATAGCATTACTGTAAAAATAAAAAAAATTGTATTCGAGTTATTATTAATAATAAATGTTATTATTATAATAATTATAATAATTAATAATCATGAAGAAAGGAAAAATTTTATTTGGTGATGAAAAAAAAATTAGAGGGGAGAAAACATTGATTTTGTTTGAATTATATAACAAAATAGTACATTGGTCATAAGAAGTCCTCGAAAGAGCTAGGAAAACAGAAGACTATAAACATTTATGGCCAAAAACCAAACCCAACGATGCATAAATATAACAAAGTCCAAAACAAAGACATAGAAAGCGATATAGTGCAACAAAAACCTCCACATATATAGAATCAAGTCCTGACCAGAAGAAAACACAAAGTAATAGAGGACTGAAAAGAAGGGTCACAAAAAAGAGAGGCAAAACAAAAACCCAGGAGAAACCAGCCTAGGGGAGCTGGAAGGAATAGGAAGCCAGCAAGTGACCGCCTCTGAAATGTTGAACCTGGATGTGCCCATATTGAAGAAGTAATCCCTCCTTCGTAAGTGTGTCCGCCCTAACATTGCCCTCTCGGAATATGTGTTAAATAGGAGGTTCCTGAAGGTGGTGGAGTCACAATATTGAACCCGATGTATCCAATTGAGGAAAGCTGGAGACTGAAAGTTTGTGAGTCCAAACACTCCATCAATGACGGCTTTGGCATCATCATAGATGTGTAAATTACCCAACTGAAAATTGTAGGCCACCCATAACAGAATCTAGAGAGCGATAATCTTCGATTTTGTGTTTGATCTTGGGTCGCCATTCCAGCATATGCGGAATTTTTCATTATGATCTAGCTTGATCCATGCTCCACAACAACAAATGCCCCATTTTTCTGCATCGTCGAAAAATCCAGCTGGAAGAGTCGTTGGATGAGGTTGAAGACAATGGGAAAGGTCCTTTTTCAAAGGCTAAGATACAGGAGGCAAATCCAACCAAAGCGAAATAGAGTGATAAATTTGGAGTTGGGAAATCTCGCGTCCCTAAAAGATGGAACAATTTCTAGCCAACCATGCCTGCCAGAAGAAAACAAAGGGAAGAGATCTGTTTCTAAGGACCGATTGCCCCCAAGATTAAATTCATTGTTCAATAGAGAGGGGTCCCCACCCAGGCACCTGCAATAGATCAAGAAACATATGCCAGATGTCCAAAGTAAACATACAATGTAAAAAGAGATGGGAAACCGATTCAGAGGCAGCCCGACAAAAAGTGTAGTGTCAGGGCACTTGGAAGCCACGCTTGATCAAGTTATCCCACATGAGAATCTTGTTTCTCATAGCTAACCATATGAATAGGATGATTTTGAGAGGGATAGGGCGATTACAAAAATTCCTGAAGGAAAACAGCTCCTCAGCATATTTCTTGTTAGAGATGATGCCACCATAAATGTCTACGACCACGGGAGAACCCCTATTCATCTTACCATTCCAACCGATCATGTCGCCCAAGGGGTGTAAACAGAAACCACCCGATTTCAATGAAAGTAATATCAAACTCCAGTTTACCGCAACCCTGTCCTCTAGTTCCAGTTGTGAAGAGATATTCCACATTGGGAAACCCTGTTGCCAATGGGAAATGAGCTGATAAAGGAAAAAAAATGCCTTTCTGAGCCAGTTCATACAATCGATGTACTTCCAAACAAAAATAAACAATAAACCCCTAAATATTTTCTACTCCCAAAATGATACGTTGACCATTCCCAAAATCCAAAATCAGTATGTTGGAGAGGAGAGATGCCACACGCTGAAAACCAAGCCAAATGTAGGAGCCTCTATGCAGAGGGAGAGATTTCAGTCTAAGAAGCGATAGTAAATCCTTATTGATGTGGTATTTGGCCTGAAACGGGATAGGCCAAAAACCCAAACCTATGACTGTCTACCATAGGGACTTAACAAGGAGAGCCTGCGAGAAGGAGCCAATATCAAGAAGACCCCATCCACCAAACTGCTTAGGAAGCGCTATCAAATCAAGTTTATAGAGGTGGAATTTATTTTTTCCACGAGCGTCTGACCAAAGGAAATTAGAGATGATGTTTTTAATCAAAGAAATAATGTGAGCAAGTAAGTGAAAAAGATGTGCCCAGTAGACCGAAAGTTGTTGGAGTACCACTTGGATGAGGATGAAGCAGTCCCCAAAGATAACCACTTATGTGTCCAGTTGTTCAGTTGCTTCTTAAACTTATCCAACAACTAGTAGCACTCCTTGGTACAATAGCTACAAGGTTTGAGACGAAAACTCAAATACGTCAGACCATTAGAAAGCAAGGAAATCTTCACATGAAAGAGGCCATCAATGATTTCCAAATCCACACTATAATCAAAGGAATATATCAAGAGAGATTTAGCACTATTGAATTCCAAACTTGAAGCAACACCATAGCGAAGGAAGATATAATGCAGTGCAAACCGCTGAGGTCTCGAAATTAATCCAAAGGCCAAAATATCATCCACAAATAATGAATGAGTGACCGAGATGCCAAGAGAGATCTAAATTCATTCAAATGTACCCCGTCTGTGAGCCTCATTGATGTGAGTACTGATCCCATCCATTTTCAGAATGAAAATAAGGGGTGAAAGGGAACATCCTTGACGAAGGCCACGATCGGCACGAAAGAAATCGGAGGGAAGCCCATTAATAATAATAGAAAACCATACAGGGCTTATACAATCCATGATCCATTATACATTGAGAAAATACAAACCGATCTTGAAAAGAACCAATCGAATGCACAACCAATCAATGCTATCATAAGCCTTATACAGATCAATATTCATGATAGCAGCGTCCAATTTTCGAGAGTGGATGGAACACAATCATTCCTAGGTTGTAGCTACGACATCATGTTTGAGTCTGTCTAATAGGAAACCATATTCTTCACATGAATTTTGGAGAGAGAGGATCCCAGAAATTCTTTGAACTATGACTTTCAAGATTAGCTTGTATATCACATTGCATAAAGAGATTGGTTGAAAATATCAGAAGTTAATAGGATGAGAGGACTTCGGAATGAGAGCTAAGAAAGTGGAGTTAATGTCTTGATGTAGACTAGCTGCAAAAATATCAGAATACACGCGAAATATATAGTTTATGGGTCCACACACAATTCCCTTATTCGCAATGGATTTCACCTTTGCAATTTCCAAACATACATATGTGTGCGATCACAACGGTTACTTTTTAACAGACCACACATAACCCAACATAAATGCATACACACAGAGCATCTTACCTGGAGGGTCCCATAATACTTTTGACCAATTTCAAGCGATCACACTTCACACAATTTACAATTTAACTTAAAGGCTAAACCTTACTTCTTGTGATCTGTGATGTTGTACAGTGCCGACATGTGCCTTCTCCACTTCGCATCACAAACAATTTAATTTACTATGTGATGACCTTAATGCTAACTTCTAAATGTTGCGATTTGCGAAATCGCTCTCGAATCCGACAGTCCACGTTATGTCTCCGCCAATTCACTTCGCATCGCAAGTTAAATGACTTAATTTGTGAATTCTTAATCGTAAACACTATATCTTCCGATGTGGGATGACCTCTCGACTGCGATGTGATTTCTCACTGTTGATCGTGTCGGATCTAACGGTCCTCATTGTGCTTGAAAATACAATTGCCTTCGGTTCTGTGCTTAATACGATATTCAATTCAACAAAGGATTCATGCAAGATCTATGACCTCGTTGTGCTTGCAAATCTGGTTAACCTTCGTGTTGTGCGATTGAATGCAATGCTCGATTCCAACAGAGAAATAAAACAAACGGGTTAAAACAGAGAGCCCGATCAAAAATTCAAAACACTGGGAATTAATTTAGAAATGAAATATATAGAGCCGAGCCCTTGGATCGCTGGTTTTTACATTTATGTCTGCTCTTTGTTCACTCCTCTCTCGCACCTATTCCACACCTATTTCACTCTTATTCACACTTTGTCTCTCACCCCTATTCATATATATATATATATACCTGAAGCAGTTTGCTTCGTCTTTATTTAGCTTTCTGCTAAACCACTCCAACAAACAATTTCTATCCTATTTCTAAGCTCTATCCTACTTGGCTTAATCTCCTCGTAGGAAGAAACCAATTGCTATTATACTCCTACCTAAGTTAGGAAATCCAAAAAACTAACTTCTCTCGTTTAAAACTAAGTAAATATTAATAAACAATGTCTATCCACCTCATGTTAGCCACAACATGTGAACACACAATCACATTGTTGGCTAAGTCTGGATGCTCCTGCATCAGACTCCCAGGGAAGAAAATTTTGATCCATCAATGTTTCAGGATCTATACTAAAATTTTGTAACTCTTTTGTTGTCGTCCAACTGGCATCTTCCTCTTGGTTTCCTTTCCATTTGACCAGATACTCAGTAGGTCTGTCCTCCAGTATTCTTTGTTGCTCATTTCTCCATAATGGATTCCACTTCTTTCTTTGCCGTCTTTGGCATCTGTTCCTTCCAATTCAAAGTATCCTCCTCCTCTTCTATAGATTCTTCTTGTAGTTGTTCCTTTGTTCCTTTGTATAGGTACAAATCTGCAACATTAAAGATGGGCGATATTCCAATTCCTACTGGTAATTCGATCTCATATGCATTTGAAGAAAACTTCCTCAAAATTCTACATGGTCCTATCTTTTTCATTTTTAGTTTGTTATAAGTCCCGACTGTAAACCTTTCCTTCCTTAGATAAACCATGACTAAATAATCTACTTGAAACTCCCTTTTAGTCCTTTTCATATCAGGTCTTTGTTTATACTTTTGGATTTTTTTTTGTAAGGTCTTCTTGACATCTTCCTGCAACTTATGTATCTATTCTGCAAATTCTTCAGCTTTTGCACTCTTTGTCTCTTGTTTTCTCAAATATCTAAGTTCATACACTCCTCTTGGATGTATCTCAAAAAAAAATCTGAAATGGACTCATTCCAGTACTTTGAATAGGAGTATCATTATAGGAGAATTCAGCTTGAGCAACAGCGAAATCCCATTACTTTGTATTTTTGTAAACCAAACTCCTTAATATGTTTCCCAAGCTCCTGTTCACCACTTCATTTTATCCACCCATTTGAGGATGATAGGTTGAACTGAAATTGAGGTTTGTACCTAGCTTCTTCCATAAAGTCCTCCAAAAGTTTCCTATGAACTTTGTATCCTTGTATGAAACAATAATCACACGTAGTCAATGAAATCTTATAACTTCAGAGAAAAACAAATTAGTAATGTGAGTTGCATCACGAGTTTTCTTGCAAGAAATAAAATGTCTCATTTTATAAAATCAATATACAACAACATAGATAGAATCATGTCCTCTTTGAGTCTTTGGTAATCCTAAAACAAAATCCATACTGACAGCATCCCAAGGTCTATTGGGTATTGGCAATGACTGATATATCCTAGTGTTTTGGCTTCTTCCTTTGCCATGTTGACAAATCCTTCACTTCTCAACAAAAATTTTGATATCAGTTTGCATTTTTGGCCAATAATAAAAATCACTTACTTGAAAAAATGTTTTATCTTGTCCGAAGTGTTCAAACAGTGCTCCACTGTGTTTTTCCTTAATCATGTTTTCCATCATGGAACACTTAGGTATAAATAATTTATTATCTTTGAACAAAAATCCTCCTTGAATAAGTAATCTAACCACTGGCTTATATTATGAATCACTGGATTCTTAACAACTGCATATATTTCTTTGAAATTTGTGTCTTCCTCATACATGTCAATCATCTCTTCAAACATCAAAAGTCCAATCTTCAATTCCTGCATAATCAATTTTACTCTACTCAAAGCATCAGCAACTTTGTTTGACTTACCACTTTTATGTTTGATTACAAAGGTAAAACTCTGCAAAAACTCCACCCACTTTGCATGCTTTTGGTTCAACTTCGGCTGATTTTTTATGAACTGCAGTTCATGGTTATCTGAATACAACACAAATTCCTTGGGCAACAAATAATGCCTCCATTACTTCAAAGCCTGCACAATAGCAGAAAACTTCTTATCATAGGATGAATACTTCTTCTTGGCCTCATTTAAATTTTCACTGAAATAAGCTATCGGTCTCTGCTCTTGACTCAAGATAGCTCCAATATCTATCCAACTGGCATCAGTCTCAACTTGGAATATTTTATCAAAATTTGGCAAGGCCAAAATAGGCCTTTCAGTGATCTTCTATTTCAACAACTTGAAATTTCGATCTTCTACTTCTGTCCATTTAAATGGATGATTTCTCTCCTTTATTGTTTCAATTATTGGTGCACAGATTTGAATAAAATCTCTTATAAACTTTCTGTAAAAACTTGTAAGACCATGAAAACTCCTTTCCTCAAATATACTTCTCAGAGTTGGCCAATCTAGTATTACCTAGATATTTTCTCGGTCCATCTTCAAGCCTTCTTGTAAGACTATAAATCCAAATTACATGAGCTCCTTCTGCATGAAACTTCACTTCTTCAAATTTATGAGAAACTTCTCCTTTTGCAAAGTACTTAACACCAGCTTGACATGCTCCAAATGGTCCTCCTTAATATAGTTGAAAATCATAATGTCGTTAACCAAATTTCCTACATACTCTTTCAAAACCTCGTTCATTAGTCTCATAAATGTGCTTGGTGCATTAGTGAGCCCAAAAGGCATCACTAACCACTCATACAATCCACTATTGGTCTTAAAATCAGTCTTCCATTCATCACCTTCTCTAATCCTTATTTGATGGTATCCACTCTTCAGATCGGTTTTAGTAAAATACTTTGACCCACTTAAACAATCCATCAAATCATCTATGCATGGCAATGGAAATCTATACTTGATAGTGATCTTGTTTATAGCTCTGGAATCAATACAAATGCGCCACACACCTCCTTTCTTTGGACTAAGCACGGTTGGTACTACACATGGACTAAGAATTTATTTGATCAATCCTTTATCTAACAGCTCCTCTACCTGTCTTCCAACTTCTTCATTCTCCTGAGGGGTCATTATAGATGCTTCTTTGTTTTGTAAACTTGCACCAGGCATTAAATCTATGTGATGACTGATACTTCTGACTGGTGGCAATTTACTTCATAATTCATCAACAACTATATCAACATAATAATCTAACAATTTTTTAATTTCCATAGGCAGATTGTCTAAATTAGTAGAAGTCGAAATTACCTTGGGTTTACCCACAAAAGAAACATGCATTTCTTTCTCCTTTTTGACTTCTTGTAGCAACTCCATTCCACTAATCAGCATAACATTCTTGTCAGTGATTCCTTTATCTGCTTCATCCTTCAAAGGTAGCAATGTGTGCTTATTTCCATCCTTCTCTATGGTGTAGGTATTCCTTTTGCCATCATGAATGTCTTTTCTATCAAATTTCCAAGGTCTTCCCAGCAATACATTGCACACGTCCATTGGAATCACATCACACAATATGACATCTTTATATGTACCAATATATATCTCTAATTTGCACTGTTATGTCACCAAAATCTGATGTCCCTTATGTAGCCACGACACTCTGTAAGGAGTAGTGTGTACCACCTTACTCAACCCCAATTTCTCAACCATCTCTGTGGAAACAAGATTATCAGTGCTTCCACTGTCAATCACAACTTTGCAGCACTTTTCTTTACACTTGCATACAATCATGACTAGAGTCTTCCTTTATGCTAGCTCATTTGATTCCTTCTCTTCTTTAAGAAATACTCTTTTGAGTAATAAAGAATCTCCTACCTCAGGTGGTTCTTATTTTCCTACGACCTAAGGATTTTCTTCCTTTGCTTCAGCTACATTCACATTTCGTTGATTGGCTAGTTTGTTAAGAGGAAAATCCCATGATCCATGTCCCCATTCTCCACATTTGTAGCACCGAATTTCTCTTCCTCGGCCTCTGCCTTTGGGTGAAAATATTCATGTACCAAAGTCTCCTCTCTGTGGCAGTCTACTAATCGAACCTCATGTTTCATTCTGAGAGTGCTAAAATCTTGATATGAAATTTCCTCTTCCTCTCGTTGGAATTTTACCTCTATTCCTCTGACTTTTCTTCTTCAACATTTTGTCATCTGCCTTCCAAGCTGCTTGGTAGGCATCCTCAATTGTCTTAAAATTAAAAAAATTGATTTCATCTTGTATATCATACCTTAAGCCATTAATGTGTCTGGCTACTTTCTTCATATCATCTTCAGCGTGTCCTGCTCTAATACTCAACTTGTAGAATTCCTTTGTATATTCCTTGATAGTCATTCCTTTTTGCCTCAAATTTTGCAATTTATTGAACAGATTCAATTGATAATCCTTTGGCATAAAATTATTCTTCAACTTCATTATCATTTTATCCCATTGCTTGATCTTAGGCTTTCCCTTTCTAACTCTGGATGTTTGTAGTTCATCCCACCAGATAGATGCATGGCCCTTCAACCTAGTAGCTGCATACTTGACCTTATTCTTATCTTTGATCTCTTCTAAATCGAAATACTTATCCATTGAATTGATCCAATCCATTAGCTTATCCACATTAAGGTTCCCTTCTTATGAAGGAATCTCCATTCTCATTTTCCCACTAACTTTTTCCAGTATCTTAAAAAATTTAGCTCTCTCGTCTTCTACGGCTTATTCTTCCTATGAAGTTTCCTCTACTGCGTTGACATCTCCTTCCTTAGGTGCTCTCCTCTGAGAAACCTCTAGTGTCTCCATTCTTATACGAAGATGTCGAATTTCATCTAGCAAAATTTCATTAGCTTCCGGCCTTCCCCGACCTATTCCGGCTCCTCTCCTAGGTGCAATCTTTGCTCCAACCTTCAAGAACAGAACTCTAGTCTGCTTTGATACCAAATTATGCAGACTAGCAGATAAAATATCAAAATACACTATGGAACTATGCTTTATGGGTCCACACAACAACCTTACTTGCAGCAGATTTCTTCTTTATAGTTTCCAAACATACATACATCCATAATCACAGCAGTTACTTTACACCGACCACACATAAAACCCAAAACAAATGCATACACAGATAACTTATTATCGGAGGGTCCCACAACACTTCCGACCGATTGTATACGATCGCACTTTTCACACTTTACAATATAACTTAAAGGTTAAACCTTATTTCTTTTGATCTGCGATATTGCGCAGAGTTGACAGGTTCCCTTCTCCATTTCGCATCGCAAACCATTTAACTTACCTTAAGATGGCCTTAATTCTAACTTCTACATGTTTTGATTTTCGAAATCACTCCCCATGCGCTTCAATCTCTACCATTGGCCTTTGCTGGATATGACGATCCACGTTATGTCTCCGCTGACTCACTTCGCATCGCAAGTTAAATGAATTCACTTGATAATTCTTAACCATAAACACTATACTTTGAAATGTGCGATGTCCTCCTGAGATTTGATTTCTCACCATTAATCTGTGTCGAAACTAACAGTCCTCACTATGCCTGCAAATCGTATTGTCCTTCCTACTGTGCACTTAATGTAATATGTGATCCAACAGAGAAACAAAACAAACAATTTAAAACATAGAGCCCGATAAAAAATAAAAAACACTTGGAATTAATTTAGAAATGAAATATACAAATACGAGCCCTTAAATGGCTAGTTTTTACATTTACTTATGCTCTCTCTTCACTCCTCTCTCGCACCTATTCCACACCTATTTCACTCTTGTTCACGCTCTGTCTCTCACACCTATTCAAATATATATATATATATATATATATATATATATATATATATATATATATATATATATATATATATATATATATATATATATATATATATATATATATATATATATATATATATATATATATATACCTGAATCAGTTCTTCTCATATTTTAATATATTTCTATTTGAACGATTCTTAAAAAACAAATGCTACCCTATTTCTAAGCTCTATCCTACTTGTCTTAATCTCCTCACAGGGAGAAACCAATTTCTATTTTGTTCCTACCTAAGTTAGGAAATCAAAACAACTAACTTCTCTCATTTAAAACTAAGTAAAATGTTAATAACCAATGTTTATCCACCTCATTTTAGCCACAACATGTGAACACAAAATCACATTGTTCGCTAAGTCTGGATGCTCCTGCATCATCAACTTACCTCAGTTGTTTGGCTACAATGCATCCCTTTTCACCTTTTCTTTTACTTATGTGAGATTTATCCCATTTGAAAAGGGTGAAATTACATAATTTAGAAATTTCTCATAATTATTTTTCCAAAATATTAGAGTTAAGAGATAATAATATTTCATAATTGAGATAACTGAGAAAAATCTCATAATTGTGAAAAATGTTTCTAGAGTTTCCCTTTCCCAAGGAGATCAACTTGACCCACTTGTGTATGAGTTAGCTAGGGGTTCATTATTGTAGAAGTTTCCTAACTTCTCAATTCCCTAGGTGTCTAAATACATTCTCCCAAAGGATGGAATGAGCCTATATAATCTCACCAAGAGGAAAGGGTGGAGAGGCGAGTATCCAAACTATAGGGCGAGAGCTCTGCCATTTTGGGAGAGCTAGTTTTGGAGAGCCATAATTTCGATGAGCTGAGATCGTAATATTATGCTTTCACTTTTCTGCCATTTAGAGAGATTGTGAGGTCTTCGTTCTATGTGAGTTCTCTTCATGCTCATTCATTGGATCCAATTGGGAAAATTTGCCACATCGTGGAGAGGAGACATTGGAGAAAATGTATAGAAGCATTGTATCATTTTTATGAGATTAATGAAGATCTCTATTCTCTCCCTTATATTATTATGTCTCAACTAATTCTGTGATTCAATTATATCGTTGTTTATCTAACGATATTCCAAGGAAGATATCTTGTCATCCTTGAATGTTTGTGAATGTGTGTAGGTGTTTAGATCAAAAGCCGATCGAGTAGATCGGTCATATGGCACACAATAATTATGCTACAAACCCAAGATCCATCCCCAAACTACGAGGAGTAAAGGTACTATTATCTTCCTCATAGTGTGAATACAATTTCATTCTGCTTGTTGATCATATGGGATTGGGGTCTTTTGTATCTTCTTAGTCGTGCTTGTGTCTTCTTGGTGATCTATTGGACACTAGATCACGAAGAAGTAGCTCCTTGTGATTTACATTGCAACAGAAATGGTGCTTTCAATGAGAGCACACTCGCTTTTTTGTCTTCATTTCCTTAGATCCTAATCATATCCTCTTATTTTTTATTTTTTAGGTTTCCTTGTATTTTTTTTACTGTTTTCGGCTATTTTTCAGGGTTATTATCTCTGTGCCTCAGATCTGAGTTGATCTTAGATCTGGAGTTTTGTTTTTTATATGAGAGAATAATAGATCATACATTTAAAATCATATTTTGGAATTTTTTGTACATAATTTGATTGAATTAATCATAGATGTGGATTCCTCTCATAATTTCGTCCAAAAGTAAAAAACAATCACGGAAAAATGACTTCGTATGAGGATTTTATGGCCGATTGAAGTTCTCTAGCTCAGTTTTTCAACCCTACATTAGGGAAATTTTGAGGTCTAAAATGTGCCTCCTAAGAAAAATGTACAAACAAAATAAACTTTATAAGAACCAATAGGATTCAAGAAAATAATAAAATAATAAACTACTTTTTTCAACTCATATTTTCAACTTATCTCTCATATTATTTACTCAAATTTCGAGAAAGAGTACTCATTGGATGCAAAATTTAATTCCTCATCCAAGGAGTACCCATGTTTCATTCTATCGATGGACCCTCCTACATGAAAAATGAGAAATAAATGAAAAACATGATTGCAATCACGTTTTTCATGTATTTCTCATTTTTTGTGTAGCAAGATCCATCGAAAGTATGAAACGTGGGTAATCCTTGGATGAGGAATTATATTTTGCATCCAATGAGTACTCCTACTTGAAATTTGAATAAACACTTTTGAAGATAAGTTGAAAATACGAGTTGAAAAAGCAGGCTTTTCTTTTTTCCCTCTAAAATTTGATGATGTAATCAAACCTTATTTTATTATTTCCACTATTATTTTATAATTTCCTTAGGAGGCCCATTTTAGACCTCAAAATTCCCATAATGGTCGTGACCTTGTAAGGATATTCCCATGGCCATGGATCCCTTAACTGCTGGATAGCAAGCCGATGCCCGCGGCTAGCTCATCCCAGATCAAGGCCTTACTATGTACCTGTTGGATCTGGTCCAAATATATCTTCTTTATAAGTTTTTCTTTGTTTTGGTTAAGTGCATCTTTAGAGGACATGCTCTCTTTCATTAGTCATCAAAGCTTGCTATTGCTTGCTGATCTATTGAAAACATACTTTGATCCATCATTTGTTGTAGACGATCAATTGTTCTATGTCCCTTATCTGATCTATCTGGATCAGTTTGTTCAAGGTCTTCCTTTTTTATCGTCGCTTGAGTTGCTTCTTGAGTTTTTGATGGGCACTTTGGATTGGTTTTGAGTTTGATCTCTTAACTTCATTATCAGATTTGATTAGCTATATTCAATGATTTTTTGGGTCTAGTTTACTTTTTACATTCAGATTTTTGGATTGTTCCTTATTTTCATTCCTTTTCGTTGAGTGATCTCTTCAATTTTTTGATATTTAGTGTAAAAAATGCTTCTATTTTGACCGATTGTGCAACTGTCATTTGATCAAGTTCTTTTGGATGTGTTTTATCACATTGTGTCGCTTTAGTTAAGATATTTTTTAGGCCTCTTTTTCTCTAGGGTCAGGTTTAGTCCTTTGTAGAACATTGCCCCTGGTTGAGCCATTGTGCTACAGCCCTAGCCTGATTGACATTACCATTTTTTTTTATTTGGCTTTCTTTTTTATTACTTAGAGTGTTTTTTATTGGGCTTTGTTTCCCTAACTTTGTCACTTTTGGAATGCTTTGCATTCTTGCTTGGGAGACTTGTTTTGGTCTCTTTATCAGTTTGATTTTGGTGCCTATTTTCGGTCCTTAACTCAAATTCTTGGGATATATTTTGCATTCAAGAAGATTTAGTGAAAATTTCATCTTATTAGGCATTAGTTTGTTAGAAAAATTCTTACCCTATCGTAGCTAGCATTCATCGAAGTGAAAATGAAAAAAATTGCATATAGCTACATTATGGTGACTAACTAAGAGTCCTACATGCTATTTCAGTTTCATGTCGCTTCCTTCTTGTGTAAACAAAATCCATTAAAATTAATGCGATAATAAAATCAACTTGATTCCTCTTTTATTTTTACTAGTAGTACACCAACACTAGCTTAGGCTAGGGTCTTGGAGATAGGAGTATGATTTAAGAACTCCAATACCACAAAATCATCTTAGCAGCTTGCAATAGGGAGTAAAATCCGTTTGCAATAGTGCAGTCTAGGAAGCCCTCCTCATAAAAGGGTTAAGAAAGACGTCACACTTGGGCTTATCGGGGTGGCATGATCCATTTCTCTTAGTTTCGGGTGGTGTGATATAGCAGAATTGGCATGCATACAAATGTTGTTTTTATCACTTAGGGACCACTTGGGAGGTAACTCTCAAAGGGGTTTCAGTCTTGGCTCCTTTTTGGGTTAAGTTTCCTACCCTTGCATGTTGATTTGTCTTGTGAATATCCCCACACATCATGTTATTATACGTGGTGACCATATTGGCCTTTATTTCCAGGGATCATAGGTGCAGGGTCGGGCTATCTTCTCTGTACCTGGGACAAATATTAGTCATACTCTCTCAATCCTCTCGTGGTGTGTTCCACATATTGTGGGGCCACTTGTGCTGAGTTCACAGATAAAAGGGCTGGGAAGAAAGTCTCTAGTATAATTGTTCCACTACTAGCTTCTTTGTATTATGTTTGTGTGTGCTATATTATAGGATTTTTCTAGAGTGTGATGCTTGGTCTGAGTTTGTAGTTTTGGACTTAGGGTGTTTGCTTTAACTTAATTTTGTTTTATTTATTATCATCGTGGTTGAATTTTTTTTCGATTTTCACGATGTATTCAAGGTTTACCTCCTGAAAAAAGTGGAATTATTTCTCCTACACAGAGAGTGTTTGTTGGCACTCGCGACTTAGACCATCACATAGTGTTGGAACTTGTGTCTGGCCCTAGTGATTGTGATCTGGTTTTTATTGAGGCTTTGGTGGACGACTTTGAGGCTCTTGCCAATCCACCATTGAATGATCCTTTACGGCCTACCTTACTACAACTAAATCATGACGGTCTACACCAGCTTACACTTACATGCCTTTATCTACCATTTACCCTATGGAAGAGTCTAAGACTTCATTACCATTTCCATCAGCAGTCTCAACTACCATGAAAGAATTTCCACCTCTTAGCATGGTTGTTCTTGTTGCTCTGTCCACGCCTCTCACTTCTTCCCAAGGAATTCCACTAGTCGGATCTATGGCTCCCAATAGTTTCCCAAATGTTTTTGTGCCCACACATTCCTCTATGCTGACTAAGGTGCCTCAACCTAATCATCCGATAGGTCTAGCAATTTACACACTATCATATGCTCAACCAACTATTCATATTCCTCAGTTAGGCATGGTTACTTCCAGAAATACGTGGGGGGGATCACCAGTTGTCCCTAGTTATCCTAGGGAAATGTACATTCTAGTATGTTGCAAGCTTGGTATTGTTATCTCTTTGGAGGGACACCACCTACCAATAATTTTACTAAAGGGGCTAGTTTACCTAGGGGTAACCCCGTTGCCAGTATCGTTTCTTACCCAGATCATCCCCCTTATGTTGGTTCGACTGCGTATTTTGGTCCTTATTTTCACCTTGGGTAAAACCCCATTATTAGTCATGATTTTGGGGGTCCATTTCTCTCTGGAAGTTTTTATCCTAGGGAAAACAACCATCTACCAGTTATCCTGGCCCATAACAACCATTTTCCTGGGTGAACCCTTTTCACCACCAGAAAACTCATCCATATAATCCATTTATGGGGGGACAACAAGATTGGTCAGGGGATTCTCCTACCAATGACCCATTCAGTCAAATTCATAATATGTTTCTATTATCTCTTGATTTACCGAATTTTGAAATTGATTAATGACCCCATTTTTCATGATCCCTGATGGCATCCTATGCCTATCAAATTACCATATGATATTCCTAAGTTAAAAGGGAAGGAAGGGGAGAATCCATCCACCCAAATCACCACCTACCATCTATGGTGCTAATATAATTAGTTAGTGGATGATTCTGTTAAAATTATCCTATTCCAAAGAATGTTAACCAGGGATGCTGCCAAGTGGTACATCGAGTTAGATATTGCATCCTACGGTGATTTTTCATCTCTAGCTCAAACTTTCCTGACACATTTTTAGCTACCAAATCAGTATGATATTGACTTCTTTCTTATGTCTAACTTCAAAAAAGATGATGCCACACTCATTTTTTATCATATTCATGAGTGGTGTCATCACAAGAGGTTGGTAAGAACCAAGTTACCCAATGAAATTATCCATAAATGGTTCATTAGATCACTTCGACCACAAATTTCCAAATATGTGTCCATGTTTCGATTTGTTACTGAGGAGCAAGATATTCTAGCTACCTAAAATTTGGATCTCATATATTCATAGTCAGGTAGGTTATTTGAAGTATTTCCCAATGTCATAGGCCTTCCATTGTAGAAATAAATAGGCTGGGGACATTATTCATCTGGTACGATTTCTTCCTTCCCATACACTAGCAAGAATGGCGTCTGATTGTGCATTTTCTTCACCATGGTCTTGTACGCCCATAATGTGGTTGGTATTCTCTCGTCCCAGTTGTATTTGTTTTCACTGTAAATTTTGGTTAGACCTTTTTCCAGGATTTTTTTTAAATGCCCCTACAGTTCCATTTTCATGCAAGTGATACAGATTTATCCTATGATTCTGTATCATGAAGTTTTGCAGTAGCAATTTGACTATGGTGTTGAAGAAGTGTGTGCCTTGATTGCTTTTCAGACTCATTGGATAACCAAATCTTGTAATGATATTTTCAAACATGAACTTGGCTATTGTGTCTGTTGTACAATCCTTTACTGGTGTTGCCTCTGCTCACCTGGTCAGATATTCAGTTGTGATTATTATATACCTTTCTTGGGAATGCTGTGAAACTAAGATGATAGGTCCTATAAAGTCAACCGCCCATTTTTCAAATGCCTGTATTGCTCTAACAGGCTATAAAGGTAGCTCATCCCTATGTGAAGGTTTTCCTATTCTCTGACATATATCAACTTTTTCACATACTCTTTAGCATCCTTGTGCACTATGGGCCACCATAATCATGCTTGTAATATCTTTCTTGTGATAGATTTTCCTCCAACATGTCCTCCCACGAATCCTTTGTGGCATTCCCACAAACTATATGGTCTTTCATGGTCTAATACGCACCTTTGCAACACCTGGTCTACTCCAATATTGTATAACTAGCATGTAATAAGTTGGTAGTTGGCTGCTCTAACGACTAAGTGTCTCCTTTGTATTGTTGTGTATTCTTCTGGGCACTATCCTGAAGCCACAAATGTTTCTATTTGCATTATGTAATTTGGGATAACCTTATGCGAAATAAATCCACATCTGGTAGCTGATCATTGACTGGTCCTCCATTCTCTCCTGATTCCAGTCTAGATAGATGATCAGGTCCCACATTCAATCTCCCTATTTTCACTATAACTTTGAACATGAAATCTTGGAACAGTAACAACCATCTACAAATTCTGCCTTCTAGGACTAGTTTGTTTACCAAATAATTCAACGCGGAGTGGTCTCTAATTAATTTTAAGCAACCACCAATCAATTAGTGGCAGAACTTCTGGAGGGAGTAGACCATTGTGAGAGCCTCCCTTTCCGTGGTGGTATATTTCTTTTCTACGATTGACAGTTGCCGAATTTCAAAATATACTGGATGGTCTACACTTGTTTCCCCTCGTTGCACTAGCATGACCCCCAATGAAATTCCTGAAGCTTCATTGTGTACATGGAACCATTTTTCCCAATTAGAATATGTTAGGATAGGTGCAATTTCCATTCTTTCTTTTAATGCCTCCAGTGCTTTACTACATTCCTCGATCCATACGAATTGTTCTATTTTACTTAGAAGCTTTTCCAATGGAGCTGTGATGCGGGCATAGTTGTAGATAAATCTTCTATAGTAGCCTATATGCCCAAGAAATGACATTAGTTTCTTAACATTCTCGAAATGATACATGTTGAAAATTACAAAAACCTTGGCGGGGTCCACACATACTCCTTATTTACACATCATGTGGCCCGACAATGTTCCAAAGGGGACTGTGAATATGCACTTATTTATGTTTAATGAGATTTGGAGCTTCCTACACCGATAAAAAATGATCTAGAGCAGACTTGCATGTTTCTTAAATAAAATGTATAAATTCCCATCATCCATGTAGACTTCCAGAAACCTATAGATATATTCCCTGAATGTTTCTATGACTATTCTTGAGAAAATTTCCGATGTTTTATTCAATCAAAAGGCATCACATTAAGCATAATAACCCCATTCAGTGTTGAATGTGGTCTTTGTTTCTTCCTCCTCTTCTATCTTGACTTGGTGATGCCTAAAGAATCTGTCTGTGAAGGAATATGCCTCATTCCCTACTACATTATCCAATACTTCATCGCTAAATGGGTTTGGAAAGGGATCATGCACACATGAATTTTTCAAACTCCGGTAGTCTACACACCCTTATCTCTGAATTTTCCTTCTTGTTTGTTTTTACTATGGAAATGACCCACTCTGCTTCCTCTACCGAGAAAATTAGCCATGCATTCATCATTTTTTCTATCTCCTTTTTCACCTTTTATTTTACTCTTGGGTTCAATCGATATGGCTTGTGCTTCACCAATCTGGCATCCAGTTTCAACATTATGTGCATCTCCCCCAAGTCTCCTTTGATTCCCTTTAGTTCTTCTACAGAAGAGGGAAATAGATCTTTGTATTCCTTTAGCAGATCAAAAATATCCTTTTTCGTCTCTCCATCCCAAGAGTCTCCAATAGAATCTAACTTATGTTTCTCCACATTCTCGATATTACGTTTGGTTATTTTTAGTGGTAGTAGTTGCAATCCCTATGTAGTAGGCTCATCTTGTATCTTGAGCTCCCCTTCTATTTCTTCAAACGACAGATGTCTCAGGTTTTCCATATCATCATCATCCATTTTCTGATCTACTTTCTTGCAAGTTATTTCCTATCGATAGCTTGATTCAGGTATCTTCTTTAAATAATGTAGTTCTTCAATCTCCATGGGTCCCATGTAGAACAAAAACCCCTTCATGGCCTGGAAGGCATATATGAACTATTGATTGTATTCTTTGAAAGAGAAACTCTTTTTAAACCTACCCGCCACTAGTTCCCAGCTACTAGTTTGTCTCTTTTTTTCTTCATAAGGTAGCAGGCTTGCTAGATAGTGTCCAGCAAGTGTGCAAAGTTATGCACCCACAAGGATTTGGGATAGCTCTATAGTTCTCATATGTTCTCATTGTCGTTTCTATGGGCTTGGGGATCTGAATTTCCTTTGTACTTTTCCTCTAGTTCCGGTGTTCCTGACGCTTGAAATATTGTTCTCAAAGCCTTCACCAACTATTCCCAAATATGAAGGTAATTTCGGTGGTTTCCCCACCACCTCGCCAAAGTATATTGCAATTCCACATTCATTGGAGGAACCTTATGCTCCTCTTGTACAATATCTTCAACTTTATTATGAAAGTATTGACAATTTCCATGCTAGTAAGGGTGGGGATAGCCCCTTACCTCTGTGTCGATCCAGTTGACTCCGCAAATAACAGTGCACCTTCTAGTGTTGATTTCGTACCCTCCTTTCTCACAGTCATGCCACGCAACTTCAAACCCCAAGTCAGAGCTCTAGACACTCCGCTGGCTTACTGTTCCTTCTGCCATCGGGTTGGTGTAGTCTTCTCTTTTTCCTACTGTCATCTGATACAATTGGTCTAAGAGTCCTGCATCCTCCCTGGTGTCAACGGTCTTTGTGTACCAAGGTCATTGATATAGATCTAATGGATTGATGCAAGGGAATTAGACACTAGCCAACAATGTAGGAGGTTTTCTCCACATGTTGTGGCTAGGAGGGTTCGAAATCATAAAAATTGTAACAGCTAGGTGTCAATACCTTAGCTGACTGTATCATTTAGAGCAGTTAGAGTTGTAGAAGGCAAATAGTTAGATTCGATCCATCTGTCATGTTTCAATTAGTTGAATTATTGTAATTTTACTTTTGATTTCCTAAAATGGTCCTCACAGAGGAACTGAAGAGACGCACTGTAATGTATATAATTTGTATTCTTCGGATGCATTGAAAAAAAGAAGAGAGGAGGAAGAGTGGAGATTTCTGCAATAAAATTAGTGTGTTGAGAAATCGCTTCCCGTTGAATAAAATTTAGTGCTCGTTGATTTAAATTTTGGTTGAATTGATATTGTGTGCAGAAATTTGGTGAATCAAGTCACCACGAAGCCTCTGTAATTTTCTGTCCATTTCTTTCTCTTGAATCGTCTGAGTAAGTGAAGAAATCTCGTGTGTAGGCAAGGTCTGTGTAAACGGTGGTCGATGAACTCTATTTTGAGGTTGTGAGGACTACACTGTAAGAATAATAGACTGATCATTGTTTAATTAAATCCTGAACTGAGATCGAAACCTGAGAGTATAGGATGGAGGCGTTAACCCTTGGTTAATCACTGTACCAAAACTGCGGTGGATTAGCAAATCCGGGTTGCCCTTATCGCATCGCTTTTTTGGAGCAAGTGGTTTTCTCCAATCACGAGCGTTTCCATTGAGCCTTCGACACGTGGCACAGGATGGAAGCCAAAAACTGCCCTTCAAAACGCGCCATCGCACGTTAAAGTTTGTACCAGGAGGCAGAGAGATATCGCCGAATACCGTCGACCTGGGGGGATGTCATCGGATGGTGGTCATTTGATGGAGATTGGGCCATTTGTTTAAGAAGTAGAGCGTCAGTATTAATATAAAATCTCAAGGTTTAAACATTGGTTGTAAAGTGTGGCGCATACAAATAATTGAATTCCATGATTGAAGATGTATAAGCACGAGGGGTTATAACCTTAGTCCTAAGGTTCGAAGATAAATATATATACTAGGAAATATAAATTAACATTTGAAAGTCGTTGAATGTGTTTATTTATCAATTTCTCTGAAATTGATAAATAAAATTCCAAAAGAACTAAGAAGACCACGTGGAGGTGAACCAAGTAGATTGAAGGGAAATGCTGATAGAGGGATATTAGCAAAACCATCCCTCCTTGGGGACGAATTTTAGTTTTTTTTCCGTCATTTGTGGTATTAGAGCCATTGTTTTTAAGGTTGTTTTTGCAGAATACTGACATGGCAATCCGAGTTGGTAGAGGTGTTGGCAGAAGGAGACCTATTTCCAATGTAGAGGTGTTGGGCATGTTGCAGAGGGTCGAGGCCAGAATGGATTCCATGGAGCGAAGACAGACCAGAGATCTTGAAGACATTAGTGAACCTGAAACAGAAGAAGCTGAAGAAAATGTCGAAATTCCTCCTGACATGAGACTCCTTAGAACTGTTTTGGGGTCTACAGTTAAGCCCAGGATTGAAGTGTCGAGTTATGTAGGGGGGCTGAATCCAGAGGAACTGGTGGACTGGATAAATGAAATGAACAAGTGCTTTGATTATGAAGAAATAAGTGAAGATAAAAAGGTCAATTTTGCGGTGACAAAGCTGAAAGGACATTTTGCACTTTGGTGGGATGAAGTGTAGGCAGAAAGGAGGAGAGTTGGCAAGCAACCTAACAAGAGCTGGACCAGAATGATGGCTAAATTAAAAGGTAAATTCTTGCCTAGTGATTATCAACTGACATTGTATAAGCAAATGCAGAACCTGAGACAAAGGTTGCTGACAGTAAAAGAATACACAGAGGAATTCTACAGAGTAAGCATAAGGGCTGGGCAATTCCAAGACACACCAGAGAAGACTGCCAGATATGTGAATGGTCTCAAGCTGGAGATCCAAGATGAGATTGGCCTTCTGTCTCCTAAGACAATGGAAGAGGCCTACTAGATGGCCTTGAAAGCAGAGGAGAAACTCCTGAGGAAATAGTCTGCCAAGAAGAGAGGTACTTTCCAGGGAAAGGGAAGTTAGGGTGGTAGAGGAAAGCCTACTACAGCCAGGGATGGAGCTAACAGTATCTCACCTTAGAATGCATCTTCAGAAGATGATGCAAGGGGCAGAAGGTGTTCTTATAGAGGAAAATGAAGAGGAGGCAGAGACAGAGGCAGAGGTAGAGAATTGAGGTGCTACAGATGTCAGCAAGTGGGACATAAGCACTATGAGTGTCTAGAGAATGTAGGTGCTGGTCCAAGAAATGATGTTGTTGCCCAGGCTAGAGAAGAGGCAGAAATTGAAGAATAAATTCTTCCAGAGAGGGGAGAGTCCTTGGTGGTTAATAAGGTCATGTTGAAGCAAGCTAAAGAGGTCACTGAGCCTGCACAAAGGAAGACTTTGTTTAGGATCATATGCAAAGTCCAAGGGAAACGTTGTCAGCTATTCATTGATAGTGGCAACACAAACAATCTGGTTTCCACTGAGGTAATAGAGAAGTTGAAGTTGAAGACAAGGGAGCATCCCACTCCCTATAGGGTGTCCTGGCTACATAAAGGGCACCAGCTGGTTGTAAAGGAACAGTGTGAGATAGAGCTGCAAATGTGAAAATATAAAGATAAGGTCCTGTGTGATGTAATGCCCATGGATGTGTGTCATATACTGCTGGGTAGACCGTGGCAGTTTGACAGAGCAGCAGTGCATGATGGCAATAATAACACTTACAAGTTCTTCAAAGATGGGGTACACCATACATTGATACCCATGGAAGAAGGAGAACCATCCAGCAGATTGATCGATCCAAAGACCTTGTTGCTGAGTAGGAAGGAATATCTGCAGCAGATAGAAGAAGAAGAGGTAATTTTTTCTTTAGTTTGCAAACCTAAAGTAGTTCTTACTTCTACGAATATTTCTGATTTTCCAGTAGAAATCCAAGAGATGTTAGAGGATTATTGTGACATTATTGTGGATGATTTACCTGATGAGCTGCCACCTGTGAGAAAGATCAGTCATCAGATAGATTTTATCCCTAGTTCAAATTTGCCAAATAAGGCAGCCTACAGAATGAATCCTAAGGAAAATGAGGAAATCAGGAGACAAGTACAGGAATTGGTGGAAAAGGGGTTGATCAGAGAAAGTCTGAGTCCATGTGCAGTACCAGCAGTATTGAGCCCAAAGAAAGATGGAGGCTAGAGAATGTGAACTGATTCCAAAGCAATCAATAAGATCACAATAAGGTACAGATTCCCTTTGCCCAGAGTTGAGGACTTAATGGACTGTTTGAGTGGTGCTAAATATTTTCCAAAGATAGATTTAAAAAGTGGATACCATCAGATTAGAATAAGAGAGGGCGATGAGTGGAAAACTACCTTTAAAACAAATGAAGGACTGTATGAATGGATGGTAATGCCTTTTGGGTTGTCAAATGCACCTAGAACTTTCATGAGACTTATGAATGAAGTATTGAAAGAATTCATTGGTAAATTTTTGATAGTGTATCTGGATGATATATTAGTTTTCAGCAGAACTAAATAAGAACATTTAAGGCATCTTAATCATGTCTTGAAGAAGTTGCACCAAGAGAAACTACTGATAAATTTGAAGAAATTTTCATTCATGAAGGAAGAGTTGGTGTATTTGGGTTTTTTTGTTTCTGCAGAAGGATTGAAGATGGACCCAGAAAAGGTTAAGGAAATTGTGGAGTGGCCTTCACCCAGGAATGTTTTTGAGGTAAGAAGTTTCCATGGACTTGCTACTTTTTACAGAAAGTTTATAAGGAACTTCAGTAAGATCAATGCACCCATAATTGAGACAATAAAGAAGAGAAAATAGCCATTTAAGTGGACTACTGAAGTAGAAATAAACTTTAAAGTTTTGAAGCAAAAGATAACGGAGAAGCATGTTTTGATTCTGCCTGATTTTACTAAACCATTTCAAGTAAAGTGTGATGCCAGTGGAGAGGCCATTGGAGCTGTTTTGAGTCAGGATGATAGGCCTGTAGCCTATTTCAGTGGAAATCTGAATGACACCAGGAGAAATTATTCCTCTTATGAGAAGGAATTCTATGCAATTTTTCAGGCACTGAAAAAGTGGAGACACTATTTGATGTCCAGGGAATTTGTATTATAATTTGACAATCATGCTTTGCAGTATATTGTACAGCAGCCTATTGAAGCCTAGAAAATTTCTGCTTCAAACATCGAGGAAAACCACTCGGTCGGGACCTTAAGACAGCTCCTTTTCCGTTTGGTATGGTGGCTCCGACTGGATTTAAAGGACCAGTTTCCTTATAACTAAATGGATTGGTTTGGATGGGTGGAAATGGGACTAAATTAATTGAAATAAAACTATCTAATTTAAACTAAATACTGATAAAGAAATTCTAACACTAACCGGGGTAATTATATGTGAATACAACTTAAGATTGTTCCAATTTAACAATAACCATGAAAATGTATTATTATTTAAATTGAAATATGCAGAAACAAATAAAGATAACTCTGTTTAAGAAATTAAACAAAGTTGTATTAGCATATTGCATTCATCATTGTATACCATCTATATATACTTATGAAAGATAACGTTTCAATTATACTCAGAAATGATATATAAAAGGAAGTGTTGTGAAAACAAATATATATAAATGATAGCAATTTTAAAGCGAATATCATAAGACAAAAGAAATCAACAGTGAAAGGATAGAAATCCCTCATTCATCTCGAAGACTTTCAAATGCAATGTGATATTCTAATCCAGTAACTCTGATGCAAAATCAAATTCCAAGGTACAGAAATGCAATCTCCAAGTCAAAAAATATTAAGATCCAGGACCCCTCTCTAAATGCATGAGAAGGGTTTAAATACTACTTATCTAAATCTAAAAATAGTCTTATTACAAAAATTAAAGATTCGGTTCAATGACCGTCCTTTTCCTAGGCTAAAATACAGTAAAATTAAAACTAAATCTAACTATCTATGAACTTGATCTTTAAACTTGCAGGCATCTAGCATAGTTTTGAGAGGATGCGGTTGGCCGACTTCAGAATTAAACTGTCCTGAAAAGACAGAGTCGGAAAGCATAGGCGTAGTCTTCTCTGTAGCATTGATGATACAATTAAGTGCGTTGTGCTGACTGTGTGGCTTCACTAAGTACGCCCAGTACGAGTCCCAATTTAATCTTGTCAGCCCTTGAATTGATTTTGCTCTTTCTTCTGCCTTTTGCCTCCATTCTGTTTGCAATTGATGTGCCTGTGGGAGATATCCTGGAATAGTTTCTGGAATCAAGTTAGCTTTGTGTAAATTATCATTTACACAATCAATAAGAATGTTTGCCGCTGTAGCCGCCTCCTCTGCTGCCTTTTCTTTGTGCATTTTCCTTTATTTGAGCTTATTGCTCTATTATTAATTTTGCAATTTCATCTTGATTTTGCTTCACCATTTTCTCATATCATACTTTAGCCAAAGTAGTTTATTTTTTATCGATTTGACCTTTCGCAGTAATTTTTCTCTGTGCCGAACACGCTCCACATCTTTTTCCTTACTCAGCATGAAGTGCCTTGAATTTGGTCAATGTTTCCTCATTTTGTCTTACAGTTATTTCAAGTCTTCTTCAACTCCCGACTTTTCTCAAGAAGAGCTTTATGTTTCTCTGAGAACTTTTGACCTCCAACAGCTTCTTCAATAACTTCTAAAATCTCTATAGAGGATAAATTTTGGCAAACTTACATACCTTATCTTGTGGTAGAAACTGTGTCAATTTTCCCACTTGGATATTTGAACTTGAACAGCGTCTAAAACATCCTTTTTTGGTACTGTCCACCCGTGTTTATTTTTCTTCAATGGCTCATCTCTTTTGGTCCATTCTTGTGTGCATTCTGACAAATTCACATGTTCTCTGGCAAATTCTTTCATAAATTGCTTATTATAAGGCGTATGAGGTTCCGGCAACTTATACATCAGCCTCACGTCTTCCGTGGAGAATGACCCGATTAGCTCTTCAGATGGAGTTTTAAATTTCCTGTTTGAAATATCAGTGTTGTCTAGCACCCATTTCACCATGTCCGTATATGGGAGAATCCTTGGCCTTGCCGCTATCCTATGCATAAATGAACAAGCCAGTTCTTTGAGGGTTGCTTTAGACGTATTACTAGAACCTGCTGTAACCACAACTTTCATCACCACAGGATTTTCTTCCTCTAACAGATTATACATTCCTTCCCAAGTGGATATACCGGCATCCTTATTACAAGCGGTGTCTGCATACAGTGCAAACATTTCTTTTTTTTTAGAACTCGAGCTCTTCTCCTTCTTACCCATAGTGTTTAGTGAAAGCTTTGTATAGACATTTTCTCCTTTGTGCCTGTGTTTTACGAGTAAATGAGAGTAATGGCATAAGAAAGGTGATGAGACTATTTTAAACGTGAAAGCGGATGAAATATAATATTTTAATAGTGAAACGACTTTCAATCCAAACACAATCTCATTTACCATTAATTATCAATCCAATCATTTAATTTAATCATTAAAGCGCATAACAGATTTGATATATGGGAAGATTGCCTTTGGACAACGCGCCTACATGAATCTGCGACATTGTGATCTGTGATTTACTGCGCAATGTTGCAATATCGCAATATCGCAAAATGAAGCCATCGCAGTTATGTAAAATAGTGCAAAAGTGAAAATTGCGCAATAGCGCAAAAGCGCACATCGCAAATCTCGCAAAAGCACAAAATTGAAAATAGCGCAAAAGGTATTCATTAATCACTTCTGTTTTCTGCGCTATGCGATCTGCGACCAATATTGTATAGGCTTTTGGGGTCGCATTATCGCAAAAGCGCAAAATCGCATTTTCAGTTTTATAAAAGATATATATCATTTTTCTATGGATGCGCTATTTTGTTTAAAGAGCAATTTTATTGTAATTTATCATAAAATTAAGTGTTTCTTAATGTTTTTTCTGAGGGATTTCTATAAGTTTATGATAGAAAGTTTTATTTGAAAAAGGAAAACAAATCCTAATTTATTTTTTGGATTTTTTAACTAAGGGTCCCCATTTATTTAGTATTATTACTAATATTAAATAAAAAGGGGGGTTGTTGCTGGTCACAACACAGCCCAAGTTGAAACATAAGCATGCTAAATGGGTTGAGTATCTCCAAGGTTTTAATTTTGTTTTGAAACATATAAGTGGCCAAGCCAATAAAGTAGCTAATGCTTTGAGTAGGAGGCACATGCTTGTTCAAGAAACAAATTTTGAAGTTGTAGGATTTGATTTTCTCAAAGAATTGTATAAAACAGATCTAGATTTTAAAGAAGCATTTGAGGCATGTAGTAACCGTGTTTTAACAGATAGAAGCCAGTGGCTGGATTATTTCTTGCAGGAGGACTTGTTATTGAGAAGAAGCCAACTGTGTGTACCAAGATGTTCCATGAGAGAAAATTTGATCAAAGAGAAGCATAGTGGTGGACTTGCTGGACACTTTGGTACTGATAAGACTTATAAGCAGCTAAGTCACTTCTATTACTGGCCCAAGATGAGAGCGTAAGGGACAAGTTTTGTACATCAAAATCACAAGATGCTAAAGGAAGGAGCCAGAATGCAGGATTGTACACTCCCTTGCCTATTCCAGATAGGCCTTGGGACATGGTGAGTATGGATTTTGTTCTAGGATTGCTCAAGACTCAGAGAGGGAATGATGCAGTCTTTTTTGTAGTGGACAAATTCTCCAAAATGGCACATTTTATTCCATGTTATAAAACTAGTGATGCCACCCATGTTGCTAACTTGTTTTTCAAAGAAGTTGTTAGATTGCATGGTGTTGGCCACCTATAAAATTTGTTCTACCAAAAGGTGGCCAAAACATTTTCAGCCTTCAAGAAACAATTTCATGATCAAAATGTTATCTCTTGAAGCCTATGCAAGGCCTCATGTGCGTGTCTGAAATCTTCATTTCTGTTCCATTAGAAACTCACAAATTCTGCTAAAAGTTTCATGAGAAAGACTGCTCCAGTATCCCCCTTCTCCCCTTTTCCTCCTCTCAGAGACTAACCTTTGTTTTTTCCATCATTGGCCTTTGTTTTCCATTTTCCTCATCTTTCCTTCATGAAAGTTTCCTTTGCCGAGCTTAAACTCCTTTGAAAACTCTGTCGAAACCCTTTGAAAACCATCAAAAAACATGAAAAAATCAATTCTTGAATTAAGGGTTTAAGCCCCTTAGGGTCAAGTCTCAACCACTTCCCCACCATACGCTTTGGGGCTAGAACCACATGCTGAAAGGTTAAGGTGCTTATCGCATCGCAAGGATCCAAAGTGCGCAATTATGTTTTCATTGTGTTGACAAAAAAGTTCCGATGCAATTAAGCATCACGGTCATAACCTCCAATGATATTGTTATTTCATGTAACCTGTTGGGCCCGTAATTGGGCGCTAAAACCTCATGAAATAATCCTTTCCCGATAAGTTATTTTCCATGTAAAACCCAAAAATCCATTTATCCAAAGTTTAGATCTAAAAACCTAAGTCACGTGCTGAAATAATTCAAATGGGTAGATCAAAAAGACCCGATGCGCAATCGCATCAGAAAAATCCAAATGGGTTGATCGGAAAGACCAGGCCCACAGTCCCGATCGCGATTGGCCCTTTTTGTGTTTTACGCCCCAGGCCCATGGTATTTCATATATCCAATAGCCCTGCAATCGGGCTCCGATCATATTATATATAAATATGTCACTCTGATCTGCCAAAAACTTTGTATTATTCAAAAAATTAGGGTTTTATAAAGTGTTAAAGGGTTTTCCCGTTGATGCATAATCCACCGTTGATCTTAAAACGATCAGACGGATAGCGCTTAATCGCATCGCAAGTTTCAATCGCAACCCCCTCTTCCGCGCACTCCAATTGCGATTACTCTAATCAAATCTTAGCCGTCCGTCTTCCCGCTGATTGGACGGACAGCTCTTAATCGCATCGCAAGTTTCAATCACAACCCCCTCTTCCACACACTCCGATTTCGATTGCTCCGATCAAATCTTAGTCGTCCATCTTCCCGCTGATCGGACGGACAGCGCTTAATCGCATCGCAAGTTTCAATCGCATGTTTTCTGTGCGACCTGCCGATTACGATCCTCCGATTAAATTTGGACTGTCCACGTGTCTGGATCGGACGGCCCAGATCTTTTCCCACATTACTCCATCGCCATCTGCCTCTACCAAAGGATTTTTAAAACTGATCCCCACCGTTGCTCATCGCGCGATCGACGGTTCTGTTTAATTCTTCCTCCCGCGTCATTTAAAACTCCTCTTGGTTAATCTCCACCGTTGGATGATGTCATCCAACAGTCCTGCTCTCTTCCTACACCTCTGAAACAGTTAACCAAATTTACGCAGGATTTATAACAAATTGTTGTATTTTGCAGGTTTTCGAATGATTTTTCCGCCATTTTGAAGAAACCACAAAGGCCGAGGGTGACGATCCTCTGTCTTCTGAGTTCATAAAGAATCATTCGAAGGGTGTTAGATTTACATTTTATCAGTGAATTCATGACCCATTGATGCCATTCGACCCCGCTACTGCCCTGCGCACCAGAAGACAAGCACAATTCATCATTTGTTAAAGAGTATCAGCGCCGAAGACAAAAGTTATCAGAACCGGAGATTGAAGACCCAAAACACAGATTTCAAGTTAATTAAAGGTGTTTTGGGAATGACGAAGACATCTGTCAAGCTGAGAAAGCCTC
Organism: Pinus albicaulis; assembly: GCA_034641835.2. Lineage (NCBI taxonomy): Eukaryota > Viridiplantae > Streptophyta > Pinopsida > Pinales > Pinaceae > Pinus > Pinus albicaulis. The sequence goes on from CM076578.1 coordinate 1,820,928,390, forward strand.
CACCGCCATAAAAAGAGGCTAATTGAACCCTCCATAGCTCCAAAAGACACCAGCAGCCTCGCAGAAATTAAAGATCGTCGAACAATTAATGCAAATCAAATAATCTTATCTCTAATTGTCGGCAAAACCATTTTGGAAGTTGAAGAACAGTCGAGAAGCAGGCCTTTTCAATCATTTGGCCTCGAATGACACAAATAGGGTTATGAAGTGGAGTTATAAACGATTATATTTCCACCTCATGCCTTGCCCGGTTCCCAAAGGCCAAAAAGTGCATTAATTACATAATTGATAATACTTGACCCCTGGGAAATCCTCCCACCTCTTCATTTTTTTTTATAAATATTTCTATAGAAGATGAGAAAATGTTGGTCTCTGGACATCTGAATGCATGTAGTGGTTATTCTGAAGCTACTGATGCCCTGTCTTGTAACTTAAAGATACACAAGCTGATATGAGAATTTCAAAGCTGTAGAGACCCACCAGGCTTGAGATTGTAACTGGTTTGAACATCAATACAAGCTGTTGATTCATGGAATCCTCAATTATGTCAATGGTGATGTGCTCCTTACTGTTAATTGTTATTTTGTTTAATGTTTTCACTCTGTTCACTTTCTCTGATAAAGAGCAGCAAACATAGAGTTAGGATGTACTCTCCACGGTACCCTACTCTTACTGAAATCTTTACTTCTATGTTTTCTCCATTTGAATGTTCTCTTTGAAGAGTATATTAATGCAGGTTAGTTTAAAAGTACTTCCCTGATCTAGATTTCTCTTTAAAACGAGCCTTCCCTGTGTTTTCCTTAGAGTATATTAATGCAGGTTAGTTTAAAAGTACTTCCCTGATCTAGATTGCTCTTTGTGATCATCATATGTGTTTTTCTTTATTGAATATGCCGAAAGTAGGATAGTTTAAAAGAACTTACCTAATCTGAAGCTGTTTAGACTGTTTTTAAATTTTTTTTCACTGAAGGTACTTCAATGCAGGCTAGTTTAAAAGTACTTCCCTGATCTCAGAATACTTTTATGTTTCCCCTTAAGTACATGTTGAAAGCAAGCTAGTTTAAAAGTACTTACTTGATCTTAGACTGTGCTTTGTTCTTCATTTAGTTTGGTCTTTCACCTCCTATCTATTTCATTCCATAAAATTGCTTTAAAATATCCTTTGATATAAGTAACTTGCCCCATGGGTCCTTCTTGAATCTTGTTGTCCAATTAAATCCTCTTATGACTCCATAGCCCAATGGGTTAAAACTGTCTTTGCCCTTTTCTGTCAGCTGAATCATTCCTTCATTTGTAGACATCTTCACCCTTTATTTTGAACTTCCTTGCATCTTCATCATGTCTTTTCCCAACCAAAAACAAACAAATCAAACCCATGCTCTTCATAACTAGCCTAATATTACAATTTCACCCTTTGAAGATCACATCCTTTCACTCATTTATAGAGAGATCCCTCTCTGGATTCAGGAGGGCTAGATCCTTGAATCCCAAAGTGGTATGATGTTACCTCTGCAGTTGGACTTTCTCCAATCTTGCTAATTACAGGGTGCTAACATAATGGCAACTCCACTGGGGACTCCATTGGGGACATTTTTGAGTTCATAGTTGCTTGGACAGCTTTTATAAACTCTTTAGTTTCCATACAACCACAATAACTCAGAAAACCCAAAAATATTTCAGATTGGTATCTAATAAACATGGTAGTGGACCATAAAACCTTTTTCCTCTGAAAAGGAGCTAACAACTTCCACTTGGTGACTCCACAATCCTGAACAGACCTTAAGACTCCACTGGGAAGAACCCTCGTTGCTATACTATCCTTTAAACTCAGTCAGAGGACTATAGGATTGAAATTTGTGTAAAAAAGATCAGTTAACCTCTCAAAGATTGTCATACCTGGTTGAACTTTTCTTGTTATTAGGATCTAAAAAATACACCATAGTGGCTCCTAGAAAGATTCACACTAGAGCCCATCTTGACCCAGATCCACCTGAAATAGTTGATGACCCAGAAAGCATCCTTCGCAAGTCTCCTAGGATTAAATTATCAACTATTTTCAGATTACCCTTGAGAGCTAATTTTGTCCCAGAATATCTTTCAGCTCTACAACAATCACAAGATGACCTAGTAAATCCCTTTAGAACCAGGTCTCTTGGCGATTTAGATCAGTTAGATTCTGAGTCTTCACTTTCATCTCCTGAGACAAGTGAATATCCTGGTGGTAGAGAAACCACACCTCCTAACTTACATTTCCTTAACAACCTAGGTCTCTCTCATCCAATATCAGCTCAGCAATCTACTCTTGGTCCATCTACTTCCACTCACCCTACATCCATTGTCCAAACCACTCCACTCCAGCCTACGGTCCCTCTTGTAAATCCACCTCCACCACCTGCCATGGCTGCATGGTATGCTCCTTTAGTCCTTCCTGTACCCCTAGTCAATCTTCAACAGGACTATCAGTCCAAAATTCCATTATATGATGATAACAATGCTACAACTGCATCACAACATGTGGATAAGATGAATGACTACTTTGACAGAAATGAAATTGATAATGATTCCGTCAAGCTCAGATTGTTTGCTCAAAATCTCGGGGGAGAAGTAAGAAAATGGTTCAAAGGTCTAGCCCCCCATAGTATCAATGATCTCCAAGCCTTCCATCAAACATTCTTAAACAAATGGGAAGTAAAGAAGAATCCCCTTCAAATCCTTGCTGATTACAACAACCTCCATAGAAACACTGGGGAAAGTGTACAAGCTTATTGTACTAGATTCAATAGTATCTATAATGCACTTCCCCAAGAAAAAAAACCTCCACAGGGCTCAGCTTTAAACAAATTTCCTGAAGGGTTTGACTCTGACATGACCTATTCATTAAGAGAAAGAGACTTTGCAACTCTTGAAGATATGCAAAGGGGTTCTCTTTCTGTGGAAGTCAATTTAATGGAGAAGAGAGCAAGAATGAAGGCTGAGAAGAGAGTATCTTTTAGAGAGGAGTCCACACTTTCCACTTAAAACTCAAAAATGGAGAAAATGATGGAGGAAATGATGAAGAAAATGAGCATTCTTGAGAGAATGCAAGCCAGTCAAAACCAAACTGCCTCTCAGAACAGAAACCAGAACCAGGGTCAGAATTTTAGAAGAAATCAACCTCCAAACCGACCTAGGGAAGATGACCAACAGATCACCCCTCCCTTTCATCAAAACTTTGTAAGTGAGGTTGAGGAAACAGATGAGCTAACAGAGGAAGAGGACTAGGGGTAGATAATGATGACTGTGAGATTCATTATGATAGAACACAAGGACTATATACACCTCATGTTGACACAAGAGATGATGATGAAAATTATTATCAAGACATGCAAAATGTTGTCATAGAGTCTCAAAAAGAATATGACCTCAGAAGAAAAACCAGTCAGCAAACCCCCAACTCCAAAACCTCTGACAAATCTTCACAGAACAGCCCTGTAACTAAGCCTAAAGTTGTCAAACAGAAGGATAAAACAGTGACTGGGAATTCTGATAAAGGTAAAGAGAAAAACACTCAAAACAATGAAAAACAAAGTGCAGACATTAGTAGTACTAACATCTTAGCTAGTACTCCTGTCAAAACCATTTTTTCAAGTGTAAATAGAACAAGTTAGCAAACTGATGTTGCTGAGAAATTGACAGCTAATAAGATTGAAATCAGCACTCTAAAGAGTCAAATTCCTTTCAGCCTAGAGCAGGAGATTTCAAAGATCAAAATCTCTGTTCCTTTGACTGAGTTAGCTACCCAGCATGCATATAGAGCACAAATTCTGAAGGCTTTAAATATTGAGGATAGTAATGACACAGTCAATTTTATTGATGACCAGCCAGAGCTTATTTTTGGTCCTAAAATTGAAGGTAAGTTTCAAGAAGGGGTAGTACCCCCTTTCTATGTCAGCCTAAATGTCCATGACAAAATCTTGCATAATGCTATGCATGACTCTGGAGCCTCACACAACCTTATGCCAAAAGCGATAATGGAAAGGCTAGGGCTAGAAATAACTCGACCTTACAAGGACTTATAGTCTTTTGACTCTAGCAGAGTGAAATACCTTGGCCTAATCAAATATCTTTGTGTGAGTTTGACTCAAATCCCAACCAAGTGCATGGTTATGGATGTTGTAGTGGCTGATGTGCCCCCTAAGTATGGCATGTTGTTATCAATATCATGGGGTGCCAAGCTGCAAGGTACAATGCAGATGGATGGAACATATGCTTCTATCCCTGTCTTTAGCTAGCTTAGAAGACTATACAGAGAGGCACACTTGAAATTCATGGTCAGTAGCCCAGAGAAGCCTGAAAATTCCCCTATTTACTCTGTCCATACTGACCTGGATTCATTTATCCTTTATAATGATGGACCTTCAAATAAGCCAGAGCTAGAAGACAACGACTCAGCCGAATGGTTAGAAACCCCAAATATGGAAATGAATGCAGTTCTAGAGACGGAAGACAACGAGACAGAAACCTTCGAACAGTGCGTTGAAACAACCCACCTGAATGAACATAGCCAAGATGGAAAACAACAAACTGCCCCTCTCCTTCAACTCCATGAAAATCTTGAGGAACAAGATCCAGCACAACATCTTCTAGATCTCAGAATAGAACATAATGATGACACACTTACTTAATCAGTCACTTTAACAGGATTGATTGCCGATGGTGAGAAAGAGAAACACAACTCAGAAATGTCAAAACAGTTTGATACATATCAAGGCATTAGTAAACCAAACAAATATCTTGAGCCATGGGATATCTGCCCATCGCCCTTAAAACTTGAAAATCAAGACAGCAACCTTCAACACAACGAAAAACCTAAGAACTCGAAACCAATTCAACTAAGTGCTGATTTTCAACAACAATCAGAGAGCACGTTAGTTGACGAGGGCACTAACCAGGATGAAACTGAAAACGGTCCTCTGTGGACTATGTACTTTGACGGGTCATGCACTAAGAGCACTGCTGGTGCGGGTGTCTGGATTATTAACACTGAAAACAATCACACAGAATGTATTTCCTGCAAATTAAAATTTCAGTGTTCTAACAACATCACCGAGTATGAAGCTCTTATCTTAGGCTTGCATTTGTTGAAAAATTTAGGAGCCAAAAGAATCAATGTCCATGGGGATTCAGAATTAGTGATTAGGCAAGTCAATGGCGAGTATAATTCAAACCATCCCAGACTTAGAGCCTATCGAAACGATGTCATCGACCTTTTGAAAAATTTTGAGGAGTCCAGATTTATTTTTGTCCCAAGAAAACGAAATATTGCCGCACACAATTTAGCCTTTGCCGCTAGGACATGCTTAGCCCCATATGAAACTAAAGACTGCACAACTCAGATGAAATTTAGACCAGCCGTGCCTGATAATAAAAAATATTGGCAGGTCTTTGAGGACGACAAACAGATAGAGGATTTCCTGCTTGGCAGGAATGAGTTTGAATCATCTAATTCAGATTCTAAATCCGATGAAGACTGCCTAAACGAACAACCCCCTAAAGGAGAAGAACAATCTCGTCCCGTAGAAATCAACATGTTAACTAACAAACTCGAAACTCATACTAGAGAATATGAGGACACAGAAAATGAAGACATTGAGGTATTGTCGGCAAAGGACAATAACATACCTAGGGGGCTAGCACCATTAGAAGACCTGTTTGATTATAACGACGTGGAAAAGAAACCCACAGTGGAATATACAGAGTCTGAGGTCAAAGAATGCAACATAGGCACTGAGGATCAGCCCAAAATGATTAAATTAGCTAGGTCCTTACCGTCAGACATCAAAAAGAAATACATTGACTTGTTTAAAGACTTTGTCGATGTGTTTGCCTGGAGCTATCAGGACTTAAAGGCCTACGATACAGAGATCATCCAGCACAATATTCCTTTGAGAGAAAAACAAAAACCCTTTAAGAAAAAACTACGTCGAATTAATCCGATACAACTGCCTCTAGTGGAAAAGGAAATCAAGAAAATGTATGAGGCAGGAATCATTGTGTTTGTGAGGTTTTCAGATTGGGTTTCTAATCTTGTAGCTGTGAGGAAAAAGACAGGAGAAATAAGACTCTGCATTGATTTCAAAAACCTTAACAGAGCCTCCCTAAAATACAATTATCCTCTGCCCAAAATGGAACACATTCTACAAAAGGTAGTTGGTTCAAAGAGGATTTCCCTGTTAGATGGTTTTTCAGGATATAACCAAGTTTTAGTACTCCCTGAAGACCAACTCAAAACAGCTTTCACCACTCCTTGGGGCACTTTCATGTATGTGAATATGCCTTTTGGACTAATGAATGCTGGGGCCACTTTCCAAAGGGCCATGGACATTGCATTTTCAGAAGAAATAGGGCACTTCATTGTAATTTACCTTGATGACATAACAGTTTATTCCAAAACCGATGAAGGGCACCTTAAACATCTAAGGAAGGTCTTTGAAAAATGCAGGAGATTTGGGCTATCTTTAAATCCCAAAAAGACAGTATTTGGCCTACAAGAGGGTAAACTCCTTGGCCATATTATATCAGAAAAGGGAATTAAAATAGATCCAAAAAGAGTTGAGGGAATACTACAGATTAGCCACCCAAGGAACATAAAAGAACTGCAGTCCTTTATTGGAAAGATTAACTTCTTCAGGAGGTTCATTCCCAACTTAGCAGAGCTCCTTAGGAACATGACTAATATGCTCAAAAAGAGTGTAGGAGTAAAATGGACTGTAGAAGCCAAAAAATCCTTCGAATTGGTAAAACGTGCACTCACCCGGGCACCAGTCTTGATCAGCCCAGAATTTTCAAAAGATTTCCTTATTTTTTCCTTTGTTTCAGAACATACAGTGGCTACAGTCATATTTCAGAAAAACTCAGAGGGACAGGAACAACCTATTGCTTTTTTCAGCAAGGCTTTAAGAGATGCACCCTTGAAGTATAACATAATGGAAAAACAAGCCTATGCTTTGGTAAAGGCCTTAAAGGACTTCAGGGTGTATATTCTTCATTCCCACACCATTGCTTATGTGCCTAACATAGTGGTAAAAGACATCCTGTCTCAAGACCCAGATGGAAAGAGGGGAAAATGGATTGCTGCAATCCTAGAGTATGATTTGGAGATCAAACCCACAAAACTCATTAAAGCTCAGGGCTTAGCTCAATTAATGGCTGAATCTAATCTACAAGCCCTTGACATTAACATGGTAGGTGCCTTGGATGAACAGGAAGAATTATCTGCTCCCACTGTGGAAGAGCAGTTCCAAAACTTACCTTGGTATGCTGACATCTTGTATGTACTTACAAATCTTAATGCCCCTCCTGATTTATCAAAAACAAAGGCAAGGTTTTTAAAGTTGAAAGCTAGGAACTATTGCATTTTAAATGAATGTTTGTATTGGAAAAATGCTAATGGTTTATTACTTAAATGTTTGTCTGAAGTGGATTCAGAGAGGATCAAGCATGAATTCCATGAGTGAGAGTGCAGAGGTCATCTCTACTGGAAAACCACGGCCAATAAGATCCTTAGAGCTAGCTATTACTGGCCCACCCTCTTCCAATATATCTATAAAATGATAGCTTCCTGTCATAAATGCCAAATCTTCGAGGGCAAAAGAAAGCTCCTTCCCTTACCATTACAACCCATCATTATTGAAGCTCCTTTCCAACAATGGGGCCTAGATTTCATAGGAGAAATCCATCCTGCTTCATCTGCCCAACACAAATGGATTATCACATCCACTGAATACTTCAAAAAATGGATTGAAGCCATCCCGTCTAGGAATGCCACAGATTCTGTCATTATAAAATTCCTTGAAGACCATATCTTGTCTAGATTCGGATGCCCTAGAAAGATTATTACTGATAATGCTGCTGCTTTTTGTTCTAAAAAAATGATTGAGTTTTGTCACAGGTATCAGATTACACTTGGTCATTCTACTACTTATTACCCTCAAGGTAATGGGTTAGTTGAATCATCAAATAAAAGTTTGGAGACTGTCATCAAGAAGATGCTGGAGGAAAATAAAAAATCATGGCATAAAAAGTTGGTGCATGCTCTGTGGGCAGACAGATTGACCACAAAGAAATCCATTGGAATGTCCCCTTACCAACTTGTTTATGGAACAGATGCAGTATTTCCTATCAGCCTGGGTGTACCAGTGATAAAATTAGTCCAAGAAATACAGTCAGAAGAAGACAGCATGATAAGGAGGATCAATGAGACAATACATCTCCATCAAACAAGAGAAGAGGTTTACAACAGAGCTCAAAAGGTGCAAGAAAATATAAAGAAGTTGTTTGACAAAATAACAAAGGCTTGTGATTTCAGCATTGGAGATAAGGTACTCAGATGGGACTCCAGAAGAGAGGAGAAGGGAAAACACAGAATTTTTGATAGTTTGTGGCAAGGTCCTTATATCATTCAGTCCACCATTGGTCCTAATGCCTATTTTCTGCAAAAGCTAGATGGCACAGATCTGTTTGGGGGTCCTGTCAATGGCAGAGTCCTTAAACACTACTACTGCTGAGTCTAATTTTAAAGCTTTCATTTCCATTATAAATATCATTGCTTTATTTTAGTTTCATAAAAAGAAAAAATGTATATACAAAAACAAAGAAAAGAACGAAAAGAGGGCAAATTGTAAAAACAATAAAGGCAGAGCCCCATGCCAAAAAAGAGAAATAATTTTGAAAGTGTGCAGGCTTAAAATGCCACTCCTGAAAAACATACTTCTAGTTAGTCAAACTGTTTAATCTTGACTAATTAGCTTTAAATTTTCTGCTGATAGGATAGTGAATTCAATTTGCCAAACCATTTAATCTTGGCTTATCAGTAGATAGATTAGGATAGAAATAAAAGGTTCAAACAAGCCCAAAACCTGAACCTAAAGTTTCCAAGCAAGAGATGACTTAATTCTGTTTTATTTTTCTGAGTCATAAAGATGTAAATCTGGTTCTAATTAGCTCAAAATCTGAACCAGAAAGAAAGAAAGAACAGCTCAAACAAAGTCAAACCAGAGCTGAAATCAAGGAAAGAAAGTGGCTCTAACAAGCTCAAAACTTGAGTCACAAACAAGAAGAAGGATGCTTCAAAATTTCAGATTTCAAGCCTTCAAAGTTTTGTTTCAGTTTTATGCAAATTTTGTCTATGTGCAGCTTGTTTTCCATGCCATAGATCACAGCAAGTCAAACTTTTTAATCTTGACTTGACTGTTTTTTAAATTTCTGTTTTAGAATTTAGAGAATGAGATCTGTTGGATAGTTTAATCCCAACAGATAGTAGATTAGGTAGAGAATCATATGGAATCAACTGTTTAATCTGATTCCATGGAGAAATAAGGAGTAGAATTAGATTAGTTTCCTTGTTTTCAAAAGAAATAAATGTTGTAAAGAGTTTGTCAATCTAAGTGCACTCTAAATGAAGAAAAAATGTTAGATCAGTAGGACTGGGTAGGTAGAAAATTTGTGTTGATGAAGATCCATTGTTTTTTCAATGTGCTAATATGTTTTTAGAAAGATCATCCAGCAAAGGAAGGGCAGCCCAATGGATTAGGCACAGGTCGGAATCCCAGAAATAACAATGAATGAGGAAACTAATCAGCCTCCCAGAATGCAGGTCTGAAGTTCTTGATGCCTTCAAGAAGGCACCATCCCCAAGTGGAGCCACTGTTGGCCACCTATAAAATTTGTTCTACCAAAAGGTGGCCAAAACATGTTCAGCCTTCAAGAAACAGTTTCATGATCAAAATGTTATCTCTTGAAGCCTATGCAAGGCCTCATGTGCGTGTCTGAAATCTTCATTTCTGTTCCATTAGAAACTCACAAATTATGCTAAAAGTTTCATGAGAAAGACTGCTCCAGTATCCCCCTTCTCCCCTCTTCCTCCTCTCAGAGACTAACCTTCGTTTTTTCCATCATTGGCCTCTGTTTTCCATTTTCCTCATCTTTCCTTCATGAAAGTTTCCTTTGCCGAGCTTAAACTTATTTGAAAACTCTGTCGAAACCCTTTGAAAACCATCAAAAAACATGAAAAAACCCATTCTTGCATTAAGGGTTTAAGCCCCTTAGGGCCAAGTCTCAACCACTTCCCCACCATATGCTTTGGGGCTGGAACCACATGCTAAAAGGTTAAGGCGCTTATCGCATCACAAGGATCCAAAGTGCACAATTCTGTTTTCATTGTGTTGACAAAAAAGTTCCGATGCGATTAAGAATCACGGTCATAACCTCCAATGATATCGTTATTTTGTGTAACCCGTTGGGCCCACAATCGGGTGCTAAAACCTCATGAAATAATCCTTTCCCGATCATTATTTTCCATGTAAAACCCAAAAATCCATTTATCCAAAGTTTAGATCTAAAAACCTAAGTCACGTGCTGAAATAATTCAAATGGGTAGATCAAAAAGACCCGATGCGCAATCACATCGGAAAAATCCAAATGGGTTGATCGGAAAGACCAGGCCCGCAGTCCCAGTCGTGATTGGCCCTTTTTGTGTTTTACGCCCCAGGCCCATGGTATTTCAGATATCCAATAGCCCCGCAATCGGGCTCCGATCATATTATATATAAATATGCCGCTCCGATCTGCCAAAAACTTTGTATTACTCGAAAATTTGGGTTTTATAAAGTGTTAAAGGGTTTTCCCGCTAATGCATAATCCACCGTTGATCTTAAAACGATCGGACGAACAGCGCTTAATCGCATCGCAAGTTTCAATCGCAACCCCCTCTTCCGCGCACTCTGATTGCGATTGCTCCGATCAAATCTTAGTCGTCCATCTTCCCGCTGATCTGACGGACAGCGCTTAATCGCATCGCAAGTTTCAATCACAACCCCCTCTTCCGCGCACTCCGATTGCGATTGCTCCAATCAAATCTTAGCCGTCCATCTTCCCGCTGATCGGACGGACAGCGCTTAATCGCATCGCAAGTTTCAATCGCATGTTTTCTATGCGACCTGCCGATTACGATCCTCCGATTAAATCTGGACCATCCACGTGTCCGGATCGGACGGCCCAGATCTTTTCCCACATTACTCCATCGCCCTCTGCCTCTACCAAAGGATTTTTAAAACCGATCCCCACCGTTGCTCATCGCGCGATCGACAGTTCTGTTTAATTCTTCCTCCCGCATCATTTAAAACTCCTCTCGGTTAATCTCCACCGTTGGATGATGCCATCCAACGGTCCTGCTCTCTTCCTACGCCTCTGAAGCAGTTAACCAAATTTACGTAGGATTTTATAACAAATTGTTGTATTTTGCAGGTTTTCGAATGATTTTTCCGCCATTTTGAAGAAACCACAAAGGCCGAGGGTGACGATCCTCTGTCTTCTGAGTTCATAAAGAATCATTCGAAGGGTGTTAGATTTACATTTTATCAGTGAATTCATGAACCATTGATGCCATTCGACCTCGCTACTGCCCTGCGCACCAGAAGACAAGCACAATTCATCATTTGTTAAAGAGTATCAGCGCCGAAGACAAAAGTTATCAGAACCAGAGATTGAAGACCCAAAACACAGATTTCAAGTTAATTAAAGGTGTTTTGGGAATGACGAAGACATCTGTCAAGCTGAGAAAGCCTCCACCGCCATAAAAAGAGGCTAATTGAACCCTCCATTGCTCCAAAAGACACCAGTAGCCTCGCAGAAATTAAAGATCGCCGAACAATTAATGCAAATCAAAGAATCTTATCTCTAATTGTCAGCAAAACCATTCTGGAAGTTGAAGAACAGTCGAGAAGCAGGCCTTTTCAATCATTTGGCCTCGAATGACACAAATAGGGTTATGAAGTAGAGTTATAAACGATTATATTCCCACCTCATGCCTTGCCCGGTTCCCAAAGGCCAAGAAGTGCATTAATTGCATAATTGATAATACTTGACCCCTGGGAAATCCTCCCACCTCTTCATATTTTTTTATAAATAATGCTATAGAAGATGAGAAAATGTTGATCTCTGGACATCTGAATGCATGTAATGGTTATTCTGAAGCTACTGATGCCCTGTCTTGTAACTTAAAGATACACAAGCTGATATGAGAATTTCAAAGCTGTAGAGACCCACCAGGCTTGCAGATTGTAAATGGTTTGAACATCAATACAAGCTGCTGATTCATGGAATCCTCAATTATTTCTAAGAGTTGATGCCTCATCGTTAATTTCCCATTGTTTAATGTTTCATCATCACTTTCTCTGATAAAGAGCAGCAAACATAGAGTTAGGATGTACTCTCCACGGTACCCTACTCTTACTGAAAGCTTTACTTCTATGTTTTCTTCATATGAATGTTCTCTTTGAAGAGTATATTAATGCAGGTTAGTTTAAAATTACTTCCCTGATCTAGATTGCTCTTTAAAACGAGCCTTCCCTGTGTTTTCCTTAGAGTATATTAATTCAGGTTAGTTTAAAAGTACTTCCCTGATCTAGATTGCTCTTTGTGATCATCATATGTGTTTTTCTTTATTGAATATGCCGAAAGCAGGATAGTTTAAAAGCACTTACCTGATCTTGAGCTGTTTAGACTGTTTTTAAATGTTTTCTCACTGAAGGTACTTCAATGCAGGCTAGTTTAAAAGTACTTCCCTGATCTCAGAATACTTTTATGTTTCCCCTTAAGTACATGTTGAAATCAAGCTAGTTTAAAAGTACTTACTTGATCTTAGACTGTGCTTTTTTCTTCATTTAGTTTGGTCTTTCACCTCCTATCTGTTTCATTCCATAAAATCTCTTTAAAAGATCCTTTTATATAAGTAACTTTTCCCATGGGTCCTTCTTGAATCTTGTTGTCCAATTAAATCCTCTTATGACTCCATAGCCCAATGGGTTAAAACTGTCTTTGCCCTTTTCTGTCAGTTGAATCATTCCTTCATTTGCAGACATCTTCACCCTTTATTTTGAACTGCCTTACATCTTCATCATGTCTTTGCCCAACCAAAAACAAACAAATCAAACCCATGCTCTTCATAACTAGCCTAATATTACAATTTCACCCTTTGAAGATCACATCCTTTCACTCATTTATAGAGAGATCCCTCTCTGGATTCAAGAGGGCTAGATCGTTGAATCCCAAAGTGGTATGATGTTACCTCTGCAGTTGGACTTTCTCCAATCTTTCTAATTACAGGGTGCTAACACATGGGTTGCCCAAGATCATTGTTTCAAATAGAGACACCAGATTTGCGGGTCATTTTTGGAGGACATTGTGGAAGAAACTTGGTACCAAACTGAGTTTTAGCTCAGCTTATCATCCTCAGACTGATGGAAAAACTGAGGTATTAAATACAAGTCTGGGAAATTTTTTGAGAAGTCTTACAGGAGAGCATCCCAAGCAGTGGGATCATATTTTGCCCCAGGAAGAATATGCATATAATGATTCACCAAACAGAAGCACAGGGCAGATTCCATTCCATATTGTTTATGGAATGCACCCCATAGGAATATCAGAGTTGAGAAATCTAAGAAAGGTAGAACTGAGGAGTGCAGAGGGTGAGGAATTTGCTTCAAAGATCCAGGCCATACATGAACAAGTGAAACATAAACTACAAGGAAGAAGCATTAGATACAAAAGCAGAGAAGACTTGAGCAGAAAATAATTTCATTTTGAAGTAGGATATTTGGTTTTGGCACACTTGAGAAAGGAGAGATTCCCAAAGAAGCAGTATAGCAAGTTGAAGTTCGAAAATATTGGGCCATGCAAGATACGCAGAAAGTTTTCTGCAAATGCTTATGAGATTGAATTACCTCCTGATGTTGGAATATCTCTCATTTTTAATGTTTCAGATTTGTACAAGTATGAAGATGATGGTGCAGAAGAAAGATCAACATACAAGGGACAGATTGAGTGGAAAGAGCAGCTACCTCCAGCACAGCCATTGCAACTAGAGAAGATATTGGACAAAAGAGTGTTAAAAAGGACCAGAGGACAAGAGTACTTTCAGTACTTAATCAAATGGAAGGACAAGCCAGAGGAAGATGCCACTTGGATGACTGAAGGAATGTTGCAAAAGATAGGCAGATCAGTGGAAGAGCTCATGGACAAGAGCCCATGAAGAAGATTTCCCTTGGGAGTCTGATGCGGGGGCATTAGACACTAGCCAGCAATGTAGGAGGGTTCAAAATCATCAAAATTGTAATAGCTAGGTGTCAATACCTCAGCTGACTGTATCATTTAGCGTAGTTAGATTTATAGAAGACGAATAGTTAGATTCGATCCATCTGTCATGTTTCATTTAGTTGAATTATTGTAATTAGACTTTTGATTTCCTAAAAAGGTCCTCACAGAGGAACCGAAGAGACGCATTGTAATGTATATAATTTGTATTCTTCGGATGCATTGAAAAAAAGAAGAGAGGAGGAAGAGCGGAGATTTCTACAATAAAATTAGTGTGTTGAGCAATCGCTTCCCGTTGAATAAAATTCAGTGCTCATTGATTTCAATTTGGGTTGAATTGATATTGTGTGCAGAACTTTGGTGAATCAAGTCACCACGAAGCTTCTGTAATTCTCTGTCCATTTCTTTCTCTTGAATTGTCCGAGTAAGTGAAGAAATCTCGTGTGTAGGTGAGGTCTGTGTAAACGGTGGTCGATGAACTCTATTCTGAGGTTGTGAGGACTCCACTGTAAGAAGAATAGACTGCTCGTTGTTTAATTAAATCCTGAACCGATATCGGAACCTGAGAGTATAGGACGGAGGCGTTAACCCTTGGTTAATCACTGTACCAAAACCGCGGTGGATTAGCAAACCCGATTTTCCCTTATCGCACCACTTTTCTGGAGCAAGCGGTTTTCTCCAATCACGAGCGATTCCATAGAACCTTTGACACATGGCACAGGATGGAAGCCCAAAACTGCCCTTCAAAGCACAGCATCGCACGTTAAAGTTCATACCAGGAGGCAGAGAAATATCGCTAGATACCGTCGATCTGGGGGGATGTCATCGGACGGTGGTCGTTTGATGGAGATGTGCGAGGGCTAACCCAGATACGGTGCATGCGCTTGATTGGGCCATTGGTCGTAGAGGTGGGCCCGGAGTCAAAGGTTGAATATACATTCATTTGTTTAAGAAGTAAAGCGTCGGTATTAATATAAAATCTCAAGGTTTAAACATTGGTTGTAAAGTATGACGCATACAAATAATTGAATTTTGTGATTGAAGATGTATAAGCGCGAGGGGTTATAACCTTATTCCTAAGGTTCGTAGATAAATATATATACCAGGAAATATAAATTAACATTCGAAAGTTGCTGAATGTGTTTATTTATCAATTTCTCTGAAATTGATAAATAAAATTCCAAAAGAACTAAGAAGACCACGTGGAGGTGAACCAAGTAGATTGAAGGGAAATGTTGATAGAGGGATATTAGCAAAACCAGCCCTCCTTGGGGTCAACTTTCAATTTTTTTGCCGTCATGGATGAACCACTCTGAATTCTCCATCTTCAAATATCATTAGCTCTTTCTTCTAGTCAATGAATTTGTAGTTCTCGAATGCCCAGTTGATCCCTAATAAATATGGGTACAGATATTTATCACCCATGATATCAATTACCTCAAATTCGATATAAGTCTTTACCCCTGCCACATCTACTTAAACATATTCTAATCTTCCCACTGGCACAATACACTACTAATTTTCCATTCATAACTGTATGGGGGAAAACACCAGCTTAGGCTTACCTAGCGCTTTCCATGTTTTTCTTGGTAATATATTTACATCTGAACCTAAGTCTAGCATCGTGTCCCTTATTTAGAATCCTGTAACCTATGCATTTATTTGAAATTTCTTCCCGAATCTTCTCTTGTTTCTCTTCACCCTTATCACATGACTTTCTAGAAGGTTGGCATTGATTAGGATTGCATGTTCAATTCCTCTTCCAAATACTGTCTTCAAATTTTGTTTCATCTGTTCCATTATTTTTACATCATTTACAATGATTAGGAATAGTCTGAACCATTCTTCTATCGTCGTTCCTATCATTGTAGTCTTTCCTCCGTCCCTCACTGGTTGTATCTGTTGCAGGTCTCTATGGGATCCTAGCTTTGAAAACATCTACGCCGCTTCTTTGAAGTAATGTTTCTACTTCTCAGAGTCATAGGATTTCTTCTACGATGTCGGTTTGATAATATTTACTGGTTCCATCTCTCTTGTATCTTCTCTCATCTTCTTTCCTCGGGTTATTATGGCAACACTTGGTAAAGGATGCGTTTCAGCTAATCTTCGTTCTACATTGACCAAGTTAGCACCCCCACTGCCTGTTTCTTTCTTCCCGTATTTTGATTAATTTAGGACAATATTCTGTGCCATGTGCGTTTACTCTGCAATGAGAGCACCATGGTCGTCTCGGTAATGGGAATTCCCTTGCTACATAGCCCTCTTGATCACATTTGTAGTATCCTAGGGGCCCTCTCCCTTGCATCCTACCTCCTCTCATTCCTAGTCCTCCTTGGCTCCTCGAAGCCTTATTTACCCTGTAGGAGGATCTGTCCAACCTATCAGCCAGTGCATCTAAATATCTACACTGATCTGTGTGATGGGCCATTGAGGCAAAAAAATTCACAGTAGACATTATTCGAGACATTTGATTACTTCTGAAATATGGGGCACAAACATGGAGGGTGACCAACTCCTTTACAGATCCCGCAATATTCGTTTGGAGTTAGGATTTGTTGTTTCAGAAAGCCATGGAAATGTGGTTGTCCATGGTATAGTCTCTGCATATCTATTTTCGCAACTACTCCTGCCGGCGGCGTCCCTTGCGGTCCTGCTACTGATGTTCCAATAGTGGTTCCATGAAAACTAGGACACTCGGAGACTAAATTTCCTTCTAGAAAGCAATGTGTGCACCATGCATTATTTTTTGTTGGCCGTTTCAGTTGCATATCCTTGAGTTTCTTTGTCAGAATTTCGATTGGTGTTGCAATCCCAGTATGGAAGGGTCCTAGGTAGTTTCCCCTCCCCTATATTCTTGTGGGTACCTGACCGTTGCTTTGATTTTCATGGCTTGCTCTAGTGCATATTGGAGTGTATCGATATTTTTTTGTGTTAATGGCATCCTAGTAAGAGGTAAAAGGGCCTTGATGAACTAGTTGCGTTGATGGTTCATATCTATCAAGTAACTGTGTTTCCCAATTGCATCCTTAAATATTCTCATTAAGTCCCAAGAAGTCTCTCCTTCTCCTTTCTTAATCTCCCATAATTCTGATAGCCCTTGTTGGTTAATATGCGGTAGCTTAAACTCTTGTAAAAATTATCTTTTAACGTCATCTACAGCTGGATTCTGGTGCACCTCAAACCATTTGATGAACCATAGTAACGCTCTTTCCCTAAGTGTATTTTGGAATTCAATCAATTTAATAGCATTTGGAATCTGGTGATCTCTCCAGATTGCTTCGCATAGATACTATTGATTTTCTACATCATCATTCCCTTTCCCAAAGAACTTTGGATATCGGGTAAATGAACCTGCCATTTTTTTCCATGTAGGTGGAGCTAGTATGAATCCTCTATTTCCTCGCTAAGAAAAACTTTTGCTAGAGCTACTGCTAGTGTTTACTTGCACAGATTGAATATTATGTAGCTTATTTTACCTTTGCAACTTTATCAAAAATTTATCGAGCAGGTGATAAAGTACTAGGGGAAGGTTAGGACAAATGCTACTTGGAATTCGGGGAATATGATTACCTTGTACTATGGCCATCAGTATTTCTTGAAATAGTTGTTCCATCGCAACATGCATCTTAGCATTAGAATCATTCTCAGGGTTTGCATCCTCCTCTTCATTGGACATCTTTCCCTTCTCCTCTCAGTATGGGCTCCTATGAACCTGTTTAAATTCTCAGGTGGACCCCTCCACTCCTCAAGGCCCTATCTCGACTCCTCTCTCCACTGTCATCTATAGCACCTCTTCTCATTGATGTATGTTCTTCTTCTAATTTTTGAGCTTTAATATTTCCATCTCCTACCACTTCTCGTCAATTTTCACCCTCTGATATGCTCTTATATCTATCAACTTGCTGGAATTCCCGAAGTCCATTTGCCTAGCCCCCATTTTTCCCCTTCCGTAGAATTTCTCCCTCAAGTCCTTCCCCTAGTACTAGAGTTTTAGTCTTCCATCATGGGAAATTTGAAATCCATTAGTCCCTCTTCCTCCATCAGAGGTTTAATCTAGAAAGAAATTTCCTTCAATAGCTTTCCCTGCAACGTGATTTAGCGAAGGATTGAGAAGATTCAGTTGGGAACTCCACAATATATCCCTCTATTATAGACTGAACCCAAAAATTTGTGTCTCGTGTTATATCAATATCCAGTCTGTGCAATTTCGTGAGATCTACATGCGTCCAACTATGACAGGATCGACACAATGCTCTAGGGATTGCTTTGACCTGAAGTCTTCGCAACTAGTTGTAGAGCTTCTGTTAGGTCCCTATATTACTAGTGTAGTCCCTTATTGTTGTTAGTGTATCCCCCCTATTGTTATTTTTGTACCCCTGTAACCCCCATATTGTTATTATTATGCCCTTACATTATTACTGTTAGGTCGGTTAGGATTATATTGTAACCCCATGGACTCCTATATATAGAAGGAGGTTTTGTCATTTGTATCATCGAAGAATTGTTCATTTATGTAATGTAAAGGAGGCTTCCCCCTTGAAGTGGATTATTTCTAAGGTGTTTATCTCTCTTTTCTTCTATTTTTGGAGCTGGTTTCATAACATTTGGTATCAGAGCTTTGGATTCTATGGTTTCACTGCTCCAAACAGGTCATCATGGAATTTTATCTATAAAAAAATTTCTACAAAGGTTCAAAAATTGAAATTTATATCACAAGAAGCCGAAATCTGGAGAAACATCATGTAAAAATTTTAGATCTTATTTCACAATATTTTCGGAGATATGTTCTGTGTAAGTTAGGGTTTTTTTCAGGCTCCCGAATTTCATCTCAAAGAGGTGACGTGGGAAAATCGTCATAACTCAATTTCGGAGCATCGAATTGGAATTCTGGAAAATGTGGCCAGAATTACACGGACTGTATTTTCCCGTGTATGAATTTCAAAGGAGGAAAAAGTGACACAAGTTCGCTCTACTGAACGAGTCCATAATTAGGTAATTGTGGGAGATTTGGCATAACTTTTCCTTGAAGAATCCAAATCAAGTTAGACCTATGGCATTCGAAATATGATTCATAGGGATATTATAGGAGAAAAATTTAGATACTGAAGATTCAAAATTGCAGAGATAATTTAGTTTCAATATCACGCTCCTCAAAAACAAGAAAAAGGTGTGTATTTTTTTTTGAATTTCATAAGTCTTGTTTGAAAAATCAGTTTGAATTTATTACAAGGGAATATTGAAGAATATATGTCAGTATTGGGTTCTAAATTCCCCCTCAAAATGATTCAACACCCATTAAGCATTCAAAAGGCTCTACTATGATTCATGAAGAGGAAGAAGTGCAATATGACATATCAAAATTACAAGAGCAAGTGCACTAAATTTCTCTCTCGCAAAGATCAACAAAAAATGAAATGGAATTTTGGAAGAAAGGCATGGAAGCTAATATGGATGGTTTGAAGAAAGGCGTGGAAGATAAGATGGATGGTTTGAATAATGGCATGGAAGCTAAGATGGATGGCATGGAAGATAGCATGGGATCTAAGAGGGATGACATGGAAGCTAAGATGATGAAAAAATGAAAGACACTATAGAAAACATGAAGAATGATCTAAAAACAGACATGGAAGGTTTGACAAAGTTGATACAAGAAATATTTCCTAATGGAAAAAAAATAGTAGAGGAAACTCATTATGAGAGCAAAATAAATGGTAATCATGATTTCATAAACTCTAATATTGGATGGAAGAACCACCATATTCAAAATATGGATATGAGGAAGTTTGATGGCAAAGATATCGTAACATGGATACTACATATGGAGAAATATTTTGATCTCAATAATGTGAAAAACACACAAAAGGTACGCATTGCAACTTTACATTTAGAAAAAAATACATTTGTATGGTATCGATGGCTTTTCTCTCATAAAAAAAATTGTCACTTGGTCAATTTTTACGGAAGAAATGATAGCACATTATGAGGATACAAAGAGAAACACCTTCTTTATCCAATTGATAAATCTCAAACAAAAGGGTTCAATGGTGGAGCACATCGAGGACTTCCAAAAATTGAATATAAGGGTAATTGATATTCTAGAGGAACACAGGATTGATGTCTTCACAAGGCCTTTAAAGGATAACATCCAACATGAGGTTCACTTTTGGGAACTTGATTCATTGGAGAAAGCATTCAGGTTGGCAAGAAAAATTGAATGTAAAATTATGGAGACAAGGAAGCCTACCACACACATCTATAAATATGGAAGTGTTGCTACTCCTATACTTCCACAGCTTACAAGGTTGACACCACGAAAATTGGAAGAAAAAAGAGTAAAAGGGCTTTGCTACATTTGTGATAGAAAAATGGTAGGGTATGTGGCAAACCAATCAAGTAACTGTGACAAGGATGCCGCTTGAAAGTGCTTCAACCAGGACACAAATGTAAATGCTGACAGCCATACATGAACATAATGAGTCTGGTTATGTAAAATACAATTTGATCTATCATTAAAACTGAAAAAAAATTCCATGTACGTTGCAATAGGATCACAAAAACCAGACTCTGTTTGCTGCCCCAACTCCAAAATACATGCTTCCAGCTGCAAACTGTCAACGCAAACATCCACGGGTAACTCTATTGTTTCTTGTTTTGAAGGATGGATAGTTTCCAACAACTTTTTGGGATCTCAGAATTCATATGATTGGATCTGATAATTTAAATACTGAATCTCCTTCTCAAATTTTTCAACAACTGACTCAAAGAAACCAGTTTTAGCTTTAGGAGGAAACTTCGGAGATCTCAAAAATTTGAAGCATGGCAATGAAAAATACTTCATCAATTTCAATATCCACTAACTGATCTCTAACTTCTTTTCAAACTTCACAAAGCGCAGGGTTTTCCACATACCCTACCATTTTATTTTAGTGCATGAATGGATCAGTGAGCATTGGAATCTCTGGATTGAGTTGGAGTCGCTAGGTGAATGTTTCAGCCTTCATATGTGTCTGATTGTTGTCCACCATCAGCAATCAGACCTGCAACTTTAATGATCTTTCCCGGAGAATATCTGTCACCTCTTCCCCATTTTAATGTACTGGGGAAATTTGCAAGTCAGATGTTCCATTTATAAGACTAGACCGGAGATTGACTGAAGCAGCTTTTATCTACTTATGCACTCGCAAAGCAATGTGTAGTTCGAAGGCTACCTGGCATAACTTCAGGCTCCGTCTGTAGTTTATAAAATGAAGAACACTAACAAACAAACAATCTCTTCCCTAGTATGGTCACCACTATGTTAGAGCCTAAATATACCTCAGGCTGAGAAAGGTAGGATCTAGGATAACATCATACCACGCTTAACCTAGTAGCTAGCCCTACCAGGTCGGGAGAGGGCTCTCTCCTTGTCAATCTCAGAAAATATGGCCAATGAAAGCTTGAAATGACTAATGTGATGACTGATTTTAGGCTAGGTATGTGTACAGAGGTGTTTGATTGAATTTGATGATGTTTTGTTGGCTCAAATGTGAAAGGCAGATTTGGGTCTGGGGAATGAGGCTCAGTTTTGCATATATCTCTATGGGGCAAGGTAGGAAACTAATTTGGCACTTCAAATTGAGTGAGATGGAGATATTTTATTCTAGTGAGGAGTTGAAGAGGGCATGAAAGTCTCAAGGATCCTCTTCAAACAGCTGAAAACATAAATAACTAAACAAACCCTAGGTAGAGCACTGCAATTTCAATGGATTCTACCTTTATCCTTGTTTGATTTAGTTAAGATGAAGTAAAGAGAGAGAGTGGCATACATAAAACACATGGAAACTTACAATTTACAAAAGAAAACACAATACCAAAGCAAGATGCCACATGAATCCCATAAAGTGCTGCAAACCCTGGTCTATTCCTTAGCCAACATGCTGAAATGAGTATACAATGAAGGTCCAAGATTTCTCAAAAGTCCAACCCTCTGCCAAAATCCAACCCCTACACTATGAAATTCGTAAAATATATACATTTTCATATCCTTTTACTAAGGGAATTGAGCTCAACCATTTTCTTCAAAATAGAATCAGTTACATTAAACTTGGGCCGAATTTCTGAAAATAGGTGTTGAAGATGAACTCGTATCTCCTAAACCATAGCACTTGTTACAAAAATGAAAGACATTTTTGTATATAAGGTCATTTTGGAGAAAAACCTCTCTCAAATTTTGGAAATTCGTTTCCCGTTGCTTGCAATATGTTCAACAAAATCATCTCTAAAACAGAAAATCATTAAAAATTTAAATTTGTGAAAATGAGTTGTAAATATCTAGTCACATATCCCAATTCGTGACACCTGTGAATAAACTGAAAGAGGTTTTTGTTATGTGGCTCGTGGTTAACATAAACCTCCTTGGGTTTTGCAAAATTACTTTCCATCTGTTGTGAAATGGCCCCATACTAAAATGACTAAAACAGTAAAAAATATGAAAAATTTCCTTTGTTTTAATGTAAGCTCCAAATATCACTGTATATCTCTCGCATAGTAGCACCTGTGCATAAAATGAAGGAATTTTTTGTTATTTTGTATGTGATGAACAAAAAATTCTTTCACTTTTGAAAAATTCCTTACCATTATTTCACAAACTAATTTTGTACTAAACTTTTCATTGTGTGCAGCAACTGACCTCAAAACATGCATAACCAAGAATCACTCATTCATTTCGATCATATCTTCTAATCCAGGAGCCAGTTACAGGAGTGTGATATACCGTTGGAAATATTTTTCCGAGATTCTTCTTATGGACACACTTGTGACATGTTTTGTGCTGAACATCACGTGCAAAACATCTAACAAAACTAGACATAGTAAGAGCTCATGTTGATCCCTGGTGATAGGTTGCGAAGACTGGAACTAACAGGTCATAAGTGTGCTGAGAAGAATTTTTTTTACATAGATTGTGAAGAGGAGGAAGAAAATGAAAAAGAAACTTCAAAATAAGAGGATATACACAAGTAACCCACCCTATAAGAAGAAGAATAAATGAGTCTGAACATATCGTGTAATGAATTAGCAGGAATTACCACTCCTCAAACTCTCAATGATGCAGGCAAGGCCTGCAATACCCAGAATATTTAATCTCTATGCATATACACATACATGCTCAGTAATACCCAACTCAAAATCTCAATCTCTGGCAAATTCACACTTTACCATTTATGCGGAAGCTTTCTTTCACATTTATGGTTATAAAACCATTTCACAATAATCATGTCTCAAGCATCAAATTGTTTATCAATCAATATTCAAATGCTTCATTAAACCATACCCATGCCTTAATTCCCTCATTCATTTAATCATTAACATTCACATGTGTTTATACACATCATCCCAAATACTCATTACAAAACTTCAATCTGCATTTCCAATCCAAGCTCACAAGCTTTCAGACCCAATAAACATTATTCCCGTTTCCATTTGCATAGGGCTTTTAATGTCGAATTTCATTTCACAATCAAATTTCAACAAAGCAAATGCGCCTTGTTACCATTATACATGTGTATCATTGGTTTTAAAACGAACTTGCATTGTTTTAATCCATTTAACTCCATCAATCTCTACACAAACCATTTGCATAACATCGCCCACAGAATTTATATCAATGTGCTTACGTTTATCAATACCTGACAATTTCAACTGCGCCTTCAACGCTTCCATCCACACTGTTCAAGTCTGTGTATGGCAATCATATAACATCCTTTCATGCATTATAACTTTATGTAAACACTATCATATCTTACCCATTCGAATTCTTGCAATAATCTCCAGACCACGCCTTCAGGTTCTGGAATTCACCAGCAATCGAACCTTTCGATTCCACTGCACTCTGCAACTGATCAAATTGAATGGCTTTAAAACCCTTGACTCCATTTCAAAGTTTGAACATCATGCTATCCACGGTTCTCTGAAATTAGATTTCTTCACACTGTCTGGCAATCTCTGCGTTTTATCACCCAATGAGCGGTAGCCTTTCAACGCAGAACGGTGTGGCCTGCTTCACTAGGTTACAATCTCCATCCTCTGAACATTCCAACTACAGTGTTCATGACGCATTCTCTTCCACTTCGGTCCATAATTTGGTTTAAAATAAACACCAGCGTTTTCACTCCACGCTTTTCTGTACCATCGATTCAACATAAAACTAATTCAGATAACCATATAACTCAAAGTACATGAATTCAAACCAGATTTTTGTTTTCACTGCATACATTGCCACTGAATTGAAATCAAATCTGCGCTTTGTTCAAAACTTCCAACAAGCTGCAAACAAATATAACCTCATCGATTTCTGCAATTAACAATTATAATATTGATCCACATATAACAGCGCAACCAAATTCTCCATAGATGAGATCGATTTAAAAATGCTATTGTTCTACATTACCACACAGTCAATACAGCAATTGGATTTTAAATCAACGCATATAAAAGTACCCCTGTTCATACTCAGCTTAACGCTTTCCATAAAGTCGACTCTCCAAGTCGATGTGCCAACGTTATTCAATTGACATTCATCTAATCCTCTTCCAAGAGGATCGACACCTATTCCTGTGTTCTTTCAACAATACACATTCAATTCATAGTATTATATGGGTTGTGATACCAGATATCCAATATCAAGGTCGATTCCAGTATTGCTTTGAAGTTCCACATACAATGTTTCCATAAAACAATTAATCCATGCATTAACCACTTTTTCCACAGGAATTAATGCACTAATTACTAGTAAATTAAATACCAGCAATTTCATTATTTCAACATAGAAATTGAACCATATTCGAATTGACCAACTTAAGGTGTATAATCTCAAAACCAACACTTTCATAAAAGTGAATTTACTTACAGCAACAATTCTCCGTGGCCTGATTTACAATTCATTGGCCCTTACAACCTGCCCGAAGGCTTACAGCCTTGGCTGTTCAAAACCTATTCTCAACCACTCTCACTATTCAAGTCTCCCATTTTCCTTTGAGGCCTTCTAACTTATACAAATTAAAAATGCACTAAATTGAGCTCTATCCCTTTAAAATCTCAACAAATCCCTAAATCTCTCAACATCCCTAAAAGATAGATTTTTATCCCTAAAGCTTAGAAACTAATTCCAAATTAGGTTCCATCATTAATTCTAAATTATCTTGAAACTAATTTCTCTCATGTTTCCAGGAATTTGGAAACATTTACAAATTCTCACAAATAATTAATTAAAATATAATTAATCACTCAAAATAATATTAATATTTACATGAAATTT
Source organism: Pinus albicaulis (assembly GCA_034641835.2). NCBI lineage: Eukaryota > Viridiplantae > Streptophyta > Pinopsida > Pinales > Pinaceae > Pinus > Pinus albicaulis. Next base: position 1,820,953,813 of record CM076578.1, read on the forward strand.
AATATTTCTTCAAAACATGAAACCCCCTAGCTTAAATAAAATACAAGGTGTTTTTCAGAGCTAATGTTCCTGCATCACTCAAGATAGAAGGACATATCAAGAAGAAAACGGTAATAGTGTTCATTTATTCGGGTAGTACCCATAACTTTATTCATTGTAAGGTAGCCATGGAATTGAATTGCTTCCTATACCCAGAACCAAAATGTCAAGTGATGGTTGAAAATGGAGGAACTATCAATTGCTATGGAAAATGTCATAATATCAAGCTCACCGTGGGGGAATATGTATTGAATAGTCAAATTCTTTCCATTCCAATGGGAGGTGTTGACGTTGTACTAGGAGTATAATGGTTACAATCTTTGGGGACGGTCGCTTTCAATTTTCAAGAACTTTTCTTGAAATTTTTTTTGGATGGCAAGGAATTTGAATTACATGGTATCGCAGGGAATTCGGGAAAGATAATAAGCTCTAATGTCATGACAAATATTTTGAAGAAAGAACAATGAATAATTGCACAATTATGCTCACTAGAAGTTCCAACATCAAAATCATGTATTTCTCTAGATCTCCAAAAAGTTTTGGACAATCATTCCAAGGTGAAACTCCCAAAGGAATCCCACCTACTTGTGATCATGATCATGCTATTCATTTCATTCCAGAAAATGTTCCTCCAAACATCAGGCCTTACAGATATCCTTATGTCCAAAAGAGCGAAATTGAACGTATTATTGCAGAAATGTTAAAGGCTAGTATAATTGAACCTATAAGTCAAAGTTCTTTCTCTACTCCAGTATTATTGGTGCACAAGAAGGATGGATTATGGCGCATGTGTCCAGACTATAGGGGGCTCGATAAGCTCAATATTAGAGATAAATTTCCCATTCCTGTGATTGATGAATTATTGGATGAATTACATGGAGCAATTTATTTTACCATCTTGGATCTTCGTTCAGGATATCAACAAATTAGAATGAAGACTGAAGATATTCTGAAAACCACATTTCAAAATCATGAGGGTCATTATGAATTTTTGGTCATGCCTTTTGGCCTTAACAATTCACCTTCTACATTTCAAGGGTTAATGAATTCCATTTTCAAACCCTTCCTTAGAAAATTTGTGTTATTATTTTTTGATGATATAGTAATCTACAACAGGTCTTGGAAGGATCATGTTCAACATGTTGACAGGGTGCTCAAACTTTTGGAGGAGAAAAAATTATATGCAAAAACCTCCAAATGTTTCTTTGGAGTACAAGAGGTGGAATATTTGGGTCATATTGTATCTCACGAGGTTGTAAGGTAGACCCTTACAAAATTAAAGCCATTAAGGAATGGAAAGTCTCCTCAACCATAAAGCAATTGCGAGGATTTCTTGGGTTAATAGGGTATTATTGCAAGTTTGTTAAGAATTATGGGAGAATAGCAGCACCTCTAACAACATTATTGAATAAAGATGAATTTTCATGGACTCTTGAACCAACTAAGGCCTTTGAACATCTTAAAGAGGCAATGTACCTAGCACCGGTCTTAGCTACGCCAGACTTCACAAAAACCTTTATTATGGAATGTGATGTCCCAGGAAATTGAATTAGTGTTGTTTTAATGCAAAAAATAAGACCCATTGCTTTTGAAAGTCATCCAATCAAAGGAAAATATTTACAGGAATCTATTTATGAGAAGGAAATGTTGGAAATACTACATGCACTAAAGAAATGGCAACCTTACTTAATGGGAAGACACTTCAAGGTAAAAATTGATCATGATAGTCTTAAACACTTTTTGGAACAAATACTATCTTCAGAAGAGCATCAAAAATGTGTCACAAAGATGTTGGGTTATGACTTTGAAATCATCTACAAAAAATGGAAGCTAAATGTTGTTGTAGATGCACTCTCAAGAAAGGATGAAAAGGTGGAAGCATTTCTTTGTGCCATTTCTATTATCCAACCAGATTGGATAACCAAAGCAAGGAATGAATGGAATAAGGAGGAAGAAGGGTGGAAACTCATTCAAAATTTGCAACAATATCCTAGTACATCTGATACATTTAGTTGGAAAAATGATTCCTTAGGGTACAAATATCGCTTATATCTTTGTAAGAATTCTCAACTAAAACAAAATATTCTTTTGGAATTGCACACTTCTCCTTCAGGAGGACACTCGGGATATTTAAAAAAGTAACACAGGGTGAAGAAATAATTTTTCTGGGATGGCCTTAAATATGATATTCAAACGTGTGTGGCAGAATGTTTGGTTTTTCAGCAAAATAAAGTTGAGACAATTAAGACCCCGTGTCTTCTACAACCTTTATCCATTCCAAGTCAACATTGGGAGGACATTTCAATGGATTTTATCACAATTTTACCTAAGTATGAAGGAAAGAGTGTCATCATGGTTGATCTAGGTGGATATCTATGACCACCCACCTATTCCATTTGGACTCGCACCATCAATTCTTTCAGTTTTTAAATTTCAACACAACTTACTATTTTTAGCACTTTTTCGGGTCACGAACTTCCTGAGTTGCTTTGAGGCACTAATGATCCATGTGGATATTGGTGGCCACCCACCTATTCCATTTGAACCCCCACCATCAGTTCTTTCAGTTTTTTAGTTTCAGTACAACTTACTATTTTTAGCAGTTTTTCAGGTCCTGAACTTCCGAAGCCGTTTTGAGGACCCATGTTGCTCACATTGAAAGTTGTAGTCCTCATATATATCTTTATAACAAGGTATGGTGTGCGTCAAATGGAGATCGTATGCTAAAGTTACGTCCCCAAGAAGTTGAAACACCAATTTACCCAAACGGGGCCCATAGTTTTGGCACTTCATCTCCTAGGGTTAGGTTTTTGGATGTTTAGGGTTTTCCATTATTTCTCAATAATAAATAGGCCCTAAAGCCTCATTGTAACACAGTTTAGAGGCCTGTAGCCACCACATCTCTTCTCAGAGTTACGCTACCAGTGCCCTAGCTAGTTTATTTACATTATGTCTGTAAGCATATTTCTGTTAATTGATATTAATGAAATGAAAGATTATTTCCACTGCAACTTTGTGTTTATGTTTATTTATGTGTATTATTGTGTTCCTGCATAAATCTAGATCAGTGGTATGAGATTAGTCTGCTCTTTATCTGTTTTTATTTGCATGTCCTCAACGAGGTCAGGGTATAAGGAGTTAGGGCTCAATCTGGTTGAACCCTTGCAAGATCATCCTTGCAAACCCCAACGACCTCCCATGGCAGAGGAAAAGAAAGACAAGGGAGTAGGATTTACTATCAAAATATTGCTCAAGGAGGCCCTCGAGAAATAAAGAAACGTGATGATGGATAGCTTTGCCCAAATCCTTCAAAGTTTTCCCACCAGCGGCACATCTACATCCAACAACCACTCTCGAGGTGCCTCTCCTTTCAAGGTACAAATCAACTTTGACATTCCTGTATTTGAAGGCGAAATAGATGTAGACGTTGTAGATAGATGGTTTAATTTTCTAGAAGGGTATTTCTCATTCCACAATTTCTCCGACTGAGAAAATATTATTTTTGCACTCCTCAAAGTCGCCCCCCATGTCAAGGACTAGTAGGAAACCTACTGTAAGCGAAAGGAAGAGAGGGAACCCTCTCTATTCTCGGTTGCACCCACTTAGAATTCATTCCGAGATGACATCAAGGAACAATATTACCCCGAGGGCAGATATGAGTACAATTACATCTAATGGACCACGTTGTGGCAACAAAGGGATCAAGATGTGCATGAACTGACGAATCTGTTCCATACCCTCCGTAAAAAGTTGGGTATTAAATATTCAGAGAGACATAGTTTCTCAAGTACCATATCTTTTTACAACGATACATTCAAGAGGAAATGGAGTTCCTCGAAATTACCTCACTTAGCACGACATATCGTTATGCCGCCAAGATCGAACATAAATTTAAGCAGAAGAAGCGAGACTTTAGAAATTTCGCGAATCCAAAGCCAGGGAAAGGCACCCCCGAACCGCAAAACAAGGTGAAAATCCAAAGAGGGGCGACTCAAAGAAACACCAAAATCCAAATAAGGACACGGGGAAGTGGTGTGAATTTCATAACATCCCCACTCATAGCACAAATGAGTGTCGGGCCAAACAGTCATTGGTGGTAAAAATAAAGGCACCTGAATGAGATGCATGTTCTGATCCTGAATCAGAACCAGAGAAGGGAAATGAAAAAGGGAAGCAAGTCATTAATTCGGATCCCAGTGCCATTATTTCCACCACCAAGCTCCAGGGGGATGATCCCGAGGATTTAGAGGAGGGGGAGCGCCTCTTCCATTCGCAGATGTGGGTAAGGTTTCTCCACTGCAATTCCTTGTCTATAGCGGAAGCCAAAAGAACCTCATTTTAGTAGAGGTTGTAAAGAAACTCGACCTACTGACCATAGCACACTTGTAGCCATATATTATTGGGTGGCTTCATGAAGGAAGAGACCTTCACTTCTGCCAGCAGTGCCGCCTTCCATACAACATCAAGCCATTCACGGATGAGGTACTGTGTGATGTTGCTCCTCTTGATGTGTTTGATGTATTATTGGACCAACCATACTTGTGGAGGCAACATGTTTTGTATGATTCTAGGCCTCATGTTGTTATTATTACTTTGGGAAATAACTTTTACAAGATACCAGAGGTAGTACCTCCTCCTTCCATCTCTTTGACTACTACAAAACAATGCAGTAATCTTGTGTCCCAAGCCAAGAAATTTATTTGAATTACCATTCGCCCACAAGGAAAGAACAATGTTGTGGCCACAACCTTGAAACAAGGCTCCCCTGCACGGCAGCAATAGATGGACAAATACGAAGACATTTTCTCTTCACTGATAGAGGTTCCTCTACACTGTCAGGTCAAATACTCCATTGATCTCACCCCCGGTGCATCGCCGCTTAATGTTTCCATACCTCATGTGACTACATAGTCAAAATCCTCACATGTATTGTCTACGGCAACCAAATTTATTGAATGCATCCAACACGTCCGCCAGCAGGTCTGCGGCATCTGATGGGCCTCTAAATTAGACATAAAATAAGGCCCAGCTAACATTTCTTAGGCCCATCCACCTTTATTATGCACATAAAAAGCTATATTAAATCTCTCCTTATGCACTTAATCATTTTTTCTTATGCTTTAAGATGTTCTTAGGAAGGTTTAAAGGTAATTTCATATTTGTGCCTAATATTGGTTATTTTTGTAGAATATTGTGAGAATATTTGGCAGATTATGCAGATTTGAAGGAGATAATTTAGGGGCTTGCTCCCTGCCACTGGAAGATCAAGATTGAAGAATAAATGAGCACAATATTAGGAAATTATTGAGAAATCATGGAGAGATTCAAGGGGTTTCTCCACCCTCCTTAACTATCAAACGCAGTCAAGAAAATTGTAGACGATATGCACTCAATCTGTGGTTTACTTGGAGTCAAAGTGGACTCAATCACTATTTTATAGGGAGTCATTGGTAGCTGCCCTTGAGGATAAATAAAGCTAATCAAGGGCTCATTAGAGTCAATTCCGGGGGATTCCGGTCGATTTTTAGATCCATTTGATGCTAGTCGATTCCATTTCCATTCCATTTGCATTCCATTCCATCTCATGCCATTATTTTCCATTATATTAGGCTCTTTATTTTTAAGACCTTCGGGATGTAATAAGACAATATTTTTGTAATGCAATAAGTAGTCAGATGTTTTTTTAATGATCTAGTTTCAGGGAGTGAGGCTTGTGGGTTAGGGCCCAATCCATGTGCATCAGCTTCTCTATTTCTTTCATTCTTTTCTTTCTATCATTTAGCTAGTTTTATTTCTGATATTTTCCTTCCTATTATAGTTTTTTTCTATAGATTTAATATTCTTATATGTGTTGTAGAATAGTTTATGAACTCCATAAAATTGTGAGGCAACCCTCCCCTCTCGTCTCTGTCGATAGAGCTTGAGGAGGGTAGACCTTCCTGCGGACATAAAATGTTTTATATTTATGATTCGTTGCTTCTCAGATTAGATCAGAGTGCAATAATAATTTTAGTCTTTCTTCCACTGTGTTATCATGCATTTTTTTTGTTTTTTCTGTGCATGAATCTGCAGGTATTTTTGCAGGAATCAGTATTAAAGTTCTAGAGAATTTCACCCTCACCTTCCTTGTTCATTTTACATCTCTGTTTTTATGGTTCCAAACACCTCTGTTAAGCTCTATTCCATCCTTCTTCTTTAATTGCAGTTGTCGCCCTTTTTATTCACAAAACACTTGAAAAAACATCAAAGTTGGACCTCCACCTTTGCTCCTCGAATCTCCCGCTGTCGTACTTCACTCATCGCAAATTGCATTTTCTATTGGTTTTCGTTAATACTTCCACCTCCAAACCCTGATTTTGATATTACTGTAGCACTATGCCACGTCACCCATCACATTTCACACTTCACAAAATTTGGTCTTATTGCAATCGCATCGCTGCACCTTCCTGTATCACACTTTTCACTTCGCAACCTTTTCTTTTCCTTTTTTCCTTTAAAATATTTACCGCAATTCCATTCATATCACATTTCTCACTTCACAAACTTTTCCTAAACAACACTTCCGCTACCCGTCCAGGTTTGCGATATTGCGAATTGCGATATCACATTTCTCATTTAGCATTTTTTATCCCATTGAATTTCAAATTTCACAGTTTTTATCCCATTGCATTTCACATTTCACAGTCTTTATCCCATCACATTTCAAAACCTTTCCCCTTTTTCCTTTTAAGACTTGTTGCAATCGAAAATCTGATTTTCATGTGGTTCCCATTAATACTTACCACTCCCAACGCCGATTGTGATATTGTCATCGCACACCGCCACTGGTCCTACCATCACGTCACCCATTGCATTTCGCATTTTTTAAATTTTAGACTTATCACAATCGCATTTCACATCATCATCTCGTATCGTATTTCGCATTTCGCATCCGCCTCCCAAACAAAAATTATGTCACTTCGCCTGATTTGCGATATTGCGATTTCAATTTCACATATCGCATTTCACATTTCTATCCGCTAATTATAACTCTTCCATCGCATATTTCAAGCCTCCCACTCCAAAGCATATTTGCGATATCATAAGGTTTAATGAAGTCTAAACCCATCTTTCCACCTCCAAGCCTTGTCCCATGTGTTAAGCCTTCCATTAACGTCTTTAGCCCTTTCTTCTCCAAGCTGAAAATCAACAATTTTTCAATTAGAATTAAGTCATGGATAGCTTAGCTGCATGGATAGAAGCATGGTAGATAGAGAATAAGATACGTAGGGTGTATTTAGCTGATTGGCCAAGTTAAGTGCAGTTTAAATTAGTTTCTTTTCTGCCATTTCTTTTTAGCAAGTTAAATTAGTTTCCTTTTGTGTCATTTCTTTTTAGCAATTTAATTTAGATTCCTTTCTGTCATTTCCTTTTTACAACTTATTTTAGTTTCATTGAAGTGTGACATACTTCATTGAGAAACCCTAGAAGTAGCACCCTTTCATAGAGCAGAAGAGGATGACATGAGTAGAATGCATTTGCTATGTATATAGCACTGTCACCTCCAATTTTGTACGAATATTGGGTTGATAAATTAAATTATGGTAGCCCCTAGGAGTTGCAACACTCTTGGTGCAATACTAGGGCTCACCAACATCCTCGACAAATCCAATACCAAGTTCAGTAGAATTTGCTTCTCATGGAGGAACTTAACGCAATGGGGACCATTACTTCCTAAAAAGGGAGGAATTATCCAGGTGGATATCGATGGCCACCCACCCATTCCATTTGGATTTACACCATCAATTCTTTCATTTTTTCAGTTTCAACACAACTTACTATTTTTAGCAGTTTTTCAGGTCATGAACTTCTAGAGCTGTTTTGAGACCCTAATTATCCACGTGGATATTGGTGGCCACCCACCTATTCCATTTGAACCCCCACCATTGGTTCTTTTATTTTTTCAGTTTCAGTACAACTTACTATTTTTAGCTGTTTTTTGGGTCCTGAACTTTCAGAGTCGTTTTGAGGCCCTAAACGTTGTTTTTTGGGAAAACCGAGAGCAACATGGGTCCATGGACCAATTTTTCTCACATAAAAATTTTTATTCCTTGGATATATATTTCTAATGAGGTATGGTGCGCGTCAAACAGAGATCGTATGCCAAAGTTACGTCCCCGGGAAGTTGAAACACTAATTTACCCAAACGAGGCCCATAGTTTGGGTGCTTCATCTCCTAGGGTTAAGTTTTTGGATGTTTAGGTTTTTCCATTATTTCTCAATAATAAATAGGCCCTCGAGCCTCATTGTAACACAGTTCAGAGGCCTGTAGTTGCCACATCTCTTCTTATAGATACGCTATCAGTGCCCTAGCTAGTTTAATTCCATTATGTTTGTAAGCATATTTATATTATTTGATATTAATGAAATGAAATATTATTTCCACGGCATCTCTATGTTTATGTTTATTTCTATGTATTATTTCATTCTTTCATAAATCTAGATCAATGGTGGTAGTTGATAGACTTACCAAGTATGGAAACTTTTGTGCATTATCTCATCCATTTAAAGGAAGTACAACTACTACTGCATTTATGGAAACAATTCAAAAGCTACATGGAAACCCAAATATTATGGTAAGTGATAGAGATCCCATTTTTACTGGAAATTTTTGGACGAAATTATTTTCTTGTTTGGATACTCAACTAGCTCATAAGTCATCTTATCATCCTCAATCCGTTGGTCAAACCGAGATAGTGAACAAATGTTTGGAAGGATATCTTCATTGTTTTTTATCTGATAAACAAACACAATAGTTCAAGTGGTTACCTCTGGCTGAATGGTGGTATAACACTTCCTTCCATACTACAGCAAAAATGACCCCATTTATGGCACTTTATGGATATCATCCACCGTCCATCAGTGATCACATCATCTTTGAGAGAAAATTATAAGGTTCAAGCAGTGGAAGCTCACATCAAGCATCAACAAATAGTTCTCCAAGCCTTAAAGGATAACCTAAATTTGGCACAAAATCAAATGAAACAACAGGCAGATCAACATCGCAGCGAGAGAAGTTTTGATGTAGAAGATTGGGTATTTTTACGACTACAACCATACAAACAAATGTCCCTCAAGCAAACTAAGAATTATAATAAATTATCTACAAAGTACTATGGTACTTACAAGGTGTTGCAAAAGATTGGTACTATGGCATACAAATTGAAACTTCCTGCTTCTTTGCGAGTGCATCCAGTTTTCCATGTTTCATGCTTATAGAAAGTTATAGGTGACAAACTTATAGTTCAAAAAATATTTCCAGAACTTGATGAGGAAGGAAAAATCATATTGGAACCTGAAGCAGTCAGGGAAACAACAACTCGACAGCTACGAAATCGATCAATTTCAGAGTATCAAATCAAGTGGAATAATTTACCCATTGAATATTCTACATGGGAGGATGAGAATTTTATACAAAAGCATCCAGAGCTACTCAAGCGTTGAGGACAACACATTTTTGAAGGAGAGGGACATGTTAGGTCCCTATATTTATAGTGTTGTCCCTTATTGTTGGTAGTGTAGCCCCCTTATTGTTAATTTTGTACCCCTGTAACCCCCATATTGCTATTATTGTTCCCTTACATTATTATTGTTAGGTCGGTTAGGATTATATTGTGACCCCATGGAATATTATATATAGAAGGACGTTTTTTCATTTGTATCATCGAAGAATTTTTCATTTATGTAATGTAAAGGAGGTTTCCCCCTCAAAGTGACTTATTTATAAGGCATTGATCTTTCTTTTCTCCTATTTTTGGAGTTGGTTTCATAACAGCTCCTTGGGAAACTTCCCCCAAAATATCTCGTACAATTTGCTCAACGCTTCAGAGAACAATATTTGATCTTTGATATTCCTTTCCTTTTCATGTCAGAGCTCATCTTGTTGCAATATGGACTGATCTACATGATTATCCCACCAACAGCGTATTTCCCTTTCATAGATCCTTGACATGATGATCTATTTCTCCAATATACTTTCAGGTCCCGGCAACGGAACCATTTGTTGACAAAAGGATGAATTCTGGGAAAGACCCATGTTCGGGCTCAGAGGCCAACAAGATTCCACTATAGTCTAGGACAACGCCTAAATTTTCACCCTTCTCAAAGGAGAGCAAGGAGTCTCACTCGAGGCATGTTGTGACCTTACTGAGATGGGAGAACTAAAACCACAACATCAAAGTGAAACTATTCTTCTATTTTATAACATCAATACATTATATTTATGCAAGAAACAACTCTTAACACATAATATTCAAAGCGAGAACTATCACAATGAATTCATCAAGCAAAGCTATCAGAAAAAATTTGAAATAATCCCATAAGCACCACACATTGATAGTCATTCATTCGATGCAAAACTTAAGACCACAAAACACATCTATGTATATTAATATTTATGTGTAGCACATTACATTCAGAGACTCTGCAGAGCTCGATACACAAAAAAACAAGAAAACCCCATAACTAATTGACTTCCTCTTTCTTTCCCTTTCTTATCTATCACTTTACCTGGCACTGGCAGTCTTTGCCTCTTTTCCGCTTGACTGATTTGTTGCGCTCCACCACTCCATGTTATTTTCCGCACTTGGCTCTGCTTCCAGGAGTCTTTCTTCCTGTTTGTTGTCAACTGGTCTCGCCACCCGTGTTGCTGCCTATTCATGCTCCGCCACCTTCCCACCAACCCTTTGCAACCTGCAACAGATTTCTACCTCCCACAATGGCTCTCCACGACTTGCCCCGTCCGCAACTAAAAACTGGTTTCCTCCTTTATCCAAAATAAAGGCCCCAACAATAGGATGCCCTAACCAGCAAAGACTTTTTCTGGTAAAAAAAACTCTTCCAACCTCGAGGAGGTTGAGTCAAACACATATAATATCAGCCTTCCTTCAGTGTCACACATACCTCAAAATTAAACTCCCAAAACAATCAACACAAGTCAAATTCATGTGGTCAAAACCGTCAATGGTGGTCAACACTATATTCAAAGGGTTGCGGTCAAATTCAACATTCTGCATTGATATATGTGCCCTCCAATGTGGCCTCCAACAATCATAATTACTGTCCTCAAATCAAAGTCAAACAAAGATGGTTGACCCAAGGTCAATGCTAGTCAACGCTATCCAGAAAGCCCTAAAATAGTCCGCAATTTTTCCAGCTTCAGATTCACACATGGGAGAGAGAGAAGCCTCTTGAAGGCTATACAAACCAATCAAATGATGAGTAATTTATGTGATGAGATGATGAACAAATGAGCATCAAGAGTCTCCAATTTGTATCCATCAATGAGGGTGTGTGACACATCTATTGGGCTTGTGAGCCTACATTAAAATTTTGGTCGACCTTGACAAATTGAACATGTATGGAAAATAAAATCAAAACATAAGTTCTTCTCATCCAAATAAGATGATATTTATATCAATCTTGCACCTCTCTGAAATAGGAAACCAACAAAAATATCATAATCATCATATGAGCAATGCAACATGGATTTTGGACCTATTTTCCAAAAATTAACATAAATGCATCAATAGTCTGAAGTGATATTGATAAACCCTCCCAAATATTCCTTCACAAGTGAAATATATCTGGATGCAGAGGGGTCTCTGTAGTAGCTGAAATGGTAACCTATGACACTAGGAAACTCAACTCTCCAACTTGAACATCTACCACAGTGAATTTTAAATCAAAATATTTGGTTAACTAAACACTCGAACCCTGCATCTTTCACAAAATATGATGCAAATAGTCTTCTTGAATGCGATCCTAATGGTTGGATCTAAGTTTATCAAGGCAAGGTCTTGAGGATAAAACCTTACTATGTCTCCCCCTTTGTGATTCTTCTTGTCTTGTGTGGTCATAACTTACAACGAAAAGAGAATTCTAGGGTTTCTCAACGCAATTACATTGCTTAAAAATTTAGCACAATAATAGTGTAGTAGCTATGGAATTAGGATTTTAGATGAGGGCTTATGGAAAACTTTTAATGGAAATTCTCTAATTTAAAAAGTTTGAACGACTAAAAACCCAACTCACAGAACCAAATGCAATAGTTTGTTCTTTTTATCTACATCGTAATTACCAATACATAGGCACAACAAGAAAGCGCAGTGCATTCAATTTTGTGAGGGTTGTGAGCTTTTCTTGCCTTTTTTCTCAATTTTCAAAGATGAAACCAACAAGAAACAACATGAATCATGTTGAAAAAGAGAAATTGGAACCTTGTGATGGTTGTGGTAGTGAAAAAACCTTAATCTTTTAGAAGCGAAATGGGTCCCTTGCAAAAAAAGAACAAGTTCACTTGGTTGTTCAGAACATCTTAGGAGGAGGAGAAACTGGTTCAATGGATTTTTTAGAGCCAAATCCATGCATATGTAACCTTCCACACATTCCAAGCCTCCTTTGTTTACAATGATTGGTTGCAAATTCAAATATGAAAGAGCAACACAAATGATAAGTGCATCACCAACTTGTAATGATGATGATATGATGGCTCTAACTTACAACTAACTTGACAAGGCACCACGAAAATCGGCTCAATGATGGAAACTCAAATTCGTTATGATCTTCACTGGTGTTTTGATTGACACATTCCACTAAACTTACTAAACTTAGACCTTAGGAAATAAATGAATATGTTTTTCAAACTTCTGTGGTTTTTGTTGATTGCAGAATCCAGATTATCCACAATATCATAAAACAATTGTCAACGTTTTGAATCTCAATGGGGATCCATCTCGTCCTAAAGATGGATCCCCGTTGGGATTTGAAACGTCGACAATCATTTTATGATACTGTGGATAATCCAGATTTTGCAATAAATCAATGACTATTTCCATCATTACTTGAAACATTTTTAAAATAACCCTACTTAGATTCAAACCAATTATATGATCTCACACTTCTCTCAAAAAACAAATGAATTGATCTCTAAGAGATCATAGCAACATTTTACCAATTGACCAAAAATAAATAAAAAGACTAAGCTTGGTTTTTTTACTTCTATAACATAGGACACTAACGAACTCTTCATGTCTCTACATGTGTAGTGCATATTCCTCACCGTCCAATATAACCTAATGGTATTGAAGCATGATGCCTCACAATTATCCCCTTCATCTATTTTTGAGGTGATGGCCATTCGATTACACATTAAATACCAAAATTATTCATAAAATTTATGTTGCGTGAAGATGAGTGCTATAATAATGATCAAGGTAAGTGGTATTAAGGGTGAAGGGTGTGGCATTGAGGGAAATGGGTGTTATGCCACACCTACAAGATGTAATTCTTGGTTGGGAAAATGACCACACAGCCCAACCATCCTCTCCCCTATAACCCCATCCAAAAGTATTAATATTTTATTTAAAAAGAAATTACAAATTATAATATTAAATTTATTTATTAAAATTTACAAATTAAACTAATAAAATAATTTTACATTATAAAATTATTTATCTTTTATATTTGATAAAAAAGTTACGCTTAAATGATATCATAAGAAATACACAAATCTATGAATAAATTACTCCCAAATGAAAAATATTAGGATATCTAGTTTTTTTGTTTAATTATATTTAATATGCAAAAAAATAATATTTAATAGTTATTAAAATAATATAAATAGTTTATTCTCAGTGTACAACAATTTCAAATTTTTTTTTTCGAAGGAAAAAACAACTGGTTAATATTAATGTATCCGTACAATATTCAAAAATTTTCATACATATATCAGTACTCAGATCTGGGAAAATAGAGAATCACCCCTATCCAACATGTGAAGCAAAGGATAATACCACAGAACATGGCCATATGCATCAAGATGGAGAAACAAAAATACATATATCATAGGATGAAACAATACCATGTCATAAGAAGAAAATTCAAAACAAAAAAAAGTATGAAGTCCATATAAGTACTAAGGCAGCAATAAAGTTCCCGCCTTAGTCTGAGTTTGTCCTCCAGAAGTTGAAAGTGCATTGAGCCAACAGCTGCAATGAGACCCCTCTTTGAGAGAGCATCAGCAACATAATTCATTTCCTTGAGAATGTGTTGAAAGGTAATGTCCAAGAAGGATTGTTTGAGGAGTTGGATATGGTTTAGCCAACTAGCAAGATTTGGAGGGGAAAGTGTAGAAGTGTCCAACATACCATCAATAAGGGCCCTAGAATCCCCATAAATGTGAATAAAATCCAAATTAATATGTTTCGCAAACTACATGAGTACCCACAATGCTAAGATTTATTTCTCATGTTTGTACCATTACCACCAAACCATAAACTTTTGTATTGCTTCACCATGATCCACATCCACATGCACATGTTTGAGAAACTCCATTGAAGTAGCTTGCAGGGAAAGATATGCTAGAAAGTATATGCTGATAGCTCATGCTTTTCTCATTATGTTGTATTTTTTGTTGAGTACCCATCCACATCCTTATGTTGAAACAAATTATGTGTGTGTTGAGTGGAATATTGATAAAGAGCCTACACATCATATGTAGATCATCACATATTTCTTACTAAATATATTTAAGTAAGATCATTTTATAGAATATAGCATAATAATAACTAAAATTATTGAATATTTTTAAATATATAATTTTAATTTTATTTATTTATTTAGTTTTTTCAAGTGTTAAGATATTATTGTAGATGAATATATTATTTATGAAAATTGAATTTAAATGAGGAGAAAAACCCAATATATATTTCTTAAAAGATTTTCAATAAATGCTAAAAAGAAAAATGAAATTAAATATTTATATATATAATTATCAAGTTTAAATTTGATTTAAATTTAAACTTTAAAGAAAAAATAATCAATTCTTTGTTATGAAAACAAATAATAATAACTTAGGTTTAATTTGTCATTGTCATCCAGTACTATAAAGCTAAAATTATGGTAAATTAAATTGATTAAAAAAAGGTTTATTATAAAATAAATAAAATAAATCTATATTAATGATTTTGAGATCTATTGACACTCCACCTACCCATATTTATCATATTTTCTAATAATTCATTCATATTTAAAAATAATTTACGGCCATTTGTTTTCCATATGTATCACAATACTGCATATGCTCCATTTAATTTTAAAAAGAAATCATGTTAAACTGTACCGTATTTTAGCTCCGCATAGCTTTAGATGTCTTAAGTTAAGCGCATTGCACACTTCAAGAATTAACTCAGGACTCGAACTTATACCGAAATGTTCACACACAAAGCACCCAAATATATTCTGGATTGGAAATGCAAAATAAATTATAATAGAAAATTACCAAGTCCTAAAGACGAAGTAATGTACATAAGTGAGGAAGCAGTTGTTAATTTGTATTTTGACGTGATAAAAAGCTTGTGATTTCGTATTGGTTAAATATTATCAATACTTCATTAGTTTGTAATTTTTTATTTCTATGAACTAATAATATTTTTAAATTTTATAATAAGGAAATTCTTCGCACAAGTGCTCTTTTGCTTTTCTTTTGGAATAAAAATTGCCACTATGTGATTCTATATTGTTTAGAAAAACAAGTTCCTGGTTTTAGAAAGATACGACGATCCCGTATATACGATTATTGTTGTACTTACAATGAAAAAGTGTAGAACTCAGTTGCCATTTAGATTGGTAAATCCTTTCATAAGAACGCCAAACTTACAAAATAATGCATATGTACGGAGTACAATAATTGGGTTGTCCCCGTACACATTGTTAGTGCCTGAATATATCAGTAAATTCTCAAAGCTCTTCCAACAACTTTAATTGCATGGCTCTGCAAAGCTTTTACAATCAACTATATAACAAAATGATCGTATATGGTATTATATTAATTTGTATATTTGAAGTTATGTAGCTCAAAGGATTACTTGAACTGATCGCCGTTATTAAGTAATCGGACTGTTCCATATTCGAATCTGCAGGATGGGGGGCACACCAGAAGATGCTCAACGCAAATCGCCGAGAATGCCCAACCCGAATCTTCAAGATGATGCGCATATTACCTTTGAAATATAGCGAAGTAGACGCAAGTTGGGCTCCGATTATATAATTTGCAGAGATGCAAATGCGAGCTGGGATCCGATCATAATTCTCTCGAACTGTTTAATTAAGGGAGCAACAGCCTTCATGGAACCATCATATACATATGGAGTTCCTTCTAGCAATGTCACGTTGTTTTTCATGAAGGGTTTCACCCATTCCTTGCACAGTTCTCCTCTCTTGGAGATGGTGTTATGATAATGGTAATATCTTATTTTACCCTCCGACTTGCGCTCTGTTTTTCCAAACAGATTCTGAGATAAGTGAACTCCAGTCGCATACACATTTCTTGCTTGCACTGCGTACTTCCGATCTCTTCTTATCCCTCTTTTCACATCCCTAAATACAAGTTTCTCAATTCCCCATTCCCTGTACAATAAAAACATGATCACATTAAATTTCAGACCAAAAAACATTTAATTGGCTACCACCATCACACTTACCTTGAATAGCTACTGTTGGCCGACTCATTAATGCGCAGTTTGTTCTGCAAGCAGATCTTGTTGGACATGGTGTATTGCTCAATGGTGAACTGTGTATTATTAGAGAACTCATTCACTACAGATTGCAGAGATTTTCCCCGGGGAATATATAGATACTCATCTACATCGAAGAAAAATGTCCAATTCGCCATGAATTTGTACCTATGCAAACAGTCATTGGCAATTAGAAACTGGTTATGGTAATACCCATCATATTGTTCCTGCTCTGTTACATCCTGCAATGTCACTCGACCTGCCCTAATCCATGGCTCCAACACCTTTCTAACTTGGGGATGCACTCCACCCGCATCGTGAAAAACAAAGTGCGACCTAGGCCCAAAGAATTTGGCATGATAAGCCATCCACTCTCTCATTCTCTCAGGACTCAGGTTACCGTACAGCGAGGAACCACAGTAGAGATAATCATATGGAGGAGCCTGACTGTAAACAGAGGCATTGTAAGTACCCTGTTCTTCCTTGAGAGCAACGATCCTCTCTGGTTTCCCAGACTGGCGCCTGCCATTGAATGCATGGATAATGAGGTCTCCACCATTTCCATCAGTGCCTACGCTCTGAGAAAACGTGCAGTTGACAACAACGACTGTGTAAACTCTGCCATAGCCCCAGTCTGGGAGCATTTTGTAGGCCTTGCCCTTCATTCTTGCAGCGGATGAATTTTTGGGGATCCATTCGCATTCAAATCGTGGCTTTCCATAAACATGGAGAGTCTTGGAAGCAAGCCCAACTAGAGCAAAAGTAGCTGGACCTCCTCTGTATGCTCCCATTTGAATAAACAAATATGCAGCTGTCCCATATGGACGAAACACCCTCTTGTTGCTGTTCTCTGGCTCAATTGCTTTCGTGGTGGGTTTTGTCGTGCTACTGTTATGAATATTATTTAGCTTCCTCATCTGATTCACCTTATCCATTTTTCTGATTTGGAAAATGTATCCACAAGGATTGGAATCTTCCTCGAGAAATGTTGGGGTTGGATTTGTACACAAGGGGATGATATCGTGGGGCATAAACTGGGCTGCTATCAGCAAAAGCCCCATAACCACGATGGTCCGCATGAGAACCTTGCTCTCTATGCGCCATATGGAAATAAATGCAGGCACACCCACTTTCTCTCTGTCATTTCCCATTGAGATCATAACAGAAACCAAACGCAAAAAACTCATAAAATCTAGATCTGTATCGTTAAGCCCAGAACAATACTGATTTAAACATGGCAAGGCGGTTGTGATTCATGTTACTAGAATAATTGAAAGCAGGATTATCTGATTTACAAGTGATGCAATCAATGGAGGATGCGGGGTTTCTGACTTTTTTTGCCACAACTTGAGAGCAAATGAGTACAAGTTATGCAATCAGTGGAGGATGCAGGGTTCGTAGAATATGGGCGTTGTTTCCTGACCTTTTTGGCCACAACTTGAGAGCAACTTGGAAGCAGGAGGCCAGCTAGTTGTCAGGAAAAAGCAGAATCCCCCGGTCCCAACGAAGCAGGCCCATTTTCCGTACTTACCATGCAATCCAGAACTTAGGCCCATTTTCCGTACTTACCATGCAATCCAGAACTTAGGTGCTACATCTCCTGCTCAAATTTCGTAAAAAGGGTCCTAAATTGAACAACCGAAGTGACATAGTTACTGTAGTTAGTCCGCCATTCCACAAACCACCGGGCTGTTGACCGTTTACCTTCCATCGGCATGATGCCCGATTTGACATGCAACCGATTCGTCTGTTGAGAATGAGTAATTGTGTTCATTGGATCTCATAATTACTAAAAGTCCACATCGGGGATCTATTTAGTCTAGGATTAAATATTTTATGTTATTATATTTAACATTGCTCACCTCACGAGGCTTGTGTTTCACGAGTAAAATTTAACTAAGCTTAATTATATTAGTTAAATATTTAACTAAATGTAAATGGTTGATTAACATAAATAAATTTAATAGTAAATATTTATTAATATTTTAACTTAATATTAATCTCATGTGCTTATCAATATTACTATATTATTACTATATTAATAGAGCTTTTATAATAAACTTTATATTAATATTATTAATTATGGTTAATAATAGAAATTTTATTATTAATAATTTTATTAAAATAAGATTAATATAAAATGAGTCTAAGTAAAACATAGGTTTTCTCAATGCATTATGTTAAATATCATTTTTTGAGATTTAGCTGCGTTAAGTAAGTCATTCATCTATCACTTTTTACACATGACTTCGGAACAAAGGGATTACCAATTAAGCTACGCCCATGACTATGATAATAATTAATATTAATAATAATTATTATATTTTATTATTAGTATTAACCTTTAATATTAAAATTTTAATTTTATTATTAATATTAATTTTATAAATATTAAATTTTATTAATTTTAATATTAATATTAAATTAATATTAACATTTATTTATTAATGTGTTTAATACATTTATCGATATTAATGTGTTTATCAATAATTTTTTTGTAAGTTTGGCAGGACTATATCTTCATCATGTCTAATATATCCATTTTCATCATTTCTCATATATCACCCTAATCAAGATAGAGAATTGAACTAATGACTTCACATCAAAACACTGAATTACTTGTTTATCCAAAATTTTATGAATTTTAACCCAAAAACATATTTATCAATATTAATAATACCTTTAACCTATAATATTTATTCATTAAATTTATAATATTAAAAATCACTTAAATTTATTAATATAAATATTAAACTTTTACATATAAACATTAAATTTTATTATTAATATTAACTTTTATTAATTTTATAAATATTATATTTTATTAATTTTAATACTAATATTAAATTTTAATTTTAACATTAAATTTTATATTTATGATGGATATATACAATCACATTTATGCATAAGATTGTGCTATTAAATATTCATTATTTATAAATGTAATTATGCTAATATTAAATACTCATTAAAATTTATTTAGCAAATGTGAGTACAAAAATTCTTATGAAACTTAACCCAAGATCTCACTGGCAGATTATAATAGCTACAGAAGAAATATACCTCATATTTTAACCCATATCATGTGTCTAGAAAAATGCCAGTTACGAATTCACGTATTAAAAAAATAAAATTATATATATATATATGTGTTATATTTGAACATAATTTTAATACAATAATAGACTTTCTTTTCCCGTTATGATGATAGTCTATTTTTAGCACAGGTCATTCATTTTAGATATTTGGTTTGATTTTTTTGAAAACTTATTTGAACATAATTTTAATACAATGATAGACTTTCTTTTCCCGTTATGAAGATAGTCTATTTTTAGCACAGGTCATTCATTTTAGATATTTGGTTTGATTTTTTTGAATTGCTCATTAAATTTTTTTATTTTATTTTATTTTATTAAATTTTAATATAATTATATTAGATTTTATTAGATTTCAATATAATTATTATTTTTTTATAATGATATCTTATTTTATCAAATTTCCATATCAATATAATTATTATGTATTTGCAATGATATTTATAATGTTTTTATAATAATCACCATAATTACATTTCTAATAAAATAAATTAAAATGAATATATTAATAATTTATGTCAATATTGTTTTGGTAATGATGATCACGATGTTTACCATCCTTCAAAACAACCAAATAAAAGTTAAAACGAATCAAGATATTTATTTTTGTGAGTAGTATTTTTATCCCTATTTAATTTAATTTATATTGTATATTGTTTATCTAAAAGGGTTTAAATGGTCATCATGATTTTTGTCATAAATAAGAAATTCACAAATCCTATGATTGATAAGGAATATGATCATGACTCTTTATTCCGGAAAGAAATTTGGCCTATAAAAGATCAAAACAACTTTATCTCTAAAATATATTTAAAAAATTAAATTAATTATATTTGGAAATTTATTACTATTAGTTTATATTTTATCTATAGTGATAATAATTAATGTAGATATACAAAGGATGTATTTTCTTTTCTTTTTTTATTAATGAGGTTTTTGACATTTTAGTCAATGTATCTTGATAAGGGGTTATTGCTCATATATTTAGTTTTCTTCAACTTTTACTACAAAATTTGTTTTTTTGGATTTACATTCTAAGCTTCTATTGAATCTTCATATGTTTAGTTTTTGTTGAGGTGGTCTAATTTAGATTGAATCATCACATCATCATATATTTTTTCATCTATCTTGGTACTTTCTAGTTGGAAAATTGGAAGAATTGACATGGAAGACCCATTTAGTGGTAGGTCCTAGTGAAGAAAATTGGGGTTTGGAACTTTTTGGAGCCATTTTGAGGCATCAAATGATGGATTTTGGAGTTGTAGTGACCAAAACTTGTGCCCACGCACTCGATGTTGATCTACACACCTAAATTTTTCCAATAAAATACAAATCACATTAATTCAAGCTTGTTTGTGAAAGTCAGGTCTCCCACAAGTTGACCTACCTTGTTCACCACCATGGTATGAGTGGATGTAACATCAACCCTCATTACTCACACATGTAGGACTAGCCATGTGTGGATTTTCAAGAAAATTATAGAATATCCAAAACATTATCACAATTCAAGGTTGAGGAATTCAAAACCCTAACCTTAGGTGATTATTAGGCTATGTCAAATATTGGGCCATTATGATGAAAATGGGTTCAATTCTTAGCATTTTATTTTGTTTTAACTAAGAAAAACATTTAAGAGTGATAATTTGTGAGCATAATAGAGGAGGAGGATATTGTGGTAGTTGTTCAAGCAATAATGTTAAAGGTAACTCCGTAGTAAGTTCCCCTTCCTTTGTATATGCATTTTACCACTAAATTAAACTTTGTAGAAAGTTTCCATTCCTTTGTATATGCATTTTGCCACTAAAGTAAATAGTAGGGCATAGGCCTCAACTTCGAGCTATGTTTTGTCTTGTATTGGATTTCCCAAAATAAATCCTATGGTCAATTGTGTGGATAGTGTATACTTGTGTGCTATTCTTTCATTTTCATATGTTAGTTATTCCATAAAATTCAAGTATAACTAGTAATTGACTAATTTGGAATCTAAGAAAAAACAATTTGCATACTCTAAGATTTCATAATATTACTACCCTAGATCCATTTTAACCTTGGATTTACCAAGCGTCGAGAGGGACCAAGTCAATTTTCACTCTAAAAAAGGTTTGCACCTCAAGACATTTCATCCCTCTTGGTGCTTGGTAGATCCAGAATCAATATGGATCTAGGTTAGATTAATTATTAATTATAATTATAATTACAATTATAATTAATATTATTTTTTAAAATTTTAGTTTTATTTTATTTAACTTGACTAAGTCAAAATGTTTAACAAGATAGGACGTGACATGAAATTACGACACCTCCTCCATACATGGAAAGTGAATGCCTCTTGGTGCAGTAAGATCCATTTCAATGAACTATTATAATGCAATATAGATGGAAATTTATAGGTCATATTGGTGTTAGAGCAGTTTTCTTTGAAGTATTTGAAGGAAATTATACGATCCAAAAAAAATTTTAAGAAAAGGAGAGTCATAAAACCATAGCCATCGCGAATGAGTCTACTCACAGCAACCCTCACGATCCAACAAAAGAGAGTTTTGCAAGTTTGGAAGAGTAAGTCGGTAACATCTCTCACAGTATGGCCTTCCTCATGGTGGCTCTATCAAGTATGCTTGGATCATTCACAAAGGTTGCAATCTCTATATCGAATATTGGATCATACAAAGAAACTAGGAGAAAATTAAGACCGAGAAAAGGAGTGAATGAAAGAGCCCAAGAAAGAGCATCCAAGTTCTAGTGCCATTACCTCTTCACAATCCTTATTTAAAATGGAAGTAGAAGTGGACACCAAGCCATAAATGCAATAAAATTGAATTTTTGGTTGCAATAGTTAGAGGTATATATATCAATATAATAATGATATATATTATGATTTTATAATAATCACTGCTTTGGAGTGAGACTGGGCAGTGGTCTATTCCCAAAACACCTTTGAACGATGGAATCTGTCATATTTGCAATTCCAAGAAGGTGGAAGATGAAAAACACTTCCTTTTAGACTACTCGACTCTTACTCACATTCGCTCTCAATTCCCTACCATCTGCCACACTTCCAATATTGTTGACCTATTAAGCCAACTGACCTATAGCGATCTTAGAGCACTTATTTCCCTTCTCTTTGACCATAGAAACAAGATTTTGAAGAATCAAAATTAGATTTTTTTCTCCTCTCTTAAGGTCATATAGACCACATTGGTCTTAACAGACGATAACCATCATTATCATCATCATCAATAATAATTTATATAAATATTGTTTTGGTAATGATGATCACGATGTTTACAATCCTTCAAAAAAACTAAATAAAAGTTAAAACGAATCAAGATATTTATTTTTGTTAGTATTATTTTTTCCCTATTTAATTTAATTTATATTTTATATTGTTTATCTAAAAGGTTTAAAATGGCCAACATGATTCTTGTCATAAATAAGAAGTTCATAAAACCTATGATAGATAAGGAATATGATCATGACTCTTTATTTCGGAAATTTGGCCTATTTAAAAATTCCTTAAATTCCTTGGAACTTCTAAAAGATCAAAACAACTTTCTCTAAAATATATTTTAAAAATTAAATTAACTATATATATATATATATGGAAATTTATTACTATTATTTTATATTTTATTTATAGTGATAATAATTAATATAAGTATACAAAGAATGTATTTTCTTCTTTGTTATTATTATCTAATTTTTAAGAGTTTTTTTGACATTCTCGTCAATGTATCTTAATGTTGGCTTTTAATTGCTCATATATTTATTCTTCTTCAACTTTCTCTATAAAACGCGTCTTCTGGGGCTTTACATCTTGAGTTTCCATTGAACTTTGATGTGTGGATTCTTGCGAAGTTGAAGGGTTTTTATTTGAAGGTGTATACCTTGATTTTTTAGTTTTTGTTGAGATGGTCTAATCTAGATTGGATCATCATATAATTTTCCATTTATCTTGATACTTTCTATGTGGAAAAATTGGAGGAATTTACATGTAAGACCCATTTAGTGGTAGGTCCTAGTGAAGAAAATTGGGGTTGGAACCTTTTGGATCCATTTTGAGGTATCAAATGATGTCTTTTGGGGTTATAGTGATCAAAAAATTTTCCCACACACTTGATGTTGGTCTACATGCCTAGAATTTTCTAATAAAATAAAAATCACATCAATTCGAGCTTGTATGTGAAAATCATGCTTCCCACAAGTTGACCTACCTTGTTCACCACCATGGTATGAGTGGATGTAACATCAACCCTCATTACTCACACATGTAGGACTATCCATGTTTGGATTTTCAAGAAGATTATAGAAGATCCAAAACCTTATCACAATTTAGGGTTGAGGAATTCAAACCCTAAACTTAGGTGGCTATTAAACTATGTTAAATATTGGGACGTTAAGATGAGAAGGGGTTCAATTCTTAGCATTTTATTTTTTTTATAACTGAGAAATACATTTAAGAGTAATAATTTGTGAGCATAATAGAGGAGGAGGATATTATGCTAGTCATTCAAGCCACAATGTCAAAGGTAACTCCATAGTAAGTTCCCATTCCTTTGTATATGAATTTTAACACTAAAGTAAAGAGTAGGGCATTGGCCTCACCTTCTAGCTATGTTTTGTCTCGTATTGGATTTCCCAAGATAAATCCTATATTCATTTATGTGAATAGTGTATACTTGTGTGCTTATTCTTTCATTTTCATATGTTAGTTATTCCATAGAATTCAAGTATAGTTAGTAATTAACTAATTTGGGATCTCAAAAAAAATAATTTGCATCTAGTCTAAGATTTCATAATATGACTAGTCTAAATCCATTTTAACTTTGGATCTACCAATCATTGAGAGGGATCAAGTCACTTTTCACTCTAAAAAATGTTTGCACCTTAAGAGATTTCATCCCTCCTAGCACTTGGTAGATCTAGAATCAAGATAGATCTAGGTTAGATTAAATATTAATTATAATTATAATTACAATTACAATTACAATTTTATTATTATATTTTGTTTAAATTTTAGTTTTATTTTTATGTAACTTGACTAAGTCGAAATGTTTAACAAGATAGACAGAACATGAAATTACGACATCTCCTCCATACATGGAAAGAGGATGCCTCTAAGTTCAGTAATATCTATTGAAATGAACTATTCTAATGCAATATAGATGGAAATTTATAGCTCATATTGGTGTTAGAGAAGTTTCCTTTGAAGCATTTGTAGGAAATTATACTATCCAAGAATTTGTTTAAGAAAAGGAGAGTCATAAAACCATAGGCTTAGTGAATGAGTCTATTCACAACAACCCTCAAATCCAACAAAAGAAAGATTTGCAAGGTTGGAAGAGTAAGTTGCTAACATCTCTAACAATACCTTCCTCATGGTGGCTCTATCAAGTAAGCATGGATCACTCACAAAGGTTGCAAGCTCTATATCAAATATTGGATCATACGGGGAAACTCGAAGAAAATTAAGACCCAGAAAAGGAGTGAAGGAAAGAGCCCAAGAAAGAGCATCCACTTTCTGGTTCCATTACCTCTTCAAAATCCTTATTTAAAATTGAAGTGGAAGTGGACATGAAGCCATAAATGAAATAAATTTGAATTTTTGGTTGCAATAATTAGAGGTATATCTCAATTTCCACCATATAGAATAAGGGTAGAAGATTTGATTTGTTAGCCTAAAATTAGAGGGTCATTCATTCACTTAGATGGAAAGTCATATGAATATGCTTAGGTTGGAGGGTGATTCGCTAGTAAATAAGTTGTAGGATTTTAATACCATCATTAAGTCCCAATTTTACCCTATTGGGTATGTAGGGGAATAATGCATTTCTTATCATTACTTTAGAACAAGGTAGGACCAAAGTGTGAAAAAGTACACCATCAATTTAGGAAAGATGTAATTCATGTTGGGTATTTCTCCCAAGAACATAGATGTACTCAAGTATTAGTAGCTATAAAAAATATTTTGCAAAAGAACGTGATGATCTTCAAGCCCAAGATAGTTAATGAGTCAGGTGTGTAAGAACAATATGTTGAAAATATAGGCCATAAAAGGGACAACCAAGTGGTTCCAAATAGAAAAGAGAACTAATATGATTCCATGGAGGGAAATGAGAAATGGAAAGGGAAATATAAGAAGATGATAGGTATTGTACATCAGTGCAAGGATCCAAGTAACCATTGTAACCATTACAATATTAATGGACACATTGAAGAAACTAGTTAGAAAATACATTTAGATATGACCCCTAAGAATCACAAGAAGGATGCCAAGAAAAATAACCTTTTCTTGATGTATTTTTGTAGTCTTATTGTATTTTTTACATCCAAAAATTTTTCTTCACTTAGACATTTGCTAAGACAGATGTGCACAAATGAGCTTCACTCTACACTTTCCACACTTTTGCACCTGCAATATTGTTTTCGCACTTCAAATACTTAGTAATTTTCCTTTGTGTGTGGATTGATTCATCAACTATTCTTCCACACATCCATCCTCCCACACGTGTAATACCATTACACATTATTATTCTAAGAAATTCAATTTTGAGTACAAGCAACTTTCCACACGTCCATGTTTTTGAAAAATATGCCACAAATTACCTTTTCACTTCCATTCCATACTTAGTGAAAGTCAACCATTTTATCCTTTCGAGAATAATTGAAAGCTCATTTAAGGAAGTTTCATTCTCAAGGTAGGAAAAGGTTCTTGATATTGTATGACATGAACCATATGCACTTGCACCTTGATATAATGTCTCACATCCTACGCTTTCACTACATGAATTAATTAAGTCATTGTGTTGATATTATATTAGATGAATTGTTTCCTACTTCTTTAAGATTGGCCATAAGTTATTAACTTCCATTATAATTATCCCATGGGCTGATGAAGGTTGTACATGAAAATATGATATCTTATTAATGACATTATAACTCATGGCTTTAACAACTAAGACTTCCATTAAGGAATCATTGGTCCAAAATACATCTCCAAAATGCAATAAGCCAACTATAAGTATGGAAACTAAATGTCTTTTCTCTTATTATAAATTTATGTGAGATTTTACTATATCTACAACTTTTGTATGGTGGTGTTCATATATTTTTTCCATGCAATTTTGTTTATATAATGTTTTATTTAAAAAAAAAAGTATTTTAATTGTGGATAAAGAGCCCTTTCAAAGAGTTTCATTAAATTTATTTCATATACCACTAGTAATGAGCATGCCATCAAAGTCATTTTGGTAGTATATTGTAACACTTACCTCCTTACATCTTACTTTTACAGCATATATAAAAAAAATTCAAACTACCTATGAGGAAACCATACACAATTTAAATTATAAATTCATTTCATCCAATACTTATCTACTAACAATCATTACCAAATACTCGGATTAAATTAATATACGGCTCTAATTTCATTTTATTATTATAAGCGAGATTAACCATAGCTGGAAACACGACAACAAAACTGACATGAAAGTACAAACATTAATCTTCTGGGTATATCAATGGTCTAACCACGTGTTCGCCAGCTAGCATATTTAACCACATTATCCCAAGGTTTATAGCCCATACCTGTAAATACATGCGATTGATAATAATATTTATTTATATTGAAAATGGTCCAACCGAGTTAAATGCTTCAGTGATTAAAGTCATGCCTTGGGTGGCGCTACGGATTACATCTATCAGGGTATGCTGGCACCCTCTCCACCATTATATTTGTATTCCTCGTGATCGATGAAGCTCCGAGCAGATGAGGTAGGTTAGGGTAACCACCCACCTCACCTCCTGCCATTGTTCCATTGTTGAGTTACGCCGATGCAAGGAGCTCAACTCTGCAACTACATATTTTCCGACCATGTACCTACCGTGGGAGCTCTGCTAACCTCATGCTCTATGAGTTAATGCTTTCTTTTTGGTTGTTCTCCTTGCTTCACCGATGAATTGGATCTGGAGATAAATATTTTAACCCTCCGCAGGTTAAATCTGCAACGGTGTAAGTTTTTACGTCTTGCGTCCCGACTGTTGGCTCACCAATGGTTAATGCGACTCCATGGTTCGAATAGGTTGTTGTTGTCTCAAACAGAATTCTACATTCATGGTTTTGAGGTAAGATATTCTTGCCATTTTTCCTCATAGACATTTTCACATAATTTATGAACATGGGCATTTTCTATTTTGTTTTAATTCTTAGGTGTTTGCATTTCTAACTCTGCATAAATTGTTTTTGTCTGGAAACTGGCTAGGTACCATCCAGTATTCTTGGGTCATTCCAACACGTGGACTCGACGTCAGATCGTTTACTCATTGTTGCCAGTAAGAGCCATTCATCGTTCTCCCCAATACTCCATCAATAATACTTCACGTAGTAACATTCGACCTTCCTCTACTTATCTTGTAGGCGAGTTTTTCTGGCCGTCGAGTGCTTGAGACCCAGTTAAATGCTTAGCTTTGATTTGGAGTTTTTAGTTTGTCCGTGCTCCATTTCTAGGTTCGGCCCTATTTCAATATATGTCCACCGAGATTATCCCCATTTATCCAGAACTATTTTAAGAAGGATTTTAGCTCCAAAGCTATGCCTTCGTTTTCCAATTTACAAATGTTCTAATGTTTAGTTCTCAGTAATGCTAACTATGTTTACAAAGTCAATTTCATGATATTATGGTTCATAAGCTATACGCTGGTTTTGATGTTTAATTCATTTTCGAACTCCATTGTAATTATGAATGATATGCCGCAATGTTCCTCTAGAAAGTTTTAGGTTCTTCTGTGGTCAAGGACTCTGTTTATTCTAGTTCTTGAAGTCTAATAATTTATTGTTTGCACAGGTTTATTTAACTTCTCTCGTTCTTCTCGATTAGAGGTATTCTAGTTTTAGTTAACGTATGCAATATTTCAATTGTTACTTGCTATGCCCCCATTGCTCCATCAAAGGTTTTGTTAGGACCAGAATCGGGACCTTGCACTGGGTTCTGGTTCTAAAACCTCAACCGGTCAGTTCTCCCATACCTTGTGTGCTTTCTCTTGTACATGGAAATTAACTAGTTTCTACCGTATCTGGTATTTTACATAAATTTCAATTATAGTGGTTTGTATTTTTCATTTTCAATATGGTAGCTTATGTTCTACATTGTACATTTCTATAACATGTGTTTTGTTCACATAGTTTCCTACAATATTATATAATCAATATATTCATTACAGTAACTTGTATGTTTTCCTCAGATTCGCTATACCCACATATATTCTATAGTTTCGTTCCAGTAATATGTAATTTTGTACATATTTAGCACAATCATATGGGCTCTACATTATTACTACTGTAGCATGTGTTCATTAGTAATTGTTCACAGATAGTAGGAAAGTTAAGGGAAAGAAAGATGTTGCTTCATCTTTTAATTACCACACAGAGAATAAAAACAATGTTCAGTTTCTTCGTGTAACTTTATTTTTCTATGTAAATATATCATGCATGTTCAATTATTTCCTAGAATGTTTTGCTAGGTGCATTTTCTATTCTTGTTCAGTAAATAGAAATCTAGATATATATTCATATAATCACATTTCTTTACTCTGCTATAAAATTTTCAACATTAAATGTAAAACATTAAACAGTAAACTTAAGTGCATCATGTACCTACTTCAGAGTACAGGTTTTTCCTTAGTAAATGTCGGTCCACCCAACCTTGAGCGAGGTGATTACGTCCTCTGCTCCCCCCTTTCTTCTCACCAGGTCGGAGGTAATTGTTTGAGACAAGAATTCTGACCTCGGGATTGGAAAATCCAATCTTTCTTCTCTACGGTGAGTTCCTTGAGTTCCACTGGTACTCCCACCAGCTCAGGACAACTCAGAACCAAGGTCCACTTAACTCTTATGCATAGAACCCCATTGCCTCTTAGGATTTTTCCTTAAATCCTTTTGGAAAGGTAACTCTCAGAATTGTCTCAACCTCTTCCTAGGTTTTCTGGAATATTTTACCACACAGTTACTTTCACCTTTTACTCAAATAAAATTATCATTTAATTAAATATTTTAAATAAAATTCATGTGTTAATGTCATTAAAAAATGCCTCATTAGTTTCTCATTCTGAATGTATCATAGCAACTCATGTAACAATAAGTAAAAAGTAAAAGAATAAAAACAGGAGGTTACATATATCTATTTTGTAAATAATAATTACATTAACTACTAATATATATATATATATATATATATATATATATATATATATATATATATATATATATATATATATATATATTTTATTGTTGTTTATATATTATAATATTTATGATGCATGTAAGTGGTAAAAGATAGAAATATATATAGTTTTAAGTACCTTTTCAATATATTATTAAAAAAAAATAAGAAAAAAAAAAATGTATTCAACTTATTCATTTATT
Organism: Pinus albicaulis; assembly: GCA_034641835.2. Lineage (NCBI taxonomy): Eukaryota > Viridiplantae > Streptophyta > Pinopsida > Pinales > Pinaceae > Pinus > Pinus albicaulis. The sequence continues at coordinate 1,820,983,917 of CM076578.1, forward strand.
TCAACTCAACCATGTTCTAGAAAATGATTTTCAAAAAGAATAAATGTATTTTAGAATTTAAATTTGTGTTCAACATTTTTAAGTAAAAGTAAGTTAATTATATAGTATATAAATTTTATTTTATTTTAAGAATGAACTAAAATATAACATAATGTAAAATTACTACACCATGCATTAGTGTTTGATGAAATTTTATAATTCTAAATTTATTATAAAAAATTAATCAAATTTAAATTAATAAAAAAATTAAGTTTGAGTGTTGGTTCTAACACATTAAATAAAATAACCCACGAGGTGGCGGCTTTTTGGTGATTGAGTGTTCTGTTAAGGCACTTGTTTGTAAAGGTCACCAGTTCAAACCCCATGAGTGGTCGTTAGGCGTAAGCCTGTGAGCCTTACCTTGCTGTGTATTGTCAGCGGGGGATGATGCCAACCAGAAAGGTTTTCATTGGCAGCAGCGCGATGTGATCTTGTGTGACAGATATGATTGTATGGTTCTAGTTACCAGTTTCCCTCCTGAAAAACCAGAAAAAAAACACTCATTTTCTAATAATATAATTCACATTAAAACATAATTTAATTTTAATTTAATTTTATATTATTATTAATTATAAAAAGAATTAATATATGCCTTAAGTAATAATATTATTAGTCATGAAAATTTAAGCTTAATTTATTATGAATTTTTTTGAATTGCAAATAGCTTTTGTTACACTACATAAGCTAATATTATATTTCTATTTAATAGATAAAATGTCACTATGCACATTGTATTCTATTAATCAAATAAAGTTACATATATATACATGAGGTATAGTCTCAAGATAGGGAAGCTATCTTGGACGTAGAATAAGTTGGTTGAGAGAATATCTCAACCTCACACCAAACTAGGAACTTAGTTTTAGCTAACCTAGGAAATAGGAACAGACTCTATACATAGAGAGAATCACAACTGAAGACAAGTAGGAATTACATATTCCAACACACCCCCTTAATGACTACTTGTCCCGATATCACTTCGCAAAATCTAGTTGTGGTCAAACATAACAAAAAGGATATGTCGGTGTCCATATAAAGGAGCAACCATCCACCAAAATGCATGGGTACCAACCACTGCAACTGTTGGTCTCGTAGGATGTCCTTCACATACATGGTTCTGTCAACCATTATCACTGCATACATGTACCTGTATCTACAAATCCCCCTCCAACGTGGGTTTTATCGGATGACCTGTAACCATGCTCTTTCTTCATCTGTGAACTCTCACTGGCAGTAGATCTATCTTAGATCTCTTCGGCAAACTTTTACTGGATCCCTTCATCGACGACCTTTCACTGGATTTCTTCATCGACGACCTTGCACCGGATTTCTTCATTGGTGACCTTGCACCGGATCTCTTCATCAGTGGGCGAAAAATGGCACAAAACTGTTTCCAATCCACTTCACGGTTACATGTGGTTCTTGGCTGACCATAACCAACACTGCAAAATGGTTTTTGGTTGACCATGAACCTGTAATTACAAAGTGGTTTTGAGATTACCACAAACTTTTACGGGGATACACATGCCTTTACAAGGCTTACATACTCCAACTTTTGGAGTTACCAGGTACATACAATGACCACTACAAAAACCTCCTAGACTTGCTTACAAATATGTGACTCATAATACAACATGCTAGTGTGCCTATTCCAAGAAAATCACACAAAACAAACTTTCACTTTCATTTTCCATCATCCTTTAAATGTTGCCGCTACTTCTTTACATCATATTTTGAAATGTTCATATCTTGGGCATCTTTGTCTTTGTTAATTAGAACTTGGAACTCCATCCTTAACCTGTCATTTGTTAGAGTAGTCAATTCTAACAAAAATAACTTCATATTGAGGTGACTAATCTCAATATGTATATTAATTTTAGTTCCAAAATACTTTCATCACTAAAAAATCCCAATTACCCAAGCATGCGCTAACAAATATCTTCAATCAACATCTTCAAACTTTTGTTGTTTTCCGTAAGCTTTTCATGACCACTAACAAGCAAAACATACTTCTCTGTCATGTGAAAGGCTTAGCAATGGATAAATCTGACTTTGCAAGTACCATTTCAATTAAATCAATTGCGCATTGAAAAAATGGCCATTCTCTGTACATGGCTTGTAATTCTTCTTTGTATCCTTTTGCACAGGCTGCTTCGAGGCCTACTCCAATACCAAGCCATGTAGGTAAAACAAATCTAGTTTGTGTCCATGCAAATATCCAAGGAATTGCATGGAGATGCCCAATCCCAAAATACTTTTTCCCCTTGTTGGACGGCTTCCAATATTTAGATTACCGAGCTCTGCTTCAGGAGTGACTTCACGGAAGTACTCTAAAAACTATTCATTTTCATAAACAATGCTTCTATAATATTGCTGACTGACTTCTGATATCTTTTCTGTTACCTCTAGCCAATTAATACTACGAGGTGGATCTGGGGGATGTAAATTCGCAAGAAAAATAGCAGTTGTGTATACCCTGAAACGCAGAATAGCCTCTCGCTATCTCGTCTCTTCAATCACGCTAACAGATTGATGAGATCCTTGTTGACAGGTCCAATACAGTCAGGATATTCAAAACACATAGCCTTTATTCAATAACATGACCATAACGCAGAGCATCAGAAAAAATCCAGCGATATATCTATGAAGCAATCAAGGCACACCACTGTAGCACAAGCCATGCAATCAATCGACTCGGTTCTGGTTGGGATCTGCAAATCAATCCTGCAATCCACCAATTGACCCACGCATGGGTAGTACCGACTTAGACTCATATCTGCAAATCGATCCACCAAATAATTTGCATGGATCTTCTTCTAGCCAAGCCAAGCTGCACGTTGCTCCAAGTCACCAAAAACAAATCAAAGTCACATCGTGGCTATCCTACAATTTCTCCATGCTCTTTCCAAGACCATCTACATAGCAGCAACAAAAGGATGGGAAAAACAGTCAACTATAAAAAACAAACAAAAAACTCATCAAAATTTTTATTTCCCTCAGCCCACAAGGGGCCAAGGCCAGGCCCAAACGAGCTCTGATACCAAGATAAAATGTCACTATGCACATCTTATTATATTAATCAAATAAAATTACATATATATACATGAGGCATAGTCTCAAGATAGGGAAGCTATCTTGTACGCACAATAAGTTGGTTGAGAGAATATCTCAACCTCACACCAAACTAGGAACTTAGTTTTAGCTAACCTAGGAAATAGGAACAGACTCTATACATAGAGATAATCACAACTGAAGACAAGTAGGAATTACATATTCCAACAATTAATCTTTAAATGTATTCATGGTTTATTTTTAACGAATATAAATTATAAATCATAATATTTAAATTGAGTACATTAAATTAAAATTAATATATTTATTTTATTAAACTTTTAAATATTTCAATCCAAATGTATATTTTTCCAATTAAATAATTATAAATTATTTCAAAGTATAAGACTTGTCAAGAGTAATCAGTACAAGAACGAAGTGCACGACACTGCAAACAGTACAATCCAATATTCCAATGAAGGTGGAAACATGATTATTCTTTTTTTTTGGTCAATTTAGTAGTGCCTTGCTATTTTCTATTTATCTTTTGAAAGTATGTTACAAGAAATAGTAATTTTGTGGCCTCAACCTGCCAGGAGGAAACTAGGTCTGTTGGCCACCTTAAAGCGTTGAAAGCCATCCAAAACTGAAAAAGTTTCATTCTACTGTTTGTTGCATGAGTGATCTGACTATTTAATATATTATCAAAGTAACTATTAGGACCTATAGTCCTTTGAAAAAAAACAAAACTCATATTATAAAAGAAACTAAGCTCCTATCCATCTGAAGATTCAATTGGGGCAAGGTCCTTTACAGTGGATCCTGGCATATCAGCTTGTTATAGTTGTTGGATCTTCTTCTCCATTCTTCCAACATGATCATCAATTCTACCAATACGATCAGTGGCTTAGTACTGGGTGACCTTGATGTGTTGCAGCTGAATGTCAAATTATAGCATTTTTGGTTCTGGCTTCTCTCTGGTAGGATGAATACTCTGAATTTCCTTGGCTATCAGGCATTTGACAATCCAATACGTGTGGACTGTTTGATTGAACAGTGAAAGGCGACCTCGGGTGTTTCCAGGATCAATAACAAAGTCCATAATTTTTGCTTCTACTTCATTGTCTTCTTCATTGCTCTGAATTTCTCTTTCCCATCCATGGATTTCCTGTCTGACCTGTGATGAATTTCCAAGTGAGTAGGTGGATGAGAGGTTCATTAAAACCTCTTGCTTTGTCTTCCTCCCTCTTTTCCTGTTCTTCTCTTCAGGTTGGAGCATCTTCTATTTCCCTTTGTCAGTAGTATGGGCCAAATATTTTCTTGTTTTCCTCTTAACCATTGTGAGCCGACTTATGGTAAGAGTGTGCTCTGGAATAAGAACAAGAAAATAAGAAAAGGAGATAATGATTAAACTTTGAATCTTGTTACCAAGAACAACATTTGGACAATTTTGATGCTCCTCGATAGTAGTATGAGACATGCTATCATCCCCGATAGTATCATGGATAATCTGTTGAACCCAGAAATGATAGAGGTTCCAGTTATAAAAGGAGAGACTACAAACAACTGTGACGAGACAGAGACAGGTTTGAAAGCTATGCTACTGATTAGCCAACAGATGTTGACGGGAAAACATAGAAAACAGAGTATAGTATACACAGACACATAAACTCCTATTTTGATTCCTACTATTTTTAACATTGTAAGGATGAACCCACTCGCGTTCATACCCGAGACTAAGAAGAACCTTCGTTGCCTTCCCTCTACTAAGGATAATAAAAAGGAAGGGACAACATAACCAGAATTCCTTGAAAATTCTAGACTTAAACTTAGATTTCTGCTTGTTGCTAAGGTAATCAATAAATGTAACATAACAGCAGGGGAAGGATTTCTGACAAGTGACCTGTATGCAACAACAACCATCCATGCCCCCATTATTCAAGTTGGAATTACCTGTGAACCAAACACTGTTATTGTTAATTAGACAGAGACGACGCTTATTTACAGACATATGAATGTTAGACTTACTATGGCAGGGATTTCGAAAGCATGGCTCGACCAAATTTAATTGAACCAACTCAGACCAAGGAATTCGGCAGCTGAAAAAACTTTCTGAACTTTTCCTAACCAGATGCATTTCCAAGCTTTTGGTAATGAACATGGATTTAAGAAGGAAAGTTACATACCCCAGCAAAGCAATGAGTCTGGTGCTGATTATGTCCACTTCCTTCCTCACCCGCCTTTGCTCATTTGCTGTGATGGAGGATTTTCTTGTTTTGTATCCTATCTTACAACTCATAAACCCTGCTGCCAAATTGATTTTTACCCCTCCCGGCTTTGACAGCACAGGCTGTCTTACTAACTCTGCCATCATACTCTTATCCTTCGGATGCCTCCATAATTTAGATTTGGACAGCTTAAACATGGCTCATTTATTATGCATGAACGGCGGTTGCCACTTGGCTTGTTTAATTGTCGGTGGCCTCGTTCAATGAGCACCCCAATCAAGGGTCTCATGATCCATAAGATCTCTATATATAATTATCTGAAGAGGATGTAATTCGATATCCCAGGTTCTATCAGTTGGTGTTACATCCAATTGTCTTCCAACATTTCGACTCCTCCAATTTGCTAGATAGTCTGCAGCCTCATTACCTGTCCGACGAACATGCAAAGGTATCAGATATTGGATATCTCGAATGAGAGAGCCTATTTCTCTAATCAGATTTGTTGTCCTCCAGCTTCTGCTAATCTTTTCCCAGGGAGAACCTTGCTGCAATTTCTTTAGTACTCTTGTTACCATTTCGAAATCTCCTTCTACAACGAGGCGTTGAAATTTTTCTCTTTTTGCTATTATTAATCCCTGTTTAACTATCGATAGCTCTGCTTCATTATTGGTTGCATGTCCTATGTCCATTGCATAACCCCTGCAAGCTGCCCCTCTGGAATTTCTGAAAAGCCCTCTAGCTCATGCCTGCCCAGGGTTTCCTTTTGATGCTCCAACGTAGTTTAATTAGATGAAACCATTATGCGGTACTTGCCATCTTTCCTATTCAGTTTTTCTAGCAGGTCTAAATTTCCATAAATTGGCTGACAACATTTGGGGTTTCATATTTAGATTAACCATGATTTTCGTTTCAATAGCTTCTTTCTTCCACTCTTCCTCTGTCCAATTGTATGTGAGAATTGTCTCCCAAATATTTTCCATCATTTTCTGCCAGATTTGATCCTTGTTTTTCAATTCACCTCTGAATATCCTATGGTTCCTTTCTTTCCATATTCCCCATAAGAGGAACCCCAGAAATAGTCTCCAAGCTCTGTTCAAGACTTCACTTTTGAATCCACCCTTTCGCCAACGAAGGATTGTTGTATTTATATTTGTGTTATCTCGATCCATTTGCAGAAATATCCTTTCAATGTTATTCCACATTATTTCAGCAACTTCACAACTGTTTAGTAGATGCTCTATTGATTCATTTTCTTTCTTACACATGTAGCAGATTGATGGGCCATTCATTCCTCTCTTCTGCATCTGATCCCAAGTTAGGATTTTCTTATGACTCAGAAGCCAGATGAAATACTCCAATTTAGGCCAATGGTTGATACCCTGGATTTTTTTTCCATATGCTTCTATCATTATTATTGTGGTTATTTGTATAAATCTTATAACCCTCTTTGATTGTAAACATGCCTTGACTTTCATACCCCCATCTGAGTATATCCTTTCCTATTGCTAGTACTATTCTCCTTGTACTCAATTCCTTTTCAAGATTGCGCCACTGTCTTGTTTCTGGTGCACCTGGCCAGTGAATTTTCTCTTTCCATCTTCTCCATTGGTTATTTTGATGTTGGCACCAATAATGATTAATCAATCTGTTGTCTGGAGTGTCTGTGAAAAGGAAGAGTTCCCCTAAATCGAGTCTACTGAAATTTTTTTCTCTTTGTTGCCACGAATCTTCCCAAAAAAGTGCTAATCTTCCTTCCCTAACCTCCCAAAAACTATGTTGTCGTATAAGATGTCTATTCTGAGAAGCCAGATTCCATATTGTGGAGCCTTTTGGGACACTATCAATTATTCACCAAGACTTCAAATAATAAAAAAATAAATTAATTTCATTATAATGTTAATCTTACCTATTAGTTTGTAATTTTTAGTCAAAAGATAGACTAATGGATGCTCAATTGAATATCGAATAATACGATCATTTTACATGGTATAATATAATAATTAATAATTAAATATTATAATTAAAGTAAAAAAATATATTAACTATCAAATATTTTTAAAAATATTTAAATATTTATTTTTTTAATTTTATTAAAATTTGTTTATTTATTTAGTGTTTTTAATGGTTAAGATATTAAAGCAGGTAAATATGTTATTCATGAAAATTAAATTTAAATGGGAAGAAAAATTGATAATTTTTTTTTTTTTTTAATCTTAATAAATATTAAGAAGAAAAGTGATATTAAATACTTATGATGATGATGATGGTGGTTAAATACTTAAATACTTAATTTTTTTTTTAATATATAGTAGTTATCTAGTTTAAATTTGAATTGAATTTAATTTAATTTTTAAAAAAATTATTAAATTTTTGTAATTAAAAAAAAAAAAAAACAATAACTTTGGCTTAGCACTTTAATTTGTCATGACTATATTATGAAGAATTGTGTAAACAAATCATTGTGAATTGTAAATATAGATCTAATATGGGGTAGAGAGGGAACAAATTTTTTTATATGCAAATTTCTTTATATAGTAAAATATAATGTGTTATTTTTCATCCATTAAATTGTATTTTTGAACATATATAAGACCAAATAAAAGTTTTAACCATACAAAACTTATTATTTTTATGATATATACATAATTTTTTAAAAATGATATATAATATATACTCAATTGACATTAAAATATTTTACATAACATGTACATCTACATATTTTATATAACTCAAATTAAAATATTTTTTTATTATACATATATTAATAATAATTAATATTAAATATTAATATACAACATTCCGATATGGACAAAACACCGTCTTTTGCTGTTTTCGGGCTCAATTGCTTTCATGGTGGATTTTGTCGTGCTACTATTATGAATATTATTTGGCTTTCTCATCTGATTCACCTTATCCATTTTTCTGATTTGGATAATATATTAACAAAGATTGGAATCTTCCTCGAGAAATGTTGGGGTTGGATTTGGATAATGTATAAACAAAGATTGGAATCTTCCTCGAGAAATGTTGGGGTTGGATTTGTACAAAGGGGATGATATACTGGTGTATAAACTGAGCTGCTATCAGCAAAATCCCCATAACCACGATGGTCCGCATGAGAATCTTGCTCTCTCTGCGCCATATGGAAATAAATGCAGGCACACCCTCTTTCTCTCTGTCCTTTCCCATTGAGATCATAACAGAAACCAAACCAAAAAAACTCATAAAATATATATTTGTATCGTTAACCAAATATATAAAATATATTTGTATATTTAAACATGGCAAGGCGGTTCTGATTCATGTTACTAGAAAATTGAAAGCATGATGATCTGATTTACAAGTGATGCAATGGAGGATGTGGGGTTTCTGACTTTTTTGGCCACAACTTGAGGCGAGCTTTATTTCTACTGCCATAAGCCCATAAATGAGTCTAGGCAGGAAATGCTCACCGCACGATGATCTACAGTTTTGATCTGACGACAGGCATTTCTTGCCTGGATGCATTTATGGACCTATGGCAGTGGAAATAAGGCTAGCCACAACTTGAGATCAAATGAGTACAGGTGAAGCAAGAGGGCAACTAGTTGTCAAGAAAAAGCAGAATCCCCCGGTCCCAACGAAGCAGGCCAATTGTCCGTACTTACCATGCAATTCAGAACTTAGGCGCTACATGTCCTGCTCAAATTTCGTAACAAGGATCCTAAATTGAACCGGCGAAGTGACATAATTACTGTAGTTAGTGCGCCATTCCACAAACCACTGGGTTGTTGACCGTGTACCTTCCATCGGCATGATGCGCGATTTGACAGGCAACCAATTTGTCTGTTGAGAATGAGGAATTGTCTTCCTTGGATCTTTTACTGAAGGTCCACATCATGGATCTTATTTAGTCTAGGAGTAAATATTTTATGTTATTATTTTTAACATTGTTTTCCTCACGAGGCTGATGTTTTAAAATTTAACTAACCGTAACTATATTAGTTAAAAATTTACATTTAACTGATTAACATAAATAAATTTAATAGTAAATATTCATTACTATTTTAATCTGATATTAATTCTATGTGCTTATTAATATTATTATATTAATTAAATTTTTATAATAATTACTATTAATAATATAAATTTTATTATTAATATAAATTATTTTTAATAAATTTTTTTAGGATTAATCACAACATTAAGATGATTGGTCCATTTTTGGAATCATCTAATGTGGTTCATCCTCAAAATAAGGTGAAAGAAGATGATCAATCTTATGCATCATTGTTGGGAGATACCCATTGAAAACTAGGCATTAAAAACTAGTTGTTATTAGTTAGTTAGTTTAAAAATTTTAATTACAAAGGATTAATGAATAATATATGATTTTTATTAATAAATAAGTTAATACAATGATTATTATTTTTATTAATATTATAATATCTTAATATAAATTATTAATATTATAATGGGATAATAAAGGTAAACATAATTTAATAATAAATATTTAAATAAAAGAGGGATTTTAAATTTATTTTAATAAAAAATATAAAAACTCTTATTTATATATCAAGATTATAAATCATAAGATAATATAAAATATATTATATCTAAGTAAAAATAAAATAAGCAAGGACCAAGAATACTAAAAAGAGAACTAAATAAGTAGATTAAAGGAAAATATAAAATTGAGGACAACAATAAAAAAAACCGAATCCGAAAATAGCCTCAAGATAACGAGGAGAAATCACCAAGAGACTTAACAAAAGAGGGATAAATCATCTAGAGAGAGAAGTACAATTTTTCTCAAGAAAACTCACATGGAGCAGTATCTTCATGCTAGTTCTCATTATTTTCCTGATCATAAATTTGATGTTCTTTGCACTCTTGCTACCCATGCTCTAAGAATATGAAAACCACTTAGATTCGGAGAAATCCCACCTTCTTGACGTGTTTGAGAATAATGGTTATAGTAGATATTAGGGCCTTAGGCCTTTCAAAAAGCCTATAAGGAGTTAAAAGGAAAATCCTCTCAAGAAGATCCTATCTCCAAAGTTCATCTCTCGTTTATCTAGAGGACTTCAGACAAAATTTCTCATGTACTTAAACGGAATAATGTCTCCTCGTCTTTCTAGCCTCTTTGTACTATTAGAAACTCTCTCGATTCCATCAGTGACCCTGTTGACCCTAAAAACATGAAGGATGTTTATGTGGTTCCATGTTCCCGTGGTAATCCCTAAATCGGGGAAACAGACTAGTCTAATACACAAAGAATCTAGGAGCATGCAACAAACATCAGGCACAATCGGTCCCACACTTCAAATCTAGCAGAGCATGTGTAAAAATCATGTCACTATGTATACATTGATGAATCCAAATTCATGGCTAGGGTTGATCACTTCCACCATAGGAAGCTCACGGAAGCTATTGAGATTGAGAGGCATGCTAAGAATCTCAATAGGGATGATGGGTGGAAATTGAGTAAGAGTTGGACTCTAGCTCTCTCTAGATGATTTATCCCTCTTGTGTTAAGTCTCTTGGTAATTAATCTTCCTTGTGTTGAGGCTCATTTTGGATTTGGTTTTTTTATTGTTGTCCTTGATTTTATATTTTCCTTTCATCTGCTTCTTTAGTTCTATTTTTCTTATTATTGGTCCTTCCTTATTTTATTTTTACTTAGTTATAATATATTTTATATTATCTCATGGTTTATAATCTTGATATATAAATAAGAGTTTTTAAAACTTTTATTAAAATAAATTTAAAAACTTTCTTTTATTTAAATATTTATTATTAAATTATGTTTACCTTTATTACCTTATTATAATATTAACTATTTATATTATAATAGATATCATTTTTTGGGATTCAACTGCGTTCAGTAAGGTCATTCATCTATGACCATTTCCATGAGAGGTAGTCATAACTCACTAATTTCTCATGATTTTTGAATAGTCCACTTAGCACTCTTCACATTGGGTGATGCTCACAGGGGTGAAGAAGTGGGATTGAAACTAGTGAAATGAATCACATAACGTCAATCATCACTTTTGGGGCTTACGCCCAGTAACCAGTACTTACCGGGAGGTCACCCATCCTAGAGCTCCTTTGGCTCAAGCGCGCTTAACTGTGGATTTTTTCCCCACAATCAAGCCCACTTAGCTTGCTACCCCATTTGAAAAACCCTAGCAAGTATTGTGCCTCATGAACTATTCAAGTAGAGCTCCCTTTACTCTTTGTATTTAAGTAAGTGGGCTTGATTGTGGGGAAAAACTTCACAGTTAAGTATGCTTGATCCAGAGGAGTTTTGGGATGGGTGACCTCCCAGAAAGTCCTGGTTAATGGGTGTAAGCCCCAGAAGTGATGATTTCCACTATGTGATTCATTTCACTAGTTCAATCCCAATTCTTCACCCCTGTGAGCATCACCCGATGCAATGAGTGCTAAGTGGACTATTAAAAAATCATGAGAAATTAGTCAATTACGACTGCCTCTCATGGAAATGGTCATAGATGAATGACTTACTTAACGCAGTTGAATCCAAAAAATGATATCTAATATAAAGCACTACGAAAACCCCTCGTACTTAAATACAAAGAATAAAGGGAGCTCTACTTGAATGGTTCATGAGGCACAATACTTGCTAAGGTTTTGCAAATGGGGTAGCAAGCTAAGTGGGCTTGATTGTGGGGAAAAACTCCATAGTTAAGCGCGCTTGAGCCAAAGGAGTTTTGGGATGGGTGACCTCCCGGGAAGTCCTAGTTACCAAGTGTAAGCCCCGGAAGTGATGATTGACGCTATGTGATTCATTTCACTAGTTTCAATCCCACTTCTTCACCCCTGTGAGCATCACCCGATGCAATGAGTGCTAAGTGGACTATTCAAAAATCATGAGAAATTAGTGAGTTACGAGTACCTCTCATGGAAATGGTCATAGATGAATGACTTACTTAACACATTTGAATCCCAAAAAAATGATATCTAATATAATGCACCACGGAAACCCCTCATACTTAAATACAAAGAGTAAAGGGAGCTCTTATGAATGACTTACTTAACGCAGTTGAATCCCAAAAAAATGATATCTAATATAATGCACCGCGGAAACCCCTCGTACTTAAATACAAAGAGTAAAGGGAGCTCTACTTGAATGGTTCATGAGGCACAATATTTTCTAAGGTTTTGCAAATGGGGTAGCAAGATAAGTGGGCTTGATTGTGGGGAAAAACTCCACAATTAAGCGCACTTGAGCCAGAGGAGTTCTGAGATATGTGACCTCGTGGGAAGTCCTAGGTACCTGGTGTAAGCCTTAGAAGTGATGATTGACGCTATGTGATTCATTTCACAAGTTTCAATCCCACGTCTTCACCCCCGTGAGCATCACCCGATGCAATGAGCTAAGTGGATTATTAAAAAATCATTACCACTACCTCTGATGGAAATGGTCATAGATGAGTGACTTACTTAACACAGTTGAATCCCAAAAAATGATATCTAATATAATGCACTACAGAAACCCCTCGTACTTAAATATATTATAATATTAATAAAGAGTTTTAATCATTTTATTAAATTATTTATTAACAAAAATCATATATTATTCATTAACCCATGTAATTAAATTTTCTAAACTAACTAACTAATTAATAAAAATCATATATTATTCATTAAACACCTCTAATTAAATTTTCTAAACTAACTAACTAATAACGATTAGTTTTCAATGACTCGTTTTTAAGTGCTAGTTTTTAATAGCTATCTCCCAACAATAATGCATCCTCACTATTTATTCATTAAAGTATTAGATCTAACAATATTAATTACTACTAATAATATTATTAAAATAATATTAATATAAAATAAGTTTTTAATATTAACATTAATAATAATAATTATATTTTCTTATTAATATTAACCTTTAATATTAAACTTTTGATTTTAAACTTTTAATTTCATTATCAATATGAAATTTTATTTATTAATATATTTAATATATTTATTAATATTAATGTGTTTAATAATATTAATAATATTTTCAGTTTATAGTATTAATCTATTAAATTTATAATATTAAAATATTCTTAGATTTCTTAATTTTTTAGGTTTATTAATATTAATATGAAAATTTTCATATTAACATTTAATAATAAATATTAAATTTTATTAATTTTAATTTTAATATTATTTTTTAATGTAATTATGTATATAATTGATATACACAATTACATATATAAATATGATTGTATTAGTGTTAAATATTTATTAAAAAAAAATTATAATAATATTAGAAGAAATATACTTCATATTTTAACCGATATACTTCACATAGTCCTGATGATGAACCACACTGGTTGGTTCGAAACGCGTCGACCTCGTTCTTTTGCATGTGATTATTACCGAAAGAATTTCTACTAACAATATCATTTGGTTAAGAGAAAAAAAGAGCCATTACCAATTCCCAAAAAAAAAAAAAGATTCATTAAAATTTTCTTACATAACAACAACGTTTCAGAAAACTTATTCGAACATAATTTTAATAAATCGACTTTCATTTCCCGTTATGATGATAGTTTATTTTTAGCACAGGTGCGTCCATTTTAGATAATTGGTTTGATTTTTTTGAATTGCTCATTTGGACAGCGGAAATAAAAATAAAATTTTTACAATAATTATAATTTTATTATTATTTTAGAATTTCTATACAATTTTATTTACAATATTTCAATATAATTATATTGATATAAATATTATGGTTTTATAATGGTATATCTTATGTTTTTATAATAATCACCAGTTACATTTTTAATAAAATAATTTAAATATTTTATTTTTATAATGATATACCTTATGTTTTTATAATAATCACTCTACTTACATTTCTAAATTTGAAATAACTATATTGACATTTCTAAATTTGAAATAAATATATTAATAATTTATGTAAATATTGTTTTAGTAATGATGATCACGATGTTTACAACCTTTCAAAAAAATTTACAACCAAATAAAAGTTAAAACGAATCAAGATATTTATTTTTGTTAGTAGTATTTTTTCCCTATTTAATTTAATTTAATTTATATTGTTTATCTAAAAGGTTTAAAACGGTCATCATGATTTTTGTCATAAATAAGAAATTCATAAATCCTATGATTGATAAGGAATGTGATGATGACTCTTTACTCCGGAAATTTGGCCATTCTAAAATTCCTTAAAAACAACATTATCTCTAAAATATATTTAAAAATTAAATTAACTATATTTAAAATATTAAATTTTTTTTTTTTTTTTTTTACTTGTTATTTGTGTTACTTTATATTTTATTTATAGTGATAATAAAATATGTTAAATTTTGGTAACTTCAAAAGATGAAAACAATTTTATTTGTAAAATATATTTAAAAAAATTAAATTATTTGTGATCTATAAAGTAGATAAAGTAGATCATTTTTCCAATAGTGGCAGTTATGTTAAGCTTAAAAAGGATCCTCTTAAATATGTTTTTAAGGAGATTTTCCAAGCCATTAAATCAGATCCCTCTCTTAGTACTCTCTCTAGAATTCTTATTGAGAGCAATCTCCTCACCCCCAAGATTTATCGCCTCCAGAAAATTCATAAATCAGGGGCCCCATTAAGACCTATTGTTAACACAGTAGGTGGTCCCTCTTATCATATTACTAAATTCTTAGCCCAAAAGCTTAACCGTCGTGTGGGTCTCACTGACTTCTATGTTAAGGACTCAACTTCCTTCATCAAAGAATGGAAGGATATTAGGTTGAAACTTGTGGAATTATTTGTCAGCTTTGACGTTGTTCATTATTTACCAAAATCCCCATCAAGAAAGCCATTGATGTCGTTAAGAGGGTCTCTAACCAGGACACTTCTAAGTTAGTTGGCCTTTGCCTCACCTTGACCTTCTTCAATTTTCAAGGTGAGTTCTATGAGAAGACTTGTGATGTTGCTATGGGAACCCCTCTCTCCCCTATAGTCGCTAACTTATTTGTGGAAGATTTTGAATCAAAGGCCTTGGCCTCAGCTCAATTTTGCCCTAGGAAGTAGAAGAGATTCATGGATGACACTTGTGTCGTTTGGCCCCATGGTTGGGAGAAGTTAGATATGTTTCTTGGACACTTGAATTCCCAGTCAGAATCCATCAAATTCACCATGGAAGTGGAGGTAGATGGTTCTCTTCTTTTCTTTGATATCATTCTCTCTAGAATGGATGATGGTTCCATTTCTCACCAATTTTTTCGCAATAAAACTCACATAGAACGGTATCTTCATGCTGGTTCTCATCATTTTCCTAAAAAAATTGGTGTTCTTTGCACTCTTGCTACCCGTGCTCGTAGAATCTCTGACAACAACCACTTGGAGTTAGAAAAATCCCATCTTCTTGAGGTTTTTGAAAATAATGGGTATAGTATATCTCAAGGTCTGAGGGCCTTTCATAAGGACTCTAAAGGATTAAAAGGAAAATTTACTCGAGTGGATATTATTTCCAAGGTTCTTCTCCCATTTATCCAAGGGACCACGGACAAAATTTCCCATGTCCTCAGAAGGAATAATGTCTCCTCTTCATTTAAACCCAGGCATACTATTAGAAATGATCTCGGATATATCAAGGACCTTATCGACCCAAAATACATGAAGGGTGTTTACATGGTCCTTGTTCCTGTGGGATGCCTTATATTGGTGAAACAAGAAGATCCCTTAGACAGAGAATCTAGGAGCATGCTACAAACGTTAGGCACAATCAATCTCGCACATTGGCTCTTGCAGAACATGCAAAGAAATCATGTCACCATGTATGTATTGAAGACTCCAAAGTCATTGCTAAGGTTGACCACTTCCATCATAGGAAGCTTAGGGAAGTCATTGAGATTGGGAGACATGCTAAGAATCTTAATAGGGATGATGGTTGGAAGTTGAGTAAGAGCTAGACTCGAGTACTCTCTAGGTGACTTTTCCTCCCCTCGCGTTAGGTTTTCTTTTGCCTTCAATCTGTGTTTGGTATATATTTTTAGGTTTTTTTTTTCTTTTCCTTTTTATCCCTAGTCTTGATTATTTTCATTTTTAACCTTTTTCTTTCTTTATATAGTCTTTATTTAAATTATATTCCCCTTGATATTATCTTATATATTATCCTATGTGTTTTGATATAATATATTATTGTATTTTTTGTATTATCTTATATAATCACCTATGTATTATATTAAGAAATAATTAAATTTCTAACATAACAAATTATATTAAACTATACATAATTTTTTTTTTATAATATATATATATATATATATATATAACTTATTAATCAATAATTATAATTAAAAATATTTAATATTACTCCCTAATAACTAATTAACTAATTCATTAATGGTTAGTCCTTAAACGACTAGTTTTCAACGGCTAGTTTTTAATGGCTAGTTTTCTGCGGTTAATACTGGGCAATGATGCATCCACACTATTTATTCAATAACATCAGTTCCATTTTTCACCTTGTCATAAGGATGAACCAGATTAGTTGGTTCGAAACGTCACCAAAACCCAATGATGTGATTAATCCGAAAAGACATTTATCTATATTTAAAATATTAAAAAAATATATTTAGAATTTCTTTTATTGTTATTTGTGTTACTGTATATTTTATTTATAGTCATAATAATTAATATATGTATAGGTAAGTGATATACTTTCTTCTTTGTTATTATTATCTAAATTTTATTTTTTCTAACTTTCTTTCTTTTTATGAGGTTTTTGATATTCCCATTAATGTATTTTGATGAGGGTTTTAATTTCTCTTTTATTTATTTTACTTCAAATTACTTTGCAAAACTTGTCTTACGGGGTTTTAGATCCTCAGCTTCTATTGAACCTTCATGTGTGTATTTTTACAAAGATGAAGGGTTTTATTTGAGGGTTTATACCTTGATCGTTTAATCTTTGTTGAGGTGGTCTAATTTAGGTTGAATCATCATATAATTTTTCATCTATCTTGGCACTTTCTAGGAGGACAAATTCGAGGAATTAGCATGCAAATCCCATTTAATGGTAGGTCCTAGTGAAGAAAATTGGGGTTTAGAACCTTCTAGAGCCATTTTGAGGCATCAAATGATGTTTTTTTAGGGTTGTAGTGATCAAAACTTGTGCCAAACACTTTATGTTGATCTACACATCGAGAATTTTCCAACAAAATAAAAATCACCTCAATTCGAGCTTGTATGTGAAAGTCATGTCTCCCACAAGTTGACCCGCCTTGTTCACCACCATGGTATGATTGGATGTAACATCAACCCTCATTACTCACAAATGTGGGACTAGCCATGTGTGGATTTTCAAGAAGATTATAGAAAATCCAAAGCTTTATTACAATTGTGGGTTGAGGAAGTCAAAACCCTAACCTTAGGTGGCTATTAGGCTATGTTAAATATTGGGCCTCTAAGATGAGAAGGGTTTCAAATCTTAGCACTTTATTTTGTCCTATATCTGAGAAAAGAATTTAAGATTGATATTTGTGAGCATAATAGAGGAGGAGGAGGATATTGTGGTAGTATTTCAAGCTACAATGTCAAAGGCAACTATGTAGTGAGTTCCATTCCTTTATATATGAATTTTACCACTAAAGCAAAGAGTAGACCAAAAGCCTCACCTTCTAGCTATGTTTTTTCTTGTATTTGGTTT
Organism: Pinus albicaulis; assembly: GCA_034641835.2. NCBI lineage: Eukaryota > Viridiplantae > Streptophyta > Pinopsida > Pinales > Pinaceae > Pinus > Pinus albicaulis. Next base: position 1,821,001,896 of record CM076578.1, read on the forward strand.
CCTAAGATAAATCCCATGCTCATTTGTGTGGATAATGTATACTTGTGTGACTATTTTTTCATTTTCACATTTGAGTTATTTCATAAAATTCATGTAGGGCTAGTAATTGACTAATTTGGGACCTAAGAAAAATTATTTTTCATAGCCTAAGATCTCATAATATAACTAGCCTAGATCCATTTTAACTTTGGATCTACCAAGCACCGAGAGGGATCAAGTCTCTTTTCACTCTAAAAGAGGTTTTCACCTCAAGATATTTGATCCCTCTTGGCGCTTGGTAGATCCAAAGTTAAGATGGATCTAGATTATTTTAATTATTAATTATAATTATAATTAAAATTAATTATTAAGTTTATTATTATAGTTTTTGTAATTTTGTTTTCATTTATAATTTTAATTTTATGTAATTTGACTAAGTCAAAATGTTTAACATGACAAGATAGGGCATGACATTACAACATCTCCTCCACACTAGGCAAGAGAACATCTCTCGGTGCAGTAAGATCTATTGCAATGAACTATTCCAATGGAATATCAATGGAAATTTACAGGTCATATTGGTGTTAGATCAATTTTATTTGAAGTATTTGTAGGAAATTATAAGATCCAAGAATTGGTTTAAGAAAAGGAAAGTCATAAAACCATAGGCATGGTGAATTAGTCTATTCACAACAACCCTCAAGATCCAACAAAAGAGAGTTTTCCAAGGTTGGAAGAGTAATTCACTAACATCTCTCACAATATTCCCTTCCTCATGGTGGCTCTAACAAGTAATTTTGGATCGTTTACAATGTTTGTAGACTCTATATCAAATATTTCATTATACGAAGAAACTAGGAGAAAATTAAGACCTAGAAAAGGAGTGAATGAAGGAAAGAGCCTGAGAAAGATCATCCAAGTTCTCGTGCCATTAACCCTTCATATTCCTTAATTTAAATGGAAATGGAAGTGGACATGAAGCTATAAATGCAATAAATTTGAATTTTTGGTTGGAATAGTTAGAGGTATGTCTCAATTTCCACCATATAGAAGAAGGGTAGAAGTTTTATTTATTATACTAAAATTAGAGGGTCATGCATTCTCTTAGTGGGAGAATCATATGAATACAATTAGTTTGGAGGGTGATCCACTAGTAACTAAGTTGTAGGATTTGAATACCATTATTAAGTACCAATTTTAACCTATTGGGTATGTAGGGGAACAATGCATTTCATGGTGTTACACTAGACAAAGTTAGGGCCAAAGTGTGAAAGGGTACACCATCAAATTGAGGAAGATGGAATTCATGTTGATTATTTCACCCAATAACCTAGATGTACTCCTTAAGTATTAGTGGGTCTACACAATATTTTTCAAAATCAAGTGATGCTCTTCAACCCCAAGACAGTTAATGAACCCTATGTGTAAGCATAATATCTAGAAAATATAGGCCATAAAAGGGACAACCAAGTGGTTCCAACTAGAAACAAGCACTAAGATGATTCCATGGAGGGAAATTAGAAGTGGCAACAGAAATACAACAAGATGATAACTTCTGTACATCAGTGTAAGGGTCCAACTGTTGGAACACCTAATCCTCCATGGGTAGGTGTGGAATGTGAAAAGTCACAATGGAGTCCAAGTGACCTTGGAATGTGAAACCAAGAGTCACACCATTGTACTATAAATGTACGTCATGTATAATGGAAAAAATAAGAAAGCCTCACGCTTATCCTTCATTGTGTGTTGAGTCTCTTGTGTGTGTGTTTATCTTTCTCATACACCATGTGTGTGCTTAACATGGTGTTTAACATGGTATCAGAGCTGAGAAGTCCATAACCAACTCAACCTTGAGTGAGCCATTTGTGTTTATGGCCTGTGCATATCTGCAAAAATTCTTGGCATTTTTGCAGCACTTAGAGTTTCTGCAGCAGACATTTTGTCGCATTCAGAAAGTGTTTTTGAAGAAAAGCAACATTGGTTTGGAGAAAAGCAGCATTGTACATCTGAAGGTTTTCTCACTGCTCATTCCTCCTGCAATTTCTGTCTTTTAAATTCTGCATTTTGAAGAGCTGCTGGAATACTGTTCAAAGTGGGGTTTTGAAGAAAAGTTTTGGGTTTTGAAGTAAAATTTCTGAGTTTTTCATTGAAAAATTTCTGCAAATTTCTGGGTTTTCTGCTAAAATTTTCGGGAAGAATTCTGCATTTTTAAAGTCCATTTTTCTGCTGCTGGGCTACTGGAAATATCTCTAAGTTTTCACTGAAAGATTTTTGAGTTTTCTGCAAATCTCTAATTATGCATTTATCCAATATTCTGCTGCTGGAAGAAAAAATATTCTCTTTTCTGCCACATTTGTGAAATTTATGCGCTTTCACTGCTCTCTGCTGTTTTAACATTAAAAATAAAATTAAAAAAAATAAAAATAAAAATAAAAAATAATTTCAGGCTCTCGGCCTGCCCCCTCACCTTTCCATACACTCTCCCCTTCAATTGTTACCCAAATCTGACCGCTCACACACTACACTCAAACTCCTGCTCTACCCGCACCTCACCACTGCTCCTAACCCTCACCTATGTTTAGAGCACTCACCTTACACTGCTCACCTACCCAACTACCCTACCCCCTACCACCTGCAAACTGTCAACACCCCCACCCACGAGCACTCCCCCTTACCCCCGCCTTTCCTCCTCACCCAGCACCTCCGCTCACACCTCGGCTCTTTGCGCCGCGTCCCTCCCCTGACCCCCTCTCCATTCACTCGGCCCACCCCTCTACGTGCTCTTCCCCCAAACACTACCCTCTCACCTCGACCCCTCCCTCCGATACCATACCCCCTCATGTGGCCTACGCCCCTCCCCTCTGCGGCCTCTCCACACATGGCTGCTCCACCCCCTCTCCCTTGACGCTACTCCCTCAACCTTTGGCTCTCTACTGCCCCTCCAAACCCCTCTCAACACTTAGCTCTCCGCTCCCTAAGCTATGGCTACACCCGCTTCTCTCCATTCCCAACTGCAATAGAAATTATCCACATGCTCAATACCGTCCCTCAAAACCGCCCCCTCCCTGTTACCCTTGGCCATTTTTAATTTTTTTAAATTCGTTTTTTAAAATTTATTTTAATATACGCCCCTCCCCTCCATATAAATTTCCCTCTCCTTTTAAATTCCTCCCATTTTTAATTAATTTATTTTTTAATTAATTTTTAATTTAAAAAAAAAAAATACTGCAGAGAGAGAGAGGAAGAAGAGGAAATGAACAGCAGAATTGAAGAAATGGCATGGACTATACTTAGAGAAAAGTGAATTTGACATTGTGTGATTTGTGGCATAAGGGTGATTTTCTGAAGAAATTGACATTTGAAGACGAGTTGTTATTGGTGCAAAACAACTCTTTGAAGGAAAATTCAGCTGCCTTAAAGGCTTCTTGCACAAGTGTTTTTAGCTGCACATTTACAAAATATTTTTGTAGAGATATTGACATTGTATTGTGAGTGGAATTTTCATCTTCTTCATAGTTGCAATCAGTAAATTTGAGTTGTTGATGTAACTCATTGTTGATTGTCCTCCATCATTTGAGGAGCACACTTTGTACTTTGAGATTTCCATAGTTGGAAATTCTTTAGAGTCATTTGTATTTGTTTGAAGGAAGATTGAATCATATTGTAAACGGGTGCATTTTCGGTTGAAGCCGACACCCTTTCATTTTTTGAGCCTAAGTTGTTGAAAATGGCTAAAATCAATGAGGCATTAGAGTTGTTGAATAATCTCATTCATTCCAATGTTGATGATATGATAAGAATGAGAAAGAATGCTCTTTGTAATATTCAGACTTGTTTACAAGATGCACAAGAAAAGATTGAGTTTTTGCAGTTGGAATCTCAGCTTCAGCAAGATGAAATTTAGCAAAAAAGTCACCATTCTGAACCTGTTTCTATTCAGAAGATTGAGAAGGACTCCCATCAGCAGCAAGTCAGTAAAGTTCCAGTTGATTCACATTCAGTTCCTTGTAGAAAAGAAGATTTTTATGCAGATGCCACAGCTCAGCCTGCACTTCTCAAGCCCATCATCGGACCCTGGGAAGAGCTTGTCCACAACAAGCACAAAACTAGTCTTGGATATGACAAGGAGGTGTCCTTTCATATTCCGGACTACACCAAGCCCATCATATTTAAGAGTGCCGGATTCATGTATGACAGTTCACCTGCAGCTGTTCTAGATCTTGCTCCATAACATCCACAACAGATTGTAAAATGACAACACTGTGATCAAGTTGGCCATATGAAAGATCATTTTTTTGATCTTCATCCATGTAAGCACTGTGGTCGGCACACCCATTCTTCAGACAGATGCTTCAGAAACAAGCCTCCTGTAAGAACAAAGATTCATCTTGGATGGATTGCTTCTTGGCAATGGGCATCAGCAGTCAAGAAGATGTTTAAGTCGCATGTCAGAACTTGTTCACGGATATTGAACAAACTTGCAGTTGATTTTTCGCCATCATCTCACCTTGTCCCTAATAGGGGGGAAAATGGTGGTCATGTACAAGCTTCGACGTTAGATCAAGCGAGCCTGAGCCACAATATCTCATTCCATGTTAAGAGTTGTAGCCAGAGACAATAGTTCAAGCGATCCTGAGCCACAATTCGTCATTCCAGATTCAGAGATGTAGCCAGAGACACGAATGCCCATGAGCATGCCTTCGGTTGGTGGACAAACTTAAACCATCATCTTTGGTTGGTGGATAACCTAAAACCATCACAGGTAGTAGACATCCCTTCTTGTAGGTTGAAGGTCTCCCTTTCATATATGAGGAACACTTCCTCTATCAGAAGCCTTCAGCTTCTTGCCAGCTTTGGTTGAGTTCCAGGAAATGCTTCAAGCATTCCAGAGTTGTTGGTAATCCTAAAACCATCACAGGTAGTAGACCCCCCTTCTTTTAGGTTGTAGGTCTCCCTTTTTTATGAGGGACAATTCCTCTAGTAGAAGCTTTCAGCTTCTTGCCAGTTTTGGAAGAGTTCCGGCAACTGCAAAAAGTATTGCGTTCCAGTGTTGGTGGTCATCCTTAAACCACCTCTTTTTTCCAAAATTTCAGAGAGTTGATTCAGCCCAAGTGTTACCATGCATACTTTGTAGATTTGTATTACAACTCTCTTCTTGGACTCACACATACCCCTTCGGATTAAGGGGGGATTTTGGAACACCTAGTCCTCCATGGGTAGATGTGGAATGCGAAAAGTCACAATGGAGTCCAAGTGACCTTGGAATTTGAAACCAAGAGTCACACCATTGTACTATAAATGTACATCATGTATAATGGAAAAAACAAGAAAGCCTCACGCTTATCCTTCATTGTGTGTTGAGTCTCTTGTGTGTGTGTTTATATTTCTCATACACCATGTGTGTGCTTAACATGGTGTTTAACACCAACTAATCATTGTAACCATTGAAATATCAATGGAAACATTCAAGGAATTTTTTTGAAATTACATTTAGAGATGAATTATAAGAACCGTAAGAAGTATGACAAGAAGAAGAACCTTATGTTGATGTATTTTTGGACTCATATTGTACTTTTTGCATCTGCAATTGCTTCTTGAATTAGTCATTTTTCAAGACAAATGTGGAAAATTACTCTTCACTCCACACTCTACACACTTCCGCACATGCTATGGTTTTTTCACTTCCAATACTTGGTAATTTTTCTTTGTGTAGGGAATTATTCATCAACCATTCTTTTACACATCCATCCTTCCAGATGTGTAATACCATGTTGACGATGTTGGAAATTTGGAAACATTGGGGGTCCCCCCAGTATGAAGTCCCAACTAGACCTCACATTGTTTAGAGTATGAGCCCCATCTGGATAATAGGCTCGACCACCATTATTCTAAGATATTTTCCTTGGCTAAAATTATTAGCATAATATATTATACTAACAACCTTTAAAACAAGCAAGTAAGTTGACACTGTGAGACATACACTTGTAATGTATATAAGGTGATTTCACGGAAGGGAAATAAAGAGTGAGACTACAAAATAAAAGTAATAGTAGTATCCTAAGATATAAATACAAGATAAAGGAGTGACATGTTGATTAAACTGTAAAATAGTTCACAAGATAACAATGATCATGGAAAAAAATAACAACTCATATTCAATAAGATATATACCAAACCTAATGAAATGATTCATTTTATTTAGCATATGTTAACATAACATATACCAAAAACATAAAAGGAATAGTCTTACAACATCCACAACACATGCATGAAAGTGTGCCGAATATGAGAGTTTCATATATTAATTGAAAGTTCCAAGTTACCTAATTACAGTGACACAACACTAGCCCTAATAGTGGAACATTAAGTCACTACTTGCTCCTCCAAATAATGATATTCTCTCCTATGCCAAGCTAGGGAAGCTAAGGTGAAAAAGTCCTCTTTCTTGAGCTATGAGGGTATATTTATACTAAATGAGGTGACTCTCCACCCTCTTTATGAATCTTGACCTCTCTCATGACTCTTGAGCTTCCCATGTGACTTTTTGAATTTCTATGTGACCTTTGAACTTCCCTGTTATCACTCATAATTTTTGAAACGTCATTTGACAAAGTCATAGAGGTTCATGTGTCAAAGGTAAGGTCATAGAATTCATTTTTCATTACTTGGTCAAGGAAAATTTTGAATTTTTCTTATTTAGCTTATCCTAAAGTCTAAACTCACCCTCATTCAAATCCTTCCATGTCACATCAATCATTATTTCTCATTTCCCAAGTTTATAACACCGAAAAAGTCATTTTAGCCAAGAATCCACACTTTCGTAGCAAAATACACAGAGAAAATGCACTTTTTGCTATGAAACTGCTAATACTTTCGTAGCGAAAATGCTCAGAATTACACTAAGCATGCTATGAAAGTAAGGATTCTTGTCTATCTTGTCAAAACAGGTGCTAGGTGTCAATTCATGATTAGAGGAGATAGGGTGGAGGTTATTCAAGACTTTTATGGTTAATTCAAAGGCACATAACCATGTATGAGGTCATCATTACCCTTTTGGCATGTGTGTGTCATGAATAAGCATGAGCTGTCATTTAAAACACAAAATATTATCCTAAGTTGCTATTTGTCACTCAAATCCATTCTTTCATGTGAAAAATCTCAATGTCACTTTTTGAGAGCTGCTTCATCACACCAAGCAGCTTGCTGTCCAATTTGGCTTTACAAGTGTCACCTTTTTAAGAGGGCAGCTTGGTTATAAAAGGAGATGGTCATGTACAAGAAAGCACACAAAGGAGGCTCTATGGATAATATAGAAGCTCATGGACCTTAAGATATTTGTGGAGGACCCTAGCTTTTCTGAAGCATACATCGGTTCAAGTTGTTTGAATTTTTGCTGGAGCTAACACGGAAGTTGTTGTGTTTTTGAATTGTTTGAGAAGTAAGTTTAAAGAGAATATTATGGATGAACATGGATGAATTTGGAAATACAGAGAGATTTTATTTTCAATTACAGGACAAGGAAAAATAACCTCTCTCACTTTTCTCACAAGTGCTATTAGTTGGGAGATACAAGGATTTCTTTGAGCCCTATTTTCAGAAAGCAAAGTTTTCCTATTTTACACATGTTTTTCAAATGCAGGTTCAGAACAGATGGAGATGGTTTTAAAAACACCAAGAGAGGTTTTTATTCATATAATTATTATTGAAAAAACATCCTCCAAGTTTTCAAAATACATAATGTACTCGGAGATATAAGCTTTGTTCTAAGACCTATTTTCTAGAAAAAACAGGGAAAATCTGCAAAGTGGTTTTAAATATGAAAGGTGAGATGGATTGTGTTCCTCATTAGTTTGATGAGGTCCATAACATGTAGAGGGGTTCATGGCATGTTTAATACCAAGATAAATACCTCCAAGAACAACTAGAACAAATCCATGAGGAGCTGGAGAAGAAAGGCTTAAAGATGACAGTACTTGAAGAGCCAATAGCTCAACCCATCATAAATGAGGAAGAAACACCTCAAGACTCATATTTTGAGCTGGATTATGATTTTAAAGGTCAGTGGCATGTTAGAAACTAATGTTTTACACCTGGAAAGTATATTTTTGAAGCTACACATAAATCTAGAATTTTAACTGTTTTTAGCAGTTTCGTAGCGTTTCCTAGGCTTGAAGCTAGGAAAACGCTATGAAACTACTGTAGCTTTATTTTGGCATTTTAAAAAATTTTGAGATGATTACAAGAGGTAAAAATGATATGGAAGAGGTGTCTAAGAATGATGAATATAATACCAAAGGAAAGATACAAAATTTTTGATGGAAAAGGGAAATTTTGTAACGCTACGAATGTACGCTACGAAACTGTCATACTTTTGTAGCGTACTATTTTGAAGCTTTATAAGCAGGATTTTGGGCATTTTTGAACATGTGGATACTTTCAAAGGGTCAAAGGAGTATTTCAGCTGCCATCCAAGACTTGAAGACCATGAGATGAAGCCAAGTCATCAGCCAAACGATTCGTTGAAGATAAGGACCAGTTTTCCTAAAAAGAAGGGTTTGATTCCATATTTAGAGGAGGCTAATTAAGATGTCATGTAGTGATGAGTCCCATCACAACCTATTCAAGCTTGAGAAGGAATAGTTGTCAAAGATGTAACTATTTTAGAAGTTAAGGTAGTTTATGTATTAATGAACAGTTTGAGTCCTATTAGGAGAAGGTTTGTTAAATAGAATAACTGTCATTTTCTCATTACAATAGATGTTTTCTTGTTATGCAAGTTGTCATTAAGACAATTTAGATGAATCTAGCCAAGAGGCAGATCGTCTCTCATGTAACAAGTCTATTAAAGGGCAGATATTCGAATTTGTCAAGGGTTGGAAATGTTTTGGCAATACTACAGCTTTATGTAAATTGATTGTTTTCAGTAATACAGAGACTTGTTTCTTGACCAACCTGAGATTCTGATTGATTTTTTAGTGCTTACCTTATCTATATCTTCTATGTGTGCCATCTGCAGTGGTTTTCATCTTTAATACTCAGAATTCATTCATGTAATGTTTTGACTTCCTTTATATATGAATTGACTGTGTTATTTCCTGTTTCATGTGTGTGTACTTCTGCTAAAAACTCTTACCTGCCTCAGCTTCCATGTCAAGTGAAATTCCTATTGAATCACTGAAATTATTGACGCCATAAGACCAATGTTTGCAGATTGATACTATTTTCAACCGATACTCATCACAAGCAAGTTGTTTTCCAAGCAGAGTTAGCCATCTAGATACATATTTATTCAATATCATTAACCATTTGAGAGAGCCCTCTCAGACTGAAGAAGCTAAGATTTAGTTTCAAGATTGGTTTGAAACATTTACATGAATTTGTCTGATTAGCATCCTATCGGGTGCAATTTTGTGATAACATTTTGGTGCATCTTCCAAGAGTCTGAAGATTATATTATCCCGAAATTTTGAATTTGAACTTCTGAAGGTAGCAAGAGCTCAGGAAGATTTTCAAGGCTGTAACTACCTTGGCGACTCCATTGTTGAAGAATTCAAAATTTCATAGATTCATGGTGATTCCATTGGACTTATAAAGAACTCAGATGCTGCCATTCTTGTTTCAAGGTATGCATGTATAAATTTTTCAAAAAATTATGGCTTCCCAAATCCTTTTCCCAAAGATACATATTTTTTATGGAATGGTCAAAAATTCAATGGAGAAGATTTGAGTTTGACCTTGAAGTACATATCAGATTTCCGTGACTTTACTAACCTTTTTAGAGTCATACATGAAGATATTTTCATCATATTGTTCTATGATTCATTTCAAGGGAAATGTAAACAATGGATTGAAAATTTTCCCGTCAGATATATTAAGTCATTTCCATAGTTTTGGCTTATTTTTGTGGAAACATGGATGGAAAGAATAGAGTTGGTGGTAGACTCTCCTTCCATTCAAGGTTTTAAACAATGGAATGATGATCATACTAATGAGGAAATGGATGAAAATTTTTCTTTGTCTTCATCTTCTTATCTAAAATCATCTGAGTGCAAGTCAGAAGATAAGATTAAATTTTTGGATGAAGTTGATAAGAACATTGAAAAAGACATTGAAGTTTTAGAAGATAAAATTCAACCTTATGGTCTTCATGATCAAGATCAGTCTTTTCAAAAGTTTTTAATTCCAGAACACAAAGAGAAGGTGTTGCTACCTTTCTCTGTTGAGATTGAGTAATAATACCTTGTTCTTGAAAATTAGTTTGAAAATGAGTTTGATAGCACACATCTAAAACCTTATGTTGCTAAAGAAAGAATATATGAGTTGTTTGAAACTGTAGAATGTCCTAAGAATCATCAAACAGATTGTGTCTTCTACGATCTTATAGCGGACTACATGGAAGAGTTATACAGTCCAAATTTCTGGTTATTTTTTCATTATGAAGATCAAATACATCTTATGTTGCCTTGGTTGTTTTAGTATCCTGTTTACTTTTGGTTCAAGCGCAGTCAAGAAGTTCAAGTGTCATATCAGATCAATGACTGGCTTCATTGAAAGTTTCATGTTGCTTGAATCAAACATGAAGATTGTAGTTGTTAGGGTAGGTAGGAGTGTGTGTGAATAAGCTCAATTAGACTGAGCTTCATTTCAGTAAGTACAAATTTGTTTTTTCAACAGTAATCATCAAGCTTGAGCCCAAGGTGAAAGCCATTAGAGTTTGAAGGAAGTTTGGCAAATTTTAGAGTTTTTATTTCTAAGAAGATGGATGGCACTGGAACTACAGGTTCTTTGGTGTACCACAGGGGCACACCATCCCAAGTGGAGCCACTATTATTACTCATAATTTTTGAAACATCATTTGACAAAGTATTAGAGGTTCATGTGTCAAAGGTAAGGTCATAGAATTCATTTTTCATTACTTGGTCAAGGAAAATTTTAATTTTTCTTATTTAGATTATCCTAAAGTATAAACTCACCCTCATTCAAATCCTTCCATGTCACATCAGTCATTATTTTTCATTTCCCAAGTTTATAACACTTAAAATTTCATTTTAGAAAAGAATCCACACTTTCATAGAAAAATACACAGAGGAAATGTACTTTTCGCTACGAAATTGCTAATACTTTTGTAGCGAAAATGCCCAAAATTACACTAAGCATGCTACGAAAGTAAGGATTCTTGTATGTCTTGTAAAAACAGCTGCTAGGTGTTATTTCATCATTAGAGGAGATAGGGTGGAGGTTATTCAAGTCTTTTATGGTTAATTCAAAGGTAGATAACCATGTATGATGTCATCATTACCCTTTTGGAATGTGTGTGTCATGAATAAGCATGAGCTATAATTTAAAACACAAAACCTTATCCTAAGCTGCTATTTGTCACTCAGCATCCATTCTTGCATGTGAAACATCTCAATGTCACTTTTTGAGAGCTGCTTAATCACATCAAGTAGCTTGTTATCCAATTTGGCTTTACAAGTGTCACCTTTCTAAGAGGGTAGCTTGGTTATAAAAGGAGATGGTCATGTACAAGAAAACACACGAAGGAAGTTTTGTGGATAATATAGAAGCTCATGGACCTTACAATATTTTTGGATGACCCTAGCTTTGCTGAAGCATAAATCAGTTCAAGTTGTTTAAATTTCTGTTGGAGCTAATAAGGAAATTGTTGTGTTTTTGAACAGTTTGAGAAATATGTTTAAAGATACGATTATGGATTAAAATAGATGAATTTGGAAATAATGGGAGAGGTTATTTTCAATTATAGGACAAGGAAAAATAACCTCTCTCACTTTTCTCACAAGTGTTATCAATTGGGAGATACAAGGATTTATTTGAGCCCTATTATTAGAAAACAGAGTTTTCCTGTTTTACACATGTTTTTGAGATGCAGGTTATAGAATTATGGAGATGGTTTTCAAAACCCCAATAGAGGTTTTATTTCATAACATTCTTATTGACAAAAACCTCCTCCATTTTTGCAAAATACATCATGGATTCAGAGATATAAGCTTTGTTCTAAGACCTTTTTCAGAAAAAACAGGAAAAATCTGCGAAGTGGTTTTAAATATGAAAGGTGAGATGGATTGTGTTCTTCATTAGTTTGATGAGGTCAATAACATGCAAAGGGGTTCATGGCATGTTTAATACCAAGTTAAATACCTCCAAGAACAACTAGAACTAATCCATGAGGAGCTAGAGAAGAAAGGCCTAAAGATGACAATACTTGAAGAGCCAATAGCTCAACCCATCATCAATGAGGAAGAAAGACCTCAAGAATCATAGTTTGAGCTGATTTATGATTTTAAAGGTCAGTGGCATGTTAGAAACTAAGTTTTTACACTTGGAAATTATATTTTTGAAGCTACACAGAAATCTGGAATTTTCAATATTTTCAGCAGTTTCGTAGCGTTTCCTAGGCTTGAAGCCAGGAAAACGCTACAAAACTATTGTAGCTTTCTTTTGGCATTTAAAAAAAATTTGAGATTATTCCAAGAGGTAAAAATGATATGGAATAGGTGTATAAGTATGATGAAGACAATACCAAAGGAAAGAGACAAAAGGGAAATTTTGTAACACTACAAAAGTATACTACGAAATTGTCATAATTTCGTAGCATACTATTTTGAAGCTTTATAAGCAGGCTTTTGGGAATTTTTGAACAGGAGGATACTTTCAAAGGGTCAAAGGACTATGTCAGATGTAATCCAAGACTTGAATACCATGAGATCAAGCCAACTCATCAGCCAAACCATTCGTTGAAGATAAGGACTAGTTTTCCTAAAAAGAAGGGTTTGTTTCCAGATTTAGAGGAGGCTAATTAAGATGTCATGTAGTGATGAGTCCCATCAAAACCTATTCGAACCTTAGAAATAATAGTTTTCAAAGATGTAACTGTTTTATAAGTTAAGGTATTTTATGTAATAATGAACAGTTTGAGTCCTATTAGGAGAAGGACTATTAAATAGAATAACTGTCATTTTCTCATTAAAATAGATGTTTTATTGTTATGCAAGGTGTCATTAGGATAAGTTCGATGAATCTAGCCAAGAGGTAGATCATCTCTCATATAACAAGTCTATTAAAGGATAGATATTCGAATTTGTCAAGGGTTGGAGATTTTTTGGCAATACTGCAGCTTTATGTAAATTGACTGTTTTCAGTAATGCAGAGACTTGTTTCTTGACCAACCTGAGATTCTGATTGATTTTTTAGTGATTATCTTATCTATATCCTATGTGTACCATATGTAGTGGTTTCATCTTTAATACTCAGAATTCATTCATGTAATGCTCTGACTTCCTTTATAGATGAATTGACAGTGTTATTCCTGTTTCATGTGTGAGTACTTTTGCTAAAAAATCTTACCTACCTCAGCTTCCATGTCAAGTGAACTTCCTACTGAATCACTGAAATTGTTGACTCCATAAGCCCAATTTTTGGATTGATACTATTTTCAAGCTATACTCATCACAATAAAGTTATTTTCCAAGTAGATTTAGCCATCTAGATACATCTTTATTCAATATCATTAACCCTTTGAGAGAGCCCTCTCAGACAGAAGAGGCTAAGCTTCAGTTGCAAAATTGTTTTGAAACAGTTACATGAAGTTATCTGATTAGCAGCCTATCAGGTGCAATTTTGTGATAACATTCCCCATGACTCTAGAACTTCCTAGTGACTTTTCAGGTTCCATGGGTGACCTTTGGGCTTCCACCCATTTTTTACATTTTTGTATTTTGGAAAATATAAAATTACATCCCACTAATAATGTGGCAAAAATACATGGTACTAAACAACACTCTTGTGTTGACATTTTGAATAACCATAGTTTGGTGACTATGACATGAGACTTGATGGAAATGTATTGATCTGAGGTTCTGTTGTAGTTGCTACAACACCCTCCAAAATTTTTCCTATGCATTGTTTTGGAGCCTTTCCTTTTGTCCACAGGAGCTTATTTTGTACTATCATCAAGTATTCATGATTTGATCAATACTTATTGTTAGTGTAAAATATTTCGACAAGTGTACCAAAAAGACCTTACTTAAGATATGGATGATATATAGCCTTAACAACATAAATGATTGTAAAACCCTTTAGAACTGCAATAGACAATCAAAACAAATCTTGCAAAAACCCAAATCTATGCAGTAAAAGAAATTAAATAGAAAAATGAAATAATAACTAATGCAAATATAAATTCAAGTAACCAATGGACAAGACAAGTTTAAAGAAAGATATTTTATATTATGTAACACTTGGTGAATGAAACAAGTATATGATACGAGTCCCCCTCAATGGAATGGGTTCTTGGTTGTCCTAAATGCTTCGGCTTTGCGATTCTCTCTCTCTTAACGATGTAGAAAACCCAAAATATGTGATGAACTCAAGTGGGATCTCAAATGGAAAAAGAAAATGATAGAAAAAATTAGAATGATCAAAGTGAAGAATGAATGGAAAAACCCTCCTATTTATAACAAGATATTGAGTTATCCTTGAAAACGGAGAATAATAAATTATAAAATATTATTAACCATAATATAGATCTAATTGCTTGAAATATTTTATTATATTTTGTTGGAGGGAAAAGATACTTAAATTGGTTAAATACCTTTATTTAGAAATAATAAACAAATAAATGATTTATTTATCATTTCAAGAATGCGGTTAAAGAATAATGAACAAATAATGATTAGTTTAATTATTCCTAGGTTATTTAGTCACATTTAACAAGGAATAATAACTAAATAATGATTAATTAATTATTCCTAGAGAAAAATAAGATAAATAATGATTTATCTAATTATTTCTCATAATTGGGTCAAATTTGACAAGGAATATTAGTTAAATAGTGGTTGAATTAATTATTCATAGAGGAAAATAAAACAAATAATGATTTATTTAATTATTCCTCATGGGGTTTCTTGTTTTGACTAGAAATAATTTAATAAAATATGGTTTATTAAATTATTTTGTATAGTGAAAGTAATTTTACTATGGTAAAATTGGTCTTACATGGTGTACTTCGATCCACCTAGTTAGAAATGGTTAGATGATCAATTTTTGGAGATAACTCTTATCCTTTTCATCCATGCTTTTGTTTACTTGTTTTGATACTCATCCAATCTTTTAAGTCGCAAGATAACTGCTATAGGTTTAATTTCACGGATGGTAGTGGATGAAATACCCTCTCGGGTCTTCCTGGGACCCAAGGCAGAAGGGAGAAGAGTTAGCTCAGTCCTTTGTACAATCCTGCTGGAGATCTTAGTGTCGAAAAGTGGAAAACCTCTCCACGAGCTCCTAGATTAGATCTTGCACATGAACAAGAGAAAGCATAATCTTCATAGAATATTAAAATTGACAATCAAAGCATTAACATACATTTGAAAATAAATTAGCATGCATACAAGCTACTTGTTGAATGCGTCATTGAACTAGCATGTAAAGGAATAAAATATCAACACCATCAAGTAGACAGAACATAAATAGGTCTATATTATCTCATAGAAGAAGGATGATTACAACAATATTGGCTAGATAAAGCCTCCTCTGGTTTTTCCGCCCCATTCTCTCTCTCTCTCAAATCCTTGGAATAGAAATGATTGAGCTCCTCAATCTCTCAATGAACATTGAATCGTTACGATTCCCACCCATCGACCTTTGTTACAATGCATGAGCCTCCAATTTATATAAGTGGAGAGGCTCATCCTTACTAGTTATTTCTTGAGTTCCAATTAAGGAAAAATCTACGAACTCGCCTTGCTTTATTATTGTTTCCATTTCCATATGACTTATATAGGATTAACAATGTCCCAAGTTAAGACTAAGGCACAAGTTTCCTTCTTTTTCAGCTGAGAGTTTCAGTGAAAGTCGGGATGTCAATCATTCAACTCATGTTTTGACCTCCAGACCTTACGAAAATCTAGTAACACTTCCCTTTTCGAGAAACAATGCATTAACCTATGCACTAATGCCCTCTATAGAGAGCTGAGAAACACTATAACTCTTGTTGATTATTTCTAGGGTACATTACCCTGGAAAACATGCATGCAACTTAGGTATTTCTTCCAACCAAAGTGTCCTTCTCCTTTGAGATGACGAGGATGTCATTTTTTTTTATAAAATATGCCCCCCTAAAGTGTGAGATCAGAGGTGGAGATGATGGACCAAAAACTTTATAAATGTAACTGAAGAGAGAGAGAGGATTGGAGCTTTGGGACTGATTTTCTGGGCAGTAGCCATGCCAGAAAGATGATCGCCACATGCCCCAACATGGTCGTCATTAAGAATATGTTCTTCCTTGGAAATGGTGAGACAACATCAAAGAACTGAGTCAATGCCATGACAATATAGGGTATCATTGAGCACTCGGAAGTGCTTAGCCTTGTGGCAGATGCAACAACGATTTTCTGACAATATATCTAAGCAGAATTGTTGTGTTTGGAGGTAGACAAGAATGTATCCATACCAAATATCCATAGAGTAAAAAATATAGATAGATTCATCTGGCATGGGATCCTAGGATACTTCATTTGGATCAACTCTGGGAAGATCCGACAATAATTCAGCGAAGACTAAGGATTTCTTGACCTTGGTAGTAGAAAAAACCAAGTCAAATTGATGGATGATCATGATCCATTTGGAATATTTTACTCCAATAAATTTTCGAGACAAAATGTGTCTCACTGGATTCTCCAGTGCGATGACAGTAGTTTGTCGCAGTAGGATGTAGTTCTGGAAACGATTGACCTCAAAAATGACTGTCAAGGATACTTTCTCCACATGTGAATATTGTAGTTCAGGCCCAACAAGGCCTTTTGAGAGATAATACACCACATTATCACTATTATTATCGTGAGTTTGAACTAGAACCATTCCAATGGAGGATGGCGAGGTTGCTAGATAGAGGAGAAATTTGCGTGCATAGTTGGGAGGACTAAGCAGTGGGGAAGATATGAGTGAATTTTTCAAGGCGTTAAATGATTTTTGAGCTTGATCATCCCAAAAAAAGGGTACTCCTTTCTTGAGGAGGCACATAAAGCCTTTCGTTAGTTTGACATAATTCACGATGAAATGACGTAAGAAGTTTTCCTTCCCTTGTAAACGTTGGAGTTGTTGGATGGATTTTTGTGAGGGAAATTGAGTAATCGACTTTATCTTATCGGGATCAAACCAAATACCATGTTTAGAGACAAAGAATCTATGCAGATGCCGATAATAGAAAAAGAATAAGCACTTATATGGATTCAGACAGATGTTATAGAACCTACACCTAACGAATATTACTCGAAGGTGAGCAAGGTGTTGGGCTCGTTTCCTGGAATGGGTGGGGAGATCATCCAAGTAAGCTTGAAAAATATTTTTTATATCATAAAATCCATAGTCCATAACCCTCTGAAAGGTTTCCCATGCATTCTTAAGACAGAATGGGAGAATTCAATATGAAAATGCGCCCCAAGGATAGATGAAGGAAATTTTGTGCTGGCCGTCACGCTTAAAAGTGATCTGGTTGTATCTCAGGAAGCCATCCGTGAAGGAGAAAGATTCACAACCAGCAAAAATCGTTAATTATTTGATTGATGAATGGATTTGGATAGGTTTATTTTGGAAAAGCGACATTGATATCATGGTAGTTGACACATATGCAGATAGTACCTTGCATTTTGTCTATGGGAACTAGATTAGAAATCCATTTGGTTAAAGGAATGAGATATATGAAACCAACACGTATATTTTTTTGACTTCTGTCTTGATAGGCACAAATTTGCGAGGGTGGACGGGTCAAAGTCTTTGCCGGACCAGATTTTCATTTTAATAAGTATTGATATCATCATCGAAAATAGAAGGATCTATGTTGGGAATTTCCTCATAATACTAATAGAAAACATCACGTAATTCCTTGAAAATCTAGGTGAAGCTCGCAATTTCCTCAGGATTGTAGTCTGCTCCAATCTGAATGTTTTCCATGATACCTGTTTTGACCGAGATATCGATGAGAATTATATTTAAAAGATTTCCCAAATTTAATTCAGCATCCATTGTTTGGATATTTGTATAAGCCGAAGTAACAATATCAGGTGGGTCAAATGGTAGGATTTTTATAGAAGTCCCATCTAAATAAAATATCAAAGTGCGATGATGAGAACCATCCCAAGGTTTCTCTTCTAAATACATAATCTATCGAATAGCTTCATCCAAATGTAGGACTTCATTGAGGAGATTGTTAGAAGGAGAGGTGATGGGAGAGGAAATGGTACCATCTTTCATAACCAAAGCAGTGGAAGAATCGAACGCATATTGAGTGGCTTGATCAGCTAATTCAACTTGTGAAAGTGATATATTTTATCCATAAGAATCAATGTATGAAGGGGCTGGTAGGATCTATGGATCAGTAGGGACATCAGAAATGGTCGATAACATTGAAATTGTCTATGGAACCTCGGGCGACAGAAGAGGAAAACAACCTAAAAGGGAGGATCCCTTTAGAAGACTAATACCAACACTAACATAAGAGTCAGGGATTCCACCCACTAAGGGCACAATGCCACTAGGTAATGGGGAGTAATATAGGGTGTAGAAGGATAGATGATCCACTGTGACTATTTTCCCATACAAAGGAAAGAGGATGAGTTGGAATACCGAAGAGACAATGGTAGTCATGAAATATGACCAATTGCGACCCAAAAGCATATTGTAGTTGAGATGATGATCTATGACTTAGATATCCACCATTACCATTTTCCCACTCAGACTGACGGGGTAGCTTGAAAGGTATCCTTTCGGGATGAAAGTCTGGCCATCGAATGCTTTAAGGGAATTCAATGACGGAGATAGGGTGGGAGAACCCAGAGTGAGCCAACATGAATCGAAAATTATGAAGGTCGAAGAACCTTCATCAATGATGATTCAATGGATAAATCTACCTTTCAACACAGCTTGCACTTGAAATGCAAGCTGATGGGAAATACGACACTTAATTTTTTTCATATCAAAAATTTATAGCATGGAATCCTCAGGGTCGGATCCACCAATTATCGAAATAAAAGCTTTTTTTTGTGATGGACAAGTTTGTAATACTTTGAGAGGAGACACGGCTGATGGTGCTTGCGCCAAATCTTCTATAATAATGTAGTCTTTGGAAATAGGTGCATAGGTATTCTGTGTCTTGCGATGAAGTGTCCCTTTGGGGGAACAGATCATAAGGTCAACAATGAGCCTTTAGATATGAAGATCATTAGCGATGGTGGATTTGAACTCGAGGGAGCTTCCTGAGCATTAGTGATTGGATTTCCATAAATTTTGGTGTGCGTTTGAAGATCAATGACCAAGTGCTTAGTTTTATGCTCAAAAACCAAATTTTGAGAATGGCTCGAAAGTTAAATGGCTGCATATTTCTCGTCGTTCTGAATCTGGTGCACTTCGTTTCATGTGAAATGGACTCCGTATGGCTTCATAAATGAGTTTTTTTCATTTGCACAAACAAGAAAAATTTGGGAAAAAAAGGTAGAAAGGTAGCTCAGTCAGCAATCCATACTGTTGATGTGGCATGCTGACTAGGCAGGGTCAAAGATCATCAATTTTCTTTATCGAATGAGGGACTGCCAAGCCGCAGTATCTTACTGTTTCAAATTTGTGGTTTATTGGTGTTTTAAAATTGGTTGAAAGTGGGCCAATGTGGAGGAGACACATGGCTTCACATGGGGCCGCCACATGCCCCCTCCACAGTATATAAAAATGTTGTTACAAGTTTTAGCGGAGGTGCCGGGGTTCGACCCCATGACCTCCCACGCAAAAAAAACACCAGCTACCAATATGCCACTGCAATAGAACTTAATATGTATGCATTGTTGCATATATTTAAGTTTGAATGACATCACTGGTGGGGAAAAGTGGGGGCCAGCCCCCAATGCATACGACCATGATCGCAAAAGCATTGGTGGAGGCCTATCCACTAAGAATGGATTTAACACGCTAATCCGTGGTTAATTACATTAATCCTCATTTAATTTATGCTAATATTGATTAACCACTAAGCACGAGTTTAACATTTAAACATGCTTAATTAGCGATTACTGCATTTAATTAAACTAATTTGGATTATTTTGGTGGTCTATCAAATCTGGCGGAACTGTCAGTTTTAACGCCAGCTAACCGAATTTAGCTCGAGTTAGCTAAATTTAGGCCAGAAATTATGGAAAAAATAGAAAAGGTCATATTTGAGTCAGTTTTCAACCAAATCAGGAGCAAAAAGAGCCTAAGGCACCATTTTTTTGAATTCTGAACTCATTGGTGCGGGTTTAAGGAGCAGAAAAGAACTGTAAGCACATAATTTTGCAAATTTTAGCATAATATAGAGGCCTAAGCCATGGAATCTGGACCAAGGAGATGTAGCGCAGGAGGGGTGAAATCCTTCATCAAATCCCTGTCTCATGTGTGTTATGGTGATGTACTTTACTTTTATTTGTTGTTGTTTAGTCTTTCTTTTATGTTAATGTTTTCATAAAAATAAGATAAATTCACTCATGAGACTCAATCACTTGCAAGATAACTTGAATCTTAAGCACATAAAAGACATTGTTTACAAAATATGAAAGAGGAATTAGCATAACAAAACTAACATACTATATTTAGATCATTTTTGGTATAGGAGCTTTAGCTTTGTTGTGTAAGAAGGGATCTAATTGTTTGCAAGTTTCTGTCATGCTTACAAGGTTAAAAATCAAAAGAGGAGAAGGGAAGCTAGTTGAAAGCCCTGCAGTTGGGTCAAGAGGAAGAAGGGAAAGGTTTCCAAAGTCTTCAACACCAGCACATCCTCAAGTTGAAGTTGAGTCTTCAGTGAGCATGTATCATGAAGGAGAACCTACCATGACAAAAGATGAGAGAGTATTCAAAAAGGAATTTTTTGATATGACTGATATGGTTAAGGTCCTCTATGAGGAAAGGAATTTAAGGATGCAAGGATAAAGTTCTAGACATCCAAGAGGAGAGGGCTCTCCAAGAGGAGGAGGCCATGGAGATGGTAGGAAACCACCATCCACTCCACCATCATCCTCACCACCATCTATACCATCCTCTTCATCATCTTCCACTACCACAACCTTTCAATATGTTCATCCACATAATTTAAAAGGAACTGATAAAACACCCTTACTTAAACTTGATGTCAAATTTTAGCTACCAATGTGTAATGGAAAAGTGAATGTAGAGAAGCTAGATAACTATATTCTTCAATTGAAGGTTTATTACAGAATTTAGAACCTTCAAGAGGACGACATAAAGATTCAATTGGCTTCCTTGAGAATGGAATAAAGGACACAAGATGAGATTAAAAACCACGATAAGATCACAATGTCTTGGTATAATTTTATTGCTTCCATTAAAAGACAATTTTACCCTTTAGCTTACATGAAAAAAGCCATTATGGACTGGCAAAATTTTAAACAATTGAAAGGTAAAAGTGTGCAAGATTAGACTCATGAATTTAGGAGAAGAGCTCTTATTTTGGGCGTTAATTTATCTTCTCAAGAAACTTTGTTAAATTACATTAGGGGTTTGCATAACTATCTTAGACATACTATTCTCATGTTCAATCCCACAAAATTAGACGAGGTTTGTGTTCAAGCCACACATCTAGAAGCAAAAGGGAAACATAGTGCAGATGAGAAAAGTGATAGTTTCCTTGAGTATGAAGATAAAGGAATGGGTAATTTTAATGGAAGCAGAAAAAAAAATGGTTCTATTAAGATAGAGAAATATAAACTCACATATAATTTTTTTTAGAAAAATGGCCATGATGAATATAATTATTGGCAACTCCATCCAGAGTTGAAGCCAAACAAACTTAAAACCAAAGAGAAGGAGAAAACAAATGAAATCATTGAACATGACTTGAGTTTAGATTTAGGAGATGAAACCATGATTACAAAAATGGATTTGAAAGGTAAGAATGTAGCAAGCAGTAGTTCTTCAAGTTATTCTAATGTAACTCAAGATGAAAATACATGAATTGAACTCTTTCATATTAGAGTTGTTTCAAAGCATACCAAAATAGACACACTATTTGATAGTGGTTCTCAAGCTCATTTGATTTCTGAAGACTTAGTTAAGAGGTTAAATCTTGAAACAGTTATACATCCAAGACCTTATCCTTTAGGGTGGATATGAAATAATGCAAACTTTCAGGTAACAAGGAAGGGCATCCTAAGGTTTGCAATCAATTCAAAATTTCTTGACGAAGTTGAACTTGATGTAGTTCTGCTTGTGATTTCAGATATTGTTTTGGGAAGTCCTTATATTTATGATAGGAGGGCAATATTTCATTTCCATGAGAATAAGTACCACATGTTTAAGAATGGAATTGTTTACATAGTTAGAGAGCATAATAAGAAGAGGAGTTTTTCTTTTATAGATGCAGGAGAAATGAAGAGAATAGTGAATACAAGTCAAAATTTGGCTTTGTTAATGTTCAAGCATAGTGATGTTTTGGATGATACCTTTCAAAAATATGCATCAAATGAAAAATATGATTTCATTGAAGAAAACAATATTTGTAATAAGATGTTTCAGGGCTCTAACATGTTGCCTTTGAAAATAGGTAAACAAGATGAGAAATATTTGCAGCAGTCCACATTAATGTTGAACAATGATGGAAACAAGATATCGATGCAAGAGAGTGTGAAGGTCAAAGAGAAAGCACCAAAACAATTTGGTAAAAAAGGAATAGGTTCCACAAGTAATTTTTTTTGGTTTCAAAATGGTACATGGCAATGGTGAAAACACTTGGTCAAAAGTCGATGCAAGTATAAGGAAATACAAGCTAAAAATAGCCATGACGATAGTGTTCGAGGTGAGACAATTTTCAAGTTTCCTTGGATTGACGACCGAGGTGGAAAAAAGTTTGTTTCTTCAAGGAAAACTTGTTGTTCTGCAAATTCTGGGAAATTTCAACACGAGGTGTCTTCAACAACAAGACAGGGTCTCCAGAATCAAGGAAAAAGAGTAGTTTTTATGAAAAGATAAAATGGTTGAAATTGGGAAAATTCCAGTGGATTGAGACTGGAAAGGTGAGGGAACTATACCCTCATCCAAATGTTTAGTAATGAAAGAGATTTTTGGGTCCAAAAGGCTTCCAATGGGGAGGAATGATCAGGTGCTCAGTTTTATGCTAAAAAACCAAAGTTCTCAGAATGGCTTGAAACCTGAACGAACGCGTAGTGCTCGTCGTTATTGATTCGACGCACTTCATTTTGCATGAAATGGAATCTGTATGGCTTCAGAAATGAGTTTTGGTCGTTTTCAAAAACACGAAAAATTTGGAAAAAAGGTAGAAAAGTAGCCCAGTCAGCAATCGTACTGATGACGTGGCATGCTGACTAGGCAGGGTCAAAGATAGTCAAATATTATTCGTCGAATGAGGGACTGCCAGGTGGTAGTATCTTATTGGTTTGAATTTGTTGTTTATTGGCATTTTAGCATTGGTTGAAAGTGGACCAATGTCGAGGAGACACGTGGCTTGGGCTGGAGCTTCAACGTGCCCCCTCCACGGTATAACAAAATTTTGTTACATCTCCGAGTGGAGGCGCCATGGTTCGACCCTACGGCCTCCCATGCAACACAAACACCAACTTCCAATACGCCACGACAAGAGAACTTAATATGTATGCATTGCCACGTATATTTAAGTTTGAATGACATCACCGACAGGAGAAAGTGGGGGCTAACCCCCAATGCATACGACCGTGACCGTTGAACCAACGATAGAGGCCTATCCACTAAGCCCGAAGTTAACACGCTAATCTAGGTTAATTACATTAATCGTCATTTAATTTTCACTAATCCCGATTAAACACTAAGCATGAGTTTAACAGATAAACATGCTTAATTATCACTAACTGCATTTAATTAAAATAATCCGAATTAGTTTAGAGGTCCACCAAATCTGTCAGAACTACCAGTTTTAGAGCCAACTAACCAAATTTAGCTCCAATTAGCTAAATACAAGCTAGAAATTGTGGAAAAACTGGAAAGGTCATAATTGAGTTAGTTTTCGACCAGATCAGGAGCAGAAAAATCCTAAGAACCATTTTTGGGAATTCTAAACTCATTGGTGCAGGTTTTAGGAGCATAAAAGCATTGTAAGCACATCATTTTAAAAATTTTAGCATAATATAAAGGCACAAGCCATGGAAGTTGGACCAAGGAGATGTAGCTCAGGAGGGGTGAACTCCTCCATCAAATCCCTGTGTTGATGTGTTGTGTGGTGATGTACTGCACTTTTATTTGTTTTTTTTTCAGTGTTTCTTTTATGTTAATTTGTTCATAAAAATAGCATAAAAATCACTCATGAGACTCAATCAATTGCAAGAGAACTTGAACCCTTAAGCACATAAAAGACATTGTTTACAAAATCTGAAAGAGGAATTAGCACAACATAACTAACATACCTTATTCAGATCAATCAACCATTTCAAAGTTTTGAATAGTTTATGATCCTTCACTAGAGGAAGGAGGATGTGATCCACCCTTTCCCCCTTGTAGAGGTTGCGGTGGGTTTGCTATGAGGTGTCGCTTCTGCTAGGTAAGGAAAGGATTATTGAGGATTGCAGGGGTTTGACCAATGTCCTGTTGTGCAAGAAAGTTCATGAATTCTTGAAGGCGAGGGAATTTGTAAGTCATGTGGTCCTCAACACAGATCTTGAAAGGGTATGCATTCTTGAAGGCGAGGACATTTATAAGTCATGTGGTCCTCAACACAAATCTTGTAAGGGTATTTGCTAGTTTTCTCCTTCCATTTTTCAAATTTGGTAGCAGCTTTCTCATTGGGATTGTTCTGCGTAACTGGCTGCTCCTCAGAATGAGAGGTATTTTTCTTGTTCTTCTTGCTCTTATCACTGGGTTTTTGTGTAGAATACACAAATTTTACCACATTGGTTGGAAGAACATCCAATTGGGTATTAGAGGCAGTATTGACAATAATAGATCGCTAGGTAGCTTGCTCGCTGAGTTGTTTTATAGCAGCCCCAAAGGTTGCACCGACGATACCATCAATGTGTGCTCCGAGTTGCTAAGTAGTGGGAGCATTGGAATTTTGACGGGCATGGGGGAGTATATCATAAAGCATTCCATATTGTGATTATATTAAATATAGATGCCAGGTGTGTTAGTGTGTTTGGTGCATGCATGTACGAAATCACACCAACTTAAGGGGTGTGGTTTACCCTCTTAAGTTATTGGTCACAGGTAGAAAAATAAGTGGAGTCAAGCAAGTTAGTGGAACATGCTAGAACATAAACATACTAGATAGAGAAATAGCATGCATATTCAAACTAAAACTAAAACAAATAAAACAAAAGCTCTAAATAGAGTCAAAAAACTGCAATAATCCAAACGATGGCTCTTTCAGCCCCTCTTATTGTGTGATGGTAGGAAATGAGGATGACAATTTAACCCACTTGCCAAGGGGCCCTTAGAACTTGGGTTATAAGTCTCGATGCAAGGATGTATATACTTCCAAGCTTGCCTCGGTGCAAAGTCTCCCTCTCTTTATTATGGTGGATTGAACTTGTTGGATGGCCAACAATTGAGTCCCCTGTATCTCAGCTCCAGATCACACACTACTGGTATTTCTTAGGGAAATTCTTGCCAGTATAAAAATGTGCTCTCAAGTTGTTCATCTCTTGGTGGCCTTTTATAGGAGAATTTGAATCCTCCTTCCATATCTTGGTACATTGTGGATGGTGACCCAAGAGAGGGGGATGATTCCATTGTGTGCTCCCTTGATGTCTAAGGAGGCTTTGGTGGTTTTCCTTAGTGGCTTCAAGTGTGAAATCACTGTCATGGAGTGTGCTTTTTATGGTACCGGAAAGTGACTTCCACAACTCCCAGGATTACGCACATTTCGGGTCAAAAGGCGCGAAAAGGTGCTCTTCTCGAATGTTTTTACGTGCAAAAGCATTTATGACTTGCTCAAATTTGATTTTTCCTCAGACCTTAGAGATTTTTAAATACTTTCCAGATTCTCTAATGTTTCTCAGCCCTGTAAATCCTTCTTCCTGACATTAAATAATGTCGTTTTTTCTTGTATGATTTCTAGTGTTAATAGTTGCCCCCTAATGTGTGAGGTCTAGGAAGAACTGTATAGCCAAAATAAATTATAGTTTCTTTTATGTGTACTGTGCGTAGAGAGAGAGAGACCTGCATGAAGCTCGGAATTGGAGACACCCTACATCGGTTCGAAGAATGACCATGTCCTATGGGACTGCTGTAAGCAAATATAATACAATATATACAAATTTTATACGAGGTGGGCATGTCCCATGCTCATAATGTTGTGGCTAGTGAAACAAATCTATTTGACAGATACATGTTCTATCTGTGTGACTAATATGGTAGTGATTTGTTGGTTGATGAAGACGACTGTTGACGCCCTCAGGGGTGTTTTTTCTTTGACGATAGGCAGAATATGGTACCCATATGCGTAAAATTCTTATGGAATATAACTGCACATTGTATGCATAGGTGCTGGCTGGGACCTTCCCGTGTAAGAATTGCTGAAAGAGATGCTTATGAAGGAACAGGTCTTCAACAAATTTGATCAAAGTGCAATGGTTGCAAGGTACAATACCATCTTGACATGAAAGCTTGTGTTGTAGTTGAATGTCAAGAGGATCGATGACATCTGTGGGCAATGATGTCTCCCATAGTGCCACCTGAGGATGTCCCTTTTATGGAGAGGGGTGATCTAAGGTACCACTTCCTTTTTTGGAAATAGGTGTTGAAGTCGACAAAAAGGAAGCCTCAACCGATCGAGGGGTTGCTGATATGAATGGTCAGGGACCTGGATGTGATGGGTTTAACATAGGCATGGTGGCGAGGGGTGACTGAAAACTGATGATGGGGATTCAGTGGCCCAAGGTCAGAGTATAATAAGTAGCTTGGCGACAGTCATAACTATTTCTGATGGGGAAATCCATGGAGTCAATACAACTTCCAGGGTGGGTATAAACTGGCTATAAATGTCATGGTGGCCTTTGCATGAGGGTGTGATACTCCAACCAAGGTTGTCCATGGAATGCTACCATGGGACAAAAAATGAATGAGTGGGTTTGGGACGCAGTGCACCATTTGCGGTCTTTGTACACTTACCAAAACAATAAAATAATGGGGTTTGGTTTGTACAAAACACAGAGACGGGTGCCCCAAAACATGAAAGTGTTCACTCAGTGATGACGTGAGGAAGGTGTTTGGCTGAGAGTGGGGGACCCATTGGTTGGTCTCATGTGTGAGTTTTATGAAGTGGATGAAAAAGTATCGCAGATGGGATTATGCTGGTGGAGGTATGGTGGGCCAAACGCGAGGCGTGGTAGTGCACTTTTGATCTTCTTGTGCAACCAGACCGTCTGGGAAAGGGGTTTTAGTACGGTAGAGATTGACCTTATGCATGGTGGGTGGATGGGCATGAGGTGCTTCCTGGACTTAAGTGGTATGGCCATGGTGTCACTTTTGCTGTGATATATGGTCTACTGTGGGTGACGAGCTCCATGGAGGGGAGGCTCTTCCAACCAATGATGATGTTTATCATGTGTAGGGTGAGGTGATGACAAACACGGTCGGATATGTGGAACCTATGGTTGATTTTTGATGGAGAAATGATTTCAGGATATGTAGATTTTCCGGGGACTCTATCACGCTGGGGGTAGAAGGATACCTGCTCTGGAACTTTTAGTGGATGGAGCTATGGATGGTTTGCATGATTTCCTACAAAAATAACTACCTCAAGTGAAAGCATCTTCCTTTTCAAATATCATTGAAAGGCATGAGCTTTAAGAAAGAAGATGACAGAGGGCATACCTGCCGACGCTGAAAAAATATTTTTTTCGGGAGTGCGAATGTATGGGATCACCTCTATTCGTTATGGAGTGCTGATCACAGTGATGCTTTCGGTTCAGAGAATGGACCTTTTGATCTCTCATTATGGTCCTCCAAATTTTTTGAAAAGCGCGATATATAGGTGAATATGGCTCTAATTAAATTCATTTGTACTTGTTGAGTTTTTGAGAGGTCAGAGGCTTTTGCAGAGCAGTTATTGCCGTTGTGGTCAACTTGAGCACTAGGGATTAGTGATCTCATGCCCATGTAACCTCCATGATGTCCTGCACTTTAATTTTTTCAGTATGAGGGTGTCAAGGTCCAGAAAAACTTGGTTTGTATGGATTCTGAGTGATTTTTTTCCCTAGATTGCGCGGGCGATCAGGGCAAGGGTGCACCCTCTATGCGCATTTCCTGGGGATTTGTGCACTTTAAATGCTCTGTTCCCCTTTTTTGGCGTGCCTTAAGTGCGCCTATGAGAAATACAGGCACGCAAAATTCCGAGGAAAAACATTTTTGAGTTTTTTTGCTGATGGGTTCCTGTTTGGATGACAGGTTTTTGTGGAGGGAGTGGGATTGGTCCAAGCTTCGTACTAATTTGGCTATTGATGATGGGGCACGCCATCAGCTGGTGCAATGGGGGCTCCTGAAGTTCACAGAGAACGAGCTTCTTTGGTTGTAGGACCGAATGCTTCGTTACTTGATCCAGCATTGGCACAGGAGGCGCAACATGTTTCTGTTGCGTGGGGCTAACCTGGCAATCCGTCCTCAGATGGATGTATACTTTGTGACCGGGTTACTACCTGATGGTGAGGCGTTTGGAGAGGTTCCAGGAACGTCATTGTGGTGGGGTTCCCCTTATGGAGGGGTGCATCAACATTTCTTCAGTGACAAATTTGGTCGAGCAGTGTGCTCTGGCAGTTATTGTGCGACTCGCAGTGTCGTTGGCTCTACATTAGGAATCTGGCCTGTAGGTTGCAGTCTTGCACCGGTTGAGGTCCTGACATTTATTTGATTTTTCCCATTTCTGCTATGATGAGATGGTGACGGAGCTTAACAAGATCCGTAATGGATAAAATTTGTTTGCGTACGCTAGTATTCTATGCAGCATTATGTACGAGAGGGTAGTGTTGCTAAGACCAGTGGTGACGGTGCCTTCTGGGGGACCCCGAGAGCCTCGTATGAGGAGGTGGGCTCCGGTGATGCCAGAAGGTGGTGGGGGCATGGTGGGGCGTTACTAGAACACCACGACGGAGGCCTGGTTCGAGGTGAACCCCCAGATGTTTCTGCCATTCCCATATGCAGGGATGGACTTCCGAGGGGATCTAGAGATGGGTATCCCTCCTGGTTATGCTTGGGGGCCAACATGTATGCTTTTTATGGTTTCTGCATTTATTTTATTATATATTTTCTTATGTGTTTTGATGGTCACATTGACATATTTTTGGTTTCTCTTGTAGATGTTGGTGAGGTAGGTCACCTCATGTCTCGATTGGTTAGCCATGATCCTCTTCGAAGACCTTGGGGCGGTCGTGGAGGGTCGGGAGGAGATGCTGCTGGGGGACCTGGTGGTGGTGCTGGCCCTTTGGGAGAGGGTAGATTCTCAGCTGTTACCGAGGTTGCGGCCAAGTGAGCCTGTGCCGATGCAGAGGCGGCACATGCTGATGCGGTGGAGGCTTGCAATGCTGAGCTGAATACTCGGGTGTCAATTCTAGAGGATGCCTGGGGTTGAGTGGACCGCTTGACCCAAGGGATGCCTTCTTGAGGTTTTTTGGATAACCTCGAGGAGGTATGGCTGGAGATGGTGATGACTCGGGAGAGGGACTATTGACCTATTTTACGTCGGGTGGTAGTCTCAGTTTTGACAATGGCTCTGGTAGTTGTACCGGGAGCAGTTGTGGGTCTAGGTGCCCCGCCTGAGGGAGCACCTCCCTAGAGTTTACTTGTACACAGGGAAAGCACCCATTATGAGGATGCTTCCCCTATTTTTGACAAATTTTTGTGTATCTTTGGGCTGGTCGATGGGTCAGCGACACTATTTTTTGTACTCAGACATATGCACCATGATATATATATGAGAGACATTTTTTGTGGCTCTATATGTTGTGTCACCTGTTTTGGTTTATGGATGATGTTCTGCTGATGGATATATATGTTTTTGGTTTTTTACGTATGTTGGTTTATTCAGGATGCATTCCAGTTTAGAATATTGTTTGCTATGTGATCAGCTATTTGGTTTTGACTCCTTGGTACATGTGTAAATGTAATATAGTCAAATTGTTTGCTTAATATTTTTGCACATAAATATTTTCTAAACATATGTGAATCTCTTGCATCAAATGTTTGGTTTAACTGCGACACTACTAACTGGGAATCGAGGTAGACATGCATATGGCATATTCCCTGATGGAAGGCATCACACATAAGTCCGATGATGGCATCATATTCTGCCTGATTGTTTGTTTCTGAACTGATGCACACACCGTTTGTGTAGAGTGGTGATCGGTCAAGGTGATAGATGACCTACGTAACTGCTACTAAACTTTGAGACCATCTTGGTTCTCCATCAAAAAATATGAAGTAAGGTTCGGGTTGGTAATTCATGGCGGCACTTTGAGCGCATTTTGTAATAAGCCTTTTGGTCAAAAATTTAAAGTGGCTGGGTTTGTGTACGTTCACTCTAGGGCAGGGCCATCTTGGCCCTTATGGGTAGAACTTCTTAAGGTAAAGGTCGTTGACAGGGTTGTTGAGGTATGTCCCATCCGGTTCCATCAATATGTATGCCCCTTGGAGGAGGCAATGTTTTATGATGTAGGGTCCTTTCCACAACATTTCGAACTTTCTTGGCCCTAAGGCTTCTTTTGCGACATCATAGCAGAGAAATAGTTCTCCCTCAGTGAATGAGTGAGGGTTGATGTGGCAGTCGAATGATGCTTTTACCCTTTTCTTATGGGCCTCGTTGTGTTGCAGTGATTTTTTTCGGCTTCCATCGATGAGCTCTAGTTGTACTAGGTGCTATTCTTGAGGCTGAGTATCGTCAAGGAGTTCGATAGCGGCATACATGTGCGAGATTTTGCAGAAATCAATGCAAAAGTGCAAGGTACCTTGACCTTTTGCGACATAAATAAGGTGGAAATCCTGGGATGTGGGGGTGGCTGTGATCCTATTTCCGATGTGCGATGATACAAATCGTATGTGGTGTATCATGTCCTCGGTGTTCGGTGGGGGAAGAATATCCGTGATTGGAGTTTACATAAGCGTAAGGTTGGGTTCCTTGCTAGGGTGGATGGAAATTATGCTCGATGCAGAGGTGTATGAATGTTTCCATTAGCAGGGATACCTCTGGCTCGTGGTCTTGGCTATTGAAAACAGTGTATGGTACCACTATGCCAACTGAGTATATTGTATGGGAATCAACACTACTCATCATCCCCAATGTGGATGCTTGGAAAGGATCTGTTGTAGAAGAGGTGGTATTCTACTTCCATTTTCGTGTTGTTGGCTTGGGTGTGTCTAACTCTTTGGGGGAGTGTAGACTTAACTTTTTTATTTCCGCTCTTAGCTTGGGGAGATGTGCACATTTAATCATATGGTAAAAGTGTGAACAAATCCAGTAAGAGGTATGCATGATCTTCTCTTGGTTAGAGAGAAGTATCTTTGGCAGAGAAGAGACTATGCGAAAAATGATTGCTAGGGGCTTTAGTTCTTTGCACCGATTGACCTAGTGGTCATTCAGGTCGCATAGTCTGCATGTTATCCTAGGTTTGGCCTGGGTCATGCTAGGTTGGTGTGCCATCCTATTTTTCCCATCATGCCCATGTGGGTGTGGGGTTACTGGCCTAGGGGTGACGTACTTTCTAAATTGCCTGAGGTTATTGTCCCATTTCTTCTCTATTTTATAAATCATATTGATGAGGAGACAAACTTGTGGGATATAAGTGCAACGCTATCCACAGTGATTGCCCTGACACACAGGGAAAAATAGCCTAGATATGGGGGTCCCGTCATGCTCAAATTGTGGTTTAGCAGGGTACCAGCATCGTAACGCTGCTAAATCAGGGCAAATGGTGACCACATGATTGGGCGTTTTGTATAATGCACAATTGGTCTTCTCTGTAGTGAGCGGTTGGGGGTAACTAGGAGTTTCATGATTGGTCGCTTTTTAGCTGACAAGAATAGGATGGATCTACTCGTCATGTATTCTTGGGTTGTCGAAATATTTATGGATTATGAGTCCATGTCATCTTCTTGGGAGAGGCGTACTATAGTTGAGCACAAACTAGCGAGGGCTAACTGGAATCAGGGGATATAGTGACAATTTTCCAGAAGGTGATTGTCGGCGCATAAAGGACATGTGAATTGTGTTGTGCGCAATCCAACATAGTAAACACGTTCTATAGGATACCATCTATGGATGTGTTCTAGAGCTACGCTTTCTTCGAGGAAGTGACCACGTTCATCACACAGTGTGCAACGTATAACAGGGGGGACATGACTAGGTGTCTTTTTGGTGCCCGTCATTCCTCCTGTAGGTACAGGATGATACGAGGTTCATTTCTAACAAACTGGGTGGGGGGATCCTCTTGATAGGATCGCTCGATGGCATGTAAGGCATCCCTATAGTGACCATAATTTCTACAGATAGCTCATGCATGATTGGTACGCAATGCTTTGCCTTTACCTTTGGTGGCAGGTTATTTTTTAAGGGAACGTGGCATCGCGATGTCTGCCTCAGAGCTGAGGAGTGGTTTTAATTTGTCTAGCTCTGGGTAGATATGGGTAGGGTGACCTCTTACGTCACATATGGCACAGAATGGTGATTCCCATTGTATGGCGGGAGTCTCCATCTTCTTTCCTCTCTTCTCAGTTTTCTTAGCCGTAACCACTGGTTTTTGAAATGGGAGTTTCCTTTTCAGGGGTGTTTTTGACTGTTTCTTGAATGGGTGGGGGCTCCTTGGGACTGAGGGGCTTTAACCTTGTGGCAGTGATGTGTGTGGTTCCTGTTCTAGTAGGGGGAATGAGATACCAAACTGGTATTGCAAATGATATGTTTGGTAACACCACTGTTGCCAAAACCTGCTGTGAGATGAAACCAGTTGGGGGGTAGAGGAAAGGAGTTTGGGAAGTGGCGTAGGATAGAGAGGTTGTTGTGGCCAAGGACTCGATGTCGTTGTTGCTTGTGTCCATGTCCTGACTAGCTTCGGTGCTTAATGTGGACATCATGCACACAGGAGCCCTTCTGACATCAGGTGATGACTCAGGTAAAATGGGAGGATCTCCTAGGAATGATCCTAGAATGGATGATGGTTTGAACTAGCTAGGGTCATATTCTTGGTATCGTGAATGGATATCTGAGGATGTATCTACATAGGTTAGAATTACATCAGTATTTTTTAGGGGTCACTTCTCGCTATGCGTCAATTGGTCAATAGTAATGATGTGTTCCTTGTGGGGAAACATCATAATGTGGAAGACGGAGGAGGCTATGGCTAACATGGCATACATATAACTCTAACCAAGGAGTATATTATAGTCCAAGTGAGCGTCGAAGACTTTGATGTCTATATGGACCATCTTTTCGGCTAAGCATACCGGGACATTTTGGTAGAGACTGACAGGGGTTGAAGGACAACCATCGTATGCTCTAAGCGTGATGACTGATGGTTTTAGTTTGGGAGACCCTAACTTATGCTAATTTTTTTTTGACATGATGCACATGGATGCACCCTCTTCAATGACACATTGGTGAATGGTGATATTCTGGACTGAAATTGGTATTTGAAAGGCGACCATCGAAGGAAGCTTGGGGGTGGATTTGTCTAAATCAAAAGCCATTAGTTGCGTATCGGGAGGGTCGATAGCGCCTAATGCAGAAAGAAAGGCTTTCCGTTGTTTTGGGCATGACTGCAATACTTCTAAAGATGAAATAGCAGTGGGAGATTGGGCTAGATCGTCCACAATGCTATAATTATGGGCCGCTTTGGAGTAGTTTCCTGCTCTCCTATTTTGTCCCTTATCCATCTTTGGCAATGGTTCAATAGCCATCTTTGAAATGGTCAAAGGTGCAGTTGGTGCACTGGTACTAGCCCCTGACATGTTGGTGTTTGGTGGGGTTTTATAGTTGCAATTCCGTGTTTGAAAAAACATCTCTTCGCCAGTCGTAGATTTTGTGGCTGTTTTTTCCAGATTCGTCGGGATTTTGTTGCTGAGTGCTAACTGTTCCTTGATTGGGAAAAGGTTCCTGCATCACAGCTATTTTCTGGGAAGGTCCTCCTTGTCCTCAGTTACTCTGTAACTTCTTTAGCTTAGGGAGATCAGGATAGTGCTGAGTATAATGGCCGTACTCACCACAGACCAAACAGGAGTGGTTTGTTCGAAGAGGCGGCCTTTTTCTCTACCATTGAGAATTTCTTGGCTCCTCACTTTGATTCTAGTTAGAGTTGCCTCCAGCCCGAGATCATGGTGGGCGTTGTTGGTTGTTTCCCCCCTGTCCAAGATTCCATTTGGGATTGTTTTTCCTTTTTTATTCACCACGTTAGGAGGGTAGTTCTCCTGGTTATATGATTAGTGTGGTTGGTTTTGGGACGACTGCACAAAGTTCACTTGTGCATTGTTCTGCATAGGAGGGTCTTGTGCTGGAGACTGAGCATAACGTGGTCCCTGGTTTTCACCTAGATGTTGGGGGGAATCTCTTCCGTTAGTATTTCTATCTGTGTACTGGGTCCCCTGAGATGGAGGATAGGGTCCTCTATGGTGATACAACTGCGCCCTATTGGTCAAATTTTGCTGAGGCATATGATGACTTTGAAACTGGGTTGTGGTATGTTCTGGGTAGAACCATACATATAGCCAAGGTTTTGACTGCTGCTGCCTAGGTAACTTTGGGTCAATGACCCAATTAGACCATTTGCAGAGTTCGACGCCCCTGGAAATTCTTTATAAGTTTGCAGGCATGGGGTGTTCGACAGGATATTGTAAATATATCTTGACTGCGTATAAATCAACTCAAGCTATTAGTCTTTACTGATGGCATCCTCTTCTGACATGGGCCTTTGTTGTGCCACATCCTTTGAAATCTTTGTAGTGAGAGTTTTCAGGAACAGGTCTAAAAGTACCCGATCGTCGAGTTTGGATTTACATAAACTACGACACCACTGCCATTTGTGGAGATGGTCTGAGATATGGAAAACGGGGGTTTGCCTAAAGTGTGTCAGTAATTCCATTCCAGAATCATGGTGGATGGGTAACTAAAAATATTTTTAGGAACGCAACAGCGAGGGCGTTAAAGGTTCCATGTGAAGTATAGGGTTGCTCCACGTACCATTTGGCTATTACTCCTGTCAGAGTGCGTTGAAATAGCCTCAATCAAATAGTGTCTTGAATGATATAGTTCGATGAGCACCACAGGTGGAAGATCATGACATGATTACCTTGGTCTTCCGCTTGGTTTCTTTCAAACTTTGGAATATCAGAAGGGATCTTCATGGGCATGGGAGGCCATGTAGGGTTGTGTGCAATGGGGTCGTTCATTAACTTGGTTAAATCTGGTAGATTCAACGAAGCTAAAAAAGGTGACTGTGAGGTTGAAGCCATTGCAACTTGTGAAGACACAAAGTTCTGGTTAGGAAGAGGGTTTGTCTGTGACGCACCCTGCTGCGTATTTGACTGGATTCTCGAATGGGTAGCACTCCTTTACCCCCTAGGGGTTGTGGGAGGAGTGGTATGCGGTGTGGCATTGGGAGACTGACTAGGGTTCCCAAATAACGATTCCCCAATAAAGGATGAACCAATAATGGTGGCAGCATTCTGTCTTTGACGGCTAAATGGCGAAAGACCTGGAACCCCTCCCAGTAATGGGTGGAGTTCCAAAAGATGTCTAGATCGATGAGTTCCCATTGGGTCCATTCTGGTGTCGACTAGGTCTGGTTTTGAAAAAAATTTAGAGGATAGAGTTTATGATCAAAGAAAAATTCCGATCGCATACATAAAACAAAGCGAAAATAAAATAAATTTTCCATTTATATTAATCCTATGTGATCAATCAATGAAAAAATGTGGTTTTTTTTTTTGGGTATGATACTCAAATCCTAGAATACCTATTCATCCTCACACATTCAAATGTAACTGGGCCTTGAGAAGATATCTTGCGAGTGCTGGCACAACGTCCCGTAAGAGTTGGCGATGCCTCGAATCAGCCAAAGAAAATCCACCAAGGTAAGGGTAGAGGATCTAGTGCTTGCCTGCACCATCACCTATACGGAAAGGATGCCCTATATTTGGCCACTAAGTACCACCATCCCACCTGAGCATTCAAGTCTTGGTATTATTCATAAGTCAGCTATCAGTACCAAGTATCAGTCGGGTCAAGTAGCCCCAACTGATACCGCACGCACTATGACTAAGCCTAACCCCCTCTGAAACCGGTCTCTGCCACGCTCGAGATTTCTTTTCCTTGGGATGATAGGTAGATTTAAAGCTCCCTAAACAGTTAAATTCTATGTTTCAAGATGAATACTGATCAAGGTGGCTTATTGGATGCCTACCCCCTTGATCCTAACTTAAACTATAAATTCTTTTGTGGCCCCTGTGGGGAGAATTTAGTGAGTTTTGTTAAGTTAGTTTTAGGTGTCTTTGCTTTGCTTAGTGTGTGGATGTGTGTGAGAAAAAAGTGGACAAGAACATAGTTTGAACGTGTGGATATGCGATAATCATTTTCAAAATCCTCTATTTAAAATATGTTGTATTATTCCTTGCTCAATAGAAAAACATGTGTGAATATGGGCTACTTTCTATTTTCTGTAATGTCCCAAATGGGGAAAATTTTGCTCCATCGGGAACATCTTAGATGTTCCTATTTTTCCACTCCAGGAGTATTAACAATCAACACTGAACTATCTCAGAGATTGGCTGTTGGGGCATTTATTGGATATGCCATCTTCATGAGGAAGAATGAGATCCAGAGGCTACCTGGCCCACTAGCGGACTCTAACAATAGATCTTGTCAAGAGCTAATAATTCCCTTCAAGGAATTTCTGCACCAGCTGCCCATGAGGACGGTGTATAAGGGAGCCCATGTGAAAATAAGGCCATCCAATGCTAGGATGCCTTAGAATATGCCTGGTAAAAACTCCCTGCAAAATATAAGCTCAAATAAATAACCCTAACGGAGTTATTTAGATCTCCCACCAACATGTATATTGAAACAATGCTCAATAAGGGGATCTTCAACAACATTAAAACTCCAATATGAACAGTAGTGAAGAATGCATCATATAATGACAGAAGAGTAAAAATATGATACAAAATGTATAGCAGCAAATATTATACAATATCCTTGAGGAAAATACCTCTCAAGGTGAGTGCAAACCAGCCTCTAAGGAAAATGTACATAGACATGAGAATACACTGCTACATAAAACCCAACTACTCTATAACTGCGCATTCCATAGGGGAAAATGACTGAAAACTAATATATATGGAATGATATGGCATTAAATGCTCAAATAAAGAAGGGGGAGCAAGATCTCAACCCCAGAAAACATTATTTCCTCAATCCTCTAAGGGATTGGCTAAAATACATAAAACCGGAAAATGCCGGAGTTGCAGTGTAGCTGCTACAACTCAATAATAATAAAAAAATGGAGAAGGAAGTATATGCTGCAATAAACAATGAAACCTCCTCCAATGATCTCCAAAATGAAGGGGTTGACCCCCTCACTGAAGAATGCACTCACTAGTGCACAAAATGTGCTCCACCTGTAAAACCTCACTGATAATAACGCTGTAAGAGAAAGGGACTGCGCTAGGCATGAGAGAAACATGTATGGCCTGATGCCAAATCTGCAATCGAAGCTCCAAAATCTCCTTTGCTAATCTCCTAGAGAGAGAGATGGCCTCTCCTCTACAGAACAACTCCGGAAGTGAGATGATGGGAGTCCCTCACTGCAACACCACCACTCCAGCGTCCTCTTGCTGCAAGAATAATGCAGTAGCTACAAATGACTGCCTTGGCCTCATGCCATGATGTGAGGAAGATGAATTACAATCTCTCCATGGCCTCCCATGGAAGAGAAGGGAATTCCTAAACAGGAATCCCTCTTGTGCTAAGTAGCACAAAGTTGAAGAGAGCTTCAACCTCCAAATTCTATCTTCAAGAATAATCTCCACAATAGCTCTCCTTCATCTTTTATGCAAAGCATGCATGGACCCCACTCACATTAGGGTTTCTCTCATTTGAAATTTTCCCTCCACTCCAACTACACAATCTTTTTGTGCAAGCTTCCCCTGTTAGGGTACGTTGTTGACTTTGGTCAACCAAGGTCTAGCTCACTTGCCTTTGGCCCTTTTCACACTTGGGGCTACTAAATTAAGCCACTTAAGTGAATTTTTGCA
Organism: Pinus albicaulis; assembly: GCA_034641835.2. NCBI lineage: Eukaryota > Viridiplantae > Streptophyta > Pinopsida > Pinales > Pinaceae > Pinus > Pinus albicaulis. The sequence continues at coordinate 1,821,040,134 of CM076578.1, forward strand.
CCATAGGAGTGTTTATTAAAATGCTACATGGGTCCTCTCACCCATTTTATTCCTTTTATTAAAATAAACGAAAAATTCATGTCCAAAATAATTTATTGCAAAATTTGGGACATTACATTCCTCCCCTCCCAAAACTTGCTTGTCCTCAAGCAAGAGCAAGGATGAACTACAAAAATTCTTCCACTCAAGGCATGGAGTCTGAAATATCCTCCTGTAGATCCTCCATCCTCAAGCAATCAAGCAAAAATGAGTCACCCTCCAACTAGGCAACTCCTGAAAGTACTCCTCTACCTTGTGCTCATGAGAAATAGGTGGGCTGAATTTATGAACTTGGTAAGCTTCATAGCCTACCCCACACTGTCCTCTTCTCCACTCATGGTGAATGTGGAGTGAAAGCTGAACTTGCGCTGCAATAGTGTTGCCTTCAAGAGGCAAAATGAAGTCTAGATCCCCAAAGGACCTCTCCTCCAACGCTGCAAATCAAGCTGGCCCAAACCATCTCATATGTGATGGGCTGGAATTCATCAACATATGGTATCCAAACAATCATATGGTCCACCTCATGGAAAAATGCATGGCTGAACATGGTGGCCATATCTTCTTTCATACTCCCCTTGGAGCATGTGCTGCAAAAAGAATGGAGATCTTCTTCCCCAAAGGGCACATCCACCCAATGATTCTCTCCCTCCTCATCATACATATGGGGCTAATGCTGATATATGGCTGAAATTAAATGGTATTCATGAGAGACCCAAGCTACCCCATCAACATAAAAACCATGAAGTGCCTCCTCCAAAAATTCAATTCTCCAAATAACTCCTCCCACATGAAGGAAAGAGATGAAGCTTTGGCAATCATGGGCTACCCATTGTTTCTCCTAAAACACACAGCATGCAAAATAGGGAGAATCATACTCCCAATGGGCATCTTCAATTCATTTTCCTCATTCAAAATAGTGCTTCCTCTAAACAGCGTTCCATCAGCAACATATGGAAGCATAAACTTATGAGAGCAAGGAGGTGAAATATGGTCCCATGTATGGAACCAGCGTAGGGCATCATTAGCCTACCTCAATATATGATGCAACAAGTGTATTTTCAGGCACTTTTTTGCTACTACATCCATCTTGTAAGATGTGATCATGAAAAAAAAAAATTTGTGCCAAAGGTGCACACCAAACTATGTGGCTTTCCCCCACAAACCACCCATAAGATGGCCATCTTTCTTGCTGCAATAGACCATAAGTATAGCTGAACATAATGTGAAATAAGGAAGGATCATCCTTGATATAACATGCTGATCATAATAATAAGAGAGCATAAGACATAATAAAAATGGTTACCTCCCTCATCATGTACTCTGGCCTTTGAGCTGAAATGGCTCCAATGAAAAGTCCCCCTTACTGCAACATAGTAGGGGAGTGGTTGTGCCAACCATCTCATCATCTCTTGGGATATGCATCTTTCCATATTCTGATATGAAACCATTAAGATTCCCTCCCAAGTGGACTCCTCCATCAATGAAGAATATGCATGAGAATGAAAGAAGAACCCAAAATTTCTGCATGTAGATTCCTCTTCTTCTGCTTGTGAAACCAAGCCAAGAGAGTCAAAATGTAGTAGGAGTGCTCTCCTCCATTAATACTTCATGCTCATAACATACATGCCTCCAAATTATATCACTTGTGAAGTGTTTTGAAGGACACTCCAACAAGTAACTCAAGCCCTCAAGTGACAGCGCTGCTAGCCTTTGGAGTAGGGCCACTGTCATCTCAAAGCTCCCATATTTGACATGGATCTTGTCAAAGACTCCTTCATCATGTTGCTACAAATGTAGTGCTACTCCCATGAAGAAGGTGCTACTTGGAATCTAAGATCAAAGATAAATACTCTTGCACTATGCTAGTGCCTCCTCTTGCACTATGTTAATGCCTCCTCTTGCTCCCGCAACATGCAACAAAATCTAAGAAACAATAATGTTTGCTTCTCCCTCATACTTCCACCATACCAAATCTGAAATGGGAACATAATGAGTGGAAAGAGAAATGCCACTCCATCATGGTGCACCCATACTCTCCCCTTGTCCATCAAGAGCAATAAGAGTGAAATGATCCTGGGACCTATGGGTTATGGATCCTCCACATTTCCGCTGGGCACACATCATCCATCAAGATCTACTCTCTGGTGTAAGTATCCTGCCACTTGGTACCTCTTCATAAGAGCTACCATTGTCCCAAAACATATTTCTCCTTTTGCATTTCATGGGAAATTGAAATGCAATCTCCTCCATGGTTCATATCTCAAACCCCAACCTCATGTGTAGTGCATGACTCATCAAGGGTGTCTGAGAATAATGGCACAATGCAGTGAAAGTACGCTCCTCAAGACAATCAACATGCAAAAATGTACAATCCTCCATGATAGATGAAAACCCATGCATACCTTGGAGAGATCTGGAAGAATCTTGCTGCAAGAGTCTCTTCCTCAAGTGTGCTGGTTGCCTCAATAACTGAAGGTGGGGGCTGCTCCTCCATGAATGTAACAGTGCTGGCATGTGCCTCTGGTGGTGAGGGATCCTCCCTCCTTTGGCCAAATATTCTGATCAAGATCTTGATAAAAATCAGCAAGAGTAGAAACCCTTGCACTCCTCCATGGCTGAACCACCAAGTTCTTTCCTCTTTCTGCTGAACAAGTGTAAAGAAGATAGAGCCTCTTGGAAGAATCTAGGGTTTGTTCCATATTCAGCAGATATTCACTTAGAATTCGAATTTCCAAGTGTTCTCCATGCTTCTACTCTGCTCCTTTGTGAGAATATGAAGTGCATGGTCCTTCCTCTTCTCCTTCTTCTATCTCCTCAACCTCCTTGGAGAGGTTGTTGCTGGACCCAAAACTGATGAGATTGATCTCATCTTCTGTGTCATATCTAACCTCTTCTTCTCTGGAATTCGAACTTCATAGGCTGAGCCAAGTTCGAAGCTCTGATACCACTGTAATGTCCCAAATGGGGAAAATTTTACTCCATCAGGAACATCTTAGATGTTCCTATTTTTCCACTCCGGGAGTATTAACAATCAACACTGAACTATCTTAGAGATTTACTACTGAGGAATTTACTTGATATGTCATCTTCATGAGGAAGAATGAGATCCAGAGGCTACCTGGCCCACTAGCAGACTTTGACAATAGAACTTATCAAGAGCTAATAATTCCCTTCAAGGAATTTCTGCACCAGCTGCACATGAGGACGCTGTATAACGAAGCCCATATGAAAATAAGGCCATCCAATGCTAGGATGCCTTAGAATATTCCTGGTACAAACTCCCTATAGAATATAAGCTCAAAGAAATAACCCTAAGGGGGTTATTTAGATCTCCCACCAACATGTATATTGAAACAATTCTCAATAAGGGGATCTTCAACAACATTGAAACTCCAATATGAACAGTAGTGAAGAATGCATCATATAATGACAGAAGAGTAAAAATCTGATGAAAAATGTATAGCAGCAAATATTATACAAGATCCTTGAGGAAAAGACCTCTCAAGGTGAGTGCAAACCAGCCTCTAAGGAAAATGTACATAGACATGAGAATACACTGCTGCATAAAACCCAGCTACTCTATAACTGTGCACTCCATAGGGGAAAATGACTGCAAACTGATATATATGAAATGATATGACATTACATGCTCAAATAAAGAAGGGGGAGCAAGATCTCAACCCCAGAAAACATTATTGCCTCAATCCTCTAAGGGATTGGCTAAAATACATAAAACCGGAAAATGCCGGAGTTGCAGTGTAGCTGCTACAACTCAATAATAATACAAAAATGGAGAAGGAAGTAGATGCTGCAATAAAAAATGAAACCTCCTCCAATGATCTCAAAAATGAAGGGGCTGATCCCCTCACTGAATAATGCACTCACTAGTGCACAAAATGTGCTCCACCTGCAAACCCTCACTGATAATAACGTTGCAAGAGAAAGGGACTACGCTGGGCATGAGAGAAACATGTATGGCATGATGCCAAATCTACAATAGAAGCTCTAGAATCTCCTTTTTTTATCTCCTAGAGAGAGAGATGGCCTCTCCTCTAGAGAACAACTTCAGAAGTGAGATGATGGGAGTCCCTCACTGCAACACCAGCACTCCAGCGTCCTCTTGCTGCAAGAATAACACAGTAGCTGCAAATGAATGCCTTGGCCTTATGCAATGATGTGAGGAAGATGAAGTACAATCTCTCCATGTCCTCCCATAGAAGAGAAGGGCATTCGTAAACAAGAATCCCTCTTGTGCTAAGCAGCACAAAGTTGAAGAGAGCTTCAACCTCCAAATTCTATCTTCAAGAATAATCTCCACAATAGCTCTCCTTCATCTTTTATGCAAAGCATGCATGGACCCCACTCACATTAGGGTTTCTCTCATTTGAAATTTTCCCTCCACTCCAACTACGCAATCTTCTTGTGCAAGCTTCCCCTCTTAGGGTACATTGTTGACTTTAGTCAACCAAGGTCTAGCTCACTTGCCTTTGGCCCTTTTCACACTTGGGGCTGCTAACTTAAGCCACTTAAATGACTTTTTGCACCATAGGAGTGTTTATTAAAATGCTACATGGGTTCTCTCACCCATTTTATTGCTTTTATTAAAATAAAGGAAAAATTAATGTCCCAAATACTCTATTGCAAAATTTGGGACATTACATTTTCCTAGTTAATCTATGTGATCAACTAGAGGAAGACAGTGAGTTGTGAATAGAGAGCGTTCATATGCTTTTCTAGGATCACCGAAGGGTGCAAAGGTAGCAGAGATTACTTGCTCTTCTATCAACAATTCAATCTTTGTCTCGGATTACTAGTGCAAAAATTGAACTAAACTAATAACTTTTACACTAGAAAAAAGAAACTAGCTAAGTATGCGTGGACTTGGGCCAATTAATTTGGCTAATTATCTAGGTGTGTTGGTACCTAAATTTTAAGAACATAAAATTTTTTCAGAATGCAAGTTAATTTTCCCCCCTATTTAAACTATGTGTGAACTTTGCAAAAATCAACTTGAAATAAAACTGACACTAAGCCTACAAAAAGTGGCTAAGATTAAGCTTTAGCAAGTTATGGGGTACCTCAATGAGTGCTGGCAGCTGTATTATGGGCTGCCAAGCACTTTACAAGCAACAAAAGATAGAAATATGCGAGAAGTTTCTCATTCTGTCTTTTGCATTCAAAAGGTTGAAATGGGCGCAATGTCTATGCGTATGTGGGAGGGAAAAACACGCAAATTCCTACAAAAGTAATTTTTGAAGTTGTTTTGCTTCAGTCTGTCACTTGGGATGAACTAGGGACTGCAAGAGAAAAAAGGGGGAGATTCAGCCCCACTCCACAGCACAGACAGAGGTCTTTGCAAAAAGGCAGAACCACAGAAACTTGGAAATAAACGTTAGTGGAGTCGCCAATCGTGTGTTAGTGTGTTTGGTGCACGCATGTACAAAATCACACCAACTTAAGGGGTGTGATTTACCCTCTTAAGCTATTGGTCACAGGCAGAAAAATAAGTGGAGTCAAGTAAGTTAGTGGAACATGCTAGAACATAAACATACTAGATAGAGAAATAACATGCATATTCAAACTAAAACTAAACCAAAACTAAAATAGATAAAACAAAATCTCTAAATAGAGTAAAAGAACTTCAATAATCCAAACGGTGGCTCTTTCAGCCCCTCTTATTAAGTGCTGGTAGGAAATGAGGATGAAACTTTAACCCACTTACCAAGGGGCCCTTAGAACTTGGGTTCTAAGTCCCGATGCAAGGATGTCTTTACTTTAAAGTGTTGGGGTCCTGTGATTTGGCTGATTGGAAAACCAAATGACAAGGCAACATTCAAACCAAGCTTTGGAGCTGTAGGACCTAGCCTTCTTAGTCTCAGAGAGGGATCTCTCAATTGTTTGCAAATATGTGAGCTTGTTTGCTTTTAAGGGTTGATTTTAGGCTAGTTATGAAGCATGAGTTTTTTTGTTTTGTTGGTTGGACATAGATGATCTAGGCAGCATAGATAGAGTGTGGAAATCTACAAGCCATTGGGCAATGGAGTCATGTGGAAGTCTAAACAGTTCTGATTGATGAATTTGGGGAACCAAAGAGAAAATCTAAATTAGTCAATGGATCTGTGGGATCATATAGGTGGGATGAGATGAACATCAAGGATTTGGAAGGAAAAGTAGAGCTTTAAGGGCTGTTAAGACTCCTTAATTGTGTATAATTTTCGACGAAGGGACTTGCAACACTATCTAAACATAAAGAAATATTAAATAGCCAGGGCTAACCATGAATCCTACCAACATACTTTATGCAGATAACATATAGAAAATAGACTTTTAAGTAAGACAAAGAAAGAGAGGAACACTCTGTTTCTTCTAATTGTTTCACTTAAAGGAGTTAGAAAACATATAAGAAACACAAATAATTACATTCATAAAAGGGGGAACACCCAGGAATCTAAGACCACAATTATAAGGACCTTCAAATATGACTATCTCAGCAAGAAACAGAGGGTAAGATCAGAACAAATCCTCAATGCCAAGCTGCAGACAACAACGTTTGAAGGATTTTTTCAGAAATAGATTTCAAGAGGCAGCAAGCAGGCAGGGAAAACCATAATTCGACCTTGACACCAAGTATTTGGACTATTCTGAGATGAAAAAACTTAAGGGTTTAAAATCAGTCAAGCTACTCAATAAAACCTTCAGCAGATGAAACATAGAGGCAGTGAATAGTAAACAGGCATAAGGTGCTTCTAGGAGACATTTCTTAGCCTAAGATTTTTACTCTACTGCAAGCAAAGCATAATGGAACAAAGCGAAAAACAGGAAATAAAATTAACGAATAGAGAGTACTTCACCAAAACCAGGCTCAAGGATCCAATGATCTAGCCTCCTTCATCAATAGAAAAGCAAAGACATCCACACTTCTTCAAAACATCAATCCTTCTTCAAAGTAGTAGTCTATGTATTACTTCAGAATTCATCAAATGCCAACTTTTACAATGAGAGTTCGAATAGGATTTATAGGTGAATGGGGAGGATAGGTGACAGAGATGGTCTTAATGGTTAATTAAAACAGAGGAGAAAAGCATCTGAATGCCCATTCTGTGTCATAAATATTACATTAATTTCTTGCCCATTCTAGTAGTTCTTGTAGACTTTGAGACCTAATTTACAGGCTGGTAATAACTCCAAAGAGTGTCTTTGTGGAGAAGTCTTCTGGATGCTGCAGTCTTGTCTTTTCTTCTGGTACAAGTAACGTGGAAAATATGGGTTTTGAGACAACCCATACCTTTACAATAACTACCTTAACAGTTTAAAGAGGTTCTGTCAGCATAATAACTGTCAAGGTGTCTTTAGTCCTGGGAGGAATAAATAGCTTCACTGATGTGTCATTCAAAGCTCTCCTTTGTTGATTTGTCCGTATTTTTCATTTAACATGGATTTGGCTTTAACTATGTTTTTATCTTTGATCTGCGGGTTAATCTTTTAATCTTCATACTTTGTGCTTTAATCCTTTTACACTGATCTTCACTGTTTGGTCTTCATCTTATTGCTGTGTATAGGTGGCTTGCGCTGGAGGGCTCACTGTGTCACCAATTCCCATGACATATTGGTTAAAACTTGAATTTTCGGCCCTTTATGTCCCTTTCTGGACTGAATTCGGCCACAAAGGATCGTCATCCTCGGCCTCTGCAACTATATTTGCTGTGGAACGGATTTTTATTTTGGAACTGTCATTAAACCTGCAAACAACACAAAACAATTATAAAATCCAGCGTTTGTGGTTTTAACTATTTTACAGAGGCTCGGGGGTAGTGGAAGAGCAGTGTAGAGGAGGTGGAACACAGGCGGAGGTTTAGAATTTTCATTGGTGAGAAGAATGGAAAAGCGGTATTGGAAAACCGACAACAGTTTTCGCGTGAGGTGAAGGCGGTTAGCGGTTTGGGACCGATCGAACACGATACGGTCTGGTGGCTGGCACGTGTCCCCTGCAAAACCACCTATTTCACATTCAAAATGCTCAACGGGGAGGTTTGGACGAGTTTGTGTGCGATAAAATCCTGGCCGTCCGATCTGCGTGGAGACGTGCAGATCGACGGTCAGCGCGCCACGCGATACGACACCAAGGCATGGGGAGAGGATAGAGTGGGGCCAGGGCGTGACGAGTTCTGGGCCATTAGATCTGGGGGGGGGGGGAAATCAATGGTTGAGATTAACTGCGGGGGGACTGGGGGGTACGGAAGGATCTCGTCGGTGGGGTGCCTCCGCAGTGAATGGGGAAATACTGGCTGTCAGATTGGGAGAAAATCAACGGTCGAGACTAACTGTGGGGGGACTGGGGAGTACGGGCCACTTTGGTCAGATTCCCCCGAAGTGAACCTACGTAATTTATCTGGGAGGAATGGATGGTCCAGATTGAATTGGGATATCGTATTTTAAAGATGGCGTATGAGGGGTCAAGGGGATGGCGAAGTTGCGAGGAAGCGAGGGCCGTTAGATCTTGACGATCAATGGCGGAGATTAAATCGGAGAATGGTAGGAAGAAGGGGCTTGGACGGGAGGAATGCGATAATGCAATGGCTGATTGAGTGCGGACTGTTCGATCTTGGGAGATCAAAGGTGGAGATTTCATCGGCAGAGGATGGAAGTGGGATTGGGAATCATCGAAGTGCGATGCGCCGATGGAGCGCGGACCATCCGATCTAAAATGAGATAAACGATGGAGATTTACTTGGGGGATCGACCATCGGCAGAGAAAAGGAGTGCGAGCGTGACCCTTTGCGGTTTGCGATGGAGCACGGACCGTCAGATGGTTGCGATCAACGGCTGAGATCTGCTCGAGGGATCGACCATCGATGGAAAAAATGCAAGGGGAAAGACGAAACGGGGAACTGCGATGACCGATAGCTGATGGGTTTAGCGCTCAGTCGCAGAGCTAGGTTACATGAAGAAAAGGGGCTGAGGGCTTAAGCCAAAAAGTGCTTAAGGCCCAATGTTTGAAAAGGATCGTAAAAGGCCAAAAAATGAGGTTTTTTAACCTTTTTAGGGGTTCCGATAGGATAAAAAGGGTGGATTTAAACCATATGAAGGGGATCTAAAACCAGAATAAAGGGATTCAATGAGGTTTAAAGGGGATTTGATGGGGAATGAAGGGTAAATGAAAGTCATAGAGGGGAAAAAGGGGTAGTGGTAGAAATGGAGGCTTGAAACAGTCTTTTTGAATCAGCAGGGCTTCTTTAAGGATTTTAAGCGAAGTTTATCAATGGAGTGGATCCTTTTGGATAACGGACACAGTGAGATTTCAAAAACTCACGAGTTTTTCACAAAAGCTTGTTTTTTAGAAATCTAGGGACTAATCTAGCCATCATTAGGTATAGCAGAATTATAGATGGCTAACAGTGGCTCCACTTGGGGAGGACAACTGTCCTTTTAGGTGCCCAAAACCTCAGTTTATCAATCTCTGGCTTTTAGCAGGCCAATGCCTCATCCATTGGGAAAAATTTCTTTGTTTTCTTGTTGATTTTATTTGCATTTTGACAATTCTTTAATGACCTGCAGCATGAAAACTCTTTAAGACAATACCTCTACCTACCTAAAACTACTTGCCCCAGCGTTTTCTTCTCTTGAGTGCACTTGGACTGGCATCTCTTTTACATATATATATATTTTTTTGAAAACAGGAAGATAAAACTATCTAATGCTACCCTTATTTCTTCCAAGAGTCCAGATTGAACAGTTGGACTCAAAAAATTCTCTACCTAATCTACTATATGTCAAGATTAAGCTATTTGACAGATCTATATTCTCTACATTCTGAAACAGAAATTTAAACACAGAAAAACCAGGATTAAACTATCTGATTTGCTGTAAGACTATGGTATAAAAATAGGCTGCACATAGACTGAAATTTACAGAAAATTAAAACAAAACTATAAAGGCTTAAGATCTGAAAATTACAAGCATCCTTCTTTCTTTCTTTAGCTCTGGTTTTGATCTTTTTAGAGATTTTTTTTTCTTCTTTACCTGGTTCAAGTTTTTAGCATGTTGGAACCATTCTTTTCTATCCTAATCTAATCTACTGATAAGCCAAGATTAAACAGTTTGGAAAATATTCTTCACTAACCTATCAGCAGTAAATTGAAATCTATCAAGTCATGATTAGGCTGTATGACTAAATAGTAATGCTCTTTCAAGTAGTGGCATTTAGGCTTGTACACTTTCAGATTTTTCTCTTTTTTGGTATGGGGCTGTACCTTTCTTCTTTTCATCTGCCCTCTTTTCTCTTTTCTATTGTTTTCTGTATTTTTTCATTTTTCTCATGCAATGGTATGTACAATGGATAAAAACTCTAAAACTAAGATTCTTGACAGAAATAGTGTTTGAGCATCCTGCCATTGTCAGGACCTCCAAACACCTCTTCTCCATTCAACTCCTACAAAAAAATGCATTGTGGCCCCTTATGGAATGAATAATGTAGGGCCCCTTCCACAGATTTTCAAATTTACCATGTTTCCCTTTCTCTTCCCTTTTGGAATCCCATTTTAGAACCACATTTCCAATTTGGAAGTCATTTGCTTTGGTCCTTCTATCAAATAATTTCTTGATTCCTTCTTGGACTACTTGTGTCCTTTTATATACTTCCTCTCTTGACTGTTGCAAATGAATGGTCTGATTGATCCTCCTTTGCATATCATTTTCTTCAGCTTGGACCTCTTGAAAGAGTTTCATGACTGGGACTCCTAGAGATGTTGGGAAGACTACATCCATGCCATAAACCAACTGATAGGGAGACATGCCGATGGACCTTTTAGTAGTCAATCTATCAGCCCATAAGGCATGGACAAGCTTACTATGCCAAGATTTCTGATTCTGTTCCAACAAATTTTTTATGATATTAACCAGGCTTTTGTTGGAGGATTCAGCTAGATCGTTTCCTTGGGGGTAGTAGGCGGTGGAATGGCCTAATGTGATCTGATATTTATGGTAGCAATCTACCATCCTCTTGGACCTGAAGGCAGCAACATTGTCTGTGATTATTTTCCTGGGGCAACCAAATCTGGATAGTATGTTGGTTTCAAGGAATTTGATGATGTCAGAGTCAGTAGCATTCCTAGTGGGTATGGCCTCTATCCATTTGGTAAAATAATCAGTGACTGTGAGGATCCATTTATGTTGGGCTGAGGATGATGGGTGAATTTCCCCAATGAAGTCCAAACCCCATTGTTGAAAGGGAGCCTCAACACTGATAGGTTGCAAAGGTAGTGGTAATAGTTTTCTCCTGCCATCAAAGATTTGGCACTTGTGGCAGGACATAACTAACTTATGGGTGTCTAGGAAGAGGGTGGGCCAATAGTATCCAGACCTAAGGATCTTTTTTGCTGTGGTCTTCCAGTTAAGATGTCCTCCACATTCTCCCTCATGTAGCTCATGCATGATTTTTCCTGCATCAACCTCAAGTAAACATTTAAGTAAAATCCCCACAACATTTTTCCAATACAAAACTCCATATAATATACAATAATTTAAAGCCTTCTGTTTGAAAAATCTAGTTTTTGTTTTTGACAAAGAAGGAGGAGCATTCAGATAAAGCAACACATATATGATATCAACATACCAAGGAGAGTTCATGAATTTTTCTTCGATGAATGGTGCTGTGCATTCTTCTATCTTTTCCAAAGCATCAACCATGTTCATATATAAAGCTTAGAAGTTTGACTCATCCATTAGTTTTTCTAATCCCTGCCCTTTGATGAGTTTGGTGGGCCTGATCTCTAAGTCATATTATAGAATAGTGGCAATCCATTTTCCCCTTTTACCATTAGGGTCCTGACTTAGAATATATTTGACTACAGTGTGTGGCACAAAGGCAATGATATGTGAATGTAAAATGTACACTCTAAAGTCTTTTAATGCTTTTACCAATGCTAAGGCTTGCTTCTCCATGATATTATATTTGAGTGGAGCATCTCTCAAAGCTCTATTGAAGAAGGTTATTGGTTGTGCCTACCCCATGCTATTCTTTTGCAATAATACTGCAGCTATGGTATGTTCAGATGCAAAAGAGAAGATATACAAATCTTTGGTGAAATCGTGACTAATGAGAACATGTGTTTGAGTGAGGGCTTGTTTTACCAGTTCAAATGATTGTTTAGCTTGCATTGTCCATTTAACACCTACTTCTTTCCTAATCATATTAGTGATATTCCTTAATAGCTCAACAAGGTTAGGGATGAACCTACTTAAAAATTTTATCTTCCCAATGAAAGATTGCAATTCTTTTAGGTTTCTTGGGTGGATGATATTTAATATGCCATCAATCCTTTTAGGGTCTACTTTGATCCCTTTTTCAAAAATTATGTGAACAAGAAGATTTCCTTCCTGGAGACCAAAGAGTGTCTTTTTGGGATTCAAAGATAAGCCATATTTCCTACATTTCTCAAAAACGTTTCTTAAATGAATCATGTGTTCTTCATTAGTTTTAGAGAAAACAGTAATGTCATCAAGGTAAATGATTATAAAATAGCCTATTTCTTCTGAGAAGGCTATTTCCATGGCCCTTTGGAAGGTGGCCCCTGCATTTATTAAACCAAATGGAATTTTTACATACATGAATGTACCCCAAGGTGTAGTAAAAGCAGTTTTATGTTGATCACTTGGGAGAACCAAAACCTGATTGTAACCTGAGAACCCATCCAACAATGATATTCTTTTAGACCCAACCACCTTTTGGAGTATGTGATCCATATTCGGCAGGGGGTAATTATCTTTCAGGGAGGCTCCATTTAGATTCCTAAAGTCAATACACAGCCTGATTTCTTCCTAACAGATACTAGGTTGGAAACCCATTTTGAATATCTGAGAGGAATTATGATCCCGACGTCATACATTTTCCTAATCTCTTTCTCTACTGAAGGTAATAAAAGGGGGTTTATCCTTCTTATTTTCTGTTTGAAAGGCTTCTGATTTTCCTTAAGAGGGATTTTATGTTGGATGATGCTAGTATCATAAGATTTCAAATCTTTGCAGTCCCATGCAAACACATCTACGAATTATTTGAAAAGTGCTATGTAATGCTGTTTGACATGAGCTGGGAGGGTGCTATATAGCTTGATTATTTTGGGTTTAGTGGGGCTGCCTATGTTATGTTCCTCAATGTTAGTTTCCATAGGCTCTGTTTTCGGTTCTTTGGCCACGTCATTGAAACCGAATAGTTGTTTTAATGGTGTAAGGCCTTTTGGTATAGTATCACGTTTACATTGTAAAACTTCAAGGTCCTTTTGGTCTGGGTTGTCAAATAAATCTACTTTAATAAGGTGCTCAAACTGATTTGTATCAACAGAAAGGGAGGGCTCTATTTCAGGGGTTTGTTCCTCATTGCAACAATCCTTTTCATGGCTGGAACTTGGTGTTGTTGTGGAAAATTCATTCCTTGATTGCAAGAAATCATTTATGTGTTTATAATTTTCAAACACTTGCCAATAATCTTCATTTTCAGGCACTGGTCGTCTGTTTTTCACCTTTATATTGAATTTTTCATTTATCTGTGGTACTTGGAAATTGCTGGCAACAAAGGAAAGTTCATTAGCTAGATGATTTTGAGCTCTTGGTACGAAAAGAAGTTCATATTTCTCAAAGGTCTTAATGAGATCAAGGGCAGCATTTCTATATTCTCTAAGTTTGGGGTTTTTGGCTGAATATTCCCCTTTGATTTGTCTGATGACTAAATCAGAATCCCCTTGGACTGATATCCTCTTAACCTCTAAGTCTTTGAGAAAATGTAAGCCGAGGATGAGGGCTTCATATTTTGGAATGTTATTTGTGCATGGGAAATCTAGTTTATAGGAGTATCCCTTGTTTTTTTTATTTATCCATATACCAGCCCCTAAACTGGCCTGGCTACAAGAGCCATCAAAGCTCATTTTCCAAAGTGTTTCTATCTCATTCTCTTTTTCTTTTTGCTGCCCAAGGCTTCTGAGATTTGGGGCATTTTGTGGTTGAGTGAGAGGAAAATTTAAATGTTTTGGTGTACTAATTTCTTGCTTATTTTCCTTTTCTTGTTGGGTGATTTCATCTTCATTGAATAAGATAAAGGAATCTAAGTCTGAATGTATGGAATAGACATGAGTGTTGTTGGATTTTTCCTTGCTGCTCACCATGTATTTCATGAGGGATTCCCTATATAATATTCTGGTTTGACTAAACACCGGTATGGTGGCATAGGACATATCCATTTGAAGGCTCCCCTGAATTTTGGCTCCCCATGACCTAGAAAAAAACATGGTATATTTTGGGGGAATGTCAGCTACCACTATATCCATCACTAGGCTTTTAGCAGGAATTTGTGACAGGTTAACACACAAATCTTTGATTAAGCCCAATCATTTGACCCTTCTTGAATCAAAAGAGTATAAGTATTTATATGGTCTAATAATTTCTAAGCCTAGGCTTTCCATTACTGCTTTGGGCATAAGGTTATGTGATGCTCCGAAGTCTAGCATGGCATTGTGTAGGATCTTATCATGTATGTTTAGACTAACATAAAAGGGAGGAACAGTCCCTTCTTGGTATTTTCCTTCAATTTTAGGACCAAACAATAGTTATGGTTTGTCATCCATCAAGTTTAAAGTATCAGCATCGATGTTTATATTCAGAGCTTTCAAAACTTTATTTTTGTACACTTCTTGAGTTATCAGTTCAGCTAGAGGCATGCTAATTTTGATCTTGGAAATTTCACCTTCGAGGCTGAAAGGAAGTGTTGTTTTCGACATATTCACATCTGTTTTTTCGCTTATGTTTCTTTCAGCAATTTTGGCTAGTTGAGTTTTATTAGGACTGTTAATTGGGACTATTTTGGTAGGGCCACTAGCAGAAGTACTATGGAAACTTTTCTCAACACTTGGTTGGCTGTTTTTGTCTTTGTTTGGATCAGTTTTCTTGGCTAGGGTGTTGGTACAATTTGCTGATTTTTTAGGCTGATTTTCTGAGGTTTTCCCAACAGCAGTATTAGTGTTCTTGTTGTTAGAAACTTCTGGGTTCCCTTTTCTTCTGAGATCATATTGTCTGTGAACTTCCATAATTGCGTTTTTGAACCCCAACCTATAATCTTCAGACTCTTCATGATTGTGTTTATTTTGTTCTGATGAGAAAAATCCCTGTTCTTCCTCAGTGAGGAAGATATCATCTCCGTCATCAGATCCTATCAAGTTCACAGAATTTTCTTCTAGCCCAACAATTTCCCCTTCATCCTCTTGTTCTACATAGTTTTGTTGAAAGGGAGGATTAATTTGTTGGTCATTGTCTCTATGCCTATCTTGATAGAGATCTCTTCTGATATTTGAATTTATATTTTTGTTTTGAGGGTTGGTTTGGTTTTCTCTAGGAGGGGTTCTTTCATTTAAATTGATATTTTCTAGCATTCTTTCCATTACCCTTACTAGGTTTCCGATTTTGGCATCAGATGAAGAAGTAGATGCCACAGTTTCATCTTTATATGTGACTCTTTTCTCCATTCTCAACCTAGCTCTCTTCTCAATCAGATTTGCTTCCACACTAAGAGCTCCCTTCTGCATGTCTTCTAAAGTTAAGGGATCCCTTTCTCTCAGTTGATAGGCCATTTTGGGATCATATCCTTCAGGGAATTTGGCCAAAGCTAAGCCTTGTGGAGGTTTCATATCTGGGGGTAGTGCGTTATAAACATTATTGAATCTAGTGCAATAATCTTGAACACTTTCCCCAGTGTTTCTCTTAAGGTTGTTGTAATCTGAAAGTATTTGGAGAGGGTTCTTTTTAATTTTCTATTTGTTAGTGAATGTTTGAAATAAAGAAGAGAGATCATGTATGCTATGGGGAGTTAGGCCTTTGAACCATTTTTTGGCTTCTCCTCCCAATATTTGGGCAAAAATTCTCATTTTGATGGTCTCATATTATATTTCCATATAATCAAAGGCATTGCTCATCTTGTCTACATGATGTTGAGAAGTAGTGGGTTCATTTCCGGTGAAATGGGGAATTTTGGATTGGTAATCATTGGGTAAGGGAACCAGAGGTTGTGGTAACACTAGTGGGGCATACCATGTTGCAATGATAGGAAAAAGTGGGGGATTTACAAGAGGCGGATTTACAAGAGGGAAAGTGGGCTGAGTTGGGTGCTTTGAACAATGTATGTGTGTATAGGAGTGGAAGAAACACTTGGGCTAGCAAACTGATGATGATCAGATCTGTTATGGAAGGAGATGAAATGATGGAGAAGATGAGAGTCAGGTGGAGCAGAAGGTGAAGCTTCTCTGCTAAAGCTTTTTTGTAAATATGTGGTTTCAAAATCAGCTTGGTTTAAATCACTTTGAGACTTATTTCTAAATAGGTTCTTTGTGTGAGGTAAGTGAAAGTGAGGATCTTTCAAGACTATGAGATTTTCAGGGACAGATCTTGTTCTTGGGATGGTCCTATCAGTAGTTGGTTTTCCAGATCTAGAAGTTTTCCAAAAAAATATTTCTGGATTATCAACTATGGTGGGAGGATTAAGATCTAGATGGGATCTAGTATTGACCTTATGTGAAGCCAGATTTCAATTCCCAAAATTTAGAGAGGCTGAGCTTTTTAGGAATGTTTTCCTCTCACAGTGATTTCTATAATAGGGGACCATGTTTCTAAACTTCCTCAGGGTTGGTTAACAAAATCTTAGGGAAATACAGAGGTCTAGAGAGGTAATAGGCCTACTGGGGCTAGTGGAGTCGCCAGGTGCAAATTTTTAGCTTTTTTAAAGTAAAATGTTTATGGTCCACCACCAGTGTTTATTATGAAACCAATCTGAATTTTTTTTGGGGTTTTATTAGTTTTTTTATTTTGAAAGACTAATGAATCTAAAAGAGCTTGCTAGGCCATTATGTACTAAGAGGTCCCACCATGATTGCCAAAATTTTGGGGTCATATGATTTGGCTGATTGGCAAACCAAATGACAAGGCAACATTCAAACCAAGCTTTAGAGCTCTAGGACCTAGCCTTCCTAGTCTCAGAGAGGGATCTCTCAATTGTTTGCAAAGATGTGAGCTTGTTTTCTTTTAAGGGTTGATTTTAGGCTAGTTATGAAGCATGAGTTTGTTTTTTTTGTTGGTTGGACATAGATGATCTAGGAAGCATAGATAGAGTGTGGAAATCTACAAGCCATTGGGCAATGGAGTCATGTGGAAGTCTAAACAGTTCCGATTGATGAATTTGGGGAACCAAAGGGAAAATATAACTTAGTCAATGGATCTGTGGGATCATATAGGTGGGATGATATGAACATCAAGGATTTGGAAGGAAAAGTAGAGCTTTAAGGGCTATTAAGACTCCTTAATCATGTATACTTTTCAATGAAGGGACTTGCAACACTATCTAAACATAAAGAAATATTCAATAGCTAGGGCTAACCATGAATCCTACCAACATAATTTATGAAGATAACTTATACAAGACAGAATTTTAAGTAAGACAAAGAAGGAGAGGAACACTCTGTTTCTTCTAATTGTTTCACTTAAAGGAGTTAGAAAACATATAAGAAACACAACTAATTGCATTTATAAAAGGGGGAACACCCAGGAATCTAAGACTACAATTATAAGGACCATCAAATATGACTATCTCAACAAGAAAAAGAGGGTAAGATCAGAACAAATCCTCTCTTCCAAGCTGCAGACAAGAACGTTTGAAGGATGTTTTTAGAAATAGCTTTCAAGAGGCAGCAAGCAGGCAGGGCAAACCATAATTCGACCTTGACAACAACTATTTGGAATATTCTGAGATGAAAAAACTAAGGGTTTAAAAGAAGTCAAGATACTCAATAAAACCTTCAGTAGATAAAAACATAGAGGCAGTGAAGAGTAAACAGGCTAAGGTGCTTCTAGGAGACATTTCTTAGCCTAAGCTTTTTACTCTACTACAAGCAAAGCATAATGGAACAAAGAGAAAAATAGGAAATAACATTAACAAATAGAGAGTACTTCACCAAAAATAGGCTCAGGGATCCAATGATCTAGCCTCCTTCATCAACAAAAAAGCAAAGACATCCACACTTCTTCAAAACATCAATCCTTCTTCAAAGCAGTAGTCTATGTATTACTTCAGAATTCATCAAATGCCAACCTTTACAATGAGAGTTCGAATAGGATTTATAGATGAATGGGAAGGAGAGGTGATAGAGATAGTCTTAACAGTTAATTAAAACAGAGGAGAAAAGCATCCGAATGCCCATTCTGTGTCATAAATATTACATTAATTTCTTGCCCATTCCAGTAGTTCTTGTAGACTTTGAGACCTAATTTACAGGTTAGTAATAACTCCAAAGAGTGTCTTTGTGGAGAAGTATTCTGGCTGTTGGAGTCCTGTCTTTTCTTCTGGTACAAGTAACGTGGACAGTATGGGTTTTGAGACCACCCATACCTTTACAATAACTACCGTAACAGTTTAAAGAGGTCCTGTCAATATAATAACTGTCAAGGTGCCTTTAGCCCTGGGAGGAATAAATAGCTTCACTGATGTGTCATTCGAAGCTCTCCTTTGCTGATTTGTCTGTCTTTGTCATTTAACACAGATTTGGCTTTAACTGTGTTTTTATCTTTGATCTACGGGTTAAGCTTTTAATCTTCATACTTTGCGCTTTAATCCTTTTACACTGATCTTCACTGTTTTGTCTTCATCTGATTGCTGTGTACAGGTGGCTTGCGCTGGAGGGCTCACTGTGTCACCAATGCCCATGATGCATTAGTTAAAACTTGACTTTTTGGCCCTTTATGTCCCTTTCTGCACTGAATTTGGCCACAGAGGATCGTCATCCTCGGCCTCTGCAACTAGATTTGCTGTGGGACGACTTTTTATTTTGGAACTGTCATTAAACCTGAAAACAACACAAAACAATTATAAAATCCTATGTTTTTGGTTTTAACTGCTTTACAGAGGCTCGGGGGTAGTGGAAGAGCAGTGCAGAGGAGGTGGAGTATAGGCGGAGGTTTATAATTTTCATTGGTGTGAAGAACCGAAAAGTTGTATTGGAAAATCGGCAGTGGTTTTCGCGTGAGGTGAAGGTGGTTTGCGGTTTGGGACCGATCGAACGCGATACGGTCTGGTGGCTGGAGTGTGTCCCCTGCAAGACCACCTATTTCACATTCAAAATTCTCAATGGGGAGGTTTGGACGAGTTTTTGCGTGATAAAATCCTGGGCGTCCAATCTGTGAGGAGACGTGCAGATCGACGGTCAGCACGTCACGCGATACAACACCAAGGAATGGGGAGAGGATGGAGTGGGGCTAGGGCATGATGAATTCTGGGCCATTAGATCTTGGGGGGCAAGATCAAGGGTTGAGATTAACTATGGGGGGACTGGGGGGTATGGAAGGATCTTGTCGGCGGGGTGCCTCCGCAGTGAATGGGGAAATACTGGCCGTCGGATTGGGAAAAAATCAACGGTGGAGACTAACTGCGGGGGGAATGGGGAGTACGGGCCACTTTGGTCGAATGCCCCCGCAATGAACCTGCACCGTTGATCTAGGAGGAATGGACGGTCCAAATTGAATCGGGAGATCAAATATTAAATATGGTGGATGAGGGGTCAAGGGGATGGCAAAGTTGCAAGGAAGCGACGACCATTAGATCTTGAGGATCAACAGCGGAGATTAAATCGGAGAATGGTAGGAAGAAGGGGCTTGGATGGGAGGAATGTGATAATGCGATGGCCGATTAAGTGCAGACCGTCCGATCTAGGGAGATTGACGGTGGAGATTTCATCGGTGGAGGATGGAAGTGGGATTGGGAATCGCCGAAGTGTGATGCGGCAATGGAACGCAGACCGTTTGATCTAAAATGAGATCAACGACAGAAAAAAGGAGTGTGGGCATGACCCTTTGTGTTTTGCGATGGAGCATGGGTCGTCGAATGGTTGCGATCAACGGCTGAGATCTGCTTGGGGGATCAGCCATTGACGGAAAAAATGCAAGGGGAAAGAAGAAATGGGGAACTGCGATGGCCGATAGCCGATGGGCTTAGCGCTCAGTCGTGGAGCTGGGTTACATGAAGAAAAGGGGATGAGGACTTAAGCTGAAAAGCGCTTAAGGCCGAATGTTTGAAAAGGAGCGGAAAAGGCCAAAAAATTAGGTTTTTTAACCTTTTTAGGGGTTCCGATAAGATAAAAAGGGTGGATTTAAACCATATGAAGGGGGTATAAAACTATAATAAAGGGAATTCATGAGGTTTAAAGGGGATTTGATGGGGAATGAAGGGTAAATTAAAGTCATAGAGGGGAAAAAGGGGTAGTGGTGGAAATGGAGGCTTGAAACAGTCTTTTTGAATCAGCAAGGCTTCTTTGAGGATTTTAAGCGAAGTTTATCAATGGAGTGGATCTTTTTGGATAATGGACACAGTGAGACTTCAAAAAATCACAAGTTTTTCACAAAAGCTTGTTTTTTGGAAATATAGGGACTAATCTAGCCATCATTAGGTATAGTAGAATTATAGATGGCTAACACCAAGCTTGCCTCGGTGCAAAGTTTCCCTCTTCCTACTATGGTGGACTAAACTTGTTGGATGGCCAACAATTGAGTCCCCTCTTATTAGGGGAATTTTGAGGTCTAAAATGGGCCTCCTAAGAAAATTATAAAATAATCGTGGAAATAATAAAATAAGATTTGATTACATCATCAAATTTTAGAGGGAAAAAAGAAAAAACTACTTTTTCAACTTGTATTTTCAACTTATCTCCTAAAGTGTTTACTCAAATTTCGAGCGGGAGTACTCGTTGGATGTAAAATTTTATTCTTCATCCAAGTATTACCCATGTTGCATACTTGCGATGGATCCTAATATATGAAAAATGAGAAATACATGAAAAACGTGATTGTAATCACATTTTTCATGTAGTTCTCAGTTTTTGTGTAGCATGATCCATCGAAAGTATGAAACATGGGTACTCCTTGGATGAGGAATTAAATTTTTCACCCAAGGAGTACTCCCGCTCGAAATTTGAGTAAAAACTTTGGTACATAAGTTGAAAATACGAGTTGAAAAAATAGTTTTATTATTTAATTATTTTTTAATCTTTTTACCCTTTTACTTAAAAAATTGGTGAATAATCCCCGATGGTTGACATCATCATCTTGAATCCTATTGATTTTTACAAATTTTATTTTGCTTGTACATTTTTCTTAGGAGGCCCATTTTAGACCTAAAAATTCCCCTAATGGGATCACACACTGCTAGTATTGCTTGGGTCATTTCTAGCCAGCATAACAATGTGCTCTCAAGTTGTTCATCTCTTGGTGGCCTTTTATTGGAGAGTTAAAATCCTGCTTCCCTCTCTTGGTACATTGTGGATGGTGACCCAAGAGAGGGGGATGATTCCATTGTGTGCCGCAATTATTCCATTGTGTGCTCCCTTGATGTCTAAGGAGAATTTTGTGGCTGGCCTTAGGTGGCTTCAAGTGTCAAATCACTGTCCTGGAGTGTTCTTTTTGTGGTCCCAGAAAGTGACTTCCGCCACTCCCAGGATTGCGCACATTTCAGGCCAAAAGGCACACAAAGGCACTCTTCTCAAAGGTTTTTGCACGCAAAACCATTTATGACTTGCTCAAATTTGATTTTTTCTTAGACCTTAGATATTTTAAATAATTTCTAGATTCCCTAATGTTTCTCAGCCCTATATATCCTTTTGACTGACATTAAATAATGTCGTCTTTTCTTGTACGATTTTCCAGTGTTAACACCAGGCACAGAAAATGGATTGGTCTTCGGTGACTCCACAAACTAAGGAAACATCCTTCGAAAATGGGGGAGGGGAGAAGTGACTTGCAAAACCAATATACTACTAGGTCATCTGGAATCAGGGCCTTGCCAAACCTCTATCTATGTTTCCATTCATGGGTATGATCAGGGATGTGGGTGGCTGTGTCTTGGTATGAAGCTGGAAGTGTTTTAATAATTCCATTGCTAGGGCTCCAAAGGTGTTGACTAACGCACGTGGTAACTTTCAATGTACCACTTGGAATTAAATTTTTCATCCAACGAGCAGTCCCACTCAAAATTTGAGTAAAAACTTAGGGAGATAAGTTGAAAATACGAGTTGAAAAAGTAGTTTTATTATTTTAATACTTTTTAATATTTTTACTCTTTTACTCCAAAAATGGTGAATCATCCCCCATGGTTTACATCATCATCTTGAATCCTACTGGTTCTTATAAAGTTTATTTTGGCTGTAAATTTTTCTTAAGAGGCCCATTTTAGACCTCAAAATAGCCCTAATGCACCATGGCCAACTCCTTCTATGAAAATTGGATTGTACGAGATCAAGAACCTAAAGGTTGCGGATACTGAAGGAAAGGCAATAGATAAGTTTGGATTTGGTACTCAAGACTTTAATCTGTAAAATCCTCGTAGTATTTTAAAATATCACTATGAGAGGATACATTTTTAGTGGCTCAATGGGACATTTCATTGGAAAAAGGAGGATCCATGGAAGAATTTCAATAATTCCCCCAGATCTTATGAGCTGGTCAGTTTTTTAGGAACTTTACAGATGACTCTATAGAAGGAAGCAACTATGAAAGCAGTGCTAGCAGAAGGAATCAAAATCACGCAAGATAAGGGAAATAGAAAGGTTTCTTACAATCCAGGGGGAGAAAGAAGCTGCAAGATGAAAGTGGATCCATATATTATGAAAGTAGCTTTAGTGGTAGAGGAAAAGAGGAAACAAAGGATGCAAAGAGAAGAATGGAGGAAGAGAGAAGAGAAAAGGAGTTTGGAGGAAGAAAATCATAATAAATAACAGTAAGAGAAGAAGAATAAGAAAGAAGAAGAGAGGCAAAACACAATAGAAGAAGAAACAATGTAGAAGCAATTTGAAGAGAAAGAATAGATCTGACAACCAACAAAGGAGGATACCGGACAGATGTAGGCCCAGGAGCTTTCTCAACAGATTGAAGAATTTATAGAAATTGTGGACATGGAGGAGGAAACAGAGCCACAAAATCAATATGTCGACCTGATGTCGAGTACACAAAAGGTCACCAATCAGTCTCCACCACCTCCAGTAGCAGTGTTAGCTCTAGGCGAGGAAGAGGAAGTTTTTCCTCTCGATGATGATCTGGTTATAGACACGTACAATGATTTGTACGATGAACTTTAGAGGAATATTGTACAAGCGTGTAAGAAGCACTTTCTGGATGACCTCACATCACCTGCATTCATTAGATAAAGGGTTATAGTGGAAGACACCAGGAAGAATCACAATGCCATTTCTGAAACCAACTTGGCCTTCGTAGGTGTATCAAGGTAAAACACTCAATATTTGAGAGCCAAGTGTTATAACCCTATTTTCCACTCCATTATAGTGAGAGAAACCCAATATCAACTTACCTCAGTTGCTTGTCTAAAATGCATCCCTTTTCACCTTTTCTTTTACTTATGTGAGATTTATCCCATGCTAAAAGGGTGAAATTACATAATTGAGAATTTTATCATAATTATTTTGCCAAAATTTTATAATTATGAGATAATAATTATTTCATAATTGAGATGATGGAGAAAAATCTCATAATTGTGAAAAATCTTTCTAGAGTTTCCCATTACCATGGAGATTAACTTGGAGATTAACTTGACCCACTTGTGTATGATTTGGCTAGGGGTCTATTATTGTAAAATTTTCCTAAATTCTCAATTCCCTAGCTGTCTAGATACATTCTCCCAATGGATTAAATGATCCTATATAATCTCACCAAGAGGAAATGGTGGAGAGGAGAGTATCCAAACTATTGGGTGAGAGCTCTGCCATTTTGGGAGAGCCAGTTTTGGAGAGCCATACTTTTGATGAGCTGAGATCCTGATCATATGTTGTCACTTTGATGCCATTTAAAGATCTTGTGAGGTCTTAGTTATATGTGAGTGATCTTAATGCTCATTCACTGGATCTAGTGGGGAAACCTGCCGCATCGTGGAGAGGAGACACTAGAGAGAATGTATATAATCATTGTATCATTTTTATGATATTAATGAAAATCTCTATTCTCTCCCTTACATTATTATGTATCAGCTGATTTTGTGATTGGATTATATCATTTTTTATCTAATGATCTTCCGAGGAAGATAACTTGTCGTCCTTGAATGTTTGTGATTGTGTGAAGGTGTTTATATCAGAAGTGGATCGAGTAGATAGGTCGTGTGGAGCATAAGAATTATGCTACAAAGTCAAGATCCATCCCTATACTGTGAGGAGGCAAGGTACTATTATCTTCATCATAGCATAGCTCCAATTGCATTATGCTTGTTGATCATATGGGATTGAGATCTTTTGTATCTTCTTAGTTGTTCTTGTGTTTTTCTAGTGATCTATTGGACACTATATCACAGAGAAATATCTCCTTGCGATTTACATTGCAGTAGAACCAGTGCTTTCAATGAGAACACACTCTATTTTGTGTCTTCTTTTCCTTAGATACTGATCAGATCCTCTTGTTTTCGATTTTTTTTATTTCCTTGTATTTGTTTGACCGAATATTTTTCACGGTTATTATCTTTGCGCTTCAGATCTAGTTGATATTAGATGTGGATTTTTTTTGTTTTGTTTTTTATATGAGAGAATAATAGATCATATATTTAAAATCAAATTATGTAATTTTTTTGTACATAATTTTATTGAATTAATCATATATCTGGATTCCTCTCAAAATTTCTTTCAAAAGTAAAAAAAAACAAATCATTGAAAACGAACTTTTTATGGGGATTTTATGGCCGATTGAAGTTTGCTAGCTGAGATTTTTGACCCTAGCCATGACCTTGTAAGTATATGCCCATGGTCAGGGATCCATTATCCACTATATAGAAAGCCTATGCTTGTGGCTAGCTCATGCCAGATCAGGGCCTTATTGTGGACCTACCAAAATTGGTCCAAATCTGCCTTGTTTATAGGTTTTTCTTTGGGTTGGTTAAGTGCCTCTTTAGAGGACATGTTCTCTTTCATTAGGCATCAAATCTTGTTATTGTTTGTTGATATGTTGAAAACATACTTATATCCATCTTTTTTTGTAGCTGATCAATTGTTCTATGTCCCTGATTTGATCTATCTGGATCACTTTGTTCAAGGTCTTCCTTATTTATCATCGCTTGAGTTGATTATTGAGCTTTTGGCTCAGTGCCTTGGATTGGTTTTGAGTTTGATCTCTTAACTTCATTATCAATTTTGATTGGCTGTATTCAATGATTTTTTGGGTCTGATGTACATTTTACATTCAAATTTTGGGATTGTTTCTCATTTTCATTCTTTTTTGTTGAGTGATATCTTCGATTTTTTGATCGTTAGTGTCAAAAATGGTGGTGTTGTGACCAGTTGTGCAGTTTTCATCTGATCAAGTTATTTTGGAAGTGTTTTATCGCATTGTGTCGCTTTCTTTAAGATATTTTTTAGGACACTTTTTCTCTAGGGTCTGGTTTAGTCCTTTGTAGAACATTGCCCCTGGTTGAGCCATTGTGTTGTAGCCCTAGATTTATTGACATTGCCATTTTTTTTCACTTTGGATTTCATTTTGATTGCTTTGAGTGTTTCTGATTGGGCTTTGTTTCCCTAAATTTTTCACTTTTGGAGTGCTTTGCATTCTTGCTTGGGAGACTTGCTTTGGTCTCTTTCTCGGTTTTATTTTTGGTGCGTATTTTGGGTCATTAACTCAAATTCTTGGGATATATTTGCATTCAGTAAGATTTAGTGAAAATTGCATCTTATTAGGAATTGGTGTGTTAGAAAAACTCTTACCCTCTCATAGCTAGCATTAATCGAAGTGAAAATGAAAAAATTGCATATAGCTACATTAGGGTGACTAACTAAGAGTCATATACACCATTTTAGTTTCACGCCGGATCCCACTTGTGTAAACAAAATCCATTAAAATTAATGTGATAATAAAATAAACTCAATTCCTATTTTATTTTTATTGGTAGTACACCAACGCTAGTTTAGGCTAGGGTCTTGGAGATAGGAGGATGAGTTAAGCACTCCAAGACCAAAAAATCAACTTAGAAGCTTGCAATAGGAAGTAAAATCCATTTGCAGTAGTGCGGTCTAGGAAGCCCTCCTTATTAAAGGGTTAAGCATGAGGGGTTAAGCATGAGGTCACACTTGAGCTTAGCAGGGTGACATGGCTAATTTTGCTTAGTTTCGGGTGATGTGATATAGCAGAATTGGCATGCATACAAACAATGTTTTTATCACTTTGGGACCACTTGGGAGGTAAGTCTCAAAGGGGTTTCGTTCTTGTCTCCTTTTGGGGTTAAGTTTCCTACCCTTTCATGTTGATTTGTCTTGTGACTGTCCGCCCATGTGATGTTATTGTACGTGGTGACCATAGTGGCCTTTATTTCTAGGGATCATACATAGGTGCAAGGTCAGGGTCGTATTCTCTGTACTGGGGACAAATATTAGTCATACTCTCTCAATCCTCTCTTGGGGTGTTCCACATCTTGTGGGGCCACTTGTGTTTAGTTCACAGCTAAAAGGGCAGGGAAGCAGGTCTCTAGTATAATTATTCCAGTGCTAGCTTCTTTGTATTATGTTTGTGTGTGCTATATTCTAGGATGTTTCTAGAGTGTGTTGTTTGGTCCGCGTCTATAATTTTTTCCTTAGGGTGTTTACTCTAACTTAGTTGTATTTTATTTATTATCACCTTGGTTGAATTGGTTTGTCGACGTTCACAATGTATTCAAGGTTTACTTCCTGAACAAAGTGGGCTTATTTCTTCTACACGAAGAGTGCTTATCAGCACTTGTGACTTATAGCATCACATAGTGTTGGAATCTGTGTCTGGCCCCACTGATAATGATCTGGTTTCTATTGAGATTTTGGTAGAAGACACTGACGCTACTGCAAATCCCCCTTTGACTGATACTTTAGGGTCTACCTTACTGTGGCTGAATCATGATGGTTCTACACTGGCTTACACTTATGTGCCTTTATCTACCATTTACCCTATGCGGACTCTAAGAATTCATTAACATTTGCATCAACATTCTCAGCTACCATGAAAGTGTTTCCACCTCTTAGCGTGGTTGTTCCTACTCCTCCATCCCTGCCTCTCAGTTCTTCCAAGGGAATTCCACCAGTCTCATCTATGGCTCCCAATATTTTCCCAAATGTTTCCATATCCACACCTTCCTCTACGCTGACTAAGGTACCTAAACCTAGTTAGCCGGTAGGTCTAGAAATTTACGTACTGTCATTTTCTCAACCATCTATTCCTATTCCTCAGTTAGGCATGGTTACTTCTAGGAATCTGTGGGTGGGGGGGGGGGATTTTCAGTTTTCCTTAGTTAGCCTCAAGGAAATGTTGCAATATTGGTATTTTTATCTCTTTGGAGGGACACCACCTACCAGTAATTTTATTGAATGGGCTCGTTTACCTAGGGGTAACCCCAGTGCCAGTACCGTGCCTTACCTGGGTCATCCCCCTTATGTTGGTCCTACTGCACAGTCTGGTCCTTCTTTTTACCCTGGGTACAACCCCATTAGCAGTCATGCTTTTGGGGGTCCATTTCTCTTTGGATGTTTTTACCCTGGGGGGAAGCAACCATCTACCAGCTATCCTGGCCCGCAACAACCATTTTCCAGGGTGAACCCTTTTCAATACCACCAAACACATCCATATAATTCATTTATCGGAGGATTGCAAGGTTTTTTAGGGGCTTCTCTTGCCAATGACCCATTCAGTCAAATTCACAATATGTTTCTATCCTCTCTTGATTCACTAGATTTGGCTAAATTTATTAATGACCCCATTCATCATGATCCCTGATGGCATCCTATGCCCACCAAATTACCATATGATATTACCAAGTTTGAATGGAAGCCTGGGGAGAATCTGTCCACCCACATCACCACCTACCATCTATGATGCTCATATAATTCGTTAATGGATGATTATGTTAAAATTCTCCGATTCCAAAGAACGTTAACAGAGGATGCTTCCAAGTGGTACATCGAGTTATGTATTGCATCCTACGGTGATTTTTCCTCTCTAGCTCAAGCTTTCTTGACATATTTTTATTTCCCAACTCGGTATGATATTGACTTTGAAATTTTTTCTAACTTTAATCAAGATGATGCCACACTCATTTCTGATCATATTCATGAGTGGTGTCATTGCAAGATGTTGGTAAGAACCAAGTTACCGGATGAAATTATCCATAAATGGTTCATATATTACTCCGACGACAAATTTCCAAATATGTGTCCATGTTACGAGTCGTTACTGAGGAGAAAGCTATTCTAGTTGCCCAAAAACTGGATCTCATGTATCCATAGTTAGGTACACTATTCGAAGTATTTCCCAATGCCCCTAAGCCTTCCATTGACCCACCTTGACCTCTTCCTAGCCCATATGCCAATGGCGTGATTGGGTTTGTTTCTGGTCCCATGAGCCAACTTACTTCCCACCTTGGGAAATTGATTGTAACACCCCAAGCCCCAACAAGTGCATCTAGATTTGATAAAGAACCCCCTCTTGAGTGGTCCACCGATGTTCTTATGGTGAATTCCACTCAACCAAAGAACAAGAATAAAAAGAAAAACAAACAACAAAACCAAACTATCTAGGAGTCTACATCCAATACTCAGAGTCAGGGAGGGGGCACCAGTGAGTGTTGCCATAAAGTCAAATTCCCCTGTAAAATTTTTCAAGGTGATCACCTTAGTCATGAATGTCCTCGGATGGATGAAGTTCATAGGATTATTTCACCACCATCTACTCAGTAGCCTATTGTTTTAACTCATCCATTCCCTGCATAACCCCATCAACAAATGATTTCTCACCCTTCTCGACCTCCTCAAGGGGGAAATGAGAGGTCATCTTCCCATCCCCCTCATAGTTAAACCATATTTGTGTGCAAAGAATATTTCAACGTGACCACACGAGCTAAGTCCTATGATGTCCTTGAGTTGAGTTCTCCTACCAAGGACTCACCAGATCCACATATTTCCACTGGACCTCTCACTCTTGATAAGCCTATGGAATGTATATATCACCCCCCAAGGGTGTTTTATGTAAGACAACACACAACTCTTCTTCTAGGGCTAGTCAACATTATAGTATTCTTGAATATCTTTCCTAGGCACCTTATCCCATGTTTGCCTCAGAGGTCTTGAAAAGTTTTCCTTAGTAGTGCAAAGCCTTGTTGTCGGCCATTGGTGGAGTTGACTTATCTGACTTTAGAGTCATCACTTTCAATTACAAGAAAGCCACCCCTCGTCTTTCCCATAAGATCACTTTCCAAATTATCGTATGTGTTTTCCAGAATAATATCTGTCACACTCTAGTAGATGAGATATCTTCAACTCGTGTCATATCCATATCTTGTTGGAAATTTATTAGCACTCCAGCTCTTGTAACGTCTAATACCACTCTCCAAGCATTTTACGATGACAATTTCATTCCTAAGGGGGTCCTCCCACATTTTACCATCGAGTTGGGGGGAAAATGGTACATGTCAATATTGAAATCGTCGACGCTCCTTTAGATTATAACCTGCTCCTTGGTCATACTTAGTTTTATGCAATGACCGCAGTGGTATCATTTGTGTTTTTTTTACTTTTATTTCCTCAGACACATAGATAACTAGATAGATACAAGTAGGACTAATAATATATACAATATCCCCAATCCTACATGATTCAAAAGAAACATTCAATTGAATCTATTTTATGAGGAAGATAATACCTTGTATCCTTGTAGTTTGGGGATGGATATTGAGTTCGAAGCAGAATTATTGCGCTACATACAAGCAATCTACCCGATATGCTTCTGATCTCAATACCTACACACAATCACAAACATTCAAGGACGACAAGTGATCTTCCTCTGAATATCATTAGATAAATAATGATATAATTATTAACCAATCAAAAAATATAAAACATGATAATGTAAGGGAGAGAACATATATCTTCATTAATCTAAAAAACATGATACAATGCATCTATACCTTTGCTCCAACGTCTCCTCTCCGTGATCTGACAGAGTTTCCCCACTAGATGTGATGGATGAGTATGAAGTGAAATCACATAGAAACTAAGACCTCATAAGATCTCAATGTGATAGCAAGATAGTAGCAAAGGGTCAATATCTTAGCACAACAAAAGTATGGCTCTCCAAAACTAGCCTGACCCTCTAAAATGATCTAGTATAAATAGGTAGATGATAGGTCCTTGAAGGATGAATGTGGATGCTTAGGATGATGAGAAGTTAGATAAAATTCTAATGGATGAGCCTTGGCCAGCTCGAATAATTGTGTAATCGAGGTGATCTCCTAGGGACTAAGTGGTTTTAGAAAGTTCCCTTGGCTGCAGGCACAAAAAGAGTGGATGAGTGACTTAGCCACAAGAACAAGAGGCCTAGGTAGTTGCTAAAGGCCCTTGGACATGGGCACAAGCCTACCAGCCTGTGGTTAAGTGTAAAACTGGAAAAAATGGGCACCCCAAGTTAGGAAAAGGAAATCTAACTATGAGGGCTACGGGTGAGTGATGTAGGGGTAGAAAAATAGGCTAATAACAGATTCTCCCTAATGTATGAGGTCAGAATGAGAAGCTGATGGAAAAAATACATTATGATCAAAATAAGAGGTCAAAGAGGTAGTGGATAAACAAAGCCAAGAACATGGATTGGAAGGAAATGGGGCTAAATTATCAATTGTGCTGATAACATCCTTGAGGTTTGCATACCCATGCTCAATCATAAGAAAATACTGAACATCGCCGCCAAACATACATTTCGGATCCATGATATAAAGGACTAGAATATGAACACATGTGACTCAATCAAAATATCACGGAAAATAATACAATCATGGATCTATGTCATAGTATACTTCAGTAGGACTATGGACACATGACAGATAAAGAAGTGTCCTAGATAGCCCTCAAAGTACATAGATGATACATAACTCCAATGCAACCTGGGAAGGATGTCATATAAGAGTGTGATGTCCCTAACCTAGGGTCTTTGACATAAACCTGATGGTACGAATCTATTCATGCGAATATATGAGCTCAAGTTGAGCAATGGTATAAAATTCCTGATTACTAGCCAATAAGGTAAACGAGTAAAAGACACAAGGGAATCCACCAATGAGGAAAATGGACCCCAAGGTACCTAGCACACTCCACTAAGTGTGAATAGATGAGTTGATGTTGAACACCACTGAACTCAATCAATCAGGAGCCAATGATGTGAAGCAATTGTTGATCATGAGGAAGCCTACCACTGATGTCTGCAAGCTCCAAGATACTACCGGTTCCTAGATTAATCTCATAGATAATGAGCTGAAGTTGAAAGGAGAAGATCCATCAAGGAGGGCCTTAATGTATCCCCCATTTATCATCATTTAATAGACCAGGATGACGTGATGTATGGCTGAAGTCATGAAGCAATGAATTATAACTAACACAGGGATGGTCGACTCAAAAAGGTCAACAAGCTACTACAAATGGCCGAAATAGGTTGAGACTTCCCTTGAACACATAATTACCTGATACAAGAGTGACTTGGAAGCATGAATAAATGAGAACCATGTGATATCATGCAACGAAACAAGATGCATCGAGGCATGCTCCATATGACTAGAAGAGTAACTAGACAGAGGAGTAAAGAGACTCATATGGATAATACTGCTCCTAGATAAGCTAAAACCCAATCGTAAGATAATGAGTCAGATAGGTTTTGTGTTCAAGGGTGACACAATTAGCACTACCAATGGATGAAAAATGAAGATATATGTTCCATACCTTCTCTTTTTATAGGTTCCTTTTTTGTAAAATGTCCCCCAAGCCCGAAAAAGAGATTAAAGTATATAAGTGGGAACCTCCTAGCCACAATAGATAAGGGTATTCCTTTTTCGTAACTAGTCTATCCAAGTCCGGAAAAGGGTTAAAATTATACTAGGTAGACGACACTTCAGGTAATTTTACGAGCGTGAAGTAGACAAGTTCACTCTGCAATATTTTCTAAGTTAAGGAGTATCAAAAGAGCTTAAATAAGACTCCTCCTAGAGGAACTAGTGGTATAAAGAGTAGAAAGTAGTTTTGATAAATTCTTGAAATAGTTATGACATAATGTGAATAAGAGGTTGGATAATAGGACCACTCATTGCAGCAGTTCCTCCAAGAAAGGGTAAAACACCAATTGAATGCGGACGGTAGGCCAAGCAGGTGATGATGAAGGAAAAAAGAAATGAGAGATCAATCTACTAAAACAGGTTGATAAAAGTGGCAATAAAAAGAGATACAGTGTGGAATACTCCTAGGGTATGGCCATAAAAGAGATGAAGAAGAGGACATGAGGCTCAAATTCGAAGTCATGGTGGGTCAGAAGGAGGAATTATAAGAGATATTAAAAATTAATGCATGGACACCAATATGGAAAGAGTATACTAACTAGGGTATCATGAGAGAGTAGGATCTATCGCCAAGCTATGACATGCATATAAGAAATGGAGAAAGTCTCAACTTGAGGGGGTCGGACCTAAGACATAAATCATGCTGACGATCAAAATGCATAATTAGCAAACGTGACCTACTCCTATATGCCAGTAAAATGATCATACCTCAAGCCCGGTGTAATAAAAGGTATCCTCTCGATATAGAAGCTAAAATTGACTCCCAAGTCCTTGTCCAAAAGGTAAACTAGAAAAAAACATATAATGAAGCTCCAAAAGCCCACCATGGAGTCGATGATTCCTTTTAGTGAAGTTTTTAGGTTCGCTTCCCTCTGCTCTTTGACTTCTGGTGGCGTGGCTGGAAAAAACCTCATTTTCAGCTCAACAATATTGAATCATATTAAAACTTCAACTTTTCAATGTTTTCCTTAGAATCCTTGATTGCGAGAGAGAGCTTCACAACCTCGTCTACTGGTGGCTCTTCTACGTGGACCTAGACTTCCGAAAATTCACTGCAATTTTTTCCTATGTCTTCTTCCAATTGCTGTTGTTGCTGACGTACATTGTCTCTTTGCTTGAGCACCCGATCGAGCTTCGTATTCATCACATTTCTTTCCTTCTGCAGCTGCATGGGGAACTATGAAGCGCACTATTCTTGCCCCCTCAATTCTTATTTGATGCTTTGGTGAAACTCGTGCAATGTTTGGGTGGGTAGCGCGGAGATGTTCATGTTGACACTATCCCATCCTTTTGCATGCTCTATATATTTGGCAGCTTCAAATTTCAATGCTCCTCCTAGTACCAGCAAAATTATCAAACAAAATTGGGTCTCTATTTGATGCTCTGCTTGTGCTGGTTGACTTGTATACGCTTGTTGGCTGGCTGGCTGCTCCTATTGTCACGTTGTTTGTGCATGCACCTTGACTTCCCACATGCCTTGTTGCACTTTTTTCAATACTATTTTGTAGTGATCCTCGATACTGTTCCATGTTTCTTCTTTAATGTGATGTATCGTGTCTCCAATTTCATCAAGGTCCCTGTTAGTGAGGACCAGTGGATCTACACGTTTTGATTGATCTACCTTCTACGTCTTCCGAACACTTTGTGTAGAAGCTGTAGTGATCTAGACATATTGAGGAACGCAAAAAAATGCAGAAATACACATAAACACAGATATTCAACAAAAATAAGACTTCATTTCATTCACATAACTGAAATATGCTTACAGACAAAATGGAAATAAACTAGCTAGGGCACTGGTAGCTTATCTATGAGGAGAGATGTGGCAGCTACAGGCTTCTGAACTGTTTGACAATGAGGCTCTAAGGCCTATTTAATATTGAGAATGAATGGAAAACCATAAACATCAAAAAACCTAACCCTAGGAGACGAAACACCAAACTATGGGTCCCATTAGGGAAATTTGTACATCAATTTCCTAGGTTTGTAACTTTGGCATATGATCTCCGTTTGATGCACATTATAACTTGTTAGAAAGATATATTCTAGGAATACACTACTGACATCGAATATAAAGTCTTTGATTCATATTTTCTTGCAAAGCATTTTCCCAAAAAATGTCGTTTAGGGCCTCAAAACAGCTCTGAAAGTTCAGTAGGTGAAAAATTGCCAAAAAATAGTAAATTGTGCTACAATTAATGACCCAGGTGGATCGTACAGTTCCAAGTACAACTGGCTTAAGTACAAAGGCTCAAAAATCAAAGTGTTTGAAATATGGAAAACTTAGTGTCAAGTTAAATACCTCGTCTTTCTGATTCCAATAGCACAGAAGTCACTCAATTTCAAGTCTGTATGAAAGACTTAGAAGCAGTCAAATTTTGATGGTTGACTTAGTGATGTGGCAGCTTAAGGAGGCGAAAAATTTGTAGAAACCCAGCCACAGCACTTTGGCCAACTCCAGTTGGATTCTAGGCGAAATTGTGGGATGGTTAGTTTCACTCCTTCTGTCAAATTCTAGAAATTAAAAAAAAGGGTTGTTTAAATTCAAATAAAAAAAATATGATCCCCGCCCTACCCAACAGACTATATAAAAAATATTATTATAATAGGGGTGGGTAGCGGTCATGACCCAGCCACCCGAGTGTTCAACTCCACATGCTACGGTAACCGTAACCATTACAGGTGGTGCCAACAGACGTTGTCACCCTGTGGCCCTGACCCACACAACCATAATCACTATACGGTGTCGACGAAAATGGTAGGGCAGGCCACCTAATGCAGGCCCAACCCCCACACTTGGTCTTAAAAAAATATACGATGGATTTTTAAAAAGAAACTGCATGGTTTTTTAAACGAAATTCCGACTTATAAAGGATGGGGCGGGGTTTGACCACCCGACGCCCTTCCTCTAATTCGAATCTGAAACCAATTCGCCAACGAAAAACTTGGTAAAGTCTGCGCAAATTCTCATACATAAACCAATCATTTTAGAAGTGCGTCTAGGCAAGCCAGGAGTGGGCACGAAGTATGAGACAAGGTGGAACCATGAGAATAGTGTCGAAGGGGGGTGGAACCATGATCTGAGCCATTTTCCAGATGGTCCAGATTTTCACTTTGTCAGAATCAGGAAATTTTTATATGGATTATGCACCTCTCAGTGCCATGAATTCAATGGTGCTATCCATTTCTTCATCAGGGGTCTCCAATTTTCAGGCACTTTCATCTATGGAGGTATAAGGGTGTAATTTTTCATTTAATTCTTGTACTTTCATTTTTACTGCTACTTAATGAAAGAGGGCCTACCCACTAATTGAGCAGGGCCTGGAGACATAGTCCCTCCTGGACGAACTCCAATATCACTTTTGTCTCTTCTTGCATGATTTTAATTGCTTCTCTCCTCTTATGTTTATGCCTTTAAATTTTATTGTTTAAGATGCAATTTTTACATGTAATTCTTTAACACATCTCAAGAAAAAGAAGTTGGATCAAGTAGTATCAGAGTAGGTGTTTGTAGATGTGAATTTCATGTTTGTATGTTAGATAGAAACATGCCATGAAGAGGAGAAGGGACACTAAATTATTTTTATCCTGAAGTGGGACGTGCACATTGGAGAAGAAACATGGATGACGATGTTCGAAATGAGGAGGAGCTAAACTTTCGCAAGAACTTCTACACCATGGTAGATCAGGTCGATAAATTGTTCTCTAGACTTGAGAAGCTAGAGAAAGCACGGGACAATGCTTCAGAAGGACAAGGTTCAGGGCATGTAGATAATGGAGGAGATCCACCTCCTTCACCTCCAGCGAGGGAAATTTCTTCCTCCTCTTCTCATCATCATCATAGGAATTTATGAAATGCATCTAATAAACATTTCTTTAAGTTAGATGTCAAATTTGATCCACCCATGTATAATGGTGAAAGTAATGCAGAGAAAATTAACAACTGGATTAAGAAGCTTGAAATATGCTGCAGGATTCAACAGATTGTGGAGGATGAGGAAAATATTTAGTTGGCTTCTCTTCAACTGAATGGCACAACTCTCATCTGGTTGGAGAGAAAACTTCAAGGCAACAGTAATTTGGGTAACCTTCTTTCCTCGTGGTCAAATTTTATTGCTACACTTAAAGATCAATTCTATCCCATGGGTTATAAGAAAAAATCCTTAATGGAGTGGCAGTACTTAAGGTAAGGCAAAGGAAAAAATGTGCAAAGCTTTACCGAGGAGTTTAGAAAAAAAGAACTAAGTTTGGGCATTTCTTTAGATTCACTTGAAGTGGTAACTAAGTATATTGGGTCATTACATAGATACATTAGACAGTAATTGTTAATTTTTGGACCTACTACTATTGACTCAACCAGTGTAAAGGCCATTCATCTTGAAAACAGGGGCATAAATGATAATGATGATCATTCAAAGAAACCACCTTTCGAACCTTCAAATGGAAAATTTAAAGGGAAAGGAAAGGGAAAGGAAAAGAAGACAACATCAACGAAGAAAGATGAAGGAGAAAGGCCTTATTGCACTCATTGCAAAAAAGGAAGGTCATGATGATGATCATTGTTGGAAGTTGTACCCAGAAAAGAAGCCAAAGATATATGGTGGAAAGGGTAAGAAAAAGATGGTAGCAACCGCGCAGTAGGACCTTAGATCCGACGCTATCGATGAGGCATTGATCACAACAGTAGGCACAAAAGGTACTCGTTTTCTTCATGTTAATTCTAAATCACAAGGAAGCACTAGTTCAACAGATGAGCCTCTTCCTAATGAATGAAATAGAATTGAGTTGTTTCATATTAGAGTTGTCATAAATCATACAAAAGTAGAAACCTTATTTGATTAAGGCTCTCAAGCAAATTTAATCTCAAAATACTTGGTTAAAAATTTAGTCTTAGAAGTTAATCCTCATCCAAACCTTATCCACATAGATGGATACATGAAAAAGTAAAATTAAATGTAACCAAGAAATGTAAGGTTAAATATGTAACTACTTCTAAATTGGTGGATGAAGTAGAACTAGATGTCATACCCTTGGATATCTGTGGTATTGTGTTAGGGAGTCCCTATCTTTACAATAGGAAAGTAGTTTTATTTCAACATGAAAATAAATACCAAATCACAAAATATGGGGTAGCGTATATTGTAAGAGCTCATCAAACCGAGGTCATTGCCAGTCTTGTAAGTGTAGGACAGATGAACATATTGGTGAATTCCAGTAAGGGGTATTTTCTTATGGTTGTGAGAGAAAAAGATGTAGAAACATCTAACGCTTTCGAAGGATGTGATCCGGCTCAGAAACAGGAATTATGTGAATTTATTTTTAACTATGATGAGTTGTTTCAGGAACTCAGAGGATTTCCTCCGAAACAAGAAATCCATCATGATATCCATTTTCATCATGATGCTCCAATTCCAAACATTGGTATGTACAAGAGGTCATCTACCGAGATAGAGGAGATCAAAAAGCATGTACAGGAATTATTGAATGAAGTGGTCATCCAACCAATTACTTCTCCTTGCGTCTCATCAATTGTGTTAGTACCCAAGAAAGATGGCACATGGAGGATGTGCATGGATTATCGGGCACTAAACAAAATCACAGTGAAAAATCGATACCCTCTCCCTCACATTGATGATTTTTTAGATCAATTAAAGAATTCTATCTATTTCACCAAATAGGTTTTGCGTAGTGGTTATCACTAGGTCAGAATTGCAAAGTAAGTCATGTGGAAAACCGCCTTCAAGATAAAACAGGGGTTGTTTGAATGGATGGTGATGCCATTTGGAATGTACAATGCTCCAGCCACATTCATGAGGGCCATGAATGATATTTTTAGGCATTTCATTTATGAATTTTTCCTTGTGTATTTATATGACATTCTTGTCTTTAGTACGTCTTGGGATGAACATGTATGTCATGTAAAGAAAAATTTTGATGTATTGAAAAGAGAATAATTGTATGTGAAATTGTCAAAGTGCAAGTTCAGGAAAACCTCTTTGGTTTACCTAGGTCATATTGTCGGTAATGGTCAATTAAAAATAGACCCCTCAAAAGTTGAGGTGATTGTAAAATAGCCTAAGCCTACCAATGTAATAGAGGTTCATAGTTTTCTAGGTGCAGTACAATACTGTAGGAGATTCATTGGAAACTTCTCCGTTATTGCATCACCCTTACATGCACTAACAAGTATAAAACAAGCCTTTCAGTGTAGAGGAAAGCAACAGAAGTCCTTCGAAGCACTGAAAGAGAAAATCAACACCGCAACAGTCTTGGGTTTACTCGATCTCCAGTATCCTTTTGAGATAGAAACCGATGCCAGTGGGTATGCCATTTGGGATGTACTATTGCAGTAGAAGAATCTGATATGTTACAATTCGGAGAAGTTCTCCCAGGCTATCATCAATTACCCCACTTACAACAAGGAACTGTATGCCTTGGTCCAGAGTGTGAAAAAGTGGAAACAATACTTGATTAGCAAGGAAAGCATTATCCATATGGATCACCAGCCTTTGCAATACCTTCAATCACAAACCAAGCTACAATAGTCTCGTCATTTTAGGTGGATGGGTTTTCTACAGTAGTTTCATCTAGTAATAAAGTATAAGAAGGGAAATAGTAACAAAGTAGCAGATATGCTCTCATGCCCTCCTATTGCTGCTTCTAGTATTTTTCATAATGCTTATTTGTATTTTGAAAGTTATGTTGAACAATACACTAATGATGATGACTTTAAAGAAATATATGCAAAAATAACTCGTGGATCACAGGTGGAAAATTATCATTTGTAGGGGAAGCTGTTGTATCACCTTGGAAATTGTGTATACCCACAACATAAAGGTTACATGTAATTCGAGAGGCGCATACCTCTCTTATGTCTAGTCACTTTGGTGTTGAAAAAACATTATGTCATTTGCCAAGGTTTTGCTTTTGGCCCCATATGAAAAACATTGTAACCCATTTTGTAAATGGATGTGTGATGTGTTCTGTTTCAAAGCCCTCTAATAGAAAACTCGGGCTCTACACACCACTCCCTATTCTGGATCTTCCATGGGAAAGTGTGTTGATGAACTTTGTAGGAGGTTTGCCTATGTCTATAAAGGGTCACGACAATTTTTATGTCATCGTAGACTTCTTTAGTAAAATGTTCATATTAATTCCTTGTAAAAAGCACGTCACTATTGAGAAAAGTGCTTATCTTTTCTTTCAGTTTTTTTGGGTCCACATCGATTGTGTCAGATTGAGACTCTCGCTTCCTTGGAGGGTTTTGGACCAGCTTATGGTGAATGATGGAAATCAAGTTAAAGAGAAGTACGTAATTCCATCCACAAACCGACGGACAAACAAAGGTGGTCAACCGTATCGTGGTACACTTGTTGTGGGGCTATTGCAACAAACATCCCAAGTTGTGGGATGAGCATCTTCCATATGTGTAGCATGCCTACAAATAAGTAGTGCATTCCTCTATGCAGCGTTCACCATTTGAGACATGTTTTGGTTACATACTAAAGGAAATTTTTAACATGTTTAATGGAAGGGATGAATATGCCAGTGTACGTGATGACAAGGAAAAAGCACAACGGTTCATCCAACGGATACAAAAAATTCACCAAGCAGTGCAAGAGCAGGTGGAAAAGATTTAGGCTCGATATAAGGCCCGACATGATAACCACCGAGTCGACCATCAATTTCAAGTTGGTCACAAGGTTTGGTTCCATATCAAAAAGGATCGAATCAAGGGGGAAGGTAAGAAATTGTGACCAATCCGCCATGGTCCATTTACCATATTAGAGAAGATTGGGAATAATGCTTTCCGACTCGATTTTCCTGTAAACATGCAGATGTAATCGATCGTGAATGTCGAAAATATGAAGATTTATGAACCACCATTTTTTATGGACACCGAGAAGGTAGGATCATTTTCTACAGTGGATGACTTTGCACTAGATTATCTCAATGAACCGTCAGAAGACACCATTCTCGATCGACAAACCAAGACTTCACAATGAGAAGATGTGGAATATTTTCGTGTTGGTTTCAAAATTATGCACCCAAGTAAAGCTAAATGGATTGAAAAGGAGAAGGTGAGGGAGAAATTCCCTCACTTGCTTGTTGATTGATAAGGCTTTTTGGGTCCAAAAGCTCTTCAGTGGGGAGGAATGATCTAGGTGGATCGTACAGGTCCAAGTATAAGTGGATTAAGTACAAAGGCTCAAAAAGAAAAGTGTATGAAACGTGGGAAAACTTAGTGTCAAGTTAAATATCTCCTCTTTCTGATTCCAACAACATATATGACACTCAATTTTGAGTCTGTATGAAGGAGTTAGGAGTAGTCAATGTTTGAGGGTTGACTTGGTGATGTGGCAACTTAAGGAGGTGAAAAATTTGCAAAAACTCGGCCACTGGATTCTAGTCAACTCTAACCAGATTCAGGGAAAAATTATGGGACGGTTAGTTTCACTCCTTCGATCAAATTCTAGAAATTAAAAAAAAAATGGGTTGTTTAAATTCAAATAAAAAAATATATAAAAAAGGTAGGGTGGGCCATGACCCCCGCCCTTCCCATCGGAATATATAAAAAATATTATTATAATAGGGGTGGGCAGTGGTCGTGACCCCACCACCCAACCACCCAACTCCACATGCTACGGTAACTGTAACCATGACGGGTGGGGCCAACGGCTATGACCCCGCGGCCCCAACCCACTCCACCATAATTACTATACAATGCAGATGGAAATGGCGAGGTGGGCCACCCAATGCGGGCACGACCCACACACTTGGTCTTAAAAAACTACATGGTGGACTTTTAAAAATAAACTACACGATTTGTTAAATGAAATTATGACTTATAAATGAGGGGGTGGGGTTTGACCACCTAACCCCCTCCCTCCAATTCAGATCTCAAACCAATTCGCCAATGACGGACTTGGTAAAGTCCACCCAGCTTCCCATACATAACCCAGTCATTTCAGAGGTGCACCTAGGTAGGCCATGAATAGGCACGAATTACGAGATAGGGTGGAACCATGAGTGCTGTGTAGGAGGGGGCCGCAACCATAATCTGAGCCATTTTCCAAAGGGTCCAGATTTTCACTTTGTCAGAATCAGGAAAATTTTATATGGATTCTGCACTTCTCGGCGCCACGAATCCAATGATACTGTCCATTTCTTCACCAGGGGTCTCCAATTGTCGGGCACTTTAAGCTATGGAGATATAAGGGCGTAATTTTTCATTTACTTCTTGTACTTTAATTTTCACTGCCAGTTAATGAAAGAGGGCCTCACACTAATTGACCAGGGCCTAGAGATGTAGTCCCCCATGGACGAACTTCGATATCAATTTTGTGTCCTCTTGTATGATGTTAATTGCTTCTTTCTTCTTATGTTTATGCCTTTAAATTTTCTTGTTTAAGGTGCAATTTTTACATGTAATTCCTTAACACATCTCAAACAAAATATTTTGGATCAATTAAGGAAAATGAAAAAATGAAAGAAACAATGGTGGAGGTCCAAGTGGAATAGGTGGGTGGCCACCAATATCCACCTGGATCATTCCGCCCCCTTAGGAAGCAATGGTCCCCATTGCATTGAGTTCCTCCATGAGATGAGGAAACCTTTGCTGAACTTGGTCCCTGGTGAGCCACTTGCTTTGGTGAAGGAGTTGGCCTACTTTAACAACTTGATATAGCTGGATCCTCTGTTGGCGGGTGTTCTTAATCTGTGTGTCCATGATCCGATCAATTGTGACTAGTTCCATGTAGTATTGGTTTAACTCCATTTGTGTGAGTTGTTCTTCCATGTCAGATGTGTCCAGTAGAGGTGGAAAGTAGGGCTGAAGGAGGTCCAAAGTGAACACTGTATGTAGACCAATGAATGGTGAAATATTGTGCTCGAAGGAATTATCCCCTACAACCTTAGTGATGGTGTATGGACCATATTAAAGCAGGCAAAGCTTGCGTTGGGGTCCAGCGAGGCGCTCCTTCTACAAATGTAGCCACACTTTGTCGCCCACCTGGAAGTTATGTTGCACTTGATGTTGATTATTTCGTTATTTGTACTTAGAATTCGCTTTGTCCAATATGTTATCAACCTGTTGGAGGATGTGTTGAATGTGCTCAATGAA
Source organism: Pinus albicaulis (assembly GCA_034641835.2). NCBI lineage: Eukaryota > Viridiplantae > Streptophyta > Pinopsida > Pinales > Pinaceae > Pinus > Pinus albicaulis. Next base: position 1,821,082,181 of record CM076578.1, read on the forward strand.
GTTTTTCTCCTTGTCAGCTTCAGACCTCAAGAAACAATCCATTGGCTGTGGTAAGGAATTAGTGCTTGAGACATTTATAAATGTATGTCACAATATTAAGATATTAGATAGTCTTCGTTAAGAACATTTGGAAATTCATTATTTACAACCCTCAACGATCTGATATAATGAAAGATTTCACAATGCCATTATCTGCTGATGTAACTTGAAGTGGAAGGAAGAAAATGAAGTGGAAACTTAGAATGATATGCTAAATAACAGAATCTATCATTTTTAATCTCTGAAAGAACCTTATAGAGAGAAAATATTTAGGGTGAAGGAGCGCACATTAAGGACATTTAACTCTTACTTACATACTGTAAAAAGAGACCGGCAGCTACATTACCACACCTCATTCATAGAAGAAAAAACATATGATGAAACTAGAAAAAATGAATCAACATCAACAGGAGCAAGAAACTTGATCTTCTTTCCTCAACTTTCAAAAAATTCAGTACAATTTATAGTCCTCCAGGGGACAAAACTCAGAACCCCTCTCCCTCTTCTTGCCTCTGATTTTATATCTGCCATCTAATCTGACTTCCTAACTACTACGATCAGTTTTAAAACTGATTCTTGAAGTAGTTTAGGAAATTTTGGAGTTAATTAAGTTTACAAAATAGTTGTTTTAATATTATATATATAATATATAATATAAAACCAAAATAGAACCTCACCCTGCTGCAAGTTAAAGAAGGATGAATAGTACATTTTGGGTTCGATTGTTATATTTGTATGTATTATTGACAAAACCACACATGGTTTTTAAAAACCAATTACTACCTACGGAAGCACCTGTAGCAGTTTCTTGAGAAGGGGCTGAGTGATGCCGCATTGCATCATAGCCGTTGATTTGTGAATAATGGTTTAAACCAAACCATTTTACGGAGGCACTATCTCAAATAATTTCTGAGCATTTTGTGATGCTGCACAACCATAGGATATGGGCCGGATGATCCAAGTCGTTGATTTATTTCTTGAGGTAGACTACTACCACATTATAGGTGTATGCTTCCCTTCTTTTTCACACAGAGTCTCATTGATATTTGAGTTTGCATGCACTCAAATTACAATCTAAAATGTACTGAGTTTTATTTAAACATCATCTAAATTCCAAGTGATCATCTGAGAAGAAAATGGTTATCATGCCAATCGAATTCTCATAGAATGAATCAAACCCAGTTTTTCAGGACATTTCTGGAAAAGCTTGCCTTTAAAGAACTGACGAAATATCTTAAATCGCTTATAATTTTTAAACAATTCCTACCATAAAGTTAATTGGGCATATTCTGCAAAACACCCAGATCATGAAATTTTAAAATTTTCCTTTGTTTGCCCGAAATTTGAAATCGAAAATCATGATCTGAGAAGATCTGCGTTTTCTGTGCAAGTAATTTTCCACTCTCAAATAAAATCTTGATGTTGGACATTTCAGATCTCTCCCAAGCACACCAAGATGCATTATGTTACCATTGGAAGTAATTGCTAGTAGATTTGACCAATCAAAACCATTTCTTGCCGTTGCTGCCGCTCATTATCCATGACCCTTGTAGCTAGTGTATCATTCATAGATGCTATGTCAATTGTTTCCATCTGCTAACTTGCAAAAGGATTTCTAAGTTCCGTCAATTCAAATAATAGCTTGAGATGTTTCTCCTTCTTGTCCTTCTCCTCAATTATAATCTCATAGAGTTGGGCTCCCTTTTGTTGATATGCTCAGACTTTTTCGACCTCCATGAAGACTTGAACTTTCATACTTGTACTTTTTAATTTGCTGACACATTTAGCCATGAAACACATCCAAGACATGAGACAAGGGGAATCATTGAGAACCGCATTTTGAGTTTGTGGTTATCTTCTTGAACATGTAGCAGTTATTTTTAAATTTTTAATAATTGTTCCTCAACAACCTTGAATTTCTCAGAACCTTTCTCGACTTTAACTGAGTCAAATTGTGCTACAACATCTGGCTCCAATTGGGGACAGCACTTTGGTAGCAAAGTGTTGAGAACTTGTAGATCAGTAGCATTTATTGGGCATGGAGTCTAAGAGAACTGAATTTTCTCCCAATCCACAATCTCTGAAAATTTCAAACTTCTCTGAAACCTTTCTCTTCCAGGATCTTTATTCTTGAACTGAAAATGCTAAACTAGAAATACTTCAATTGGGAATGCTCAACTCTTGAGCTTATTTATGTACAACTCCTATATATATATGCTTGGATAAACTTAATCAAGTGAATTTAACTTCCAATGGAACCAACCTAACATCTTCTTGTTATATTTAATACCTTCATACTGCTGAAAATTAAAAATCAAAACATGAATGTACCATGAAAATTTTTCATATACAAAACTTTGTACATACCCTTGCATAAAAGCTTGTTGCTGACCAAATAAATTTGTCATATACTCCGCAATTGGATCATAGAACTCATGAGACAAAATTTCGGCTGCCTCCTTTTCTTGAAGATTTTGTTGATGTAGACTTCTTTGAACATGGCAACTTCCTTCATGTTTGACTCCTCAATTTGGAATTGTGTGTGAGGAAATTCATTGCCATTTTATGTAGGCTGGAATTTAGGCTGGAAAGAGAAACCTAGTTCCCTATAATGTTGATGTTCTTCTATAATTCCAACTCTTGAAAAAAAATTTCCTCCTCCTGCATACATACCTGAGAAGCTCCACTGATCTTCCAGGCTTTCATCGCGTTTGTTCAGCTGTTGCAACGAATTTTTGACCAGAATATTCAGAATGCTTAGATTCTTGTGTTTCAGCAATACAAGAATCTTCTAACGCCTTTTGAAAATACTTGTTCACCTCTAATTTTGCATTCTCTTGTAAATAAATTCCAATGTTTTCTTGACAGGCCCTCTTGTCTTCAACGAAACTTGTTCTTTCAACATGACAGGAAAAATTCCTACAAGCACACACATTATCTTTGATTTCTTATGCATAAAGAAACATCAATTTCATAGTGCATGGCTTTCTTTATTTGAGATAAAAAGCCAAGACAATAGAAAGAACCCTCAAATAGTAAACCATAGCTGCTGCTTCAGAAGGTCGAATTTCTTTTGGCATGCTGAAATAAATTTTTTGAAACCTCCTATTAAACTCAGAAATTGATTCATTTTTCTGTCTCTGGATAGAATATAATTTCAAAAGGTTTTTTTCATATGACTTACATTCGCCCCAATCTCTAAGAAAGATATCTTGAAAACCTTGCCATGAACTAACTGAACTTGCTTTCAAACACTAGAACCATTGTTGAGCACCTTGCTTTAATGAATGACAAAACATCCTTAAAGCCACGTCTTCAAAAATAATTTGAAATTTTTCCAAAAAGTACTCAAATTCCAAGATATGTTGTTCGGTTGAGATATCCTCATCCTCTCCAGAGAAACTTGGCAAAAATTTGAATCCTTTTGAAGGATACTGATGAAGAATTGTGGGCAGCTTCAGGGGTTTAAATATTTCTTTGTTTTTGAGCTAAAAAATAGTCAATTTCTTGTGAGGCAGAATATTATCATCCAAAGATGATGAATCCTCACCTTTATGCCCAGACTGAGACAAATTACCTTTAGGAATAGTAATGCAATAGTCATCTCTCCTTTCATATTCAGGAGATAAATTTGTGTCAAGATAAAAAAAGACAAGAAAAATAAAAATCATCTTTCTCCAATAAAGAACGTACTTTTTAGACTTTAAAATCTTCTGAGAATATAAAGTAAGAAACAATATTCTTGATATATAAGGGAAAATAGACCACTAAACTGATAGTAAAAAATAGAACCTCCTTTAAAAAATTGAAACTATGATACATGTTTTTTCCACGATGCTTTCTCATTTTCTTGCCAGCAAAATTATTCATCTAATGAAACCATCATCAGTGGAGTCGCCAGGTGAATAATAAACAACCAAAGTTTAAATATAAATCTTGTTCACCATCAAGAATAAGGGATTATGAGACCTACTCTTGTGAGGTATTTGACCTCGTGTGAAACCTTTTGAAAGCCAAAATTCTGAAAAAGATTAAACATAGCCGAATGTTTCCTCCCCACTGAACAGCTAGAGGAAATATAAAGAAAACCTAGGGAAATGAAATTCTCTTCTTCGTCCCCGGCAACGGCGCCAAAAAATGTTTTACCTCAAGAAACAATCCCTTGGCTATGGTAAGGAATCAGTGCTTGAGACATTTATAAATGTATGTCACAATATTAAGATATTAGATGGTCTTCGTTAAGCACCTTTGGAAATTAATTATTTACAACCCTAAATGATCTGATATAATGAAATATTTCCCAATGCCATTAGATGCTGATGTAACTTGAAGTGGAAGGAAGAAAATGAAATGGAAACTGAGAATGATATGCTGAATAACATAATCTATCATTTTTAATCCCTGAAAGAACCTTATAGAGAGAAAATAGTTGGGGTGACGGAGTGCACATTAAGGACATTTAACTCTTACTTACATACTGTAAAAAGAGACTGAAAACTACATTACTACACCTCATTCACAAAAGAAAAAACATATGATGAAACTGGAAAAAATGAATCAACATCAACAGGAGCAAGAAACTTGATCTTCTTTCCTCAAATTTTAGAAAATTTAGTACAATTTATAGTCCTCCAGAGGCCAAAACTCAGAACCCCTCTCCCTCTTCTTTCCTATGCTTTTATATCTGCCATCTAATCTAACTTCCTAACTACTACGATCAGTTTTAAAACTGATTATTGAAGTAGTTTAGGAAATTTTGGAATTAATTTAGTTTACAAAATAGTTGTTTTAATATTATATATATAATATATAATATAAAACCAAAATAGAACCTCACCCTTCTGCAAGTTAAAGAAGGACGAATAGTACATCTTGGGTCCCACTATTTTATTCATATGTATTATTGTCAAAACCACACATGGTTTTTGAAAACCAATTACTGCCTACGGAAGCACCTGTAGCAGTTTCTTGAGAAGGCGCTGAGTGATGTCGCATTGCATCATAGCTGTCGATTTGTGAATAATGGTTTAAGCCAAACCATTTTATGGAGGCACTATCTCAAATAAGTTCTGAGAATTTTGTGATGCCGCACAACCATAGGATATGGGCTGGATGATCCAACTCGTTGATTTATTTCTTGAGGTAGACTACTGCCACATTATATGCGTTTGCTTCCCCTCTTTTTCACGCAGAGTCTCATTAATATTTGAGTTTGGATGCACTCAAATTACAATTTGAAATGTACTGTGTTTTATTTAAACATCATCTAAATTCCAAGTGATCATCTGAGAAGGAAATGGTTATCATGCCAATTGAATTCTCATAGAATGAATCAAACCCAGTTTTTCAGGATGTTTCTGGAAAATATTTCCTTTGAAGAACTGACGAAATTTCTTAAACCGCTTTGAATTTTTAAACAGTTCCTGCGATAAATTCAATTGGGCATATTCTGCAAAGAACCGAGATCGCGGAATTTTAAAATTTTCCTTTGTTTTCCCACAATTTGAAATAAAAAATCCTTATCTGAGAAGATCTGTGTTTTCTATGCAAGTAATTTTCCACTCTCAAATAAAATCTTGATGTTAGACGTTTCAGATCTCTCCCAACCACACCAAGATGCGTTATGTTACCATTTGAAGTAATTGCTGGTAGATTTGATCGATCAAAACCATTTCTTGTTGTTGCTACCACTCATTATCCACAACACCTGTAGCTAGTGTATCATTCAGAGATGCTGTGTCAGTTGTTTCCATTACTAACTTGCAAAAGGCTTTCTAAGTTTGGTCAATTCAAATAATAGCTCGAGATGTTTCTCCTTCTTGTCCTTCTCCTCAATTAGAATATCAATGAGTTGGGCTCCCTTTTGTTGATATGCTCAGACTTTTTCCACCTCCATGAAGGCTTGAACTTTCATACTTGTACTTTTTAATTTTCTGACACATTTAGCCATGAAACACATCCAAGACATGAGACAAGGGGAATCATTGAGAACCGTATGTTGAGCTTGTGGTTATCTTCTTAAACATGTAGCAGTTTTTTTTAAATTTTTAATAATTGTTCCTCAACAACCTTGAATTTCTCAGAACCTTTCTCGACTTTAACTGAGTCAAATTGTGCTACGACATTGGACATGAGCTGAATCGGCTTGAGTAGCAGCAAATGACATGGCTACCTCAACGGGACATAGTGGTTGGAATCCCAAGCCCACCTGAAAGGGGTTGTGGCCGGTTGAGCTATAGAGGGTCCGGTTATAGTTGTGTTATACATAAGGGAGGATCTCATCCCATGTGCGTGGATGCTCTGAGTTGTACATGTGTATAATGTGTATGATCATCCTATTGAAAACCTCTATCTGGCCATCAGTTTGGGGATGGAAATTTGTGGACTTGGGGAGCTTGGTGTCCAACATTGACCAGAGGTTGGACCAAAATGTGTTGAGGAACCTGCTATCCCGATCTGAGGTGATAGACTGTGGGATCGAAAAGTGCACCCACACTCGTTCAAAGAAGAGTTTTGCAGTGGATTCTGTTGTGATATTCTTCTCGCAGGCCTCCATAGTGGCCATCTTTGAGAATCTGTCGATGACCAAAAAACACAGTTGTTGCCATGCTTAGTAGAAGGAAGGCCTGACATGTAATTTTTTATCATCAATACCAATTAAGTTAGTCACAGAGGTCATTTTTAATTATGTCAAGTGTATTGATTAAATAAATTCATGAAAATTTTAAAATTTCATGATTAGTCTATAGTTTTAAAGGGTCCAAGGTGTTTTTGTGTTATGTAATTAAGGTCTTGTCATAAGCCAATTTAAAGAAATCACATACATCAGGTCAAATAATTATTTCTTGACATTTGTCACCTTTTACCTGAGTCCGCAACATTTTCTGTGCAAATCAGGGGATTTTCACTACGGACTCACTTGACAATTTTGTAGCAAATTTGCCAACTTTATATAAAAATTCGCTACGAACTCCTATTTTTTTGCAATGGTTAATTAATTGTTGAGTTTTCTATTTCTGAGAGGCTAGGGGTCAAGTCACCATCACATGCTTACTTGTTATGAATCATAGTTTAATGTGTATCACACTTGGTCATCATCACCACCACATCATTATGTTTTGCCTCCATTTTTTCTTTTCTTAATTTACCCTTCATGCATTCAATCCTAATCACTTACCTTGACATACCTGTAAGCTGCTTATGCCACCATTTCCCTATTTTTTTTTTGATCTAACTGCCATCATAGATATTTTCCCAATTCTTTCCATACACTTCTTGCTGTCAAATGTCATCTTTTACAGGTGTCAAGTTTCAAAGAAGGCAATGCTGTTTTGGAGGAGATGACCGCACATAAGAAGAACAACAAAGGAGGTTCAATGGTCAGGTATGAACCTATGTGTTATAGGTCAATTTGGGCACCATTCCCAATGACCTGGTTAACTGGGCATCATCTCTAGGACTAATGATCAAGGGTCTATCATTCCCTATCATTTTAGTTGCTACATGCCCTAAGACAAGAAACAAGAAAAATCAAGCAAGACTTTCATCAAGCAAAGGTTTCCATGGTTTGAAGCTTATTATCTAACATATGAGAGCTCACCAACGTAGGCTCTAAGGGGCCTAAGTGCATTGCATATGCAGGTATCCCCATGCAAGGCTACTCTACAAAGCACTTCCTGACATTCACAGGTGCGTTGGTCACATTGGGAGCGAAATTCTCATTGTTCCAGACTCTCCACTTGGCCAGTGAATTCTAGAAGAGTTCACATGTGTCAAGCTTCAGATCCAAGTGTCCATTTTACATCTACATGACTGGAAACATGTCTTGCCTATTTTTGGAAAGCTATTGAGTGCAAAACAACCTACAGTTCATCTATAAATTGAACACAAATCTAAGTGTTTGAGAAGGAAGAATTTGAGTAGAGAAATTCTGGAGAATTTTCAATTGAGAGCTTGGTTTGTGAAGCTACTGCTGGAGAGATTTATGCTGTAATGAGACTTGGGAACTTTGCTGGAAGGTCACTTCAAATCAGTCACTAGGTTGTAACCTCTCCTTCTATCATCAATAAAGATTACTTCTTATTTTTCCTTACATATATCTATGTTAACTTTGATTTTCCATATTGTAAGATATTGGTTGATGAATGTAGTTTATGCTTTACTGATTTAGCTAAAAATCTTGAATAGATATCTATATTATTGCATCTTCTGTTGTTTCAGTGTTCTTTCTTGTAGGAAACATTCAGCTCACAAACCGCTTGAATTTAAAGCTAAAACAAAAGCGACAGAAGGAGCCATTTGGAAGCGAATGAACAAGTAAGCCTCCAATCCTCTCTGTATATCTGTTCTGAGTTAGGAGAAATAGTAGTATAGTATTTCACCTGTTTTTCTAGACTAACACCTGTCTAGGGAAGCGTAATTTATCCGTAGATTACAATTTTGGCCCAACAAACTGGAAAATCCACTGGGGAGAATTTCTCTTAATTCTAGGTGTGTTAGTCTCTAATTTTCTTTGTTTATCCACCCAGTAGCTGTTATACATAAGGATTAGACTTTTTCAAAGCTCAATTTGCAAAGACAGTGAGTTAAACAGTAGTATTTTTCCTTGTCTACTACGCCCAACACACCCTTAGATAGGACACAGTGCTTTGCAGAGAACTGTCTCCCTTCCAAGCTTGCGTTGTAGAGCATTGTCTCCCCTTGGAGACTGCGTTGACTCCTGAAAGTGACCAAATTCTCTTGAATTTGACTTTGCAACTTTCTTCAGTTTTGTTTGCTGCTGTGTTATGAAAATTTTGATGCTCAATTGACCAGTGACTCTATATACTTCTTCCTCCTTTGGCTAAAAATTTGTTTAGAAAAGCTTTTCTTTACCATTGAAAAGTTGATTTAAAAGTATTTTTATGGTCGCATTAAGAATAATTTTCTTTCGAAAAAGGAAATTGTCGTAAAATATTCATTTCCTTGATAGGATAAATTGTTGTTGAAATCCTCGTTTTTCCTTCAAAAGAGAAATTTTTGTTTGTATTCTTCGTTTCTTGAAAGTAAAAGCATTTGAATTATTGATCTAGTGCACCTAGTTTCTTTTTTTCATTCATAACATAAAGGAAACTGAAAAGAAAAACTTGCATTTTCATGTAGGATTGTGTGTGTTTTGCAAAAGGAACATCAGGAAATCTGCATTTAGCTTGTGATTCACTGATTTGTTTGCTCACGAACTATTTGCTTTATTCCCTTAGTAGTTAGGTTCTTCATTGAAAAAGCTAAAAGTGAAAGTTGTTTATCATTCTTAGCTTGCATTTTAGGAATTTCATATACATCATCGCGGTGAACTTGAAAGGAAAATTGTTAAGCAAGATCTACATAAAATAAATCTCAATTTGCTTAACAACGCATTGGAACCTTAACGATAACATTTAGAAGGTCTAGGCTAGAGACGTGTTCCGGCGTCGTAAAACATAGCCGATGTTGTTAACTTGTTTACGATACATTCTTAGTGTGATACCTCACTCAATGTACGTAAGTATATCGTAGCTCGTCCACGTACTTTCGGGTATATCGGGCGGTGTTACAGTACGATAAGTATAAATGGGTGCTCTCATTGTGTGGTTTCACATCAGACAATGCTAATACAGACTTGGGCCTCCACGTACCTTCGGGTATATTTGGGAGGACAACTTTTAGGTGCTATCCATCCATAGTGAACTGAGTTGGCCGCCCTGAAATTGTGATACACCGAACACAACATTTGGGGAGATTACCTGCCCGTACTTTTTGTTTCGCCAGGAGGTATTCTCTAGTTCACAGTTTCTTGGTAAACCCTTTTGCCTAGCATTACCCTCTTTTTTTTTTTTTTTGGTTAAAATAAATCAGTAATCATGGAAGAACAAAATCCTATCCACCGTCGTTCGCGTAGATTAGCTTTAAAACCACCTTTACCACCGGAAGTTACTTCTGGTAGGTGAAGGTGATCACAATTTGCCAAATCAAGTATAATTCGTACCTCTAGTGAAACATCATCTTTTAAACTAGAGCTAGCTCAAATTGTTTCCACATATCCTGGTTCGTTTACTATTTTCGAAATGGAGTCATCATAGCTACCTGTTGTCACGATCCATTCAATCGCTGAGACCATACCTCCTGTACCCGACGTTGTTCAATCACAAATTGATGCAGATCCTGTCTCTTCTTTTCCAGAACATCTGAATCCTGAAGTTGAACAACCAGAAGTTGTTCCTACCTTGGTCATCCAACAAATTTCTGTAGCCACTGACACTCCTATATTACACAGTCAACCCTCTGAAATATATTTTAGGCCTGACAGTCAAGTTCTTCCTCCTGTTTTAATTGCGATTGAAGAAATCTGACAACCTGATACACCTTTAAGTCCAACCCATTTTTGGGGAGACCCTTACCTGTACTAGTCTTTTCCTCAATCGTTTGCATCTTCTTTTGTTGATCCTATTGCCATTCAATATCCCGTTGATTTTGGAGAGTATACATTTGGTCAGAAAACCATTCCTGAACCAACATCTTCGGTTGGGTCTGCTATTCTAATTACGTCAGCTCCTACTCTCACTACTTCGTCGATGTTCAAAATCTCACCAGATTCATATTTTCACGGTGGCCCTTCTATCCCCACAGGTTACAAATCACTATCTGGCACTTTCTCTGGTGCACCTTCATGTTCATGGTCTTTACCAATGTCATCATTTGGTGTTTTAACTGGTAGTCCTATAGCTAGTACTGAACGACTTTATTCATTACATCCATCATCAGGGCAATATCAAGTCGGTTCTTATGGGTCAATTCCTTTAAGTACCATATCAACTGGACTCCCAGCATTTGGAGAACAATATTTTTCGTCTTATTATCCTCCTTATGTTGGGGGGGAACCTTTGGTCACCCAATACGACAGTACTCAGTCACATTTTGGTCAAACTAATGTTGACATGAATTTTTTTCAATAGCAACCCACTCTGCCTATCCAACCACAAACGGTTGTACACTCGTATCAACTAGTTCAACCTGTTACACCAACTTCATTACCACTTGTTAATACATCTATACCCCTGTTACAGAATCAAAATATTGTACATCAACCTTATCAGGCAAGTTCTCCGACTCAATATCATCAAATGTTGGGTCCACAGACTCAAAATCCTTTGGTTAATTTACAACAACCTGTATCAGGGATCATTTATTCACAAGCTAGTGTACCATTTTATGGGATGTTGCAAACACAACCTGGTTATACATATCAACCAAATCCAACTTATACTAATTTGGGTTATAACATTGGTGGACAAACCCCTTGGTAGCCACAAGCACAAATGCCTCAAACATCATTTCAACAAGTATCATATACAGGTTTTGGTCAACAGAACTCACAAGCATTTGCTATGAAAAACAACCCCTATCTGGGTTACCAACAAAAAATTATGTATGCTGGTGCTTAAAGACCTTTTTCCCAAGCAATTCCATCTTACCCTGGCTATGCTCAACCTGAGTTACCTTTTGTTGCAACCTTGGAACTACTAGATTTAAACCAGTTAACCAATGATCCTATAAATTATGCTCCTTGGTGGCCGGTGATACCTCATAAATTACCCTTCGACATTCCTAAATTCAATGGAAACCCTGGAGAAGATCCGTCGACTCATGTCATGACTTATCATTTATGGTGTTCATCAAATTCCTTGAATGATGATTCTGTTCGACTATGTCTTTTCAAGCATACGCTTACAGGTCCGACTGCTAAATGGTACATTGAGTTACCTAGAGCTTCTTTCGACAATTTCACTGCCTTAGCTATTGTATTTTTGACCCATTTCCAGTTACTGATCAGATACGAAACTGGAACGAAACTCTTGACCAACTTCAAACAGAGTAATGCTACTCACATTTCAGATCATAATCATGAGTGGCGTCGTCATCGACGAATGGTTAAGACATTTGTTCCCGATCAGCTCCTTGCTGAATGGTTCATTAGGTCCCTGTTACCATCTATAACTGAGGATGTGGCTAAAGGTGGCATCGTCACAGAGGAGCAAGTTATCACTTGTGCCCAATATTTATACTTGATTTATACTCAGTCTGGCACACTCTATGAAAAAATCCCAAATGTGCTGAGATCTAATTTCAATGTTCCTCCTAAAATAAAGGACTCTCATGCCGGAGATGGTTTGATAGGCATTGCAAACACACACCACACTACTGCATCTGATCCTGCTCCTACTTCCAAAATTAATGCCATGTAATTTGACAAAGGAAAAAGTGACAAGCAACCAAGAGGTAAGAAAAAGGGGAAATCAAAGAAAAAGAAAACTTCTAACCCGCAGGAAAGATCATCTGATCAATCATCTGGACCACGAAAACCTCATTATCCATGCATAATCTGTAATAAGGAACACTTTGTTAGGGATTGTCCTCACCGTGCTGAAGTCTCAAAAATCATCAAGACTTCTCATGCATCAACTAAGTTGACAGACCCATTTCCAAATCTGGACACAAATTTGGTTGCTACGGATCCAGCTCCTAGTTCCCAAGTGTTAATGTTATCCACCACAAAACCTTCGCAAGATATTTTGGTATCGATGCAAAATAAAGAGTATGGTAGTTTGGTCACTGATCAACCTACTACCTCGACAACGAATCCATCTAATGAATCAGTACCACCTCCTGTTATTCCTGAATTGACAATTAAGCCACCAAAGGGAGTAATTCATAAATCTACATATAATCCTCAAGCAAGAGCTGCACAAAATTATAATATAGTTGAAGATTTAGCTCAATCCCCTTCAGCTATGTCTACTCTTGAGGTATTACAAAATTTTCCCTCCCAGAAGTAGGCTTTATTGTCGGCCATTGGTGGAATTGATCCAACTGATTCTAATCTTGTCGTCTTTAACCATATGGGCTATGTGCTGAAATTATCAGCAGAATTGGCATTCTGCATACAAGTAAATGTTCTCAATCACCTTTTTCATCACACTATTATTGATGAGGGATCATCTATGTGTATTATGTCTCTAAACTGTTGGAAGTCACTTTGCTCGCCGTGATTATCACAATCATCAACGATGTTGAAGGCTTTTGATGGAAGAACATATAAACCTTGTGGTATTATCAATAACCTGCAAGTTGAATTAGGGGGAAATACAATAAGTATTGATGTTGAGGTTGTTGACGGACCCCTTGACTATAATATTTTACTCGGAAGACCATGGGTATATGCAATGACTGCCATTTTTTCTACATACTTTAGAATGATTGCCTTTCGAGATAAAGGTACAATCACAGTCATAAATCAATTATCCTTTTTTGCCTCTGCTTCGCAGGTAACTGGAAGCATTCCATTTGTTCACTTACCCCAACTATAAATCCAAAACATTGGTGTAGGACTCTTAAAGGATTCCACTCTTATGGGAACCTTTGCATTACCACCGCCTGCGACGTCGGCATAAATTGCAAGCATAGAGACCTGCTACATGATCTCTTCCACTCTATGTGGCTTAAGGGAGAGTACGGGTGATTCTGATATTTCTACGTTGGATGATGTTTTACCGCCTAGCCCTATTGAGCTACAATATAAATCAATCTATTTGGCTTGGGTGGAAAATCTGAAATCAACGTCACCGAGTGTTTGGGTTGATCGTTCATTAGATTTTGGTACTCCATCTGATCCATTTTCCTCAAAATTTTTGACAGATGAATATATTTTGGAAGCTACGATGTCAGAAGGAGAACCATGGGAAGATTATCATCATCGTTCCCATCTTCCAGATTACAAATAAAATAATCTAAGTGAACTATATCACCCATCCATCGAAACTTTCTTTTCAAATTCTTTATCGATTAATGCAATTGACTCTGAGCAAAATTTATCTAATATCGAAGAAACGATTTCTATCGATATTTCGACCAAACCTGGCATTGTAGAAAATATTCATGTCAGTGTATCTTGTTCTCCATAAAAACTTGATTCATATCACTCTCTTTTTCGTGAATTTCATGCGTATTCGCTTGGTCTTACGAGGAAATGCCAGGCATAGATACTAGTATAGTTGAACACACTATTAATATGTATCCCGATGTCAAATCTGTGTGTCAACAGCTTCGTCCTGTTCATCCAAGGAAAGGCGCTGCCATCAAAGAAGAGGTTGAAATTTTTTTGCGTGCTGGTTTCATTTACCCTGTTCCGCTAACTGAATGGGTTTCCAATATCGTTAGTGTTATGAAAAAACAAGGAACCAATAGAGTGTGCATCGATTATCGGGATGTCAATCAGGCTTGTCCAAAAGAGAAATATCCTACTCCCTTTATCGACTAGATTATTAATGATTGTGCTGGATGCAAAAAATTTTCATTCACGGATGGATTTTCCGGCTACAATCAAATCAATATTCGCCCAGATGACCAACATAAGACAACATTCATCTGTCCCTGGGGCACATTCACATATAGGAAACTTGCATTTGGTTTAAAGAATGCTGGGGAAACTTTTCAGAGAGAAATGGATTATGCTTTCAACGACATCAAGCACATTGTTCAACCATATCTAGATGATTTACCAGTGCATTCACGAAAATAGATTAATCACCCGATGCATTTGAGAGTAATTTTCTTACGCTGCCGACACTACAAGATATGCCTCAATCTGCACAAATGTGTGTTTTGTGTGGGTTTTGGTCACTTGCTCGGATTCGTAGTCTCAGAAGAAGGATTTCGAATAGACCCACTGAAGGTACATGATATTCTTGATTTGCCCGCACCATCAAACTTACTTCAGATACAAAAACTTCAAGGAAAGGCTAACTTCTTGAGAAGGTTCATTCCAAACTATGCCGAAATGGCTAAAGGATTTACTCGATTATTGAAAAAAGGAGTTCCCTTCCAATTGGACCAAGTTGCGCAAGCTTCTTTTGATGTTGTCAAGGACCATCTTGTCCGAGCGTCATTGATTCATCCTCCTAATTATGAAAATTATTATTTCATATATATTTCCGCGGCTGAAACGACCATCGCTATGGTTTTGGTCCAAGTAGAAAATGGAATTGAACATCCGATCTATTATTTGAGTCGTAATCTCAATGATACGGAAGTTAAGTACTCGTATGTGGAAAAGCTTGCCTTGGCAGTTGTTCAAGCTGTCCAAATATTTCACCATTATATCCTGCTCTGAAAAAAAACAATAGTTTTGGATTGAAACCCCATGACTTACATCTTATCATGTCAATTGCTGGGGGGGAAATATTCAAAATGGATTGTCATTTTGTAGGAATTTGATTTGGAATTCATCAAATCCAAGTCAAGAAGTCTTTAGTTTTGGCTGAGCTTTTCTCTGACCTTCCTTTTGATAGTATGGCTACTACGTCAGAACCATCTATTCCAAATGAGTCTCTATTTCTGATCGGATCATCTAATCCCTGGTATGTAGATTTCATCATTTAACTCCAAACCCAAAATTTTCGACCTAATAACTCTCGCTCTGATTAGTGAAGTATTCGATACCAAGCCAAATATTATCTGATCATCTGCGATACACTTTATCGTCATGGTGTCGATACCATTTTAAGGAGGTGCCTCACTCATGAGGAGGCCAAAAAAGTGTTAAATGGTTGCCAGGATGGGGCTTGTGGTGGAAATTTATCTGGATATGCTACTGCGCAGAAGATACTTCGCGCCGGTTACTTTTGGCCTACTATTTTTCAAGATTGTATCCTCGCAGTCAGAAGTTGTCATGCATGCCAGATTTTTGACCGTAAAATCCACAAACCACCAGTGCCAATGCATCTTGTTGTCTCTGCTGGACCATTTACGAAATGGGGTATTGACTTCATGACCTGTAACCCTCCTTCGTTTGAGGGGCATGGTTATATTATTGTCGCAGTCGACTATTTTATCTAATGGGCCGAAGCGATGCCTACATTCAACAACACAGGACAAACAACTGCATTGTTTTTCTTCAACCATGTTATTGCATGGTTTGGGGTCCCACAGGCTATAGTTATGTATCATGGGAAGCATTTTCACAACCATATGATGTCTAAATTGACAGCCAAGTTAGGATTTTCAAATGATAATTCTACTCATTATCCACAATCAAATGGACAAGTTGAGGCTATTAACAAAATTCTTAAACTAATGCTTTAACGAATGATAGGAGTTCATAAAAGGAACTGTCACTTGATCTTGTACTCCGCCTTGTGGGCATATCGAACCTCGGTGAGAAACGCGACTGGATTTACTCCTTTTCAATTGGTGTATGGTTTGGAAGCTATCTTACCAATCCAATGTGAAATATTATCGTTAAAACTCGCAATAGACTTGTTACCTGACACCCCAGAAGAAGAAGAACTTCTCCTTAACCTCATCCATCTAGATGAAATGCGTTGTGAAGCCCAATTGGCCAACAAAGCACATAAGAGACGTATAAAGGCGTAATACGACAAAAATGTCCAGCCTCGCATCTTCTCAGAGGGTGACTTGGTACTTCTTTACGATCATGAAGCTGATGTAATAGGTACACGGAAATTCGAGCCATTATGGCATGGCCCTTATATCGTCAAAAGAGTTCTTGCTAAGGGTGCCTACGAGTTAGTTGATTATGCTGGGATTCCATTGGCACAGCCTAGAAATGGGTTGTATTTGAAACGTTACTATGTTTAATCATGAGCGTAGTAATTTTTTGTATTATATTGTTTATATGCTATTGATTTGCATTCACTATCTTAATTTATTTTTAGAGTTTTATTGATGTTAGTAATTCACTTTACATTTCATCAAAGATGATTGAATCTTCGAAACCATTTATGGGATATGCTGATGGTGCTAGTCGTAGTATGCAGAATCTATCCTCTGCAGCATGGGCCATTTTCGCTTCGAACGACGAGTTAGTGAGTTTTCAAGGGATTTGTATCAGTAGATTGACGAATAATATTGCTGATTATAGCGCGTTGATCGAACTTCTCTTTGATGCCATTTAATTTGGTATTAACCACATAATCATAAGGTTAGACTCACAACTTGTGGTACTACAACTTACTAGTATTTATACTGTTAGAAATCCAACACTTCTTAGATTGTTCCTAAGAGTTCCACTATTGGAGAGACATTTTGATTTCATTCAATATCAACACATTTCCAGAAATCGGAACACTTTAACTGATTCATTAGCTAATCAAGTTTTATATATAAATTTGCAACATAGGTAAAGAAAACATTCACATCATTGAATAGGATTGCGCATTAAACATAGGAAAAACTCTGAAAACACATAGATATATAGTTATAGGTTTTTTACAAAATTTGTGCCCAAGAAACATTGGTCATCTAACCTCAAAATGTATGCAAAATGTCACAAGTAAACTAGTGGTGCTCGTGGTAACATGCTATAGATCTAGCAATCCTACGGAGCAACCGCATCCAACGGTTAGGAACCTCGATAGTGTTTCGCTGCAATTGCATGCGAAGCTCTTCGATCCGAAAATCTGGAATCTCGAAGGTCAAACCCTCTATGTGCTGCTAAAGCTCAGCCAGAATCTCAGCCATATCAAGGTCCTGAAGGACTTCTCTCCTGACAACCCTCTCTGCTGGCGCATCTGCTTCGTGTTCTAGTTCCTCTATTGGTTGAACGTGACAAATATCTGCATTACATTAAAACATTTAGTTTAGTCTTGGAAAGAAATAAAAAAACAAAATCATTGTATAAACCTTATAAAAATCAAAAAACATGGTCAAATCGTTCTTACCCATTGCACCCCACTGAGCGCCTTCTGGTAGTACTAGATATGGATCTCCTCGGAAGTCGACGCCTGTGTATGCATACTCATCGATGGTGACAATCTGTCACTGGAAGTAGGCAAATAATGTAGTCAAGAACACAATGGTCAATTGGACTGCATGCCAACCCATGAGTTCTACCCATCTCTACATTCGAGGATCTCTAGGACTAGATATATCTAATGTTACATGTTGTGGCTACATCAGTGGAATCCGTTCAAAAGCGAAGGAGATAAGGATTGAACCATAGCTGAAATTTTTCTTCCTTCCTCCCTTTGCTTTATTCAGTTGTTCATTTATCTGAGATAGAACAACTTCAGACCAGTTGAATACTGTTGGCTCTACGCACTCTAGCGCATACTGCATATACGATCGGTTCGCTACATGTAGTGTAACGGTGCCAACAAGTTTAGCGATTGTGAAAAGGATGGTTCTCAAAGGAAAAACCCTGGCATCTCGGATGTTTATTTTTCCATCTTTGCTAAATTCTGACCCTGGATAGTAATACTGCATAACACAATCCTTCACTGTCTCTCCTCCAACAGTAGACCCTGTGAGAGAAATGGGAAAACTTCTCCTGGACAAACCTATGAGAAAATACACATCCTCAACTGTTATGGACAACAATTGATTTTTTATGTGAAATGCCTCTATCGCCGGATCCCATGCTCGAACTAAGAACTCCAAGAGTTCTATTTTTTTCCTCATTCTTGACAATTTGAAGTACTTAAGCAGCCCACAATCTCTTAAAGCTCTTACAGTACCCAGATCATTCAAGGCAATCATATCCTGTTCTTCATGTTCTCTTTCTCTCCATGTAATCATCATTATAATCTGATGGAAACCTGAAAATCAACCATAAGATCCATTGAATACCATTCATTGCAAAAAAATAAGCAAATTTTGGACACAGCATGAAAACCAAAAACTTCAACTGCGCCCAACGCACTCCCTCAGCTGAGACAGTATGTTGCACATGCAGGTACCCTTCACTGTACCTGCTATGCAACGCAGGTTTCGACATTCAAGGGTGCGTTGCCCTCATTTTGGGCAGAATTTACCCTAGGGGCCTCAAAACCATAAAAATTTTCAAGGAATGGGAATGAAATGAATATTAAAAGAAAGAGGAGGTTCATGGCACCAACCTGGATCAAACGAAGACGAAATATATCCACGGAAACGACCGCAATCAACAAATGAAGTTTGGGGGCGAAATCAGGTTCAGAGTTCCAAAATGAAAATGGTAACTAAGGAATGGTAAAAATGAATAGTGAAACTACTTTATATAGTCATTTAATTGTTTGCAAGTTAAATTTATTGCTATGACTATAGTTTTATTATGTTTTTATCATGAAACAAGTATTTTTAATCCATTTGATGTTGTTCTGAACAGGAAATACAATTGATGAACAGATTAGTCGTGCAGATTTATTCAAAGAATGACTTGACCAAAAAGCATACTTTTATCTCTTTTTCGAGCTTTGTTAAAAATGAAAAAGGATTTGAAGCACACTTTTATCTCTCTTTCGAGATTCGATAACAGTGAAAAAGGAACCCCTAGAGTCTTCTTTTAGCTCTTTTCAGACTCCGATAATGTGAAAAGATTGCCGAGCACTTGTCATGTCGATCTCGTTAAAGTAAATGAATTGATATGTACTCAGTATAAGTTCAACCCTTTTCCAGACTGAGATGGATTATTTATGAAAAGGGAATACCTTGGTTAAACATGACCAAAGAGGTTTTCTCAGATATTATTTTACACTTTTTTCAGATCTGAGCAAAAAATTTACGAAAAAGAACTTTTGGAGTTCTCTTTTGTCCTCTTTTTCAGACTCTCTAAATATGAAAAAGGACCGAGCTATCACTGTCGCTAAGTTCGTTAAAACATAAAATAGAGATGGGCTTGTCAATCATGGCAAGAATCGAGTTTCATTCATCTCTAGACTCGTTAAATTATTAAATAGCGATATTTTATTCGCTCGAAGGGTTGAATTATAGATCAATAAAATGTTATCCTCCTCAAGCTTGTTAAAAAATAAAGAGGTACTGGTCGACCAATGACCGGGAAAAATTTGGGAAAAGTAAGTAAAGTTTTTTTTTGGTAGCAAGTCGCTCTTGAACATGACACTTCTTTCACTCCATGTCCGTGACTGTTTAGGTTGGGTAATCATCTTGACGGTTCATTCACACCTATGGTTCATCATACCTTCACTTTGGTTTTGGGTCAATGCTTCCAACTCATCATAGTGTCGCAGATATGGTCAAGAGAAGTCATCCAGTGATTAAAAACTCATCCATCTGCAATACTCATAAACCTTCATTTTCATGACCGTCATCCCTGAAAATTTCTATATCAAGTCATAACCTTGTCTCTGAAATTAGTAACTCTTGTTTTGAAGTAAGGTGACTTCCTATCGACAACAAATCAAAATCTAGGAAGCTCACTTAGAAACATCAGATTCCAATACCATGAGGCTTGTTACAGCATCGACAAGATCCTTGCTTCTGGACCTTTGACCGAAATATTTTGTTTGGCGTTTGACATCAAATCATCTATTCACACGTTACGAAATTTACTGCAGTACCTTGAGGGCCATTGACATTAATGGTGGTTTTCTCACATTTTTTAACAACTCAGATCATTGGCTGGTAATAAAATGATGTCTTTTCATGTTCGACAACAAATCATATATTCGCATGGCTAGACTTGTACTTGAATGATGGAGTGAATGAGATAAGAAGACCCCGGATCTAGTTTCATCCATCTGGGCTGCAATTTCAGGATTGTTGTACACATCATATGTACGGTGACTTTACATACAGACTGTCATCCAAACATGGGCCTATATCTGTAGGCGTGTCTGCATCTGGGCAACATTCCAATGTAGGTGACTTTCTAAATTATGTACATGTTATTAGATTGTTTTATGTGCTGAACATGGGAATGCCTACCCTCAGAAATTATGATCAATAGAGGATATATCATGATGAAATGTATTGTAATATTGATGCAGGTGAGCATTCCGCTTCGTTTCTAGGCTCATCACAGTGTAAAACATCTCAATCAAATGTTCTTATTATTTGGAACTCATGCTTTAGGGGGAAATTGTTATAGGTCAATTTCGGCACCATTCCCAATGACCTGGTTAACTGGGCATCATCTCCAGGACCAATGATCAAGGGTCTATCATTCCCTATCATTTCAGTTGCTACATGCCCTAAGACAAGAAACAAGACAAATCAAGCAAAGGTTTCCATGGTTTTAAGCTTATTGTTTAACACATGAGAGCTCACACCCACAGGCTCTAAGGGGCCTAAGTGCATTGCATATGCAGGTATCCCCATGCAAGGCTGCTGTGCAAAGCACTTCCTGAAATTCACAGGTGCGTTGGTCACATTGGGAGCGAAATTCTCATTGTTTCGGAATCTCCACTTGGCCAGTGCCTTCTAGAAGAGTTCACATGTGTCAAGCTTCAGATCCAAGTGTCCATTTGACATCTACATGATTGGAAACATGTCCTGCCTATTTTTGGAAAGCTATTGATTGCAAAACAACCTATATTTCATCTATAAATTGAACACAGATCTAAGTGTTTGAGAAGGAAGAATTTGAGTAGAGAAATGCTGGAGAATTTTCAATTGAGAGCTTGGTTTGTGAAGCTACTACTAGAGAGATTTATGCTGTGATGAGACTTGGGAAATTTGCTGGAAGGTCACTTCAAATCAGTCACTAGGTTGTAACCTCTCCTTCTATCATCAATAAAGAGTAATTCTTATTTTTCCCTACATGCATCTATGTTAACTTTTATTTTCCATATTGTAAGATCTTTGTTGATGAATGTAGTTTATGCTTCACTGATTTAGCTAACTAGCTTGAATAGATATCTATATTATTGCATATTCTGCTGTTTTAGTGTTCTTTCTTGTAGGAAGCATTCAGCTCACAAACCGCTTGAATTTAAAGCTGCAACAAAAGCGACAGAAGGAGCCATTTGGAAGCGACTGAAAAATTAAGCCTCCAATCCTCTTTTTATATCTGTTCTAAGTTATTATAAATAGTAGTATAGTCTTTCACCTGTTGTTCTAGACTAACACCTATCTAGGGAAGCGTAATTTATCCGTAGATTACAATTCCAGCCCAACACTATGGACCTCAAATTGGTCATGGAAGATCCTAGTTTTGGAAAGGCCTTCACCAATGTTGGCTTCATGAGATTTTGTCAGAAGTTGCAGGGCTACCATGCTCAAGTTTCCAAAGACTTTGTTGTGAATTTTGTGGATAATTCTTCAAAAGTAGGCATACTAATTTTTACAGTATCCCCTGAAACCATTGTTCAAGAAACAAATATTCCTATATCAGGGGAAGAATGGTTCAAGGCCACTAAGTTTAAATTATATAATTGTGATGAGTTCTTGAAGAAAGAGCATATAGGGGTGGAAATGACATGAGGTATACCTAGGAGCTATCTAAAGTAGAACTATTCAAAGCTATAGTTGGTAATACATAATTATTTTACATGTGAGGGAAGATTCCACATGATATACCAGTACCATTTCAGAATTTTATTCCACTTTACAGGTAAACAAATTTTAGATCTTCCATTCTTTATTTTTAGAAGCCTAGGCAAGATGTCTGATAAAGTTGAAGAAATACTTGAGAGTAGTGAGACATCTGAATTTCATCATGGATTGATTAAGTTGCTGGTTATGGAGGAATTGCAAAGGTTGAACAGAGACTGGGCTACAATTTTGTTTCTTAATGGTTATGTTGTGGATGTGATTACTTGAAAAAGGACACCCAATTCCAAAACAAATACTCCCAAAAAGGATAAAGGCCCCATAGTTGAAGCTCAAGCCAAAATTTAAAAATATATGTAGCCTGTAGCAGAAACTATGGAGATGGAAGATGAACATTTTCAAATATGATAAAAAACAGAAGGAAGCAAAAAGGAATACGAATTCTACGTTGGAGGAGATCATTGAATTATCCCCCACAGAGGTAGAAATCACTGAGGCATAGAAAGTCAAAGAGAGAATGGTAGAAAAAATTGAAGTGGACATCCTTAAAGAGCAATTTAAAGAGGAAATAAATGAGGTCATAGAGAACAAGCTAGAGCTAGAATATTTCATGCAAGAAATGAAAGAATTATCAAATTTTAAGAAAGAGGTCAGTAAGAAAATTGGTTTTTACGATAAGGTGGCTGAAAGGTCCAAGAAAATGCTGAAAAGAAAATTACCTTTACATAAGATTATGAAGAATACAATGAGGAGGAATAGATGGTTGTAGGCAGAGAGGAGAAGGCTTCTAAGTCAGGTTAACGAGATGGAAATTCAAATGGGAATAGTACAAAAAGAGTTAAAGAAGAAAGGTATGGAAATGATATTAGAAGATGAAGCCGCTAAAGGCATTAGGGGAATTTTGAGGTCTAAAATGGGACTCCTACGAAAAATGTATAACAAAAATAAACTTTATAAGAACCAATAGGATTCAAGATGATTATTTCAACCATGGGGTATGACTCACCATTTTTGGAGTAAAAAAGTAAGAATAATAAAAAATAATAAAATAATAAAACTACTTTTTCAATTCATATTTTCAACTTATTTCCCTACGATTTTACTCAAATTTCGAGCGGGAGTACTCTTTGGATGCAAAATTTAATTCCTTATCCCAGGAGTACCCATGTTGCATACTTTTGATGGACCCTGCTACACAAAAAATGAGAAATACTTGAAAAAACATGTTTGCAATCACATTTTTCATGTATTTCTCATTTTTCATGTAGTAGGGTCCACCAGAACTATGCAACATGGGTACTCCTTGGATGAGAAATAAAATTTTGCATCTAATGGGTTTTTCCACTTGAAATTTGAGTAAACCCATAGAGAGATAAGTTGAAAATACAAGGTGAAAAAATAGTTTTTCCTTTTTCCCTCTAAAATTTGATGATGTAATCAAATATTATTTTGTTATTTCCACTATTATTTTATAATTTCCTTAGGAGGTTCATTTTAGACCTCAAAATTCCCCTAATGTGAAGCCGCAACTTCTTGAGGAGGGTAAGATGTATTTTCAATCAATTTTGCCTTATCATGCTTCATGTCAGCATCTCACATAGCCTTGGATTTTTTTTGGGAGATAGGAAGTGAAAATTTCAAAATCTCTAGTTTATCAGGCACGTTCGTAGTATACTCCAGGCTTAAAGCCAATTTTTTTCTACAAACTCGCTGAAGACGAATTTTTGCAATAAAATCCAAGTTTTTTCATAAAGGGATTAAGTAAGAGCATATATTTAAGTGTTGTGACATAGTGGACACCTTCAAAACAACAAAGAAGTCAAACGGTTTGCAGAAGAAGTCAAATGAGGACTGCTATGAACTTCTCACTACAAACTTGCCTAAATTCTTCTGTTTTTGCAGTGAAGGAGAATTTCAAAGTTTTTCAAGCATTTAATACAGTTTTGAAGCACGTTAATCATATGGATTAGTCAAAGAGTATCAATAGAGACTTTGTCAATGAGCGCAATCATCATGGAAAGTTATTGGGCTTCCAGCTCATAAATTTTGGACACCTCATCAACTATGAAAACCCACCCCCGAAATCCGAGGAGTGCACCCATAATGTCAGTTTGAATATTTTATTGTTTAGTTATGGGTATTTCCACCTCAGACAAAGTGGTTTTGTTCGATAAATGTCATCATGAATGGATCATGTAAAAGCTTTTAGTGAAATAAATAGTGTTAGAGTCCTAATAGGTTTTGAACTCTTGGAAACATAAATATCACTAGATTCCCTCCTTGTAATCTATTTCCTATTTGGATAAGCTGTCTTTGGGAGCATTCAAAGGTCTAGCCAGCTGGAAAAATACATGTAAATATATCTAATTTTATAAATAGGCAGATAGAAGAATTAGAGAGGGTTGATTGATTTCATGTTACAAGATACCTTTGTAATATTTTCAAGTCTGTAATATACAGCTGCATAAGGCTTCTATCAGACCTGAGATTCATTGTGTGTTCTCATATGTGTTTTTCTTATCTATCTATTTGATGTTTATTCAGTTAACTTTATGTTTAATCACTTGGAATTCGTGTTTAATCATGCTCCATTTTCCTGTATGCATATGGTTTATTGTTCAAGTTTTGTTTTGATGAGAATACACACATGCCTCAGCTTCCATGTTAGATGTCTTTCATTTAATTGAGTTCTCTCTGACTCCATGCCCAATGGTAGCTATTTATTCACATCCTTAACCTACATAAAAAAACATTCAAAACACACTCATAGTTAGCCATATTTGTTTCCAATCATTGTCTATTGAATATCATACATTACCTTGAGAGAGCCCTCTCAACTTGGAAAGGCTAATTTCTAACTAAAAGTGGTTTGAAACAGTTACTCTCAATTTACTGTTGAATTAGTCCATCAGCCTCAAGTTGGTGATAACATAATCCATGAAGATGGATTCCCAAGGTCAACTATGGGTAGGAAGCAGAGCGTAGAGGCATTGCTTCTTGATAGTAGGTCTGGAAATGGCGCAAGAAGTACAGGATCTGATGTACTTCCCGACATCCCATCGAAGGATCGACCAATAGAAATACTTTTGCAGTACTGCCACTATTTCCTCAACCACAAAATGCCCAATGACCCAACTATATTGCACTTCCAAAATCATCTTGGCATGCTCGCTTGAAGGAAAAAAAAGGTATCCTAGGTGACATAGTAGTTCATCATGGAGGTGAAAATTTGGAGCTTGGTTACCCTCCAAGAGCGTCTTGTATGTGTGGCCTAATTATGGATCACTCTTGTAGAGAAGCGACCAATCATAGGTCTCGTGCCCAGAAGAGTTGAACATGATGGTTAGCGCCACAATTGATGGTCGAATGAGGAAGTCTACAACACTATTGGTGTTGCCCTTCTTGTACTTGATGTTCACGTTATCACTCAGAAAAAAGTGAAACATCATTTGACATAGTCTTAGAGGTTCATGTGTCAAAGGTATGGTCATAGAATTCATTTTTCATTACTTAGTAAAGGAAAATTTTAAATTTTTATTATTAGCCTATCCTAAGGTCCAAACTCACCCCCATTTAAGTCTTTTCATGTCACATCAATCATTATTTCCTGATAGATTTCATTTCCCAAGCTTAAAACTCCGAAAGGTCATTTTAGCCAATATTTCCTACTTTCGAAGCGAATTACACAAAAAAATGCACTTTTCGCTACGAAATTGCTAATATTTTCGTAGCAAAATTGCCCAGAAATACACTAAGTATGCTACGAAAGGAGGCATTCCTGTCTGTCTTTTCAAAACAGGTGCTAGGTGTCAGTAAATGATTGAAAGGGTTAGGCTAGATGCCATTCGAGTCAATTAGGGTTAAATCAAGGTACAATGGTCATGGCTGAAGTCAATATTACTATTTTAAGCATGTATGAGTCATGATTATTCCATGAGTTGTCATTGAAACTTTAAAATATTTCCCAATTCAGTCATTTGTCATTCTTCTCTCCCTCTTTGCATTTTATTGAGCTCTAGAGAGCTATTTCACTAAGCCCAAGCTGTCGCTGGCATTTTCAAAAGTTTGCAGGTATCACTGGTCAAGCAAGGCAGAGAAGACATAAAAGTACCATGGTTGCAAAGAGGAAGACCAAAAAAGGTGGCCACTACCTTAGATATAAGCCATCAGACATGAACTTGATAAATGAAGACCCAAAAGCTTCAGAAGTTTTCAGAAGAACAGGGTGTTTGCAGTTTTGCCAAAGACTGCAAGGATACTATGTACAGGTTTCTAGAGAGTGTGCCATCAATTTCAATGGGACAGCTTCAAAGGTTGGGATGTTGAACCTCACTATAACTCCAGAGACCATTGTAGCATCAACAAGAATTCCAAGAGGAGGAGAACAATGGTTCAAAGGTTTCAAATTCAACATGAAGGATTGTAAGGAATTTATTAAGCCATAACATAGTGAGATTGACCTTACAAATGCCATTCCAAGGAGCTATATGAAAGACAATTTCTCAAAGCTGTTGCTTATTATTCAGAAGTACTTCACTTGTGAAGGGAGGAATCATATGGTTTATTCTTACCACTTCAGGCTTCTACCACATTTTGTTGGTAAGAAATCTCTTGATATTTCTTTCTACTTATACAGAAGCTTCGAAAAAATGGCAGATAAAGTTCAAGCTAAATCTGAAGGAAATGAAACCTCACTCTTTCATCATGGTTTAATCAAGTTGTTTGTTTTAGAGGAGTTAAAAAGATTAGGCAGAGACTGGTCATATTTTCTATTACAGTGGTTTTGAAGTAGATTCCATCACTCCTAAAAGAACTCCTAAACCTAAATATATACCATCACCTTTAGTGGGAGAGTAAAGTGAGCCTATAGGGGCAAAGAAAAGTGAACCAATAATAATGGAAATAGAGAAATTGAAAAAACTTGATACACCTGCTGTTTTACCTGCAAAACAAAGCCAACTATGAGAAAACCTACAAAACAAGAGCCAACCGTGAGTAACCATGGAATAAAAAGGATTAAAAGAAGCCAAACAGTGGCTAAGGGAAATTTAGAATACATTCTGCATGCTATTGGTATCGAGGAAAACCCCATAGTCCAAGCTAAAGATATCGATGAGGGAGGAAAGAAACTCAAGAAAGCCAAATCAGCTAAGAAGTTATTATTTGAAGGTGAGGATGCAGGTTTCATGTTTCAGGCTAGGAAACCAATGAAAAGGCATGCCATAAAGGTCTTGGAAAGTAGTAAGGAAGCTTAGAAAGTCACTGAAACTGTCCAACTACCACCGAGTATCATTGACCTATCATCACCTGAAAAAGAAGATCCAGTGATCAAGAAAAAGAAAGGAAAGGAGAAAATCATTGAAAAGAAAAAGATTGAGGTCCTTGAGGAGCAGTTGAAGTTAGCAAATCATGAAAAAGAAGTCTTGAAGAAAGAAGCAAGGAAACACAATGTTCAGAAGATGTAGTTTGAAAAAATGAAAGATGTTTGGGAAGAGCAGGTTAATAGTGTGTCAAAGACTCTAGATAACACACAACAATTGATCAAATGGACTCAGCCATTGAGAGGAGAGGTGAATCATATTAGAAGAATAAACCTGCACTTGAAATCTAGGAATAAAAAACTGAATGACCAAGTCAAATACCTCCAAGATCAGTTAGAAATGATCGATGAGGAGCTAGAGAAGAAGGTCTTAAAGATGATTGTAGTGGAGGAACCCATAACTCAAATTATCATTAATGAAGAGGAAACACCTCAAGGTTCTTAAGTTGAGTTTGATTATGTTTTAAGAGGTTAATGGCATGTTGAATACCAAGTTTCTACAACTAGAGGTTACCTTTCTGAGACAGGGTCAAAATCTGGAAATTTCACAGTTTTTCATAGTTTCGTAGTGTTTCCTAGGCTTGAAGGCAGGAAAATGCTACGAAAATTTCTCTAGCTGTCTTTTTGCTTCAAAATCCACTTTTTGCAGCTTTTAAGGAGGGAAAATGGTAGTGATGATGTGTCAGGTCATAATGGACGCTATGGAACATCAAAGAAATATAAATTCTGAGTGAAAAAGCCATTTTTTGGATGCTACGAAACTGCCCTCTTTTTGTAGCGAGCTATTTTTGAAGGTTTTTGAGCAGTTTAAAAGCAGTTTTGGATAGGTGGACACATCCAACAGATAAAGGGACCTTGCCACTAGAAGTATATGACTTGAAGACCATGCAATGGAGATATATCATCAGTTGAAGCTTTTGTTGAAGATAGGGTCATGTTTTCTTAAAAAATAGGGTTTGGTTCCATATGTTTAGGAGGATATTTAATATGTCAAGTAGTGATGAGATATGTCATAGCCTATTAGAACATGTGAGACTTAGTTGTCACTAATATGTAATTGCTTTAAAGATAAGGTAGACTGTTGTAATAACTAGGAGTTTGAGTCCTATTAGGAAAAGGTCTTCTTTAGAGTATAGATATCATTTTCTGATTAAAATACATGTATTTCTGTTATGTAAGGTGTCATAGGAAGAGTTTGATGAATCTAGCCAACAAGTAGATCATACCTGTTGTAAGAGGTGTTAGCCCCCTATGAATTTTTTGACAAGCAAATAGGGGGCTAAATTTTTTTTGAGACTTCGAGTAATGCATTCCCTCTGAAAACACATCATCCTTGAAGCTTCCTTGTGCCTTATCCTTTGATGAACCCTCACTGTTGTTTCCAGTTTTGAAGCCTCTCTGTTGTAAATAAGAATGCCCAAAAAATGCCTTTTTCCCTATTATCTCATCCCAATTTAACCTCTGTTTTCTTCCTTTTTACTCCTCTCTATTTCCCCATTTAACCCTCTAAATCATCTCCATTCCCCTTTAAACCTTGCAAACACCCCTTGTTTGGTTTAATAATCCATTATTCCCCTTACCAAATTCCTCCTTTGGCCTTAAAAAGCATTAAGATAGGCCAAAAACCCATTTTTCACTTTATAAAAAGGCTTAGCCCCTTTCGGCCAGCCCCTTAACCACTTCCCCTCCATGCGACCGGGCGCCGAGACCAGGCGCTGAGCCCGCAGGCAC
This sequence comes from Pinus albicaulis, assembly GCA_034641835.2. Taxonomy (NCBI): domain Eukaryota; kingdom Viridiplantae; phylum Streptophyta; class Pinopsida; order Pinales; family Pinaceae; genus Pinus; species Pinus albicaulis. Next base: position 1,821,111,573 of record CM076578.1, read on the forward strand.
TTATTGCAATCGGAGGTCTCGCAGCGAGCGCATTTCTTTGTTATTCTAGAAATCTCCGATGCGATCGTTTGCTGGTCTATGGAGCGCAGGTGTAATACCCACTGTCAATCTATACAGATCCGACGGCCCAGTGCTAATCGCATCACACCCATCGCTTCTCCCCTTTCCTCCCTTCGATTGCCTACTGACCGTCGATCTACCACCCTAATCCAATGGCTATCGCGAATTTCATTCCAATCACAATCGAAACTTCTTCATGTGTCCCCCGCTGCCTCCCCCAATTGTGATCCCCCGATTCAATCATAGTCGTCCATCTGATCAGATCCAACGACCCTCATTTCTCTCGCTCTACTTCTTTGCCCCCATCCATCTTCCCGTTGATTTAATCTAAGCCGTTGATTCCCTTCGCAATCCAACGACTGGCGCTTAATCGCACCATCGTCAATCGGAACTTTTTAAAGGTGTCACCTTCTGCCTCTCCCGATTGCGATCCGCCGATGCAATCATGGCCGTCCATTCGATCCAGATCGACGGTCTACGTTGCATCGCGCCATCCATCAAATTTCTTCATCAAAACCTTTGTTAGCCTCACCTTTCAACCTTTGCTGTTGATCTCCTCCTGAGATTAACAGTCCAAAGCTAATCGCCCTCCACCCATGACCAGGTCCCACATCAAGCCCCGTTTCATATGTTTTTGCACATTTCCTTTGTATTTCGATTTGAAGGCCCGAATTATAATGTTTTATATAAAAACATTATATCATTATGCCCGACATTCGAACTTTAATACTTTCATATTAAATTCCATTGCATATTGACCATTTTCACCGTTTCACTACATTTCTCCACTACTTTCCATTGCATCCACCGTTTCCACAGTTGCACCACCATTCCTCCACAGGCCTCCAAAAAAATTCTTTCGCCACCGCCTTGGATTGTTTGATAGGTTTATTTCATTATGCAGGGTTTACAGAGTGAGATTGCACTCTGTCTCTACAGTCACGACCACTGTGGCTGAAAGTGCAGAGAGGCCATTACAGCAGCAACAAAGTGAATTAGCAGCAAGTATTAAAGGGGGTTTAAGCCTATTATTGAATAATTAACACTTAACCCCGCGTTCAAAATAAGGAGCCACAGTCAGATGACTAAGCACACTAACAAAGTTACATCAGTGCATTCATATCAGCAGAGCACTTTTCTCCAGAAAGACTGCCTTTCAGCGTTCTCCATGCCTCCTCGAGCCCTTAAAATTTAATGCGCTGACATGAGCTTCTTAAAGACTATCAGGACCACAGTTATGAGGTATGGGAAGACCTACAGACCTTTGTACCCATGTCGCTTATTTCAGAAGGCTACCATAGAGTAGCATCAGTCAGATTTATTCAGAAGAGCATACTTGAAGTTATTAACAAGACTTCTGGACCATACTTCAAAGTACACACAGTTAATGAAGAGCCATTTTGCGGAATGGGCATTCGACTTTCCTCTCCTACTATCATAATGAAACAATTAAGTTTACATCTACTCCTGTTATTCTTTTCTCCTATAAGAATCCTGAAGAACAAATTGTAAGGGGTTGGATTGTGTTATTGCTATTGTAGTTGTAGGGATTCATTTTGACTGTTAGAACAGTCTTGGGGAAGAGTAGCAGAGTAGTTTGTAATGTAGTAGGCTGGGAGGAGAAAGTTGGGAGTGTAATCAGCCATTGAAGCTTAATGTATGTGACTGGTTTTGTATCAATTAATCAAGCAAATTTCATAGGATCCTGGTCTATTATTACCAGTGATGTTATTCTTATTTCATTATTATTTACATTTTCCATGCTGTTCATTGGTTCTTTGGTACACATTAGAAATATAGCATAGGATTTGCCCTCGCATGGTACCCTATGTTTCTGCTCTCCCTACCTTTGATGTTTTCTACTGATAGTGAATCTAAGAGTAAATTCATGTAATTTAACCAGTGTAGTAGCTGTTTTGACTGCTAGTTGATGTGTGAATTCGGGGTTTGCTGCTTGGATGTTTCTTGCTGGTGTCAAAGCATTGAAGGTTCAAAGTCCTTCTCTAATCTATAGATCCTACCTCTATTTAAATCTTATGTGTTTTCCCTTTGAGAGTATGCTGAAGCAGATCTGGAGTTAGATGACCTCTGGTCTGATCTCAAGCTGCCCTTTGTGCCTTCATTGAGAGTTTCCGTTGAGTATGTCAAATCAGGCTTGGAATTAAATGACCTCTGACCTGATCTCCAGACAGAAATTGGGTTACTTTCCTTCTTTCACCCTCTTTCCTTACTGTTCCATTCCACCATCTATCTAAAAGATCCTTTTGTATAGATGACTTGCCCTCTGAAAGCCTTGGCTAGTGGTTTGCAAGTAAGTCCCTTTCATGACTCCATAGCCCAATGGATGACACAGCCTTAACCCATCCTCTTTTTCTGAAATGTCCTACTGCTCTGCTCCCTTCTTCCCATTACCTTCTCAGTATATGATCTCATGACCAACCCGATAACCAACCCAATAATTTCAAACTCCCCTTTGTGCTTCACACTTAGCCTAACATCTCATTTTGAGCTTCAAATATATATCATTATTTGTTTTATGGGAGAGATCCATCTCTGAGTCCAGGAGGGCTAGATCCTAGGGCCCCAAAGTGGTTATGATGTTGTCTCATCTTTTGGTCTTTCCAATCTGGCCAAAACATGGGAACCCCAACATAATGGCGACTCCGTTGGGGACTTGAGTGCATTTCTCCTTAAACATTCTTAGGCACTCAAAAGACCCAAGATCTCTGGTGAGATTGGTATCTCATTGCTGATGGTGGACAACAGCCTATTTCAAACAGTCAAATTCATCCACTTGGCGACTCCACACTCCATAACTCTCAAAGACTCCACTGCAGGAAGGACATAAAATATGGCCAGACCTCATAGGAGGGTAGAAAATTTGGGTTGGACTTGGTTTATAGAATTAATTTTTTTATCTATCACTATGTTCTATCCTACCTCAAGCCTGATCAAGTGTACCAAGATGAGACCCACATTGAGTATGGGAAAGATCTCAAACCTCAGTCTTTAGACCATGAGCAGACCTGTACTCCTGTGAAAGACCTAGTGGAACAAGAGCCTCATGGCGTAACTCTCACTCCTAAAGAAACTTCAAACAGTCATGGGCCTCTTGTTGCACCACCTACCCCTACAAAGGTCATAGAAAGATACAAGCCTCTGGTTTTGCCTCTTTTCTTCCAACCCCTTCCTGCAGAACTTATAAACCAGCTGCCTCTTTTTGATGGAGAAAATAAAAGGGCCACTGTTGAAGAACATGTTCAAAATATCAAGGATTTACTTGACTTGTCTGAAATAGAGAAAGATGATGTGCGCATTAGAATGTTTGCCTTGTCATTACAAGGAAATGTTAAGAGTTGGTTTAAAAGCCTTCCAGCAACAAGCATTTTCAGCTTTCATCGATTTTCTCAAGTTTTCCTTGATAAATGGGCGGCCCTGAGAAATGTTTTCCTCATCCTAGAAGAGTATCAGAATTTGAAAAGGCAGCCAGAAGAGACAGTACAAGAATTTTCAGCCAGGTTCAATAAGATATATAATGCAATACCTTCTGATATAAAACCACCCTTGGGATGGGCCCTACTGCACTATCCTAGTTCTTTTGACCCTGAGGTGGAATTCCGTATAAGAGAAAGAGAACCTTCAAGCCTGGAGGAAATGCAGAACATAGCATTTACTATCGAAGACAACATAAAGTGTAGGAAGGAAAAATTAAAGGTAGAAAAGAAAGACTGAGCAAAGCAAACAAGGCAGGTCTCTTTAGAAAACAAGCTGGAAAGATTGATAGAGGCTGCCAACACCCTTATAAACATAGAAGAGGAAGAATATGAGGCTAAAACATAAATGATGATTGGAAAATACCTGCTCCTTGTCCTCAAGAAATACAAACCAGATCACTGCAAGACATGAGTTACATGCAAAAGATGTATAATGAACAAGATTTTAAATCAGAAAATGAACTTGCAGACTATTTTGAAGAAGGACTTGCTGAGAGTCCTGAAGACTTGATGGGTGACAATGCTTATAATTATGATTTCTCTAATGTTGATCTGTCTGATGATAATTTTTTCCAAAGGGAAACTGAGCTTGCAGGGCCATCATTAGTAGATTCATGGGAGGAAGATCACGACCATCAACTTCAAGAAAACGATGAACCAATGCAAGCCATCTATGATACTGATGAAGAAAGTGTTGAAAGAATGATGGCATACAAAGATTCATTGAATCTTCTCTCTGATTTATATCCGAACATTAGTTATTCTTGCCATGAGGATGGAAGTCAGCAGATTTCTAGCTCCGAGGATAAGGAGGAAAGGAATTAAGAAAATCTTGAGCAAGATGAATGTCCTGGGCCTTCTCCTGAAAGGGTTGAGGTAATCCAAGAAACCCCTGCTCAATAATATGTTAATATTTTCACAGAGTTCAGTCTGTTTCAGCAGAACCGGCCTACGTTACTAGAGGACAACACTGTAGAATATAATGAGCCCTCTAGCTCAAGCTGCAACGAATATGAGGTAGATCTCCTTTCCCACATACATATTTGTCTTGATCCAGAGGAAGAAGAGGTATTCCTGGTTGAAACTCATCTGCCAAATAATCCCAACTAGGAAAAGGAGGAGTGTGATTACAGAGGCCACATTTCAGATGCCATGATTGAAACTGCCCAGGATGCGGATAGCCTACCAGTCATGGGAGGCTTTGAAGAAAAAAATTTACATCATGTTTTTGTTGATCCTATGGCAGAATCTATGGAGGACCTGATTGGCTCAGTTCCTCAAGCATTGATCTTCTATAAGAGCCATGCACATCAGAAGTGGTCACTGTTGGTCATGGCCTCAGTTTTGAAGATCCACATGCAGAGCAGCTTATGGTTTCCTCTGATAAGAAGTCAGTTCTTCTGCCCCTTTTGGTTGTTGCTTGACTGGCTGCACTGGCATTATGATATCACCTAGGGCATTAGTGATGTCCAGTAGAGTAGAGTAGGTAGGAAATTTCAATAAAGCTCAGTCTGTGAGCATTTAGTCAGTTGTTTTTAATTTCTACAAAGTCCAGCAAGCCAGACAATCTAATCCTAGTTTGACTGTTTTTTAATTTCTGTCTTAGAATGTAGAGAAGAAATATACTAGACAGTTTAATCCTAGCAGATATAGTTTAGGTAGAGAAACTATGAGACCAACAGTTTAATCTGGTCTCATGGAGTAATAAGGGTAGCAGTAGAATAGGTTTATTTTCCTGTTTGTAAAAAATTGATGATGTAAAGGGTCTGCAAGTCCAAATGCACCCAGAAGAAGAATGTTAGGACATCGATTGGGTAGGTAGTTGTTTGGGAGAAGGTTTACTACTGATGTAATGTCTTCATTATTTGTGGCAGCTGATCCAAGAAAGAAAATGGATGGTTCAAATACCAGGCATCTGGCCTACTCCAAAGATCATGTTCTAAATTCTTGACACCTTCAAGAAGAAGCCATCCCCATGTGGAGCCACTGTTAGCCCCCTATGAATTTTTTGACAAGCAAACATGGGGCTAAATTGTTTTTGAGCCTTCAAGGACTGCATTCCATCTGAAAACACATCATCCTTGAAGCCTCCTTGTGCCTTATCCTTTGATGAACCCTCACTGCTGTTTCCTGTTTTAAAGCCTCTCTGTTGTAAAGAAGAATGCCCAAAAAAGGCCTTTATTCCTCTTATCTCATCCCCATTTAACCTCTGTTTTCTTCCCTTTTACTCCTCTCTATTTCCCCCATTAACCCTCTAAATCATCTCCATTCCCCTTTAAACCTTGCAAACACCCCTTGTTTGGTTTAATAATCCCTTATTCCCCTTACTGAATTCCTCCTTTGGCCTTAAAATGCATTAAAATAGGCCAAAAACCCATTTTTCACTTTATAAACAGGCTTAGCCCCTTTCGGCCAGCCCCTTAACCACTTCCCCTCCATGCGACCGAGCACCGAGACCAGGCGCTGAGCCCGCAGACGCTTATCGCAATCGGAGGTCTCGCGGCGAGCGCGTTTCTTTGTTACTCCAGAAATCTCCGATGCGATTGTTTGTTGGTTTGTGGAGTGTGGGTGTAATACCCGCCGTCGATCTATACAGATCCGGCGACCTAGGCGCTAATCGCATCGCACCCATCACTTCTCCCCTTTCCTCCCTCCGATTGCCTACCGAGCATCGATCTACCACCCTAATCCGACGGCTATCGCGCACTTCGTTCCAATCGCAATCGAAACTTCTTCTCGTGTCCCCCGCTGCCTCCCCCGATTGCGATCCTTCGATTCAATCATAGTCGTCCATCTGATCAGATCCAATGACCCTCATTTGTCGCACTCTGCTTCTTTACCCCCATCCATCTTCCCACCGATTTAATCTCTGCCATTGATTCCCTTCGCGATCCAACAGCCGGTGCTCAATCGCACCGTCGTCAATCAGAACTTTTTAAAGGTGTCACCTTTTTCCTCTCCCAATTGCGATCCACCGATGCAATCATGGCCATCCGTTCGATCCAGATTGATGGTCTACGCTGCATCACGCCCTCCATCAGATTTCTTCATCGAAACCTCTGTTAGCCTCACCTTTCAACCTCCACCATTGATATCCTCTTGAGATCAACGATCCAAAGCTAATCGCCCTCTGCCCATGACCGGGTCCCACATCAAGCCCCGTTTCATATGTTTTCGCACATTTCCTTTGTATTTCGATTTCAAGGCCTGAATTATAATGTTTTATATTAAAACATTATATCATTACGCCCGACATTCAAACTTTAATACTTTCATATTAAAGTTCATTGCATATCGACCATTTCCACCATTTCACTGCATTTCTCCACTACTTTCCATTGCATCCACCATTTCCACAGTTGCACCACCATTCCTCCACAGGCCTCCATATAAATTATTCCGCCACCACCCTGGATTGTTTGACAGGTTTATTTCGTTGTGCAGGGTTTACAGAGTGAGATTGCACTCTGTCTCTACAGTCACCGCCACTATGGCTGAAAGTGTAGAGAGGCCATTACAGCAACAACAAAGTGAATCAGTAGCAAGGATTAAAGGGGGTTTAAGTCTGTTATTGAATAATTAACACTTAACCTCGCGTTCAAAAGAAGGAGGCACAGTTAGAAGACTAAGCACACTAACAAAGTTACATCAGTGCATTCATATCAGTAAAGCACTTTTCTCCAGAAAGACTGCCTTTCAGCATTCTCCATGCCTCCTCGAGCCCTTAAAAGTTAATGTGCTGACAGGAGCTTCTTAAAGACTGTCAGGACGACAGTTATGAGGTATGGGAAGACCTATAGACCTTTCTACCCATGTCGCTTATTTTAGAAGGCTACCACAGAGTACCATTAGTTGGCTTTATTCAGAAGAACATACTTGAAGTTATTAACAAGACTTCTGGACCATACTTCGAAGTACACATAGTTAATGAAGAGCCATTTTGCAGAATGGGCATTTGACTTTCCTCTCCTACTATCATAATGAAACAGTTAAGCTTACATCTACTCCTGTTATTCTTTTCTCCTATAAGAATCCCGAAGAACAAATTGTAAGGGGTTGGATTGTGTTATTGCTGTTGTAGTTGTAGGGATATATTTTGACTGTTAGAACAGTCTTGGGGGAGAGTAGCAGAGTAGTTTGTAATGTAGTTGGTTGGAAGGAGAAAGTTGGGACTGTAATCAGCCATTGAAGCTTAATGTATGTGACTGGTTTTGCATCAATTAATCAAGCAAATTTCACAGGATCCTGGTCTATTACTATGGGTGATGTTATTCTTATTTCATTTTTATTTACATTTTCCATGCTGTTCTTTGGTACTCTGGTACACATAAGAAATATAGCATAGGATTTTCCCTCACATGGTGCCCTATGTTTCTTCTCTCCCTACCATTGATGTTTTCTGCTGATAGTGAATCTAAGAGTAAATTCATGTAATTTAACTAGTGTAGTAGTTGTTTTCACTGCTAGCTGATGTGTGAATTTGGGGTTTGCTGCTTGGATGTTTCTTGCTGGTGTCGAAGCATTGAAGGTTCAAAGTCCTTCTCTGATCTATAGATCCTAGCTCTGTTTAAATCTCATGTGTTTTCCCTTTGAGAGTATGCTGAAGTAGATCTAGAGTTAGATGACCTCTGGTTTGATCTCAAGCTGCCCTTTGTGCCTTCATTGAGAGTTGCCTTTGGGTATGTCAAAGCAGGCCTGGAGTTAAATGACCTCTGACCTAATCTCCAGATATAAATTGGGTTACTTTCCTTCTTTCACCCTCTTTCCTTACTGTTCCATTCCACCATCTATCTAAAAGATCCTTTAGTATAGATGACTTTCCCTCTGAAAGCCTTGGCTAGTGGTTTGCAAGTAAGTCCCTTTCATGACTCCATAGCCCAATGGATGGCACAACCTTAACCCATCCTCTTTTGCCGAAACATCCTACTTCTCTGCTCCCTTCTTCCCATTACCTTCTCATTCTATGATCTCATGACCAACCTGATAACCAACCCAATAATTTTAAACTCCCCTTTGTGCTTCATACCTAGCCTAACATCTCATTTTGAGCTTCAAAGATATATCATTCTTTTTTTTGTTGGAGAGATCCCTCTCCTGGTCTAGGAGGGCTAGATCCTAGGGCCCCAAAGTGGTTATGATGTTGTCTCATCTTTTGGTCTTGCCAATCTGGCCAAAACATGGGAACCCCAACATAATGGCGACTCCTCTGGGGACTTGAGTGCATTTCGCCTTAAACATTATTAGGCACTCAAAATACCCAAGATCTCTGGTTAGATTGGTATCTCATTGTTGATGGTGGACAGCAGCCTATTTCAAACAATCAAATTCATCCACCTGGCGACTCCACACTCCATAACTCTCAAAGACTCCACCGCAGGAAGGACCTGAAATATGGCCAGACCTCATAAGAGGGTAGAACATTTGGGTTGGATTTGGTTTAAAGAATTCATTTTTTTATCTATCACTATGTTCTATCCTACCTCAAGCCTGATCAAGTGTACCAAGATGAGACCCACATTGAGTATGGGAAAGATCTCAAACCTCAGTCTTCAGACCATGAGCAGACCTGTACTCCTGTGAAAGACGTAGTGGAACAAGAGCCTCATGGCGTATCTCTCACTCCTAAAGAAACTTCAAGTAGTCATGGGCCTCTTGTTGCACCACCTACCCCTACAAAGGTCATAGAAAGATACAAGCCTCTGGTTTTTCCTCTTTTCTTCCAACCCCTTCTTGCAGAACTTATAAATCAGCTGCCTCTTTTTGATGGAGAAAATAAAAGGGCCACTGCTGAAGAACATGTTCAAAATCTCGAGGATTTACTTGACTTGTATGAAATAGAGGAATATGATGTGCGCATTAGAATGTTTTCCTTTTCATTATAAGGAAATGTTAAGAGTTCGTTTAAAAGCCTTGCAACAACAAGAATTTTCAGCTTTCATCGATTTTCTCAAGTTTTCCTTGATAAATGGGTGACCCCGAGAAATGTTTTCCTCATCTTAGAAGAGTATCAGAATTTTAAAAGGCAGCCAAAAGAGACAGTACAAGAATTTTCAGCTAGGTTCAATAAGATATATAATGCAATACCTTCTGATATAAAACCACCCTTGGGATGGGCCCTATTGCACTATCCTAGTTCTTTTGACCCCGAGGTGGAATTCCATATAAGAGAAAGAGAGCCTTCGAGCCTGGAGGAAATGCAGAACATAGCATTTATTGTAGAATACAACATAAAGTGCAGGAAGGAAAAATTAAAGGCAGCAAAGAAAGACCGAGCAAAGCAAAAAAGGCAGGTCTCTTTAGAACTCAAGCTGGAAATATTGATAGAGGCTGCCAACACCCTGATGAACACAGAAGAGGAAGAATATGAGGCTGAAACTAGAAATGATGATTGGAAAATACCTTCTCCTTGTCCTCAAGAAAGACAAACCAGATCACTGCAAGACATGAGTTACATGCAAAGCATGTATAATGAACAAGATTGTAAATTAGAAAATGAACTTGCAGACTATTTTGAAGAAAGACTTGCTGAGAGTCCTGAAGACTTGATTGATAATGCTTATAATTATGATTTATTTGATGTTGATCTATTTGATGATAATTTTTTCCAAAGGGAAACTGAGCTTGCAAGGCCATCATTATTATATTCATGGGAGGAAGATCACGACCATCAACTTCAAGAAAATGATGAGCCAATGCAGGCCATCTATGATATTGATGAAGAACGTGTTGAAAGCATGATGGCAGACGAAGATTCATTGAATATTCTCTCTGCTTTATATCCGAACATCAGTTATTCTTGCCATGAAGATGGAAGTCAGCAACTTTCTAGCTCCGAGGATAAGGAGGAAAGGAATGAAGAAAATCTTGAGCAAGATGAATGTCCTGAGCCTTCTCTTGAAAGGGTTGAGGTAATCCAAGAAACCCCTGCTCAAGAATATGTTAATATTTTCACAGAGTTCAGTCTTTTTCAGCAGAACCGGCCTGCATTACTAGAGGACAACACTGTCGAATATAATGAGCCCTCTAGCTCAGGCTGCAGTGAAGATGATGTAGATCTCCTTTCCCACATACATATTTGTCTTGATCCAGAGGAAGAAGAGGTATTCCTGGTTGACCCTCATCTACCAAATACTCCTAACCAGGAAAAGGAGGAGTGTGATTATAGAGACCACTTTTGATATGACATGATTGAAACTGCCCAGGATGCAGACAACCTACCAGTCATGGGAGGCTTTGAAGAAAAAAGTTTACATCATGTTTTTGTTGATCCCGTGGCAGAATCTATGGAGGCCCTGATTGGCTCAGTTTGTCAAGCATTGATCTTCTACAAGAGCCATGAACATCAGAAGTGGTCACCGCTAGTGGTGGCGTCAGTTTTGAAGATCCACATGCAGAGCACCTTATGGTTGCCTCTGATAAGAAGTCAGTTCTTCTGCCCTTTTTGTTGTTGCTTGACTAGCTGCACTGGCATTATGATATCACCTAGGGCATCAGTGATGTCCAGTAGAGTAGATTAGGTAGGAAATTTCAATAAAGCTTAGTCTATGATAATTTAGTCAGTTGTTTTTAATTTCTACAAAGTCCAGCAAGCCAGAGAGTCTAATCCTAGTTTGAATGTTTTTCAATTTATGTCTTAGAATGTAGAGAAGAAATATTCTAGACAGTTTAATCCTAGAAGATATAGTTTAGGTAGAGAAACTATGAGACCAACAGTTTAATCTAGTCTCATGGAGTAACAATGGTAGCAGTAGAATAGGTTTATTTTCCTGTTTTTAAAAAAATTATGATGTAAAGGGTCTGCAAGTCCAAATTCACCCAGAAGAAAAATTTTAGGACATAGATTGGGTAGGTAGTTGTTTGGGAGAAGGTTTACTGCTGATGTAATGTCTTCATGATTTGTGGCAACTGATCCAAGAAAGAAAAAGGATGGGTCAAGTACCAGGCATCTGGCCTACTCCAAAGATCATGTTCTGAATTCTTGACTCCTTCAAGAAGAAGCCATCCCCATGTGGAGCCACTGTTAGCCCCCTATGAATTTTTTGACAAGAAAACAGGGGGCTAAATTGTTTTTGAGCCTTCAAGGAATGCATTCCCTCTAAAAACACATCATCCTTGAAGCCTCCTTGTGCCTTATCCTTTGATGAACCCTCACTGTTGTTTCCAGCTTTAAAGCCTCTCTGTTGTAAAGAAGAATGCCCAAAAAAGGCCTCTATTCCTCTTATCTCATCCCCATTTAACCTCTATTTTCTTCCCTTTTACTCCTCTCTATTTCCCCCATTAACCCTCTAAATCATCGCCATTCCCCTTTAAACCTTGCAAAAACCCCTTGTTTGGTTTAATAATCCCTTATTCCCCTTACCGAATTCCTCCCTTGGCCTTAAAAAGAATTGAAATAGGCCAACAACCCATTTTTCACTTTACAAATAGGCTTAACCGGTTTTAGCCAACCCCTTAACCACTTCCCCTCAATGCGACCGGGCACTAAGACCAGGCGCTTATCGCAATCGGAGGTCTCGCAGCGAGCGCATTTCTTTGTTACTCCAGAAATCTCCGATTCGATCATTTTTTGGTCTATGGAGTGTGGGTGTAATACACGCCGTCGATCTATACAGATCTGACGGCCCGGCGCTAATCTCATCGCGCCCATTGCTTATCCCCTTTCCTCCCCTCCGATTGCCTACCGACCGTTGATCTACCACCGTCATCCAACAGCGATCGCGCACTTCATTCCAATCGCAATCGAAACTTCTTCCCCTGTCCCCCGCTCCCTCCCCCATTTACGATCCTCTGATTCAATCATAGCCGTCCATCTGATCAAATCCAACAACCCTCATTTCTTCCGCTCTGCTTCTTTTCCCCCATCCATCTTGCCGTTGATTTAATCTCTGTCGTTGATTCCTTTCACGATCCAACGGCTGGCGCTCAATCGCACCGTCGTCAATCGGAACTTTTTATACGTGTCACCTTCTGCCTCTCCCGATTGCGATCCGCCGATGCAATCATGGCCATCCGATCGATCCAGATCGACGGTCTATGCTGCATCGTTCCCTCCATCAGATTTCTTCATCGAAACCTCTATTAGCCTCACCTTTCAACCTCCGCCGTTGATCTCCTCCTGAGATCAACGGTCCAAAGCTAATCGCCCTCGGCCCATGATTGGGTCCGACATCAAGCCCCGTTTCATATGTTTTCATACATTTCCTTTGTATTTCAATTTGAAGGCCCAAATTATAATTTTTTATATTAAAACATTATATCATTATGCTTGACATTCAAATTTTAATACTTTCATATTAAATTTCATTGCATATCGACCATTTCTACCGTTTCACTGCATTTCTCCACTACTTTCCATTGCATCCACCGTTTCCACAGTTGCACCACCGTTCCCCCACAGGCCTCCACAGAAATTCTTCCGCCACCGCCCTGGATTGTTTGACAGGTTTATTTCATTGTGCAAGGTTTATAGAGTGAGATTGCACTCTGTCTCTACAGTCACCGCCACTGTGGCTGAAAGTGCAGAGAGGCCATTACAGCAGCAACAAAGTGAATTAGCAGCAAGGATTAAAGGGGGTTTAAGCCTGTTATTGAATAATTAGCGCTTAACCCCACGTTCAAAAGAAGGAGGCGCAGTTAGAAGACTAAGCACACTAACAAAGCTACATTAGTGCATTCATATCAACAGAGCACTTTTCTCCAGAAAGGCTTCCTTTCAGCGTTATCCATGCCTCTTCGAGCCCTTAAAAGTCAATGTGTTGACAGAAGCGTCTTAAAGACTGTCAGGACCACAGTTATGAGGTATGGGAAGACTTGCAGACCTTTCTACCCATGTCGCTTATTTCAGAAGGCTACCACAGAGTACCATCAGTCGGATTTATTCAGAAGAAAATACTTGAAGTTATTAACAAGACTTCTGGACCATACTTCAAAGTAGACACAGTTAATGAAGACCCATTTTGCAGAATGGGCATTCGACTTTCCTCTCCTACTATCATAATGAAACAATTAAGTTTACATCTACTCCTGTTATTCTTTTCTCCTATAAGAATCTCGAAGAACAAATTGTAAGGGGTTGGATTGTGTTATTGTTGTTGTAGTTGTAGGAATTTATTTTGACTGTTAGAACAGTCTTGGGGGAGAGTAGCAGAGTAGTTTGTAATGTAGTAGGCTGGGAGGAGAAAGATGGGACTGTAATCAGCCATTGAAGCTTAATGTATGTGATTGGTTTTGCATCAATTAATCAAGCAAATTTCACAGGATCCTGGTCTATTACTACAGATGATGTTATTCTTATTTCATTGTTATTTACATTTTCCATGTTGTTCATTGGTCCTCTAGTACACATCAGAAATATAGCATAGGATTTTCCCTCACATGGTACCCTATGTTTCTGCTCTCCCTACCTTTGATGTTTTCTTCTGATAGTGTATCTAAGAGTAAATTCATGTAATTTAACCAGTGTAGTAGCTGTTTTGACTGCTAGCTGATGTGTGAATTCGGGGTTTGCTGCTTGGATGTTTCTTGCTGGTGTTGAAGCATTGAAGGTTCAAAGTCCTTCTCTGATCTATAGATCCTACCTCTGTTTAAATCTTATGTGTTTTCCCTTTGAGAGTATGCTGAAACAGATCTGGAGTTAGATGACCTCTAGTTTGATCTTAAGCTGCCCTTTGTGCCTTCATTGAGAGTTGCCGTTGAGTATGTCAAAGTAGGCCTGGAGTTAAATGACCTCTGACCTAATTTCTAGACAGAAATTGGGTTACTTTCCTTCTTTCACCCTCTTTCCTTACTGTTCCGTTCCACCATCTATCTAAAATATCCTTTAGTATAGATGACTTGCCCTCTGAAAGCATTGTCTAATGGTTTGCAAGTAATTCCCTTTCATGACTCCATAGCCCAATGGATGGCACAGCCTTAACCCATCCTCTTTTTACGAAACGTCCTACTGCTCTGCTCCCTTCTTCCCATTACCTTCTCAGTCTATGATCTCATGACCAACCTGATAACCAAACCAATCATTTTAAACTCCCCTTTGTGCTTCATACCTAGCCTAACATCTCATTTTGAGCTTCAAAGATATATCATTCTTTTCTTTTGTTGGAGATATCCCTCTCCGGGTCCAGGAGGGCTAGATCCCAGGGCCCCAAAGTGGTTATGATGTTGTCTCATCTTTTCGTCTTGCCAATCTGGAAAAAACATGGGAACCACAACATAATGACGACTCCACTGGGGACTTGAGTGCATTTCACCTTAAACATTCTTAGGCACCCAAACGACCCAAGATATTTGGTTAGATTGGTATCTAATTTTTGATGGTGGACAAAAGACTATTTCAAACAGACAAATTCATCCACCTGTGACTCCACACTCCATAACTCTCAAAGACTCCACTGCAGGAAGGACCTGAAATATGGCCAGACCTCATAGGAGGGTAGAACATTTTGGTTGGATTTGGTTTAAAGAATTCATTGTTTTTATCTATCACTATGTTCTATCCTACCTCAAGCCTGATCAAGTGTACCAAGATGAGATCCACATTGAGTATGGAAAAGATCTCAAACCTCAGTCTTCAGACTATGAGTAGACCTGTACTCCTATGAAAGACCTAGTGGAACAAGAGCCTCAAGGTGTATCTCTCACTCCTAAAGAAACTTAAAGAAATCATGGGCCTCTTGTTGCACCACCTACCCCTAAAAAGGTCATATAAAGATACAAACCTATGGTTTTGCCTCTTTTCTTCCACCCCTTCCTGTAGAACTTATAAACCAGCTGCCTCAATTTGATGGAGAAAATAAAAGGGCCACTGCTGAAGAACATGTTCAAAATCTCGAGGATTTACTTGACTTGTATGAAATAGAGGAAGATTATATGTGCATTATAATTTTTGCCTTGAAATTACAACGAAATATCAAGAGTTGGTTTAAAAGCCTTCCAGCAGCAAGCATTTTCAACTTTCATCGATTTTCTCAAGTTTTCCTTGATAAATGGGCGGCCCCGAGAAATGTTTTCCTCATCCTAGAAGAATATCATAATTTTAAAAGGCAGCCAGAACAGACAATACAATAATTTTCGGCCAGGTTCAATAAGGTATACAATGCAATACCTTCTGATATAAAACCACCCTTGGGATGGGCCCTACTGCACTATCCTAGTTCTTTTGACCCCGAGGTGGAATTCCATATAAGAGAAAGAGAGCCTTCGAGCCTGGAGGAAATGCAGAACATAGCATTTACTGTCAAATACAACATAAAGTGCAGGAAGGAAAAATTAAAGGCAGCAAAGAAAAACCGAGCAAAGCAAACAAGGCAGGTCTCTTTAGAAAACAAGCTGGAAAGATTGATAGAGGCTGCCAACACCCTGCTGAACACAGAAGAGGAAGAATATGAGGCTGAAACCAGAAATGATGATTGGAAAAGACCTGCTCCTTGTCCTCAAGAAAGACAAACCAGATCACTGAAAGACATGAGTTACATGCAAAGTATGTATAATGAACAACATTGGAAATCAGAAAATGAACTTGCAGACTATTTTGAAGAAAGACTTGCTGAGAGTCCTGAAGACTTGATGGGTGACAATGCTTATAATTATGATTTCTATGATGTTAATCTGTTTGATGATAATTTTTTCCAAAGGGAAACTTAGCTTTCAAGGCCATCATCAGTAGATTCATGGGAGGAAGATCACGACCATAAACTTCAAGAAAATGATGAGCCAATGCAGGCCATCTATGATACTGATGAAGAAAGTGTTGAAAGCATGATGGAAAAAAAAGATTCATTGAATCTTCTCTCTTCTTTATATCCGAACATCAGTTATTCTTGCCATGAAGATGGAAGTCAGCAACTTTCTAGCTCCAAGGATAAGGAGGAAAGGAATGAAGAAAATCTTGAGCAAGATGAATGTCCTGAGCCTTCTCCTGAAAGATTTGAGGTAATCCAAGAAACCCCTGCTCAAGAATATGTTAATATTTTCATAGAGTTCAGTCCGTTTCAGTAGAACTGGCCTGTGTTACTAGAGGACAGCACTGTCGAATATAATGAGCCCTCTAGCTCAGGCTGTAGTGAAGATGAGGTAGATCTCCTTTCCCACAGACATCTTTGTCTTGATCCAGAGGAAGAAGAGGTATTCCTGGTTGACACTCATCTACCAAATACTGCCAACCAGGAAAATGAGGAGTGTGATTACAGAGGCCACATTTCAAATGCCATGATTGAATTTTCCCAGGATGTACACAACCTACCAGTCATGGGAGGCTTCGAAGAAAAAAGTTTACATCATGTTTTTTTTGATCCTGTGGCAGAATATATGGAGGCCCTGATTGGCTTAGTTCCTCAAGCATTGATATTCTGCAAGAGCCATGCACATCAGAAGTGGTCACTACTGGTGGTGGCCTTAGTTTTGAAGATCCACATGCAGAGCACCTTATGGTTGCAAATGATAAGCAGTCAGTTCTTCTACCCCTTTTTGTTGTTGCTTGACTGGCTGCACTGACATTATGATATCACCTAGGGCATCAGTGATGTCCAGTAGAGTAGAGTAGGTAGGAAATTTCAATAAAGCTCAGTCTGTGAGCATTTAGTCAGTTGTCTTTAATTTTTGCAAAGTCCAGCAAGCTAGACAGTCTAATCCTGGTTTGAATGTTTTTCAATTTCTGTCTTAGAATGTGGAGAAGAAATTTGCTAGACAGTTTAATCCTGGAAGATATAGTTTAGGTAGAGAAACTATGAGACCAACAGTTTAATCTGGTCTCATGGAGTAATAAGGGTAGCAGTAGAATAGGTTTATTTTCCTGTTTGTAAAAAATTGATGATGTAATGGGTCTGCAAGTCCAAATGCACCCAGAAGAAAAATGTTAGGACATAGATTGGGTAGGTAGTTGTTTGGGAGAAGGTTTACTACTGATGTAATGTCTTCATGATTTGTGGCAGCTGATCCAAGAAATAAAAAATATGGGTCAA
The DNA here is from genome assembly GCA_034641835.2 of Pinus albicaulis. Taxonomy (NCBI): domain Eukaryota; kingdom Viridiplantae; phylum Streptophyta; class Pinopsida; order Pinales; family Pinaceae; genus Pinus; species Pinus albicaulis. The sequence continues at coordinate 1,821,129,082 of CM076578.1, forward strand.
GTACTAGGCATCCGACCTACTCCAAAGATCATGTTCTGGATTCTTGACTCCTTCAAGAAGAAGCCATCCCCATGTGGAGCCACTGTTAGCCCCCTATGAAATTTTTGACAAGAAAACAGGTGGCTAAATTGTTTTTGAGCCTTCAAGGAATGCATTCCATCTAAAAACACATCATCCTTGAAGCCTCCTTGTGCCTTATCCTTTGATGAACCCTCACTACTATTTCTAGTTTTAAAGCCTCTCTGTTGTAAAGAATAATGCCCAAAAAAAGCCTTTTTTCCTCTTATCTCATCCCCATTTAACCTCTGTTTTCTTCCCTTTTACTCCTCTCTATTTCCCCCATTAACCCTCTAAATCATCTCCATTCCCCTTTAAACCTTGCAAACACCCCTTGTTTGGTTTAATAATCCCTTATTCCCCTTACCGAATTCCTCCTTTGGCCTTAAAAAGCATTAAAATAGGCCAATAACCCATTTTTCACTTTATAAATAGGCTTAGCCCCTTTCAACCAGTCCCTTAAACACTTCCCCTCCATGCATCCTGGCACCGAGACCAGGCGCTGAGTTCGCAGGTGCTTATCGCAATCGGAGGTCTCGCACCGAGCGCATTTCTTTGTTACTCCAGAAATCTCCGATGCGATCATTCGTTGGTCTGTGGAGCGTGGGTGTAATACCCACCATTGATATATAGATCAGACAGCTCGACGCTAATCACATCGCGCCCATCACTTCTCCCTTTTCCTCCCTCTGATTGCCTACCGACCGTTGATCTACCACCCTAATCCGACAGCTATCGCGCACTTCGTTCCAATCGCAATCAGAACTTCTTCCCGTATCCTCGGCTGCCTTCCCCGATTGCGATCCTCTGATTCAATCATAGTCATCCATCTGATCAGATCCAATGACCCTCATTTCTTCCGCTCTGCTTCTTTTCCCCCATCCATATTCCCGCTGATTTAATCTCCGCCATTGATTCCCTTCGCGATCCAACGGCTGGCGCTCAATCGCACCATCGTCAATCAAATTTTTTTAAAGGTTTCACCTTCTGCCTCTCCCGATTGCGATCTGTCGATGCAATCATGGCCGTCCATTCGATCCAGATCGATAGTCTACGCTGCATCGCGCCCTCCATCAGATTTCTTCATCGAAAGCTCTGTTAGCCTCACCTTTCAATCTCCGCCGTTGATCTCCTTCTGAGATCAATGGTCCAAATCTAATCCCCCTTCGCCCATGATCGGGTCCCACATCAAGCTCCATTTCATATGTTTTCGCACATTTCCTTTGTATTTCGATTCGAAGGCCAGAATTATAGGTTTTTATATTAAAACATTATATCATTACGACCAACATTCGAACTTTAATACTTTCATATTAAATTTCATTGTATATCGACCATTTCTACCGTTTCACTGCATTTCTCCACTAATTTCCATTGCATCCACCATTTCCACAGTTGCATCACTGTTCCTCCATAGGCCTCCACAACAATTCTTCCGCCACCGCCCTGGATTGTTTGACAGGTTTATTTCATTGTGCAGGGTTTACAGAGTGAGATTGCACTCTATCTCTACAGTCACCGCCACTGTGGCTGAAAGTGCAAAGAGGCCATTACAACAGCAACAAAGTGAATTATCAAAAAGGATAAAAGGGGGTTTAAGCCTGTTATTGAATAATTAATGCTTAACCCTGCGTTCAAAAGAAGGAGGCGCAGTTAGAATACTAAGCACACTAACAAAGTTACATTAGTGCATTCATATCTGCAGAGCACTTTTCTCCAGAAAGACTGCCTTTCAACGTTCTCCATGCCTCCTCGAGCCCTTAAAAGTTAATGCGCTGACAGGAGCTTCTTAAAGACTGTTAGGACCACAATTATGAGGTATGGGAAGACCTGTAGACCTTTCTACCCATATCGCTTATTTCAGAAGGCTACCACAGAGTACCATCAGTCGGATTTATTCAGAAGAACATACTTGAAGTTATTAACAAGACTTCTACACCATACTTCAAAGTACACACAGTTAATGAAGACCCATTTTGTGGAATGGGCATTTGACTTTCCTCTCCTACTGTCATAATGAAACAATTAAGTTTACATCTACTCATGTTATTCTTTTCTCCTATAAGAATCCTGAAGAACAAATTGTAAAGGGTTGGATTGTGTTATTGCTATTGTAGTTGTAGGGATTCATTTTGACTGTTAGAACAGTCTTGGGGGAGAGTAGCAGAGTAATTTGTAATGTAGAAGGCTGGGAGCAGAAATTTGGGACTGTAATTAGCCATTGAAACTTAATGTATGTGACTGGTTTTGCATCAATTAATCAAGCAAATTTCACAGGATCCTAGTCTATTACTATGGGTGATGTTATTCTTATTTCATTATTATTTACATTTTCCATGTTGTTCATTAGTCCTATGGTAAGCATCAGAAATATAGCATAGGATTTTCCCTCGCATGGTACCCTATGTTTTTGCTCTCCCTACCTTTGATGTTTTGTGCTGATAGTGAATCTAAGAGTAAATTCATGTAATTTAACCAGTGTAGTAGATGTTTTCACTTCTAGCTGATGTGTTAATTCAGGGTTTGCTGCTTGGATGTTTCTTGCTGGTGTCGAAGCATTGAAGGTTCAAAGTACTTCTCTGATCTATAGATCCTAGCTCTATTTAAATCTTATGTGTTTTCCCTTTGAGAGTATGCTGAAGAAGATCTGGAGTTAGACGACCTCTGGTCTGATCTCAAGCTGCCCTTTGTGCCTTCATTGAGAGTTTTTGTTGAGTATGTCAAAGCAGGCCTGGAGTTAAATGACCTCTGACCTGATCTCCAGACATAAATTGGGTTAATTTCCTTCTTTCACCCTCTTTCCTTACTGTTCCATTCCACCATCTATCTAAAAGATCCCTTAGTATAGATGAATTGCCCTCTGAAAGCCTTGGCTAGTGGTTTGCAAGTAATTCCCTTTCATGACTCCATAGCCCAATGGATGGCATAGCCTTAACCCATCCTCTTTTGCCGAAATGTCCTACTGATCTGTTCCCTTCTTCCCATTACCTTCTCAGTCTATGATCTCATGACCAACCTGATAACCAACCCAATAATTTTAAACTCCCCTTTGTGCTTCATACCTAGCCTAACATCTCATTTAGAGCTTCAAAGATATATCATTCTTTTTTTAGTTGGAGAGATCCCTCTCCGGGTCCAGGAGGGCTAGATCCTAGGGCCCCAAAGTGGTTATGATGTTGTCTCATCTTTTGGTCTTTCCAATCTAGCCAAAACATGGGAACCCCAACATAATGGCGACTCCGCTGGGAACTTGAGTGCATTTCACCTTAAACATTCTTAGGCACTCAAAATACACAAGATCTCTGGTTAGATTGGTATCTCATTGTTGATGGTGGATAGCAGCCTATTTCAAACAATCAAATTCATCCACCTGTGACTCCACACTCCATAACTCTCAAAGACTCCACTGTAGGAAGAACCTGAAATATGGCCAGACCTCATAGGAGGGTAGAACATTTGGGTTGGATTTGGTTTAAAGAATTCATTGTTTTTATCTATCACTATGTTCTATCCTACCTCAAGCCTGATCAAGTGTACCAAGATGAGACCCACATTGAGTATGGGAAAGATCTCAAACCTCAGTCTTCAGACCATGGGCAGACCTATACTCCTATGAAAGACCTAGTGGAACAAGAGCCTCATGGCGTATCTCTCACTCCTAAAGAAAATTAAAGTATTCATGGGCCTCTTGTTGCACCACCTACCCCTACAAAGGTCATAGAAATATACAAGCCTCTGGTTTTTCCTCTTTTCTTCCAACCCCTTCCTGCAGAACTTATAAATCAGCTGCCTCTTTTTGATGGAGAAAATAAAAGGGCCACTGCTGAAGAACATGTTCAAAATCTCGAGGTTTTAATTGACTTGTATGAAATAGAGGAAGATGATGTGCGCATTAGAATGTTTGCCTTGTCATTACAAGGAAATGTTAAGAGTTTGTTTAAAAGCCTTCCAACATCAAGCATTTTCAGCTTTCATCGATTTTCTCAAGTTTTCCTTGATAGATGGGCGACCCCGAGAAATGTTTTCCTCATCCTAGAAGAGCATCATAATTTGAAAAGGTAGACGAAAGAGATAGTACAAGAATTTTCAGCCAGGTTCAATAAGGTATACAATGCAATACCTTCTAATATAAAACCACCCTTGGGATGGGCCCTACTGCACTATCCTAGTTCTTTTGACCCTGAGATGGAATTCCATATAAGAGAAAGAGAGCCTTCGAGCCTGGAGGAAATGCAGAACATAGCATTTACTATCGAATACAACATAAAGTGTAGGAAGGAAAAATTAAAAGCAGCAAAGAAATATTGAGCAAAGCAAACAAGGCAGGTCTCTTTAGAAGACAAGCTAGAAAGATTGATAGAGGCTGCCAACACCCTGCTGAACATAGAAGAGGAAGAATATGAGGCTGAAACCAGAAATGATGATTGGAAAATACCTGCTCCTTGTCCTCAAGAAAGACAAACTAGATCACTGCAAGACATGAGTTACATGCAAAGCATGTATAATGAACAATATTGTAAATCAGAAAATGAACTTGCAGACTATTTTGAAGAAAGACTTGCTAAGAGTCCTGAAGACTTGATGGGTGACAATGCTTATAATTATGATTTCTCTGGTTTTGATCTGTCTGATGATAATTTTTTCCAAAGGGAAACTCGGCTTACAGGGCCATCATCAGTAGATTCATGGGAGGAAGATCATGACCATAAACTTCAAGAAAATGATGAGCCAATGCAGGCCATCTATGATACTAATGAAGAAAGTGTTGAAAGCATGATGGTAGATGAAGATTCATTGAATATTCTCTTTGATTTATATCCAAACATTAGTTATTCTTGCCATGAAGATGGAAGTCGGCAACTTTCTAGCTCTGAGGATAAGGAGGAAAGGAATGAAGAAAATCTTGAGCAAGATGAATGTCCTGAGCCTTCTCCTGAAAGGGTTGAGGTAATCCAAGAAACCTCTGCTCAAGAATATGTTAATATTTTCACAGAGTTCAGTCCGTTTCAGCAGAACCGGCCTACATTACTAGAGGACATCACTGTCGAATATAATGAGCCCTCTAGCTCAGGCTGCAATGAAGATGAGGTAGATCTCCTTTCCCACAGACTTCTTTATCCTGATCCAGAGGAAGAAGAGGTATTCCTGGTTGACACTCATCTGCCAAATACTCCCAACCAGGAAAATGAGGAGTGTGATTACAGAGGCCACATTTCAGATGCCATGATTGAAACTTCCCAGGATGCAGAAAGCCTACAAGTCATGGGAGGTTTTGAAGAAAAAAGTTTACATCATGTTTTTGTTGATCTTGTGGCAGAATCTATGGAGGCCCTGATTGGATCAGTTCCTCAAGCATTGATCTTATACAAGAGCCATGCACATCAGAAGTGGTCACCGTTGGTGGTGGCCTCAGTTTTGAATATCAACATGCAGAGCACCTTATGGTTGCCTCTGATAAGCAGTCAATTCTTCTGCCCCTTTTTGTTGTTTCTTGACTGGATGCACTGGCATTATGATATCACCTAGGGCATCAGTGATGTCCAGTAGAGTAGAGTAGGTAGGAAATTTCAATAAATCTCATTCTGTGAGCATTTAGTTAGTTTTTTTTAATTTCTGCAAAGTCCAGCAAGCGAGATAGTCTAATCCTGCTTTGACTGTTTTTCAATTTCTATCTTAGAATGTAGAGAATAAATATGCTAGAAAGTTTAATCCTAGTAGATATAGTTTAGGTAGAGAAAATATGAGACCAACATTTTAATCTGGTCTCATGGAGTAATAAGGGTAGTAGTAGAATAGGTTTATTTTCCTGTTTGTAAAAAATTGATGATGTAAAGGGTCTGCAAGTCCAAATGCACCCAGAAGAAAAATGTTATTACATAGATTGGGTAGGTAGTTGTTTGGGAGAAGGTTTACTGCTGATGTAATGTCTTCATGACTTGTGGTAGCTAATCCAAGAAAGAAAAAGGATGGGTCAAGTACCAGGCATCTGGCCTACTCCAAAGATCATGTTCTGAATTCTTGACTCCTTCAAGAAGAAGCCATCCCCATGTGGAGCCACTATTAGCCCCCTATGAATTTTTTGACAAGCAAACAAGGGGCTAAATTGTTTTTGAGCCTTCAAGGAATGCATTCCCTCTGAAAACACATCCTCTTTGAAGCCTCCTTGTGCCTTATCCTTTGATGAACCCTCACTGCTGTTTCCAGTTTTAAAGCCTCTCTTTTGTAAAAAGGAATGCCCAAAAATGGCCTTTTTTCCTCTTATCTCATCCGCATTTAACCTCTATTTTCTTCCCTCTTACTCCTCTCTATTTCCCCCATTAACCTTCTAAATCATCTCCATTCCCCTTTAAACCTTTCAAACACCCCTTGTTTGGTTTAATAATCCCTTATTCCCCCTACCAAGTTCCTCCTTTGGCCTTAAAAAGCATTAAAATAGGCCAAAAACCCATTTTTCACTTTATAAACAGGCTTAGCCCCTTTCGGCCAACCCCTTAACCACTTCCCCTCCATACAACCGGGCGCTAAGACCAGGCGCTGAGCCCGCAAGCGCTTATCGCAATCGGAGGTCTCACGCCCAACGCGTTTCCTTGTTACTCTGGAAATCTCCGATGTGATCGTTTGTTGGTCTATGGAGCGCGGGTGTAATACCCACTGTCGATCTATAAAGATCTGACGGCCTGACGCTAATCACATCGCGTCCATCACTTCTCCCCTTTCCTCCCTCCGATTTCCTACCGATCATCGATCTACCACCCTAATCCGACGGCTATCGCGCACTTCGTTCCAATCGGAATTGGAACTTCTTCCTGTGTCCCCCGCTGCCTCCCCCGATTGTGATCCTCTGATTCAATCATAGCCGTCCATCTGATCAGATTCAACGACCCTCATTTCTCTCGCTCCACTTCTTTGCCCCCACCCATCTTTCCACCGATTTAATCTCCGCCGTTGATTCCCTTCGTGATCCAATGGCTGGCGCTCAATCGCACTGTCGTCAATCGAAACTTTTTAAAGGTGTCACCTTTTTCCTCTCCCGATTGCGATCCGCCAATGCAATCATGGCCATCCATTTGATCCAGATCGATGATCTACACTGCATCGCGCCCTCCATTAGATTTCTTCATTGAAACCTCTGTTAGCCTCACCTTTCAACCTCCATTGTTGATCTCCTCTTGAGATCAACGGTCCAAAGATAATCGCCCTCCGCGCATGACTGGGTCCCACATCAAGCCTCCGTTTCATATGTTTTTGCGCATTTCCTTTGTATTTTGATTCAAAGGCCTGGATTATAATGTTTTATATTAAAACATTATATCATTATGCCTGGCATTCAAACTTTAATACTTAAATATTAAAGTTCATTGCATATCGACCATTTCCACCATTTCACTGCATTTCTCCACTACTTTCCATTACATCCACCGTTTCCACAGTTGCACCACCATTCCTCCACAGGCCTCCATAGCAATTCTTCTGCCACCACCCTGGATTGTTTATAGGTTTATTTCATTGTGCAGGGTTTACAGAGTGAGATTTCACTCTGTCTCTACAGTCACCGCCATTGTGGTTGAAAGTGCAGAGAGGCCATTACAGTAGCAACAAAGTGAATTAGCAGCAAGGATTAAAGGGGGTTTAAGCATGTTATCGAATAATTAACGCCTAACCCCACGTTCAAAATAAGGAGGCGCAGTCAGAAGAATAAGCACACTAACAAAGTTACATCAGTGCATTTATATCAGCAGAGCACTTTTCTCCAAAAAGACTGCCTTTCAGCGTTCTCCATGCCTCCTCAAGCCCTTAAAAGTTAATGCGCTAACAGGAGCTTCTTAAATACTATCAGGACCATAGTTAGGAGGTATGGGAAGACCTGCAGACCTTTCTACCAATGTCGCTTATTTCAGAAGGCTACCACAGAGTACCATCAGTTAGATTTATTTAGAATAACATACTTGAAGTTATTTACAAGACTTCTAGACCATACTTCAAAGTACACACAGTTAATGAAGAGCCATTTTGTGGAATGGGCATTTGAATTTCCTCTCCTACTGTCATAATGAAACAATTAAGCTTACATCTACTCCTGTTATTCTTTTCTCCCATAAGAATCCCGAAGAACAAATTGTAAGGGGTTGGATTGTGTTATTGCTGTTGTAGCTGTAGGGATTCATTTTGACCGTTCGAACAATCTTGGGGGAGAGTAGAAAAGTAGTTTGTAATGTAGTAGGCTGGGAGGAGAAAGTTGGGACTGTAATCAACCATTGAAGCTTAATGTATGTGACTGGTTTTGCATCAATTAATCAAGCAAATTTCATAGGATCCTGGTCTATTACTATGGGTGATGTTATTCTTATTTCATTGTTATTTACATTTTCCATGTTGTTCATTGGTCCTCTGGTAGGCATCAGAAATATAGCATAGGATTTTCCCTCGCATGGTACCCTATGTTTCTGCTCTCCCTACCTTTGATGTTTTGTGCTAATAGTGAATCTAAGAGTAAATTCATGTAATTTAACCAGTGTAGTAGTTGTTTTCACTGCTAGTTGATGTGTGAATTTTGGGTTGCTGCTTGGATGTTTCTTGCTGGTGTCGAAGCATTTAAGGTTCAAAGTCCTTCTCTGATCTATAGATCCTACCTCTGTTTAAATCTTATGTGTTTTCCCTTTGAGAGTATGCTAAAGCAGATATGGAGTTAGATGACCTCTTATCTGATCTCAAGTTGCCCTTTGTGCCTTCATTGAGAGTTTCCATTGACTATGTCAAAGCAGGCCTGGAGTTAAATGACCTCTGACCTGATATCCAAACAGAAATTGGGTTACTTTCCTTCTTTCACCATCTTTCCTTACTGTTCCATTCCACCATCTATCTAAAATATCCTTTAGTATAGATGACTTGCCCTCTGAAAGCCTTGGCTAGTGGTTTGCAAGTAATTCCCTTTCATGACTCCATAGCCCAATGGATGGCACAACCTTAACCCATCCTCTTTTGCGGAAACGTCCTACTGCTCTGCTCCCTTCTTCCCATTACCTTCTCAGTCTATGATCTCATGACCAACCCGATAAACAACCCAATCATTTCAAACTCCCCTTTGTGCTTAATACCTAGCCTAACATCTCATTTAGAGCTTCAAAGATATATCATTCTTTGTTTTGTTGGAGAGATCCCTCTCTGGGTCCAAGAGGGCTAGATCCTAGGGCCCCAAAGTGGTTATGATGTTGTCTCATCTTTTGGTCTTGCCCATCTGGCCAAAACATGGGAACCCCAACAAGAGGGTCTATTTAAAGCCAAATTATTGAAGTTGTAAAAGGTTGGAGATTTTTTTCACCATATTGCTGCTTTATGTAATTTGACTGATATCAGTAATACAGAGGACTTATTCTTGACAGACTTGAGATTCTCATGGATATTTTAATGTTTTTTTGATCTATACCTTTATATGTACCACTTGCAGTAGATTTCATCTTTATTACTCAGAATTCATATATTTATGCTCCAACTTCCTTTATTGATGAAATCACTGTGTTGCCCTATGTTCTATTTGTGATTTTCCTTTGTTAAAGAATCTTATCTGCCTCAGCTTCCATGTCAAGAATCCTTGCCACTGAATCTACTGATTTTTTGACTCCATAAGCCTAATGGTTGCAAGCATGAATTCTTTTCAACCTACATACATAAAAACCAAGTTACTTTTCAAATAGAGTTAGCCATCTAATATTATCATTATCTAATATCATAAACCCCTTTGAGAAAGCCCTCTCAGACTGAAGAGGCCAAGCTTCAGTCAAAATCTGGTTTGAAACAATTACATAGAATTTTCTAATCAACAGCCAATCAAGTGCAATTTTGCGATAAAAGTTCAAATGAAATTGTCGAAGATATGTGGATGACTTCTGATGCCGATAGTTTTGCAACTTCCCTTGTGTATGTATGAGCCACAGTGGTTGGTGGTCTATGTGGATGACCATTTCCTTCCCTAGAATTTAATGCTTCCATTTTCGACAACCCTGCACAATGGAATACATATCTTTGTCATAAGTGGGATAGTTCTTGGATGTGTCAGAAACTGCCTCACTATGATATGCCACTGGATGCCCCTGTTGAGTAAGAACTGCCCCAATAGCATAGTTAGAGGCATTCTCGATCTCAAATTGTTTTTGTAAATTTGGTAATGTAAGCACTGGGGCAGAACAGAGGTGATGTTTCAAATCTATGAATGCATTCAGTGAAGATTCATACCAAAAGAATTTTTCTTTTGCTCCTCCCTTGGTGACTTGATTGAAGGGAAAAGTGATATGAGAGAATCCCAACACAAACCTACGGTTGAAATAAGCAAGACCCTGAAATCTGTGAAGCTTTTTTAGAGTGGTTGGGTTTGGTCAATCCCATATGACTTTTATCTTGGTTAGATCCACATGCACCCCCTGCTCATCTATAATGTTTCCCAGATACTGAGCATGGTGTTGGGAGCCAAAACTGCACATATTTTACTTCCATTCTATCCTATTTTCTTTATTAATTTGTGTCATTAAAATTCAATTCATGTTATAAAGTGCATAGGTAAAACCCTCGTCATGTCTTCTTGGAGTATTTAGTCAATGAAGTATAGTCATGGGGATAATTACCTAAGAAATTTACTAATTTAGCTATTTTTGCAGATTCGGTGGTCGGATGACCATATTCGCAATTCTAGGAACAACTACTAAGCTGGCAACACTATCTTGGGCAGCGCTGCAATGAAACAAAAATTCCAGAACCTTTCCTCTGCTATCTTTCGAATCTAGTCTGCCTATTATAACAGCTATGTAATTGTAGGCACTAGTTTCCAGGGTTTCAGGAACTGCCATTGTAATCATTTGTATAAGAAGGGTTCTGAAGTTGTGAATTAGGGGTTGCTTATGCAGGAAATTGAGATATGTAACAGAAATTTTCATTAAGTTAATGCAATTTATATTTCTATCCTTCTTGTGAGTTTGTGAATATATCACAACCCTGATCAGGGAGTCTGGCCCACTCTCCTGACCAGGTGTTGCGTGCTTTCTATGTGTGTGTTAATTTCTTTCCTGTTTTTTGTATTTCTTATTACTGTGATAGTTGATGTAATTACTATAATCCTTCTTGTTGTGAATGTATTGCAAGTTTTACAATTCATTGCTGCTATTATTTCATTGTTGTTAGAATGGTTTGTTTCTTTAATTATTTTATCGAATCCACGATTAATACAAAACTGTGTTATTGTCATCTGCATATATTTTGCGTGTTAGCCTTGCAATAACCAATGCATCCTAGATTTATAATTAAAATGGGAAAGGGTTTGAATAATAATTCACACTTGGACACCAACATTTTGGCATTGTTTCTAGGGAGGCTATCAAAGGTGAAAGAACACAATTCGTATTGATCTAAGGATCAATCTCTCATCCTGGGCAGGGAAATGCTACCCTGCTCCAGGTCCTGAGCTTAGTTGTTCTATTTCTTTTCTTTTTGGTTGATTTACTAGGGTCCAATATCTCTTCCTAGAGAGGGAAATTCTACCCTGCTCTAGGTCTCGAACGTTAGTTGTTTTCTTTTTCTTGCTTTTCTTTTTGTTGATTTCTTAGGGCAAAATCTCTTGTCCTAGGGAGGGAAATGCTACTCTGATCCAGTTCCTGAGCTTAATATTTCTTGATTTTTTTTCTTCCTTTCTTTGTTTGTGTTAAAAGCCCAACCTCTCTTCCTGGTGATAGAATTTCTCTTGCCCTTCTCCAGGTTTCAAGCGTAGAATTTTTTATTTAAATGTTTTTTTCTCATCAATTGTATAAATAGAGATTCGAATAAAATGGGTAGAGGAGGACCCCAAAAGAGAGGAAGAAAGGATTTAGGAATGGTTACTTATATCCAAGAAATTCTTGAAAAGGCTGAATCAGAATCATTTTTATGAGCTGCTATCAAGGTAAGAACTCAGACGAAATCCGAAGGGCAGTTTTTCATGCAACCAGTACTACCTGATGTACTAGAAGAACCTATTTTGATGATAGAAGAAGAAGTAGTAAGCATGGTACCATAAGAAGGAACACCCCTGTTGATGGCAGAAGTAGAGGAAGTCACAAATAAGGTATCTGAGGAATCAAGCACTTCCAGTAAGGAAGAAGAAGATTTAAGGGAATTTGCGTCACCACGAGATTGAGGAAGTGTTGTTAAAAAGACTCAACCTTCTATTGAGGAACAACCTCAATCATCTGCCGCAGAACCCATTGAGATCCTGAGTGAATCTTGGAAAATATTCATGGCACCTACAACTTAATCGATCGATTTCCAAATTGGGGATATTAGAGTTGATGCACTGATGAAGCCCATTCCTTTTAAAGCTTTGCCTAATTTTCATGGGCTTTTGTCTGAAGATCCCAATACATTCCTTTTTGAATTTGACATTGTCTGTTAGGGGTACGATTATATAGTTGATGCTCAAAAATTGAAGATATTCCCTGCCAATTTAAAGTGAACAACCCTGCGATGGTTCATGGGTTTGGGGGGGGGAATATCTCCTCATGAGATGACATGAAAAATATTTTCCTGGAGAAGTATCAGGTTTACTGAAAATCCCGTGATATCAAGGAAGAAATCTTTAAATTCATGCAGAAGGAAGATGGGAATATGGAATATTGTGTGGAGCACTTCGAATATACTCTATAGAGGTTGGGCCATAGTAACCTGGACAAGGAAATCTTGAAAATCATCCTTCTTCATGCATTAAGGGAATACCCTCTGGAGCTTTTGAACATAGTAGGTGTTGTAGCTCCTAGAGACAGCCTTGACTTGTATAAATACCAGTGCCTAGGACATATTAAATGCAAGGAGCATATGACTCGACTGATTTCTGTTGAAAATGTCAGGCTCTCATGCTATTATCACTCAGATGAATGGTTTTAACAAGAGTGGAACCAAAACCCCAAAGTTACACACAACAAGTAGGAAACTGCAGAAAATGAGTACAAACTAAAATAAGTAAATGTATCAGACAACTTTAAAATAGAATGCTGTAAAGGGGGCCGACTTCTAAAATGAACACACAAATATCAAGTCATATATGAGCGATGACTGTTTGGTCTCAACCTAGTCTCCTAAATTGAGTTCATTTAATTGTCAACCAGGGTTGGTAAGCTGCTGAAGTGAAGTGCACTGTATGTGCCTAGGTGTTTGTCTCTTAATGCATTTTGTTTAGTGTTTTATGATGTTTTTGGTCTTTTGGTGGTTTTTATGTTCACAAGGAAAATGACTAGAAATCTAGTGGAAAGAAGCTACTGGTTTAAAAACAGAGTGAAGCCTAATTGGTTGATGACAAATGACAAATGCAAATGAAAATACTGAAACAGAATCAAACCTAAACTATGACTAAGCAGAATGCCAAGCTTGATAATGACTTCAATAAAATGAATCAAAACATAAACTTAACTTGTCCAATTCTTTCATCAAAGGTATTTTGGGAGAGCTTGAGAAGTGGTTAGCTAAGTATACAAATTCTCCTAACTAAACAATTAAACAATCAGCTTATAATGAGACAACATTTTATCCATGATTAAATATTTGTGAAAACATATTTGGAGGAAAAACATTGGTACCATCATAAGATCTCTACTCTAAGACTAGTTCCTAACTCTATTCTGCAACTTATTTTAACATTACTAAACCTTACTCAAGAGTTATAGATTTCTTTTTAAAGTAGTCTTTTGAGAAAAGGCTTTGTTTATGAAGTGGTAAAGAAGTTGCAAAAGTACTTCAGGCCTTGAAATGATATTGTCTTTTGTTCATATGGTTATGAATCAATTATAGATTTGGAACAAGAAGAGGTTTTGTAAATAATGAAGGCTGTATTGTTAAGTTTAACAACTAATGTAATCTAATATGCAGTGGATGACAACTAATTGTGGAGTGAAAATGCAATGAGTTAAGCTAAAACTGAACTTAAGATGTCACTAGTCTAAAACAGTGTTGAACTAACAAGCCATTATCAAACTTAAAACAAAATAATAGAGCATGAATTGAATGCAATTTGACTCCGGAGTACCCTAACTAAGTTATCATGCATTAATCTATGGGATTCTACAACCTGTTTTGTCCATCATGATTGGTATTTTGGAAGAGCTTCTTAGAACAATCCTGACTGTACAATTTAGTGCAAATGCAAACATAAAGACTGAAAGCAATTTAAAAACTAAGACATCACAACTATCTCCTACCCATCATTATGGTATTTTGGAAGGGTTTTTTAAGAATAAGATCAGCTATGCTACTTAGTGAAAACAAACAACCGAAACGTTCAGTATCACAGTCATGCCTTAGACATCATAAGGATTTTTTGGAAGAGTTTGCTTAGTATAAGTTCAACTGTGATAGTGAACAAAAGAAATTACAATTAAATCCTACAACACTATAGCCATTTCCCATTCATTATCATGATCTTTTGGAAGAGTTCTTAGAACAAGTATAACTATAGTGGCTAATGAAATTAACTACGAACTCAAACTTCAAAAACGTAAAAAAACAAATAAGATATTTATCTAAATTACGAAAGTAAAGTCGTGCAGGAGGCAGGGGCCCTCTACCACCAGACGGAATCTAACTCCAAATCAACTCAACGTGTTCAAAGAAATGCTGTCCTCTTCATTAAAGTAGAAATAACTTGAAACAGAGTATTCTTCGTTTTCAGAAATATAGCATGAAATCTAAGCAAAATCTAGCCTATCTCTCGGTTTCCCAAGTGTTTTTATAACAATTTTACATAACAGAACTTGCAACAATACAGGGATCCTTGTCTTTCCTTATCAAAATCACATTAGGACTCTGAAGATGGAAACGTAAAGAGAAAAAGGACATCTGGACTAAGACAGTCCTATTAGAAGTCTGCTTCCTTAAATGAGTTCCCACGTACCAAAACCACGTCCAGAATTCGGTTCTTCCTTTATGGTGAGCAAAAAATGATGTGGACATGACGTGGAATATACCCATATGTGGTTTTTCTTGAGAGGACACCTGGAACATGCCTGAACGTGAAGACAGCTGCAGAATTTCCGGTTAGCTACAGAATGTCTGCATTCTAAAAGTAATTTTAACTAATTTCATTGATCAATTAGGTCTGGGATAACAATGGACAAAGGAAAATGAGGTGAAGTAAGGTGAAAGAAAGCACAATCTTGGGGCTCAACATACCCCCACTGCTGTCTTCTTGCATGTCCTCATGCAATTTATTCCATAAACTCAGAGACTTCTGCAAGAACATCTAATCCTCTCCTTCTTCTTTGTCTGGAAGCTAAAGGTCTTCTGGGTTTTTTGATGACAAGTTTGAACCTTAAGTTGATAAGTGCCCTGATTAGCTTCTTGTTCCTCTTTTTCAACTTTTCATTAGCCTTTTCCACTTTGTCCATTTGTAGAGATAAAGTTGAGTTTATACTGGTTTTGAGTTTGACTTGTTCCTTTAGAATATCATTCTCATTTTTGATGTGTTTATTAAGTATTTCCAGCTCATATCTATCCCTTCTTAACACATCTATTTCGGACAATGGAGGACTAGGGGTTCTATCTCTACTCTCTGAAGCTTTCCTTTCCAATGTTTCAACATAGTCATAAACTTCTTGCTGATCAGGGTCAATTTCAAGGGTTTCTTCATTAAAATATTCTTCAACATCTTCTTCAATAGATGTTTCCTCATCTTCTATATTTATCACCCCTGTTTGTTTGATCTTAGTTTTCCTTAGTTTCCCCCTGAGTCTATGGCTTCTTCTTGTCTGGGATGATCCATCTCCTTTTTCTGTGGAAGATTTTCCGATTACCCTCTCTTTCTTGAGATGTCTCTTAATTTGAGTCAACTTCTCTGAGATTATTTCTTCACTACTCTCCTGTACTGTTTTGTCAATTTCAATTTTAGAGGCTCTCCATTTTCTGCTTCTCCTTGTAGGCTGTTGTTCAGGTGAGGGCTCTTTTGGCTCTTCAAAATGATTTCTTATCAAGAAATTATCCCAAGTATCATTTGTTTTGGCTAAATAGTGTTCAATTAAAATCTTAACCAAGCCATGATGGTATAGAGTTGTCTCTAAGAATTGGACCCTTCTTTGAACACAAGAAGCCATCTTTTTCAAACTTTGAAGCAAGAAATAGGGCAAGTTTAACTCTTCCTCCAGAAAATGCATTATTAGTCTAATATGGTAAACATAAAATGTGCCATATCTACCTTCACATGTGATAAATTTTTGCAGAATAAGCAATATATTTCTCCATTTATTTTTCAATGCAGAACTTGGAATTCCCTTCTTAAACACAGTGACATCCATACCTGGTGATTTTAGGATTTGCTTCCATGATTCATTGTGAAATTCTCTGTTTTTAAACCATATCTCTCCATTTCTAAGCAATCCTGTTGCTTCTGCAATGAAAACCTCAGTGACAGTGAATTTAACATCTCCCACTTCAACCTCAGCTCCTTTAAATGACCTTGCAAATGTTTTAGTGACTTCTTTGTGGAAGCCATTAAATTTCTCAAGAAATTGTAGCCATCCTACTTGTTGCAACATTTCTCTACTTTGAGGGTATCCTTCCAGGTATTTTGTACCCACTGGTTCAGTTCTTACAATGAGGCCCATAATTCTTTCTTCAATCTTCATATTAATACTCTTTCTGCCCACGGAAACAATAACTTCAACCTTCAAACTGATATACTTCTGGTTCATGGTGACAATGGCTTTAATCTTCAAACTGATATACCTCTGGTTGACAGTGACAATAGCTTCAAATTCCACACTGATATATCTCTGCGTTTACGGTGATAATGCCTCAATCTCTGCTCATGGTGACAGTGCTTCAGTCTCTGCTCACGGTGATAATGCTTCAATCTCTGCTCACGGTGATAGTGGTTTGATATTTCAAATTGATATACCTCTGCTCACGGTGATAGGGATATCTCGGAATGAAATGATGAAGGGCTGGCTACGGAATGGAGTGATGGAGGTAGTGACGGAATGAGTTAATGAAGTGAGGTGAAGAAAACAAATTGATGAGTGAAAAGACTGCGGAGATTTTTTACAACGGAAAAAAAATCATCATTAAATGATTTGGCTGGGTGACGTGACGAAATCAAACACTTCAGCCTTTTTAACCGCTTAAATGATGGTCGGGTATAGAATTTGAAATGAGAGATTTTTATCCAAAGTTTGTGGAGGGTATATTGGACATGATCAATAAAAATAATCAAAACAACTTTTCCGAATGATTCATAACTAAAACTATGCTAAAGTTTATGATATGCCATTATAATCAAAACTTGTTATCTTTGCTTTTCATTTGCTTTTTGTGGTCTTTGTCTTCTTTGTTCTCCTTTGGAAGAGTCTTCATAATCCTTATTGATTCTTCTTTTTCATGGATATACTGGATCATATTGTTGCAATCCAAATGTCTACTGATTAGTGTCTTCAGGATCTGTAGCTGCAGAATGACTGTCTGGCTGCGGAAAGTCTAATCAGCTGCAGAATGTCTGTTAAGCTGCAGAATGTACCTGTAGAGCATTTTAATCATGGAATAGAGTGGTTTGGAATATAAGTGAAATGTTATATGGCATGAATGAAGATGGATGATGAGACATGATATGTATGAAGTGGATGATGAAATGGAATGGATTCAATTTATGAAATGGAGTGGAAGAATATAAGAAATGGCCTGCAATCCATGACATGTGTTATTCATTTGCAGCAAGACATCAAACTTTAAATTTTGACGTGGAAATGAGGTGGATGAAGTATGGAATGAGATGAATGATATATGGAATGAAGTGAAGTATGAATGAATGAATGAAATGGAGTATGGATGAATAAGTGAATGGAATGAAATGAAATGAGATGGATCATAAGTACAATGGATCTGAACTTATGATTTTGTAACAGCTGCTTGCAAAAACAAAATGGAAAAGTTAGAGTGTCAGAAAGACTCTAATTTTCACCCTATCTTTTCTGTAAACATGCCAATCAATGATTGGTTTTCATGTTTATAACCTTTTTTTTTTTTTTTTTAAATGCGTCAGAAAATTCAATCAAGTTGATGAAGAAGAAAGATTCTTCTTCATTAACTTCACATCACTGTTTTCCTGGAACTTCTTGACAAATTCTTCTCTTGGGACTGGTTTGTGATACAGCTTCAATCTATGACCATTCACAAGAAAAGTGACCTCTTCTTCATCTATTGTCCTGATTTTTACTGCTCCATTGTCATAAATTTCAACAATTTCATATGGCCCAAGCCAATGTGTTTGAAATTTACCTTGAAAATCCTTGAATTTTGAATCAAACAAGAGAGCCCAGTCACCTTCTTTGAATTTATTCTCTTTGATGTACTTATCATGCCATCTAGTCCTTTACTGTTGAACTAGACTTGTTTTCTGAACTGAATCTTGTCTGATTTCATCCAATTCATTAATCTGCTCCAATCTATGCTTTTGTGCCTCCGTTAAATCAAGTCCTAGCTGAACTGCCATTTTGAAAGTTTGAATCTGGAACTCTATGGGAAACAAAACTTGCTTTCCATAAACAAGTTCATAAGGAGTATGGCTTGTTGTGTTTCTCCATGTAGTTCTATAGGCCCATAAGGCTTCAAGAAGCCTATCTACCCAATCTCTTCTATGTAAATGAACAGTCTTTGTTAGGATTCCTTCAATGACCTTATTAGTAGATTCCACTTGACCATTTTCTTGTGGATGATAGGGAGTAGATTTTCTATGCCTGATTTTGTACCTCTCCATCATTTGCTCCACTAGCCTTGATGTAAATTGAGCTCCTTGATCTGTAACAATTTCCCTTGGGACACCAAAACGAGTAAAAATATCCTCAAAAAGACAAGTAACTACAGATGCTTCATTAGCAACAAGTAATGGCTTGGCTTCTACCCATTTGGTAACATAATCAGTGCAAACTAATATATATCTCTTCTGTCTTAATGGAGGACTAATAGGTCCTACAAAATCCAAAGCCCATTTTTCAAAAGGTTCAATATGTATCTGAGGTTGTAATGGCATCTCACCTAAAGGAGAAGGTTTCCCTACCCTTTGGCAACTGTCACACCTTTTTACATACTCTTTAGCATCTTTAAACAAGTATGGCCAATAATATCCTAAATTAAGGATCTTATAGGC
This sequence comes from Pinus albicaulis, assembly GCA_034641835.2. Lineage (NCBI taxonomy): Eukaryota > Viridiplantae > Streptophyta > Pinopsida > Pinales > Pinaceae > Pinus > Pinus albicaulis. The sequence continues at coordinate 1,821,148,277 of CM076578.1, forward strand.
TGTCCTCTTATCAGCAAAGTGTCCACCACAAGGTTCATCATGACATGCTTTGAGAATCTCAGGCATCTCATATTCACGAACACACCTCCTAATGATCAAATCTGGACCTGTCTTGTACAACTCATTAGCAACCCATGAATATTTTGCACTGTCATAAATGATTTTTCTTTTATCTCTTGCATTCATTATTGAAGGAAATTTCCCTAAAACTAAATAATTAGCAATGTCAGCAAACCAAGGAGTCTGAGTAGAAATTGCAAAAATATATTCATCGGGAAATTGATCTTCAACTGGGGTATTGTCTTGGATGTTTTGGAGTCTAGATAGGAAATCAGCTACTGTGTTTTGTTTTCCAGGCCTATCTAAAATGGTAATGTTGAATTCTTGTAAAAGCAATAACCATCTTATGACTCTGCCATTAGTAATTGATTTGTTCATTAAGTATCTAATTGCAGAATGATCAGTGTGAACAAAAGTTTCATAGCCTGTTATATAATGTCTGAATTTGTTTATGGCATGAACAACAGCTAAAAACTCTTTTTCAGTTACAGTATAGTTTAACTCTGCAGGAGTCAAATTTTTACTGGTATAATAGATGGCATAAGGAATCAAATCTTTTTGTCCCAATACTGCTCCTAGAGTTGTATCAGAAGCATCTGTTGAGATATGAAAATGTAACTTCCAGTTAGGTCCCCTTAATATAGGTTCTTCAGAAATTTTTTTTTTTAGGGTCTCAAAGGCTAACTGGCAATCAGAAGTCCATTTGAATTCACAATATTTGGTAAGTAATTTGAAGAGTGGAGATGCTATCTTGGTGAAGTTTTCTATAAATCTCCGATAATATCCTGTAAATCCTAGAAAAGTCCTAACATCTTTTTGACAACTTGGAATAGATAAGTTAGATATGACTTCAACTTTTGACTCATCAACTCTAATCCCATCCCCTGAAATGTGATGCCCCAAAACAATACCTTCAGTAAACATCATGAAACATTTCTCATGACTAAGTGAAAGATTTTCTTCCTGACATCTCTTTAAAACTTTTTCCAAGTTTGCTAAAGCTTCTTCAAAAGTGTTTCCATAAACTGTGAAATCATCCATGTATACCTCTACACAATCATGTATTAGATCTGAAAAAATTCCTAATACTACCCTTTGGAATGTTGCAGGTGCATTGCATAATCCAAATGGAAATACTCGGTAAGCATAGGTACCCCAAGGACAGGTAAATGTGGTTTTGTCTTGATCTTCAAGTGCTACTTGGATTTGGTTGTAACGACTAAACCCATCTAGGAATGAGAAGTACTTTTTGCCAGCTAATGTATCTAACACTTGATCTATGAAAGGTAAGGGAAAATGGTCTTTAAGAGTAGCTTTGTTTAGTTTTCGGTAGTCAATACATACCCTCCATTTACCATTTTTCTTTTGCACAATTACCAAAGGAGAAACCCACTGACTATTTGAAATGGGATAGATGAAGTTGACATTTAACAATTTTTGTAATTCTTCTTTAACAATCTCCCTAAGATTTGGATTCATCTGTCTTTGAGGTTGTCTGATTAGTTTGCAATTTTCCTCTATATAGATGTGATGAGTGCAAGTCTTGGGGCTTATCCCTTTCATGTCAGTGTACTCCCATGCATATGCAGAAGAGTGTCTCTGTAATACTTTGACTAACTTTTCTTGTTGAGATTTCTCTAGGTTCTTATTTATATTCAAATTTTTGCCTGGAAAGATCTCACTTGTAGAGCTGCCAAATTTATCCATAGAATGAAGAGACATTTGTCTTGATGAAAAAAACTCAATATTGGATCCCTCTTGAAATGATTCATGTTTGTGTTCTGGAGAGGATTCAAAGTTTTCTAGAGTATTCAGAATTTGATTATCTTCACTAATTTCTGAAATTGTGAAGAGAGGTTGTAAATATTCTTCATCCTCTATCCATTGAGTGTCATCTAGATCCGTAATTGTCCTAGCTGGAGGATATAAAGTGAATTTCTTAGTTGAACTACCATCAGAGATGTACATATCACCGGATCTACAACTAATAAAAGCATCAGCTGTAGCCAACCAAGGTCTTCCTAATATAACATGATGTCCTCCTAGATTATTCTTAGGAGTTAGGATCATGAAATCCACAGGGTACTCCCAAGAATCTAGGGACACTGGAATGTCTTCTATTACCCCATCAGGTTTGATCACAGATCTGTCTACTAATTGTAATAATGTGGGTGTAAAGATAAGATTAGGAAGTTTCAGTTTATCCATGATTTGTCTACTCATGATATTGATTGCTGCTCCTAAATCAATGAGTGTGTTTTGGATTTCAATTCCATTGATGTGAATTTTTACAACTGGATTTCCTGGGTCAAGATACTTTGGAATAGAAATCTTGCCCATCATAATATCTGCTATTTGTCCTGCCAGTTGAATTTTCTTTGTTTCTCTTATTCTTTTTCTTGTTTTCTTCATGCCCAACTCCTTTATTGTTTTGGCTAAAATTGGAATTTCCTTGATGGCTTGTAATAATGGAATTTTAATGCAAACATTTCTCAGCTCATCTAGGAAATCATAATTAGGCACCATAATTTGTTTTTCTACACCTCTATCAATTTGTAATCTTTCTGGAAAGGGAGGTACATAAGTAGATGTGGATGGTTGCTCTAATACAGGAGTTGAAATTATTGGATCTTTTTGCTTTAATTTTTCAGTTTTTGGGCCTTGAAAGGATGTGTATTCCTCAAGACTTTTATTCACCCGTAGAGAGCCTTCCTCAGAGTTATCTTGTTCTTGTATGATCACAGAAGGTTTCCTCTTTTCAATTATTCTTCCAGACCTAAGTTGAACATCACTAAGGCCTAAAGGAGTAATTAAATAAGTTGGAAACTGTTGGCCTTCTATCATGTATGTGTTTAGAGGATTTTTATTATTAGGGTTTGGTATGGGTTGAGCAGGAAATTGATTTGATTTTTGAGGGAATGGTAATGAAAGTGGTTGATTTTGATGTGGTAGGTTCTGATGATGTTGTTGAGGATTTTGTTGAAAATTTTGTTGAAGATTTTGAGGAAAATTTTGTTGAGGATTTTGAGGATAAAAATGTGGGTATGGTGGATAGGATGGTGGATACTAATAGTATGGGGAGTATCTTCCATAGGGACTTTGTGATCCTTATGCCCAAGCTGGAGATTGATTTTGAAATTGAGGCCAAGTTTGCTACCAAGAATTCCAAGGTGGAGGTTGATTATACATTTGATAATGGAATCTTTGTGTTTGAGGTCCCTACCAAGGCCTTCTAGATACAAAATTGATAGATTCTATGGAATCTGTAGGAGTTTCCTCCTGAAAGACAACTTTGAGACCAGGAAGAGAAGGACAATTCTTGGTCTCATGTTTTTCAGAACAAATGACATAGGTTTCTACAACTTTTACATCCAAAGGACACTCTCTCAAGGCATGTTTCTTCTTACATTTGGGACAAAAGATTGCCAAGGCATCGTATCTTGGGCCTTTTTTCTTGTTGTGTATCTTAAGTGAGGGTGTCTTTATTTGTTCACTAAGACTCCCTAAGATGTCGTATTTGAATTCATCAAGCATGTGTCCTATTTTCCGATCTACTTACTCAATCTCCATGTACTTGCTTCCTTGCAAGAGCAGATCTCTTGGACCTTTATAGTTTTAGATTTCCTCAAAGGTTAATACATAACTCAGATATTTCAGGTAATGTGAGCTGAGATATATCCCCTTTTCCCATCATGTTAAGGATATCCAACCATTCATCCCTAATTGTTTTCAACAAGAGAGATTTTAAGGTGTATTGATCTAAGTTTTCCATTTTTTCTTTTTTGATGTTGTAATGAAATCTCTCCAACAAATCTTCCAAGTTTTCATATTATTTTTGTAACATCTTAAACACTTCCTCCTTATGATTGATTGGCATACAATAATCCAAATACCTCTCTGGAAATGCTTGTTTCATGTCTTCCCATGTCCTAATAGAACTATTGATCAAACTCATAAACCACTTCAATGCTGCTCCTTTCAATGTTGAAGGAAATAGTTTAAGTTTTTAAGCATCTTGTAAGTAGTCATAAGTTCTACACAGGACTTCAAATTCAAATAGGAAGGTTTCAGATCTTCGCCTTTAAGTCCATAGAAGTTTGGAAGGACAGAGGGTGAAATTTTTTTCATGGTTGTATTGGTTTCTTCATCAATTATAGGGAACCCAAAATAGCTTCCTATTTCTTCTACCTCTTCCTCCATCTCGCACCCTACCTCCTTCTCCTCCACCTCCTACCTCTACCCTCCAAATAATGTGTGTTCTCCATTAACAACTGTTAAATTGGGGTCTCCGCCATGGTTAGTTCCGTGGGTTGGTTGGGAAAAAGTTTGTGTCCCTACTGTGAGTCCTTAGCTTTCTCTTCCAAGATGTATTCAAAGTGGATGAAGTGGAAGGTTTCTCTAATGGAATAGCTGATCTTAGGTCCTCTAGAAGTTCAGGATCAGTAATGGATGGAATGTGGGTCTGAGTTGAAGGTGTACTAGCTCTGGGTCTAGGTGAAACAAGTGGTGTTCTAGGAATCAAATCTATGCTTCTGCTGCTTATAAATCTACCCCTTGAATCTCTCTCTCTATGCATATAATTGTTTTTGGGGGTTAAGAAACAAAGGTTACCTAGTTTTCACTTCCCCGACAACGACGCCAAAATGTTTGTGCTCAACCTAGTCTCCTAAATTGAGTTCATTTAATTTTCAACCAGGGTTGGTAAACTGCTGAAGTGAAGTGCACTATATGTGCCTAGGTGTTTGTCTCTTAATGCATTGTGTTTAGTGTTTTATGATGTTTTTGGTCTTTTGGTGGTTTTTATGTTCACAAGGAAAATGACTAAAAAGCTAGTGGAAAGAAGCTACTGATTAAAAATAGAGTGAAGCCTAATTGGTTGATGACAAATAAAAAATGCAAATGCAAATACTGAAACAGAATCGAATCTAAACTATGACTAAGCAGAATACAAAGCTTGATAATGACTTTAAGGAAATGAATCAAAACATAAACTTAACTTGTCCAATTCTTTCATCAAAGGTATTTTGGGAGAGCTTGAGAAGTGGTCAGCTAAGTATACAAATTCTCCTAACTAAATAATTAAACAATCAGCTTATAATGAGACAACATTTTATCCATGATTACAGATTTGTTGAAACATATTTGGAGGAAAATATTGGTACCATCATAAGATCTCTACTCTAAGAATAGTTCCTAACTCTATTCTGCAACTTAGTTTAACATTACTAAACCTTATTCAAGAGTTATAGATTTATTTTTAAAGTAGTCTTTTGAGAAAAGTATTTGTTTATGAAGTGGTAAAGAAGTTGCAAAAGTACTTCAGGCCTTGAAATGATATTGTCTTCTGTTCATATGGTTATGAATCAGTTATAGATTTGGAACAAGAAGAGGTTTTGTAAATAATGAAGGTTGTATTGTTAAGTTTAACAACTAATGTAATCTAATATGTAGTGGATGACAACTAATTGTGGAATGTAAATACAATGAGCTAAGCTAAATCTGAACTAGAATATCATTATTCTACAAGAAACAGTGCTGAAATAACAAGCCATTATCAAACTTAAAACAAAATAACAGAGCATGAATTGAATGCAATTTGACTCCGGAGTACCCTAAATAAGTTATCATGCATTAATCTATGGGATTCTACAGTCTGTTTTGTCCATCATGATTGGTATTTTGGAAGAGCTTCTTAGAAAAATCCTGGATGTACAATTCAGTGCAAATGCAAACATAAAGACTGAAAGAAATTTAAAAACTAAGACATCACAGCTATCTCCTACCCATCATTATGGTATTTTGGAAGGGCGTTTTAAGAGTAAGATCATCTATGCTACTTAGTGAAAACAAAAAACTGAAATGTTCAGTATCACAGTCATGCCTTAGACATCATAAGGATTTTTTGGAAGAGTTTGCTTAGTATAAGTTCAACTGTGATAGTGAACAAAAGAAATTGCAATTAAATCCTACAACACTATAGCCATTTCCCATTCATTATCATGATCTTTTGGAAGAGTTTCTTCTTTTGGAAGAGTTCTTAGAACAAGTACAACTATAGTGGCTAATGAAATTAACTACAAACTCAAACTTCAAAAACGTAAAAAAAACTAAGATACTTATCTAAATTACGAAAGTAAAGCCGTGCAGGAGGCAGGGGCCCTCTACCACCAGACGGAATCTAACTCCAAATCAACTCAATGCGTTCAAAGCAATTCTTTCCTCTTCATTAAAGTAGAAATAACTTGAAAACAGATTATTCTTCGTTTTCAGAAATATAGCATGAAATCTAAGCAAAATCTAGCCTATCTCTCGGTTTCCCAAGTGTTTTTATAACAATTTTACATAACAGAACTTGCAACAATACAGGGATCCTTGTCTTTCCTTATCAAAATCACATTAGGACTTTGAATATGGCAACGTAAAGAGAAAAAGGACATCTGGACTAAGACAGTCCTATTAGAAGTCTGCTTCCTTAAATGAGTTCCCACGTACCAAAACCACGTCCAGAATTCGGTTCTTCCTTCATGGTGAGAAACGAATGATGTGGACATGACGTGGAATATACCCATATGTGGTTTTTCTTAAGAGGACACCTGGAACATGCCTGAACGTGAAGACAGTTGCAGAATTGCCGGTTAGCTACGGAATGTCTGCATTTTGTAGCTAGTTCCGGTCAAAATGCATTACAATGACAAAAATCACAAAACTTAGCAAGTTAGCCATGTTAATCATTCTAAAAGTAATTTTAACTAATTTCATTGATCAATTGGGTCTGGGATAACAATGGAAAAAGGAAAATGAGGTGAAGTAAGGTGAAAGAAAGCACAATCTTGGGGCTCAACAATGACTATGGCAAAAGATGGAGTAATATATCAAGTATAACCGGGCTCATCCAAGGATAGGAATCCATATATACTGGGCTCGTTCAAAGATAAGAATCCATATATCTGGACAAGTTCAAAGATAAGAATCCATTGTAGTTAATATCGGAAGAACGATGGAAGAGATAGAAAATGAAACAAAGTATCCTTCCTGAGCTATATTTAAAGTGCTATGGATGAGTAAATGTGAGTATCTGCTATGATAAATTCACATTCACACATGGGAGCACTCGCATTCCAGAGCATTAGATACAAGAAATGTGGAGAGATATGAAATGAACATTTGTATTAAAATAAAGCATAGAGAGAAGTTACAAACTGTGAATCACCCAGAGCGGAATCCCCAATTCCAACAAACTTCTTATTACTGAATCCTTATGGGAACTTCAAACATATACTATCAAATTTCATACAACATACATACAGAACACTTGAACTAGTGAGTCCTTTGGAAAATTCGGAACCTTTTTTTAGTGTTTTCTTCCTGTTTTTATAATCTCTGATTCCTAATGTGCGAGAAGATATTTTGGGAAAATATCTTCCCCGCGTGCTTGTACACTGTTGCAGGTCTAAATAAAAAACAGAAATGATGATGAGGTAAACTACCTCTCATTATCATACAACACATGCCTAAATCCATTTCTAACTTAAATGTAAACAAAATGCTAACTGGAAGTAAAAACTGCAGGAGTGAAATAAGGATTTCCCCCGAAATGACAAAGTGAAAAGAGCATAAGGGAAAAAGGCCAGTCGGGCCCAGTCATGCATAATCATTGTTTTTTGATGAGGCGGAGCTCCTGCTGCTGCTGGTGAAGGAAATACCTTTAGTCGTGGGAAGGAGTGGCCTTATGCACTGGAGGTTCCTGTAGGATGGCCAATGGTCATGATCCATTGACTAAGACGTGAAACTGAACCTCTTCATCTTTCTTCTCTGCTTCTTGGGCGTGATGATCATCATCCTCGGCTTCAAGCCACTGTGATTGGCTTATGAGAGGGCCAGTGCACTTAAAATGCCATGAAAGACCTGCACAGACAGTAAATTGATTAAATAAATCCTGCGATGAGTGGTTGACTGCTTCAAAAGGCTCGGGTGAAGGTAGAAGAGCAGTGTGGAGGCAGTGGATGCAACAAAAAAGGGCCTCATGGCGAAAAACCATAAAAACCAAGGTTCAAAACTGAATTTGGCTCAAAGAGGTGCAATGGCGGTTTTCGAGAATACTGGAGGTGGTATTCACTCAGGGTTTGGATGGTAAGTGGTAATAAGAGAAGTGGCGCGATACGGTTAGGTGGGCAACACGTGTCCTCACAAAACCGCCCATTTCGTGTGGAAACAATGCGATCATGTTATTTGATGAAATGAACACGAAGAGGAATGCAAACCGTCTAACGATAGCGATTTAGATCAACAACGGAGGGAGAATGCGATGGACGAACCTGCGCGGTTGGGTGGGACCGGCACTAACGTCAGCAATTTTGTCATGTAGCGGGATGATCAGTTGCGGGGTTGTAAAAGTGGGAGTGATGTGGGCCATTGGATCATGATGGACATAAATGGTAGGGATCAACTACGAGGGCACTTGGGGTTACGGACAGATTTCCGGGTCGGGTACCTTCGCAGTTAATATGGATCATTGGATGAAGATATCCCGCAGTCAAAGAAGTCAACTGCGGGGGTACTAGGGAGTATGGGCTATTTTGGTCGGGTGCCCCTGCAGTGAACCTGTGCTGTAGATCTGGGTCAATCGGATGGTGGAGATTAACTGCAAAGGGAGAAAGGATGTGTGAGAGGAAGAAAGTTGGGACTCGATGGATGAGGTCATCAATTTTGTCGAGTAGCAAAAATCTGTTGGGTGGAGTTGAAAAGAGGGGATCAATGGGAGCCGTTGGATCAGGAGGATCAATGGTCTAGATCATATTGTGGGGGATGATGAATGGATGAATGAGGTGGAGGACTGCGATACAGCGAGACAGCACTGACCTTTGGATCTGGGGGAATGGACGGTCCAGATCATATCGGGGGATCGGCCATCGGCGAAATAGAAAACTTGGAAGCAGGAACTTGGAAAGAGTGACGTGCGATGGCCGATGGGCTTAGCGCTCGATCACGGGGCCCGGTCTCATGGTGGAAGAGGGGATCGGGCTTAAGAAAAAGGGGCTTGGAGACCTGATATGTAAAAATGAGCACTTTTAGAGAAAAAAGGTGGATTTTTAGCCTTTTCAAGGGTTCCGATAGGTGAAATTTGGGCTTTGATAATCCATGCGGTCCTTGTTGTATTTGCTTTGCAGTATAAGGCTCCCTATCATTAGACATTCCAGCTTAGTGAGGGATGTCATAACAACATTGGCTCCACTTGGGGATGACCCGTTTTTCCTCGAACACGTCGAGAACTTCGTAGACCATCTCTTAGCCTTCTTCTTGTGAACACAGTCCCTTGTTGCCTTCTCTTCCTTCTTCATGACAAATCAAAACAACAAACATCATAATAAAAGCAACTGAATAATGTAAAATATCATACAACAGAACTTTCAGCCTGAATCAATAATAGAAAAAGGTTTTTAAGAATTTCCCATTCACAGGGGCTTCGAGTAGATCACCCTGCAAATTTTCCAGTTTGAAAGTATTGTTTCCTCCGGCTTTTGCAATTTTGAAAGGTCCGAACCATAGAGGATCGAACTTTCCATGCTTTCCTTTCTTAGCCCTTCTTATGTCCCATCTTAGCACCAAATATCCCACCTGCATCTCTTTACCTTTAGCATGCTGATCGAACAGGTCTTTCATTTTCTCTTGGTACTCAATCAACCTTTGATTTACTTGACTTCGAGTCTCCTCCAGCTCTACTAACTGATTCATCCTTCTAGTAAGATCATTTGGTTCCTCTTGACAATCCTGCATGAACCTAGCCACAAGTAAGGCCAATTGTATTGGGAAAACCACTGCTCTACCATAGACCAACTCATATGGGGATTTTCCTGTTGACCTATTACTAGTGATTCTATTTTCCCATAGCGCGAACTTAAGCTGTGAATCCTAGTTCTTATGGTTTTCATTTATGGCCTTTTTCAGTGCCCTCACCAAGGTTTTGTTTGAGGATTATGAAAATCCATTCCCCTGTGGATAATATGTAGTAGAGTGTCCTAATACAATATTATATTGTTGGCAAAAATTGATAAATTTGACAGAATTAAAAGCCTGAGCATTATCTGTGAAAACCTTAGCAGGACAGCCAAACCTTGAGATAATGTTATCTTCCAGAAACTTGATCACCACTGTGTCTGTATCATTCCTTGCTGGCATGACCTATACCCATTTAGTGAAGTAATCGGTGGCTGTTAATATCCACTTGCGTTTCCTGCTTGAGGTAGGATGAATTTCGCTGATGAAATCAATTCCCCACTGCTGGAAAGATTCTTCTATGTGTACCAGGATCATAGGCAAAGGTGCAAACTTCTGCCTTTCAAAAAATTTTAGACATTTTTCGCAGGCCCTTACCTGAGCATAAACATCTCCAAAAATTCTAGGCCAGAAAAAACCTGCTTTCAGAATCTTGTGTGCAGTGGCCCTCCAGCTATAGTGGCCACCACAGATGCCCTCGTGGAACTCCGCCATCACTTCTTCTACTTCATTTTCTGTGAGACATAAAAGTAGCATGCCTGATGGGTCCCTCCAATATAGATGGCCATTCGCCATGAGATGAAATTCTGAGATTTTAGCCTGAGCATTCTATACTTTGTCTTGTCGCAGCTTGGAGGATATCTAAGAGTTAAGAGGTATTCTACAATTTCTTTGTACCAGGCACTGAGAAGGTACTTCATATGGGTCTTTTGTGTAGCAATTTCTATCCCGCGCTGCTCATTTGCTCCTCCAGTCTCTTCATTGGCCACCATAGACAAATTTATCCCCAAAGCCTGATAGTTTGATTCGGAAAGGATCTTGGATAATCCATGTCCCTTTATTAGCTTAGTGGGGCATATCTCCAACTCATACTCCTATATCTTGGCTATCCATTTGCCTCTCTTTCCTTCACTATCTCCCTGAATCAAGATGTCTTTTATAGCTGTTGTGGGTACAAATGTAGTTATGGCTTACTGCAATACATACATCCGAAAAGCCTTGAGGTATTTGACCAAGGCATAAGCATGTTTTTCCAGGATGTTATATTTAAGCTCAGTGTCGCGGAGCACTTGGCTGAATAAGGTGATAGGTTTCTCATTCCCCTTCTCATTCTTCTACAATAATACTACTGTGACAGTGTGGGGAGATGCAAACGAAAAGATTATGAAGGGTTTTGCATAATCCAGTCCTGCTAATACTGGGGCTTCTACGAAAGCATTTTTTATTCTGTTAAAAGCATCTTGTGACTCAGTAGTCCATTTTACTTCGTTATCCTTCTTCAGCACCTTAGTTATGTACCGGACTATCCCTGCATAGTTCGGTATGAATCTTCTCAAGAAGTTGATGCGTCCAAGAAAAAATTTGACCTCTTTCTTGTTTCTGGGCAAGGATATACCATTTATAACTTCTACCCTTTTCGGGTCAATTTTTACCCCTGCCTTTGTTACAATATGCCGCAACAGTTTACCCTCTTCTAAAGCAAGCAGAGATTTTAGAGGGTTTAAAGACAATCCATACCTGTGGCACTTGTCAAAGGTTCTACGCAAATTCTCTATATGTTCAGCATCATCCTTTGAGAATATTGTGATGTCGTCCAAGTACACCACCACGAATTTGTCTTGTTCCCCCACAAAAACAATGTCCATATCCCTTTGAAATGTAGCCCCCGCATTGATAAATCCAAACGGCATTTGAGCATACATAAATTTTCCCCAAGGAGTGGTGAATGTTGTTTTCTTTTGATCCTCCAGAAGCACTGCTACTTGATTATACCTAGAAAATCCATCCATCATAGACATTCATGAAGATCCTACCACCTTCTACAATATATGGTCCATCTTGGGCAGCGGATAATTTTCTTTCAGAGATGCTCTGTTCAAGTTTCGAAAGTCAACACACAATCTTATTTCCCTGTTCTTCTTTCGAACTGGGACCAAGTTGGCCACTCATTCAGAATATCTTAATGGCACAATAATGTTAGCCTTCAACAATTTCTTGATTTACTTTTCTATGGAAGGGAGGAGTAGAGGATTAATCTGTCTTAATTTCTGTTTGTGTGGCTTAGCATCTCCTTTTAATGGAATCTTGTGCTGGATAATGCTAATAGCAAAGGTCTTCAAATCTTGATAGGACCAGGCAAAGACATCTTTATATGTCTGAAATAGCTTCTGATATTGCTCTTTATATTCTTCAGGTACCTTATTAGACAATTTCACAATCTTTGGATCGGCCTTAGTGCCGAGGTTCAGGTCATCTACCTGATTTTCTTCAACAACCTTACTTGGCCATATTGGGACATCATTATTATCAAATAATCTCTCTAGAGGGACCAGTCCTCTGGGTATTACATTCCATTTGAGTTGCAGCACCTTGTGCCCAGCTACGGTATCTTGTCATTTATTCTGAGGAGGGTATACAGTCTCCTTCTCGCCAAAATCTATGTCCATATTGGAGAATTCCCCAACAGTCTCCATGAATCTTTTCACTTGCTCTTCATCTTCAAACACTTGCCAGTTTTTGACATTTTCAGGTATGGAAGGACGGTAGCGAACCTCTATTTCATACCTCAGGAGGGGGTTCTGAGGTGGTCGAAAAGTACTTGCAGCTACTGCAAGAGAGTCTGCCATTCTATTCTAGTCTCTTGGCATGAATTGAATATTAATTGCTAAGAAGAAATTCTCTACTAAGTCCCATACCTCATTTCTGTAAGCCCTCAGTCTTGAGTGCTTAGCTTGACATTGATTTATTTCTTGTCTCACCACCAGTTCTAAATCTCCCAGAACCTTCAAGATATGAATATTCATATTCTTTGCTGTTTGTAGACCCAGGAGCAATGCTTCATATTCAGCCACATTGTTTGTGGCTTCATACTCCAATTTGAAATATAATGGGACCAGTTGTCCAGTAGGGGAGATAAGGAGAATCCCAGCTCCATTCCCTTCCTCTGAGTTGGATCCATCAAAGTGCAAGGTCCAAACCCCACTTTATTCATTACTTGAAGACTGCTCTGTCTTTACTTGACAGAAAGATGGCTCCTGCAAATAATCTTGGTCTTCTTCAAGCATTAGATAAGAAAACTCACCCTCTTTGCTATACATTGGTGAATTCATTGAATTATCAGCTTTAGTGACCATCTTCACAAACCTTGTTTCCCAGTATAATCTCCTTTCTTGGCCTCCAAACATAGGGATGGTCGCATAGGTTAGGTCCAACTTTATAGATCCTCCAATTTTTTTACCCCATGATCTTGATAACATCATCCCAAACCGAGCAGGGATGTCAGCCACTACTATTTCCATGACCACACTCTTAGCTGGGATTTGGGCTAGATTTACCACCAAATCCTTGATCATCCCCAAACATTTGACTCTTTTAGAATCAAAAGAGTAGAGATATTTATATGGGCGAGTGATTTGCAGCCCCAGTTGTTCCATCACTGATAGGGGAAGGAGGTTACGAGACGCTCCAGAATCTAGCATACAATTATGCAATAACAAGTCATGAATTAATAAGGAGACATATAAAGGGGGAGTTGAAGAATATAGTTCCTCAACATGGGGACCAAACACAACCATGGGCCTTTCTTCTTGGAGGTTTAAACTATCTGGGATTGGGGCTGCTCCTTGAGGAAGGAAGAAAGAAGACACCTGAGACTAATAGACTGGCTGTTTCAGAAGTTCAGTCAGGGGGACTGGGATTTTAACTTTTTCCAATTCTTTTTGAAGATTAAAAATAGAGGGAGACTTCTCTATGGTATTTTCCTTTGGTTCATTTATCATGGCTGATGTTTTTTCTTCCTTTGGAATAGGTTTAACGTTTGCATTTGGATTAGAGGCCAACTTATAAGAAGAAGGAATAGAGTCACTAGAATGTACAGGTTCAGTTATAGGTCTCTTACCTTTATCTCTGACTTGATGAACAACTATTTCCTTCTAAGGCATCTCCTCTTCTTGTTATTGTGTGTGTATCCTCTTCCTAGAGGACCTCAGATCATATTTTCTATGAAACTGTTCTTGCATGAAATCTACAAATTGTTTACAGTAGTCATCGATCTATAGATCTTCAGCAGCGCTTGTTTTTTCTTCTTCTTCTTGCAAGGAAAGCTCCACTCCTTCACTTTCTTGCAAAGAAGACTCAACTTCATCACCATTTGAGTAAGCAAAATATTGATCATCTTGCCCATCGGGGATGTCTTCGGCAGGGCCATCCATCTACCCTTCCAGATATAGCGGGGGCAGTATGTGGTCTTGCTACTCCTTTCGATCTCTTTGTAATATTTGCAAGGGAGGCTTTCTATATTGGGGACTATAACCCCTGTTCGGAGTAGCTTGAGGTGGCCTGGAGGAGGAATTCTTTGCTTAGAGCTCAAGTTTCACAAGCTTACTCAAAAGGTTCTTGATCATTTTTCTCATCTCCTCTATTTTGTAATATACTACCTCTCTATCTTGACCAAACGTAGATGCTTCTTCTTTCCCTCTTCGTCTAGCATCATGGTCTGACCTCCCTTTTGATTTACCTGTAGAAGTGATGTTGGCTTCCACTTCCAATGCATCAGTCTAGGCTTCATCCAGAGTAGCATACTTGCTTTCTCTTAAAGAGAATCTGAATTCTAACTCAAAGGTTGCTACAAACACCACTTTAGCAGTGGTTTGGTGAGGCTTCATTTCGGATGGGAGACTGGTATATAACTTATTAAACCTCTTGATTAACTTGGAAACATCTTCATTATGCCTCTTTCTAAGTGCGTTAAATTCTGTAAGATAGTATCCGTGGTCCTTCTTCTCTCCCCACTTCTTGATGAAGAAATTTTTCATCTCCTCCCAGTTATTAACGGAGCGGTCCCCCAAGGTTTTGAAACATTTTTTGGCCTCTCCATCTATAGACTAGACAAAAAATCTCAAAACCACATCCAGATGTTCGACATTGAAAATTTTTGTGAAGGCGCAGAAAACTTCCAGGTGTTTCTGCACTTCAATATCATTTTCTCCATTGAAACGATGTAGGATATTTAAGTAATCCCGATGCATGTCATTCAGGATCTAAGGCAATGCCAGAGGGGCATATTTGTTCAGTAGGAAGCCAGGAACAACCATCAGAGGTTTTGGAGGTCGCGGGAGATTCTAATGTATAAAGGGAGGTGGTGGAAGAAAAGTATGTATGACAATGGGGATATATTGGATGAAGGCTTTAGGGGCTAATTGAAATGATGGAATATGAGAAGTGGAAACCTTTGTGACTTCTTTAACTCCTTCGGCTTCAGGAGTGGGATGCAAAAAGAAGCCCATGGTATCTATAGATTCAGCCTCATCTTTGACTTCAATATTTTCCAGGGAGGGGCTATCTGAAGTATAATCAAGGGTTCTTGCAGTAGAATCAAGACCTTGATCTTGAGCTAATTGATAGGAGGATGGAGAGTCTTCCAAGGAGAATCTGGGAATATCTGTATAAGCTAGTTGTATTTCTCTCCAACCTCTTTTGTGCAAAATATTCTCTGGATCAGACACTAAATGTGTTCTCAACTGGGATGCATCTGAGCTCAAGTGTGGCTTTCGAGAAGCCAGGACTGCAAATAGATTTATCTTTGAATGATAGTGGAGTCACCAAGGTGAGGGATCTAAAATTCCCAACCACCTATTTTGAAGGGTGGATGAATATTTGTCGAGGCCCAGTGACTTAGCTCTTCAAATTCTTTCCTCGTCAACAGCGCTAGAAAGATGTTGTAGCTCCTAGAGATAGCCTTGAGTTGTATAGAGACCAGTGCCTAGGACATCTTAAATGCAAGGAGCATATGACTCGGCTGATTGTTGTTGACAATGCTAGGCTCTCATGATATTATCACTCAGATGAATGGTTTTAATAAGAGTGGAACCAAAACCCCAAAGTTACACACAAAAACTAGGAAAACTGCAAAAAATGAGTACAAACTACAATAAGTAAATATATCAGACAACTTTAAAACAACATGCTGTAAATGGGGCCGACTTCTAAAATGAACACACATATATCAGGTTATATATAAGTGATGACTATGGTAGAAGATGGAGTAAGATATCAACTATAACCGGGCTCATCCAAGGATAGGAATCCATATATACTGGGCTCGTTCAAAGACAAGAATCCATATATCTGGACAAGTTCAAAGATAAGAATCCATTGTAGTTAATATCGGAAGAATGGTGGAAGAGATAGAAAATGAAACAAAGTATCCTGCTTGAGCTATATTTTAGCGCTATAGATGAGTAAATGTGAGTATCTGCTATGATAAATTCACATTCACACATGGGAGCATTCGCATTACAGAGCATTAGATACAAGAAATGTGGAGAGATGCAAAATGAACATTTGTATTAAAAAAAAACATAGAGGGAAGTTACAAACTATGAATCACCCAGAGCGGAATCCCAAATTCCAACAAACTTCATATTACTAAATCCCTATGGGAACTTCAAACATCTACTATCAAAGTTCATACAACATACATACAAAACACTTGAACTAGTGAGTCCTTTGGAAAATCTGGAACCTTTTGTTAGTGTTTTCTTCCTATTTTTATAACCTCTGATTCCTAATGCGTGAGAAGATATTTTGGGAAAATATCTTCCCCACATGCTTGTATGTTGTTGTAGGTATAAATCAAAAACAGAAATGATGATGAGGAAAACTACCTCTCATCATCTTACAACACAGGCCTAAAGCCGTTTCTAACTGAAATGTAAACAAAATGCTAACTAGAAGTAAAAACTACAGGAGTGAAATAAGGATTTCACCTGAAATGACAAAGTGAAAATAGCATAAGGAAAAAAGGTCACGCGGGCCCAATCATGCATAATCATCACTATTTGATGAGGCGAAGCTCCTACTGCTACTGGCGAAGGAAATGCCATTAGTCATGGGAAGGAGTGGCCTTCTGCACTAGAGGTTCTTGTAGGATGGCCAATGGCCATGATCCATTGACTAAGATGTGAAACTGAACCTCTTCATCTTTCTTCTTTGCTTCTTGGGCATGAGGATCATCATCCTCGACTTCAAGCCGCTGTGATTGGCTTATGAGAGGGCTAGTGCACTTAAAATGCCATGAAATACCTGCACAGATAGTAAATCGATTAAATAAATCCTCCGATGAGTGGTTGACTACTTCAGAAGGCTCGGGTGAAGGCAGAAGAGTAGTGTGGAGGTAGTGGATGCAGCGGAAAAAGGCCTCATAGAAAAAACCATAAAAACCAGGGTTCAAAACTAAATTTGGTGCAAAGAGGTGCAATGGTGGTTTTCGGGAATACCAGAGGTGGTATTCGCGTAGGGTTTGGATGGTAAGTGGTAATAAGAGAAGTGGACATGATACGGTTAGCTGGGCGACATGTGTCCTCACAAAACCACCCATTTCGCATGAAAACAGCGTGATCAGGTTATTTGATGAAATGAACATGAAGAGGAATGCAGACCGTCTGATCATAGCAATTTAGATCAATGGCGGAGGGAGATTGCGATGGACAAACCTACACGGTCGGGTGGGACTGGCACTGACGTCAGCAATTTTGTCATGTAGCGGAATGATCAGTTGTGGGGTTGTAAAAGCGGGAGTGATGTGGGTCGTTGGATCATGATGGACATAAACGGTAGGGATCAATTGCGGGGGAACTTGGGGGTACGGACAGATTTTCGGTCCGGGTGCCTTTGTAGTTAATATGGACCATTGGATGAAGATCTCCCGCAGTCAAAGGAGTCAACTGCGGGGGCACTAGGGAGTATGGGCTATTTTGGTCAGGTGCCCCTGTAGTGAACCTATGCCGTAGATTTGGTTTGATCAGACGGTGGAGATTAATTGTGAAGGGAGAAAGGATGTGCAGGAGGAAGAAAGGTGGGACCCAGCGGATGACGTTATCAGTTTTTTCGAGTAGCAAAACGCTATTAGGAAGAGTTGAAAAGAGGGGATCAATGGGATCCATTGGATCAGGAGGATCAATGGTCTAGATCATATCGCGCGGGACAATGAATGGATGAATGAGGCAAAGGACTGCAATAGAGCGAGACAGCGCTGACCGTTGGATCTGGGGGAATGGACGGTCTAGATCATATCGGCGGATCGACCATCGGTGAAATAGAAAATTTGGAAGTAGGAACTAGGAAAGAGCGACGTGCGATGGCTGATGGGCTTAGCGCTCGATCACGGGGCCCAGTCTCATGGAAGAAAAGGGGTTCAGGCTTAAGCGAAAGGGGCTTAGAGACCTGATATGTAAAAATGAGCACTTTTAGAGCAAAATGGTGGATTTTTAGCCTTTTCAAGGGTTCCGATAGGTGAAATTTGGGCTTTGACAGTCCATGTAGTCCTTGTTGTATTTTCTTTGCAGTATAAGGCTCCTTGTCATTAGACATTCCAGCTTGGTGAGGGATTTCATAACAACAGTAGGAAAATGGGATATATCAAAAGAAGATTTCGATACTATCTATGAGCTGTGCATCCAGTGTTTGCGAGGAGCTACGAGAAATAAAAAATGAATTCAGTCAGTAAATACATCCAGTGGGGGGGTCACAAAGGCAAAAATTGGAAATTTGCTGGAAAATTTGAGGACCGATATCTTGAGCACATTATCTACTCAGATGGGAATGTTGCAAGCAAAGTAGAAGCAGATGGAATTGGAGAATACCATGACCATATTATGCCCGCAATGCAGGAAGAAACATCCATTGAAGGAATTTCCATTACACACTGTAGAAGCTTGTTTAATTTGTGAACAGAGTCATTGAGCTAGCTCATGTCCTTCTCTTCTAGGATTGAAGGGAGTCTTTCAGGGAGTGAATGAAGAGGTAGACCAACTGTATTTCATAGGGTCTAAGAAGCCATAGCAGCCGTGGCCACCAAATATGTATTAAGGTATGCCTTAAGACCCTTCTCAGTATTTCAGTAATTTGAATATTGTTCCTCAGTCAGTACCTTTTTCACCCGAGTGGCCCCAGTATTGTCAATACCCACATTGGAAACCGTGGTTCCCCTAAACCAGTTCAAACCCTTCATGGTCCCAGAATTGGCGTGGACCTTCTCCTCTTAGACAATTTACCCAACCTATGCCACAACAACAGCTACAGTTGGCTTCCAATATTCCTTCTAGTAATCCACCCCTTCATCCTCAACTTCCCATCCAACCTAATCCAAATACTAACAATAAGGGAGTCCAGCAAGATGACACTCTCAACCATATTTTGTATAACATCTCTAAAACATAATGTAATGGGATAAATTTTTGATCTAGATGGGTAGTGAATGTTGAGACTTAACCTATCATTTTTTAATAAGTTGATGGTGAAGTCACAGAACCAAAACCAAGGGTATTTGACGATAAACAAAACCAAGAAAATGAAATTCAACCACCTCCTCAACCGACTGTTACCCAGGGACGTCAAGTTAATCCACCTTATCCTGAAATACTAGCCCTGAGTAAACAAAACCCTCAAGCAGAATTTGACTTTTTAGGGGAACTACACATTATTTTTTTTTAAATTCCCCTACTTCAAGCTATGAGGGATGCACCAATCTACGCAAAAACGCTTAAGGAATATTGTTCTAAAAAGACTTCGCCTCATGGAACTGGCCCGTTGATCTCT
Source organism: Pinus albicaulis (assembly GCA_034641835.2). NCBI lineage: Eukaryota > Viridiplantae > Streptophyta > Pinopsida > Pinales > Pinaceae > Pinus > Pinus albicaulis. Next base: position 1,821,167,927 of record CM076578.1, read on the forward strand.
GGTATAGTGCCATGATTGATATCTTTCAACTTCCCTACCCCCTAAACCCATCCAGGAAGGAGAAAAAACTCTTCCCAGCCAAGGTATCCAGGACTTGGTCAATGAATGGAAAAGGGAAATTGTATTTTTGAGTTGCTATATTTAATTCCCTATAGTCGATGTAGATTCACCATTTACCATTATTTTTAGGAACGATAACTAGTGGGGACACTCATTGGCTATCCGAGATGGGGTAAATAAATCCTACATCCAGTAACTTCTGAAGATCGTCTTTGATAATGTTATTTAAGGTGAGGTTAATTCTTCTCTGGGTTTTTCTTATAGGTCGGAAATATTCTTTAATGTATATATGATGAGTGCATAAATCGGCAGGGATCCCCTTCATATCTTTATAATCCAAGGCGAAGGCTTCCTTATTTTTTAGTCGACTCATGGCACTATCTTGTTGATCTTTTGGTATTATAAACGCAATCCCCAATTGGTGGTCATACCTTGAGTTTGGGAAGATCTTGGCTTGCAACCAAAGATGCCTATATTGGGTGTCGGTCTAGAAATATGGTTATATCTAATGGGAAGGTCACAAAGATCCTCATCCTTTATCCTCCCACAAAACCAAGCCCATCATGGAAACCATCATTTAGATGAAAAAATATACCAATGGAAGGATCAGAACTTGAAAATGAAGAAATTAGACTAGTCCTTGCCATTGGGTAGGCCCTTCAATTTAAGAAAAAAACAGAGGATGATTCCATTAACACTTTCATCAGTGATCCCTATTCTTTCTCTGACTCAACTCGCCAGATTCTGGAATCTGCCATGAGCTGTGAAACGCAAGAAAATATTAAACTAGAGGATTAAATTTAGAATATGCCTGCAACTTCATCCCATGATAGTATCCCCATTGAAGTCGAATTAGGAAGGACGTTGAACATCAACCCAAATCTTTCAGAATCCTAGAAAATGAAGCTTCTAAAATTTCTTTGGGACCATAAGGAAGCCTTCGACTTGGATTATACAAATATGAAGGGGATCCCTGCCAATTTATGCACTCATCATATATACATTAAATAATATTTACAACCTATAAGACAACACTAGAGAAGAATGAGCCTCACCTGAAAGAAAATTTTCAAAGATGAGCTTCAGAAGTTACTGGATGTAGGATTTTTTATCACTCAGATTGAACCTCAGGCCGATAGAGGCAATTCTGAGGTAACCTCAAACCATGCTTAGCCAAGTAGCTAGCCCTACTAGGCCATGAGAGGGCTCTCTCCGTATGGATCATAGTCAAGATGACTGAGTAAAGAAGGTTTTAGGCTAGGTATAGTAGCTCAGGTGTTTTGATTTTTCAATTTGTGTACATTTTTGCTGGATGAGGAGGAGTCAAACAGATAGGGCAAAGAAATTATGTCAAAATATGGAGGGTTTCCAAGGGGAAAGGTAGGTAGAAGGTTTGAAATTCAATAGATTATTATGGTGAGGTTAGTAGGCTGGTGAGAATTTAGGAAGAGCATCTAAGATGAATTATCCCTAAACTAAAGAAGAAAAACAAATTATGCTAAATTCCCCAAAACAGAGCATGAAACATGAATTCTTCCTTTCAACTTGAAATTGAGCATATCATAGACATGAATATGGTTTATGAGCTAACAATACATTCATACAAATTATTACAAATAATAAACTATTTCAAACACTGCATACTGCATGGATCCCAAAGAAATAGCTGCAAATTTATCATTAAAGTCCAAGCCAAACTGATACAAAATGTCTCTTGAGATGCCAAAGCTCCAAGTGAGTCCAAACATTACAATGAATAAGAAAATACATCAAATAGAATTCAAAGCCACTTTCCCTAGCCTCAGAGAGTCAAATCCATGATATAGGGATCAATTTCACGTACTCCCAAACAAGAATTTGAAGACTAGGAAAATTCAACAATTTGCCTCTAAAAGAGAGGAAACTGATTCATTTGACCTCTAGAAGACTTATCTGATGCATCTACCCTAGATAAAAGTCAAAAAATGATATTTAAATTCTCCATGACCATTTACATCATCGATTTTCTCATTTTCCCAAGTAAAAATTCAATAGGTGAAAATTTTGCTGATGCTAATGAAAACTGCATTTTCTTGTTAAACGCGCATCGCCATATTAGAAAAAATGACTTGTATTGCAAGAAACTTTTGGAGGCTTTCTTGATGTCCAAATCAGCTCCATGATAGCTCATTGGAAATATCTCTAAGTATATTTTCCAAATATGCCTCCATTTTCCAAAATGATTTCCATTTGACCTATCAAAAACCTGTTCTCTCAAAACTGGTAAATGCGCAACACCAAGGCAAAAACAAGGGCAGAAACATGTTTTTTTGGAGGTTTTTTGCCTTTTTGAGGGACTAGTTCTCCTCCAAATCTTCTGAAAATTGTTGGCGTTAATGTCCTCATCATTTTGGACTTGATAGTAATGGCCATTTTGTATTTGGATGCCCCAAAAAAGAGCACAACGCCAGTGGTGCTGCGCATTTAGCAAAATTCCTGTTTGTCAAAATTGCCCAAAAACTCAAAAAATGCACCATAGTGCCAAATATGCCAAAATTTGTCAAAATTTTGAATTTACTTGTTGATAAAGGGTTAGAGGTATGAAGAGACACCTCAAAAAATATATCTAACTTTCCCTTCTCTTTTTTCTCGGTCAAGGCTTGAATCTTTGCATGGGCTCATTCGAGCTTGGCCCTTGCAATCTTGTTTCTCATGGCATAGTGCTTTGCCATATTCCTATGAATATCATTATCCATTTTGGCCTTCTCCAACAAGCCTTCCAAATGCAATTTGGCTCTATCAATCCATGACTCTCTATCTATGCTAATCTCAACGGCAAGCAACTCACTTGGAGTGAGTTGCTCTGCCAACTCAGCCTCTTTCTGTCTCTCACGGGCTAGAGCTCTCTTAAGTCGTATTGTCTTTGGTCTCTATCTAGGAGGCTGATCCTCCTCATCATCAATATCATCAAATCTGCCCAAGTTCTCCTCCAACAAGGCCTTAGCCTTCCCTACCTCTTTTTGAGCTTTGATGGTCTTGACCTCATCAATGATGTTCTTGGTTTTCAGCTGCTGATTCTCTTGCTCAAGAAATTGTGCTCTGTCAAGATTAGCTTGAAATTCACTAATATTTTCCTCTTTGCTTCTGATCAATGCATTGGTTATTCTAACCTCATCCTCATCATCAAGGTCAATCAGCTGAAACTCCTACTCAGTTTCATGCTTGTCCTCCTGCTCATCAATGATATTCCTTGTAGCCTTTTCCTTGCCCTTTTCTACCTATTTTCTGATGAAGAAAGCATGGCCCCTTTCACACCATGTGAATCAAACACATGCCTGTGGCCTCTCTGATAGGTCTTGGGAAATGGCTCAACATCATTCACATTAGCCCAAGTTGCCTCGATGTCCCTTTCACTTTTTGATGCTCCAGTATCATTATGGGATGATGAAGGGTTATAGAAAGGTGAAGAAGAAGGATCAACATGAGGTGAATGGATCTGAATCGATAATGATGCATGAACAACAGGATGAGATGGAGAAGTGGATATGGGAGGATGAGATGATGAAGGGATATTCTGCTCATGATGACTAGGTGGGGTAGTGAAAACGTCATTTGCAGTGAAAGTGTCCCATGGGATATTATTTTGCTCCAGCTGATGCATGACCAACCTCTTGATGAGGGAGTGATGGAAAAGACTCTATATTTTGATGATTATAATCCCTTTTTTTCACAATGAATGGCATATTGTCAATGTTGTAGAAGAGATAATAAGGTAGGTGAAGCTTTCTGAATCTAGTGAAGTGCATGAGGAGTCAGATATGGTATGACTAGAGTTGAGAAAACATCCCCTCACAAGTAAAGTATTTCATGATTATTTTCATCATGGGGACATATCGGTCAAGGACATGAGAGAAAAAGAAAATTGATTTCTTGTCATCCTTGTATTTAGGTTTAAGGTATGGTTCATAATAGCTTAGATCAAGGTTTTCTTGTTTAAACCATCTCCCTTCCACATTAGGAATCCATGTAGCAGCTGAAATGGCATCAGTGGACATATCAAAAGTAAACCCAGCAAGAGTGAGCTTCTTATCATGAAGGTTTGTGATGAATAACCTTGTCAACATAGAATGATATTGAATCTGCTGCACCCTCTCAAAAAACTCAAAATAAACAACATGCTTGAAACAAGACATAGTGAGAGGAGAGGCCATGAGTTCCCTTGTACTCATTGGTTCAAAAATATTAATTTTCCCTCCTTTGTGGTCATTTATCCTTGGTATTTGTACCTCACCAACACCTCTATCTTCTTCTTCAGAAATTTTTGAGTTTTGACTTAGGAAACCCTAGGGTAAAAATTGGAATGAGATGAAAAGAGAAGGAGATGAGATGGCTAGCCTAGATGGATGAGCGAAATGAGTGTAGATAGAAGTCATAGGTTGATGAAAACCCTAGGGATTAACCATGCTCATGACTGATATGGGTTTAGTAAGGTGAACAAAGATATGATGAATAAAAAATGATAATGAATTTAAAACTATGGTTTCATATGCTATGACACCTTCAAATTTTGAAAGGAACAATCAACATGCAAGAAGAGAGGTAATTTATGGCCACTTACTGATCAAAACTGCCTTGGAGAAATTTATAAAGAAACTAGAGTTGGATGGAAGCAATGGCCACTTTCAAAACAATTGCTGTGTGAACGCGCAACATTTCTGGGTAAGAGCGCAATGCCAGATAGAACGTGTAGCGCAGACCTCTAAACATGTAGTCCCTTTGTGAATTACATTTGGTTTTTAGGCTAAACACATAGTGTGGCTGGGTGAGCCTGCAACGCTTGGATGAACGTGCAACGCCAGCCTCCAAACACACAACGCCTTGTGATTTTTGGTCCAAACTGCTCAGTAACTTAGAATTTCTCTCTTGCTGAAAACTCTTGAAGGCTATATGAAAAAATGGCTTGTTTTAAAATGCTTAATAGGCTTTATAGCTTTAGTGAATTTGAAGTTTAATCCAAGTTACCCACTTTTCTAATGTTCTTTCTTCTTTCTTTGACATTGATACTCTTTTTCTTTTCTGAATTTTGGCATTGTAGGTTGATCAACATGGAATTTGGCGCTCTTGCTCACTTAGGCTGAACATGATTGCACTTTGACAACTTTGGGATTGCATTTATTACATATAATAACATAAAATTACATTTGGAAAAATTAAAATTAATTACAAATTTGACTTTTCTATCAAAATAACATTTTTATATAAAAGTCTTTAAACTAGAAAATACAACTTTGAAATTGTAATAAATACATCATGATGATCTTATTTAACCCCTCTCATATATGTGTTGACCTCATATGAATGAAGGAGTGACCTTGAGAAATGCAAAACCCTAATGACCTAATGGGACTGCTTTTGACCTGACTTTTGAATGAAACTTTGACTTTAAAGATTCCAAGTAAACAAAGCATTTCCATAGGTGTTATTATGCTCAAGGAGATATGAGAATGAGTTATCCAATATGATCTTCTGAAGGAGAAAGAAGATTATTTGACTAGGACACCCACCAATGGAACAATTTTATGTCATGACATAATGGAATGATAAAAAAGTGATTCAGAATGGGACACCTAAGATGCAAATGAAAATGTGTTTTGATACACGGTGGAAGTATGAAAATACTGACACTAACGTTGGCTCCAACTGGGGATGGTAGCTCCTTGGAGGTGCCAAGAACACCGTAGAACAAGTGCTTACTCAGTGGGCATGAAGTCAAAATCTAAAGACTAAAACTGAAATACTGAAAGAAACTTGACTCAATAAACTAAACTGACTTAAACTTAAACCTGACTCAACATTTTTGAAAACAACAGAAAATCAACAAACTTTATAGCCTTCACTTTGGGCCCCAAGCCTAGATGACCTTCTGCCTCAAACCTTGCGGATCATATAAACTTGTATTTACAATGAAAGTGAAACATTTTCTCAGAAGTTGCATCAGAAGTAATAATGTTTTAGGAGCCTACCATTGACTGGTCCTCCTAAACATTCTTGTTTGTTCATTTCCTTTAGCAAATAGGCATTCTGTTTGTGATAAGCAAAGATCTTGTAGGGTCCCTTCCAAATATTTTCAAACTTCCCGTGCTTACCTTTATCTTCATTTCTTGCATCCTATCTCAGCACTACATCCTTCAACTGAAATTTATCTGCCTTGGTTTTGCAATCATAAATATTCTTGATTTTCTCCTGAAGCTTAGAAGTGGTCTGAGAAACTTCCTCGCTTGTTTGTTGAAGGTGAATCATTTCATTGATTCGACGTTGCATATCATCTTCCTCACTATCTTCTTCCTGTAATAATCTCATAATCGAGACTGCAAGTGATGTAGGAAACACTGTATCTGTACCATAAACCAGATCAAAAGGTGACATACCTATAGACTTCTTGGTGCTCACTCGGTTTGCCCATAAAGCATTGGTAAGCTTCCTATGCCTATTTTTTTTGTTCTCCTCCAACATTTTCTTAATGATATTCACCAAGGATTTATTAGAGGACTCAACTAATCCATTGCCATGTGGATAATATGTAGTGGAATGGACCAATCTGATATTATACTTGTGACAAAAATCAACCATCTTCTTTGATTTAAATGCTGCAGCATTATCTGTAATAATCTTGTGAGGACAACCAAAACGAGACAAAATATTGAATTCCAAAAATTGAATGGTTACCGTGTCCGTAGCTTTCCTTGTAGGAATAGCCTTGATCCACTTGGTGAAGTAGTCAGTGGTTGTTAAAATCCATCTGTGTTGTGCCGATGATGTGGGATGAATTTCCCTGATAAAATCAAGTCCCCACTGTTGAAAAGGAGAATTTACTACAACAGGCTTCAGTAGAAGAGGAAGGAGTTTCCTTTTTCCTTGAAAAACCTATATTAGAGCGACATCTTCTACATCATCTAACATTACTTCAATAAGGTTTATGTCTAGAGCATGAAAGTTGGATTCAACCATCAACTTGGCTAACCCCTGCCCCTTGATTAGTTTGGTAGGCCTAATCTCGAGATCATACTCTAGCATAGATGTTATCCACCTACCTCTCCGACCTTCAGGATTAGTTTGTGTGAGAATTTCTTTTACCACAACATTTGGAACATAGGCTATAGTATGTGAATGTAGAATGTAAATCCAGAAATCTTTCAAAGCTTTGATTAGGGCTAAAGCTTGTTTCTCAATAATTTTATAGCAAAGAGAAACATCTCTAATGCCTCGACTGAAGAAAGAAATAGGTTTTTCAACTTGATCTCTATTTTTCATCAAAACTGCAGCCAGGGTATGCTCGGATGCAAATGAAAATAATATGAAATCACTAGTATAATCTAGACTAACCAAAACAGGGGTCGTACTTAAAGCGAGCTTCACCAAGTTGAAAGACTTCATAGCATCAGTAGTCCATTTTAAACTGTTGTCCTTTTTCAACATATTAGTCACTTCTCACAAATGCTCAGCTAAATTAGGAACAAATCTACGTAAGAATTTCATCTTACCATTGAAAGCCTATATCTCCTTTTTGTTCCACGGAAAATCTATCTTCTCAATGGCTTATACTCTAGAAGGATCAATGCGAATTCCATCTTTGGAAATTATGTGACCAAGAAATTTGCCTTCCTCCATGGAAAAAAGACTCTTCTTTGGATTTAGAGAAATTCCAAACTCCCTACATTTCTGAAAGACAATTCTCAAATGATACAAATGCTGATCATTAGAACCAGAAAACATTGTCAAATCATCTAGATACACCACTAAGAAAACATCTTTTTCATTAGCAAAGGATATATCCATCGCCCGATGAAAATTAGCCCCTGCATTCTTGTGTCCAAATGGCATTTTAACATACTGAAAGGTTCCCCAAGGTGTTGTGAAAGCATTTTTACCTTGGTCTTCTTCATGTACCAAAATCTGATTATAACTTGAATAACCATCGAGTAGTGACATCTGTGATGCTCCAACTACCCTTTGAAGAACATGGTCCATATTAGGAAGGGGATAACTATCCTTTAAAGATACTTTATTCAAATTCTGGAAATCTATGCATAACCTTATCTCTCCAATAAATTTCCTTACTAGAACCAAATTTGAAATCCAATCAGAAAGCCTGATTGGCACAATGATACCTTCTTTGTACAATCGGTTTACCTCTTTCTCGATGGACAAAAAAAATCTTGGGTTAATCCTTCTCAACTTCTGTCTGAAGGGTTTTTTATTTGGTTTGATGGGAATAGTGTGCTGAATAATATTCTTGTCATAAACCTTCAAATCTGCATAATCCCATTCAAAAATATTAGAAAATTCAGAAAACAATTTGATGTACTTATCTTTCGCCTTTGGAGACAATGTCTTAGACAACTTAACCATCTTGGGCTTATCTTTTGTTCCAATGTGTGACATCTTCCACACCCTTTTCTGTAGGAGTCAAATTTGGTTTTCTGGCTACATCATCATGATCGAACAGATCTTCTAAAGGTATTCGACCTCTAGGAATAACATTGTCTTTCAGCTGCAAAAAATTCATCTGATGGGCTTCTATGTCTTGATCATCAGCATTAGAAACATCATCAATAAAAGTATCTTTGAAATTTCCTTCATTCTGCAAAAAGCTATTAATTTATTTGTCATCCCAAAAAACTTTCCAATACCTTAAATTATCTGGAACACTAGGTCTATGTTTGACATGAATTTCAAATTTATTACTGGAGTTCATCGGAATTTTGACATTACTTGCCACCGTAGCAAATGAATCTAAAATGATGTTATGAGTTCTTGGCACTGTTGTTAATGTATACTTAGGAAGGATATGAGCATGGAAAGGCTGCGAGTGTTGATCAAATTACTTTTTTGTGTCCCTGAGCTAAAGTATTTTAGCTGACATACATAGTTCCATCCATATACGAATTAAAATGCAGATTAGTTGGCTATTATTATCAAAATTGGGCCTTTTCTAGATATCAGTTCATCTTTTTTGCAGATTCACATACATCATGAAATGGAAGTGATGGATGGATAGAATTTGTCTATTCATGGATAGTGTTTTTAATCGTGTTGGTCAAATTCGTGTCCCTGGATGCTTAGCTCTTGAAGGGGCTATGGCATCTGGTTCTCAGGTGACAGGAGGATTAATTTTCTTGTTGAAGCAGAGGAATTTTGGTCCTACTGCTACTTCTAAAAAATTGGCACCGTTGCCGGGGATGAGGTGACAAATATTCTCCGGGAAAGATCATCAAAGTTCAGATCTGATTGCTGATGGTTGACAACATTCAGATGTATATGAAGGCTGAAATCATCCACCTGGCGAATCCATACAGTTTAGGTTAATAAAAATACTCCACTGGCAGAAGAATCTAGAAATCAAGACATTCATGGCGCCTCCACTACTCATTGATAAGGTCATGTACTAAAACAAGATGATTGGTTATTTACCCTGTCTCGGATAGCCAATGAGTGTCCCCGCTAGTTATCGTTCCTAAAAAAAATGGTAAATGGCGGATCTGTGTGGAATATAGGGAATTAAATAAAGAAACTCAAAAAATACCATTTCCCTTTGCCATTCATTGACCAAGTCCTAGATACCTTGGCTGGGAAGAGGTTTTTCTCCTTCCTAGATGGGTTTAGCGGGTATAATAAGATCTAGATAGCCCCTGAGGATCAATATAAAAAAACCTTTACATGCCCTTGGGGAACTTTTTTTTATCAAGTTCTTGCATTCAATATTTGTAATGCTCCTGCAACATTTCAGAGGGAAATATTGGGATTTTTTTTTTCTGATCTAGTTGATGATGGTGTTGAGATTTATATGGATGACTTTACTCCATATGGGAACTCATTTGAAGAGGAATTGGAAAATTTAGAAAAACTACTCAAGAGATGCAAACAGACCCATGTCTCTCTGAGTACACTCAAATGTCACATGATGTGGGAAGAGGGAGTAGTTCTAGGACACTTGCTCGTGGCTACTGGAATTCGAGTTGATCCTGCCAAGATAGAGGTAATATTACATTTTACTATACCTAATACACCCACACAGGTACATAGTTTTATTGGCTGTGCTGGATATTATAGACGTTTTATAGAAAAAATTTCTAAGATAGCATCTCCATTCTTTTAGCTGCTAACTAAATATGCAAAATTTCTGTGGACAGATGATTGTGAAGTGGCTTTTAGAAAGATCAAGGAACTTGTTTGTGGAGCTCCAATATTGCGAGGACCGGATTAGGCACTCCCATTTCACATCCATACCGATGCCTCTCAGACAACAGTTTGGGCAATTCTAGGACAACAGGAAGATAAGAATTCATATTCAGTTTATTATGTCAGCAAGAATTTGACTCTTACTGAACTGAACTACACGGTAATTGAAAAGGAATTCCTAACTTTTATTTATGCCATCAATAAATTTTGACACCACATTACTTGATATCCTACTTTAGTGCATACTAATCATGCAGGAATCAGGTACTTGATGAATAAACCTCACCCCTGGTCACATTATAAGATGGATGTTATTGATTCAAGAATTTGACATTACAATAGTAAACAAACCAGGGAAGGATAATGTAGTTTATGATTTTATGTCTAGATTGGATGCTAATGACGAAGGCACAACCATAGAGGATAGTTTTCCAAATGAACATATTTTTGCAATTTCTACCTATACTCCATGGTATGCAGATATTGCTAACTATATTTCTACAGGAAAGGTGCCTCTTCACTTGTCATACAGGGAAAAATGGAAAATCATTCATCATAGTTCCCGATATTCCTGGATAGCAGGATATCTCTTTCACATATGGGTCGATCAAAAAATTCGACGTTGTGTAGGAGAGGATGACATCTATGAAGTCCAGAAGGCTAGTCATGATGGTCCTTGTGGAGGGAATTTTGCATATAAGAGGATAGAGCATAAAGTGTTAAAGATGGGATATTATTGGCCCTCTATTTTCCAGGATGCACGAGACTATGTCCGAGGGTGTGACAGTTGACAACGGATGGGTCAACCTGGTCGATTAGATGAAATTCCATTACAGCCCCAGGTATTCCTTGAACCTTTTGAAAAATGGGCTATCGATTTTGTTGGTCTTTTTAACTTACATTCACATCATAATTTCATATTTTGGTCTGCACAAATTATGTAACTAAGTGGGTAGAAGACAAGGCTGTTGTGAAAGCAATAGAGAAGGCTGTTTCAGATTTTCTATTTGAAGAGATTTTTTCTCGATATGGTGCTCCAAGAGAGATTGTTTTAGATGAAGGAGTGCAATTCACATCACATATGATAGAGAGGCTTATGCAAAAATATGGAATTAAACACAAGGTGACATCTTCATATCATCCCCAGGTGGATGGTCAAGTGGAAAACATGTACAAAGTATTGGAAAACATCCTTACAAACACTGTGGAAAGGCATTGTCGGGATTGGGGGGAAAAAATTCCTGAATCTCTCTGGGCATACAAAACAACATGGCAGAATACAATAGGGTTTTCACCATTTTAGTTGGTTTATGGGAAATCCCCCTTATCTCTGATAGAAATTGAGATTTGTATGCTCATAATAGATCTTGAGGTAGGACTTGATTTTTTATATTCCTAGAAACACCGAATCGATAAACTATTTGAGCTTGATGAAATCTATTCAATGGTTGTCCATAAAATTGCTGCGATTCAGCAACAAAGAACAAAATGGCATGATAAATTTATTAAAAATAAGGTGTTTCATAGAGGAGACTGGGCATTACTCTATGATCCTTTTTTAAGGATTTCAAAGGAAATTTTTGCTCTCGTTGGATGGGACCTTATGAAGTTGATACGGTATTTGATAATGCAACAGTCAGACTTGTCACAATTAATTATACACATGCTTCTTTTATAATAAATGGACATCATCTGAGACTGTATCACTTCCTAGCTTCTAAGGATGCCTTCACTAAACATCTCCCTGATAAATCTTCTTTTAAGGTTGTTAGTGCAGAGAATTACTCCTCTGCATCCTTGAATTAAAAAAAAATCTATATATATAGTAATATAAATAAAATATTGTTACTACTCATTTATTTTTTGTTGGAACTACTACTAGTGTGCAATTCTGCAGAAATTTACCTGGTGTTGTTACTCTGGAAATTTTTCTAAGTCTCTAGTGTTGTTACTCCTCTGATGTTTTTACTCCATAAATGTTTCTAAGTACCCGGTGTTGTTACTCCTCTGGTGTTGTTACTCCGTAAATATTTCTAAGTGCCCGGTGTTGTTACTCCTCCGATGTTGTTACTCCAAAAAAACTTCTAAGTGTCTGGTGCTGTTACTCCTTTGGTGTTGTTACTCCTCTGGTGTTGTTACTCTGTAAATTTTTCTAAGTACCCGGTGCTGTAACTCCTCAAATGTTGTTACTCCAGAAAATCTTCTAAGTGTCCAGTACTGTTACACCTTTGGTGTTGTTTCTCCTTCGATGTTGTTACTCCATAAAATTTTCTAAGTGTCCGGTGTTGTTACTCCTCTAATGTTGTTACTCCAGAAAATTTATAAGTGTCTGATGTTGTTATTCCTTCGGTGCTTTTACTCCTCCGGTGTTGTTACTCCATAAATTTTTTTAAGTACCTAGTGTTGTTACTCCTCCGATGCTGTTACTCCGGAAAATTTTCTGTGTCCAGTGCGGTTACTCCTTCTGTGTTGTTACTCCGTAAAACTTTCTAAGTGTCTGCTGGTGTTATTCCTCCACTGTTATTACTCCGTCGAGACTACTACTCTACTGAGGTAAGTCGCCAGGTACGTCCTCGTCGAATTTTGCAGATTTGATTAAATATTCCATTAAAAATACATTGACATGACCGTGGATGGTCATTTATTATTTGGGGTGGTGTTGTCAAATATGAAACGATGACGTAATCAAATTGTACTAATTATTTTCCGACGTCATCATCATAACTCGTGTCAATATTATATTCCACAATTTTCACCTCATTTTGCACAATTATTAAGAGGCATCGGGACTAGAGATAATTACACTTTGTTAGTTAAACAATCCTTTCTAATCCTTCGAAATAATTACCATCATCATCTATCATTATTACCATAATCCACTATGATTTTTCTCATTTTCCGAAAATACACCTACCATATTTTACTGTTACCCCACTTCATTTTCTACAATGCTATCACCGCAAGAGTTACCTGCCAATACTCCCTCCCAACAATCCTCTACTATTCCAAAATGCTGTTATAGAGCTTTTACGGAATGGGTGGATTGGTCATGAGACACAAACCAGGAAATACAACTCTAGTTCATAGAAATGTAGCTGTATGGCAGGTCTTTGTAGACGTAGGCTGGGATGAGTATTTTGACATATTGCAAAGATTTGACAAAGAAATTACAACTAAATTTTCATTGAACCTGGAAGGGAATTACTCTAGAGTGAGGGGTTTGGAATTTTTTTTCACAAAGGAGGTCATCTCAGTGGTCAGTGGAATACCTCAATAAGGGCATTAATGGTTTTCTCCATAGTCTCCCTTACCAAAATTCCTCGAATTTATTTTACAAGCTAGGGAAATAGAGGTTAACAAAGGAAGATGATATGATCGTATATCCTTGCCACATCCATGGGGTGAGGTGGCATACTTTGTGATGAGATATATAACCTGTGAAGGGCGATTATCCACTCTATTCAAATACCATTTCAATATCTTGGCTCATCTTTCGTTTCGGCACACACAAATTCACAATATGGATATGGCTTTCTTCCCGTGGAAAAATATTTAGCTGATGGCACAATATACCTGTTGCTTCTGATAGGTATTAATGGTCCTTAAAAATCATGGGTTGGTCCATTTACTGGTGATGCATGCGTTGGATCAAATTCTTGTGGCCTGGTCACAAATTTTTGAATTATTAGAGGAAGAACTAGACTTTGTAATAGCTACAAGGGAGGACGATGAAGCAGAAGGATTGGAAGTAGAAGAGGCCACAGTCAATGCTGCTACATAAGAACCAGCATCACCTATTGGTTTAGCAGGGGAAGAAATAATAGACACAGAAGATAATACAGTCAAGGCTGCTACAAAAGAACCATCATTGCCTGCGGGTTCAATTGGTATGGGAACAATGGATATAGAGGATGGAGTCGATGTTGTTCCATAGGAATCATCATCAAATGATAGTGCAAAAAGAGAATAAACATCAGTTAGAGGAATGGTAACTGATGTTCTCACAGAAGAACCCGGACCAATTTCCCAAGATAATTTGGATCTTGAAGCCAGCAGTGGTGCTACACAAGATCCACCACTAGCTCAGACGAGCCATGGAATTATGGAAGAGATAGGTCTTGTGGCTGACATAGTTCCACAAGAACCAATGTCGAATATGGAACAAGCAGGTGATAAAGAAGAAATCTTGGTCCAAACAGTAGAAAAATAAGGTGAAGAAAAAGAACCCGAGGTAGCAAACATGGTCAAGACATAAATGGAAGAGAATGTCCCTCATTACCCGTTTCTTGCCACCTTACCAAGAGGGGCAAAGAAGTTCCGTTCCCCTTGGGGCTTGATGGAAGAAAGAGTTATTCCTCCAGTTTTAGAGTTTCTCGGAACGAATTTGGATACAATGGCCAGTACACCCACTCAGGCATCGGTGCTCGCTGATTCAAAAACAAAGAAAACTGGAGAATTCGATTTAGAGACATGAGAACCTGTGTTGATGGGAGGTCAAGATAAATAAATGATTGACGATGCCACCCCATGAGAAGAAATTGGCTGGACAGAAGCTGACTCGCAAGGGTAGAGAATGATTCCTAAGCCTTTAGAAGAAGACCTTGCAGCAGGACAAGTGCAGAGGGAAGATATCGAGGGTGTGACCCAAGTGTCTACAAAAAGATAAAACAAAGATATTCCTGAGCTAGAAAGAGAAAAGAAAGAGACTTCTCCAAAATAGAGGGAACAATTCAGAGAGGTCATGGTAAAGAAGGAGCTAGTTGACATGTTCATTGAAAAAAATGCACCAAATCTTAAACCAGCTACGGTGCCAACAAAATAAGTCACTGTTAAGAAAGAATTTGTAGAGGATTGTGCAAGAAGAAGACCCCCTCTCAAGGAAAGATACCAGCTTCAATTTAATGAAACTATGCAATTAAAGATGGAAATTCGTAAGCTAAGGAAGTGGGTATCGCGTCTATAGAAGAAAGTGAGGAAACATGAAGAGAAGGCTACAAATCCTAGGTTCGAGGCTATCTTGTTAGTAGTACATATATAAGACATTCCCACGACCTCTGTTGTCACAGAGATTGAGTCTATAGAATATCTGTTTGAGGCTCGGGATTCTTTTTATTTGCTGAAATCCAGAAATGGCAGGTTGTTGCATCCTGTCTCCAATAAGGAACAATTACTTTAAAATCCCACGTCAAAGAGGTAAGAAGAATCCACGAGCTAGAAACCTAGACCATTACTGGGTATGTAGATTAACTGGATAAAGTAAAACAAAAGAAAGAGAAGTTGCAGAAAAAAGGTTGAGATTTTAGAGGAGCACGTGTTGGTGTTGAAAGCTGATAAGGAGGGAATGTTTACCTTGACACAATAGGTAATGGCTTACCGACCTCTTGCTCATAGTTATGCTCGTTTTCTCGATGATAAATTTCTTTTATTTTGTATAGAGAGCATTCGTAATGAGATTAGTCATGAAATTGATGGCCAAATACAATTTATTCATATCTCGAGGATTCACGATGTCATGAACCAAAATTTTATGTCTGAATTATATATGCATGATTATTTCTTGAGTGATGAGTAGACCTTAAATCTAGCCCAATTTGTGAGAGATGTCGAGTTGAGAGATTTTACCTCCTACAACATTAATCAGGTTAAGTGGAAAAAGGATTTTGATACATTTGAAGAGAACCAAGCCAAAAAACCGCTTCTCATAAGAAGAGATAATGGTCAATATGTGAAAATTTATAACAAACATGCTGCCCTTTTACAGATTGAGGGACGTAGGGAAAAAATGTTGGCAACAAAAAAATGGTGTACTAGTCTTTGTACCAAAAAGGTGGTCACTTTCGAAGATGAGGCTTGTGACAGCTATAAGAGGAGATGGATGTTGCAATCGTCAGTCGTCAGAATCCGAGAACATTTTGGGGCCCATAAATTTTCACAAGCATTAGAGAGGTTTCCATGATACATTGCATGCATCCATACTTGTGGGTTCTGGTGGATGATTTGAGGTTTCAATTCCCCATTGTTTGGCTGACAATAGATCAATACACTCTAACTAAGGAAATTCTTGGTGGAAGGAAATTCTTCTAATAGATGGATATAAGCCCCTAGGGATAGAGACAGTTGATAGGTATGGCATCACTCAGCTTCATGCTGACTAGAACCATTCAAACCCAGACCTGCAGAAGTGACAATCTACATGAGGATAGGCATAAATACTAGTTGGTAGGAGATGTTGGGAGCCAAACCTAAACATATTTTCCTTCCATTATATCCTATTTTATTTATCCATTTGTGTCATCAAAATTTGATTCATGTTCTAAAGTGCACAAGTAAACCCCTCGTCATGTCTTCTTGGATTATTTAGTCAATGGAGTATAGTCACGGGGATGATTTCTTAAGCCATTTACTAATTTAGTTATTTTTGCAAATTCGGTGGTTGGACGGCCATATTTGCAATTCTAGGAACAACTATCGAGTTGGAATCACTTTCTTGGGCAGTGGTGCAATGGAACAGAAACTCCATAACCTTTCCTCTACTATCTTTCACATCTAGTATGTATATTATAACAACCGTGTAATTGTAGGCAGTAGTTGTTGGGTTTCAAGAACTGCCATTGTAATCATTTGTATAAGAAGGGCTATGAAGCAGTGAATCAAGGGTTGGTTATGCAGGGAATTGGGATTTGTAACATAAATTTTCATTAATTTAATGCAATTTACCTTTTTTTCCTTTTCGTGAGTTTATGAATATATCGCAACCATGATCAGGGAGTTTGGCCCACCCTCCTGACTAGGTGTTGTATGCTTTCTGCGTGTGTGTTAATTTATTTTCCTATTTCATGTATTTATTAATTGTTGTATCAGTTGATGTAATTAATGTAATCCTTGATTTATGTGAATTTCTTGCAAGTTTTACAATTCATTGCTATTATATTGGTTTGTTTCTTTACTTAGTTTGTCTAGTCCACGATTAATACATAATTGTGTTATTGTCATCTGCATATATTTTGTGTGTTAGCCTTGCAATAACCAATGCATCCCAAATTGATAATTAATGTGGGAAAGGGTTTGAATAATCATTCACACTTGGAGACCAACACCTGGGTCATGCCGAAATTCCACTTCTCCAAATTGGCACACAACTTGTGTTGCCACAAAGTTTGGAGGACCTGTCGGATGTGGTGGAGGTGATCTTCCCAAGTCTGACTAGTGATCAAGATGTCATCCAAGTAAAATGCTACAAATGAGCTAGTCAATGGCCTCAATATGTTGTCCATCAGCCTCATTAAGGTTGCAAAAGCATTTTTTAACCCAAAAGGCCTGACCATCGATTTGAATAGGCCCTACTTGGCTTTGAAGGTATTCAAACACACATCGAAGGGTTTGATTGGTACATGGTGATACCCGGACTTCAAGTCAATCTTTTTGAAATATATTTCCCCCTTGGGTTGGTCCAGAAGGTCATCAATCCATGGGATCAGGTACTTATTTGAGACAATGGTCTTTTTCAACGCCTGATAGTCAATACAGAGTCTCCAAGTCCTATTCTTCTTCTGCATCAACATGATCGGGCTCCCACAGGGTGATGAACTATACCGAATGTGACCTTTCTGCAACAACTCCTAATTTTTCCTCTTTATTTCATCATTCTCCAGAATTAAGCACCAATATATTGGTCCACTGGGAAGTGAAGCACATGGGGTTGGATCGATGGGGTGCTTGACCTAACAGTGCATGGGAACCCCTACATGTGAGGTGAAGATGTCCCCATACTTCTCCAAGACCTTGTCCATTTGATTTTGTTGTGTGGAGGAGACCTATCTGGAAGTCATGGCCAAAGTCTTCTTCCTCCCCTAAGGGCGGATCATCAAGAAAAAAAAATTGCGGTTTTGGAAATGAGCTTACTGCATTATTTTGCAGTAACCAAGGAGATGGCAGCAGGCGGTGCTACCTCTGTTATCCTGTATAACTTGTTTCCCAAAGTAATAATAACAACACGAGGCAGGGAATCATACACAACATGTCACTTCCATAAGTATGGTTTGGCCTAATAATAAATCACAAACATCAAGAGGGGAAATTTCACATAATACCCCATCCGTGAAGGGCTTGATGTTGGAGGGAAGGTGACATTGCTAGCTAACACAAAGATCCCGTCCTTGGTGAAGCCACTAGATGGTATACGGTTTTGGGTGTTCTGTGGTTGGCAAGTCCAACCTCTTCACGACCTCTACTGAAATCAGTTTCTTTTGGCTCTTGCTGTCGACAATGAACTGGTGCAAGGATGTAAAATTCCTAAATTAGCATGCAGCTAATTGGAATATTAATTTTTCTCTTAACCTATAGTTAGATGAATAAATGGGTAAGGAGGAACATAAATGTTTTTAGCAGCAATAAAATCCCCCTTAATGTGAAAAGAGATCATATTCATAACTGGATAAAACACCCTCATGTGTGAACAAGGGCTAATGCATGAAGACAAGGTCAAGTTTGACCAAGTCATCAGAGATGGAATGGAGGGAGTGAACCATCAATTGAGACAACCAGTATGAATTTGGATTAGCTTAGATAGTTGTATAAAATATGGATTAAAGACCCTTAGGTGTGAAAAGGGGCTGGAGCAGGTTGAAGAGGTCAACTTTGACCAAATCAAACAATGATGTTCTGGAGGAGTGGAATTAATGATGGGACAACACAGTTTTGGGGGGCATCTTTAGTGAGGGATCTTGTGGCTCTTTTAGAGTGTTTCCTGTGATTGAAGGGTTCATCCTTTCATTGGAGGAGACCTTTGAGTAGATCTACATCATATCTATATTATTTCAGCCTTCTATCTTCAGGAGCTTCAGTTTGCAGTGATTTTTCAGTCCTAGGGCTGTAGATCACCATTTGTCTTTGGGTGTATTTCCAGAAACCCTTACCGGATTCTCTTGGATTTTTATAAAGGAGACTAGATCTCAGTTTTTGAGCATTATTGATTAATATAAAAGTAGATAAATTTGTATCTCTAGTTTCTGAGTATAAACCCTCATTAGACTATGCTGTCACTTGTTGTAGTATTTATGTGTTGCAGTAGTTTTGGGGTTGCATTGTTTTTTAGCTATTCTGGGTGTGGGAGAATTGTTTAACTCCTCTATCATGATTTTTTTCTGATATCCTTTTGGATTTCGGTCCTATAATGAATAAAATAATGGATCCATGGGCTGTTATGAGTTATTATAGCATAAATTTATGAAAAATGTGTTTTATGTGCATGTATTTATGATTTACTCATTTGGGAATATTATAGTGGTATCAGAGCATAATCTTGTCTCAGCCTGTGAGTTTTCAACCAATATGCTATAAGAAGAAGAAGAGAAGGGGAAGAGATCTAAAATGGTGGAAGGAATGAGCTTTGTCTCATCACTTTTCAGATCTATGAATAACCTCTCCAAGGAGGTTAAGTAGATGAAAGAGGAAAGATGCAATGAGACCTCTAGAGGGTTTCAAGAAGAGGAAGGTCCATGTACTTACTATTATCAAAAGAAACAATCAGTGTCGCAGAGAGCTCCAAGGCAATACAGTATGCCTTTTCCTTTTAAGGAAGAATAAAAGAAACATGGATATGGATGGAACTTGGAACATGAGATCCTAAGTGGATACCTGAAATAATATAATTCACAACCTAGAGCTTTCAAGAAGACTCTAACTCTTCCACAATTCATTCATCTTGAAGAAGAAAGGAGACCATGCAGTAATAGGAAAATGAAGGGCAATAGATTTCTATTGTCGACTTTTGATGGGTCATCCACATGTACAACAAGGGATTGGGTAATGAAGTTAGATGCATTCTTCCTACTACATCCAGTGGTAGAAAGAGAGGCTATTGAGATTGTAGTGCTGCAACTTGAGGGTAAAGAAAAAATTTGGTGTTTCAGCCATTTGAGTCATGCAAGAGTGACTGCTTTTGCAGATTTTACTCAAAGGGTGATCAAAATATTTGAAAAGAAGAAATCGGAGGAGGAGAAGCCTTCACCATCACTTGAGGAGACTTGTACCAGCACTGATACAACTATGGAGGAGCAACCATCATCATCAGTAGTTGGTGGAGCCAACACATTAGGGGAAGGAACCCTTGTAGCCATACACGATGTTCCCAAGCTTCACCAATGTATGCATAAGTTTCCACTTTCTATTATTTCAACAAATCTTATGGAGGGTTGTGGAAATATGCCATTGCATGACCAAGGGTCAAAACATATTGCTGATTTGGAGCAGCAGACTTTCACTACACTGTGTAGCCTTGAGTTGTTCACGGAGGGGATAAAAAATCATCCTAGTGTGTCATTGTTGAGCTGGACACAACATTTGGGGTTGGGGTGTGGATTTTATGAGCATAGGATGAGCTTTGTCCTAAACAATCCAATGCAAAACTATATGTTCAACATTGAGCTTGAGCATGAGACAACTCATACACCATTGAGGAAATCAACAGCGCTGTCATTGAGCAGCAGTGATGAGTTGGGGGCCCAAATATTATTAGAGCATTCTGATGACCATTACACTTGTATGACATTGGATGAGGAGAGGATCAATGAGAGACACTTTGTCTTTCATCATTGTGATGGATCTATTTGGATGAGCATTGTACAGGCCTATGAGGAGGTTTTCCCTTCAACATACTTGGATCCTTATGGATTCAAGATGGTCACTGGTATGGGGTCTTCTCTACGAGATCTCCAAGAGGTTTCATTTCAACATCCCATGAAATGCAAAGGTAGAAATCTGATTTGGGAGGATGGTATTCTCCATTGGAGGACTACCAGGATGGAGCATGGTTGGGGACACCCGCATTTGGATGAATGGGTGTGGATGGTGAGTAAGAGGTTGGTAAGCCACTTGCATATCTATGAAATAGGGCAGTAGGAGGCATGGCTACGTTGGCTACTCTTGAAAGAGTTTGGCCATCATGTGACAGATCCTTCTTCAAAGGGTATGTTGGTGGAGGAAACTTGGCAGGACACTTGCATCATATGGCAGAAAGGAGTTTGGGTGCATTGTGTAGATATGACATTCTTCATGTCAATCATCATATATTCACCTCATGATTTGTATGATGGAGGTGTGAGGGGGCAGAAAGAGTTATTGTTGCTTTGGCTACTCTTGTGCGAGTATGGGCAGAATTTTTTCCATACTTGGCATGATATTTCTAGAGAAATGGATGGCACAATCAAAGTGAAAAGAGGCTACCCCTCAACATTGGAGGATAAGGAGGTACTTCCACATAGGAAGGAGATCTCCCCACATAACAGCATGATGGTGGATGACTTTGGCATGTGAAATGTCAAAGAAGGGAGTCATGGAGTGACAAGAGCCTTATCACTAAGGCCAACAACGCTGTCACTTGGGAGTATGTTTCTATTGATGGAGTGTTCCAAGGGGAGTATGCATCCCTTAATTTTGCAGACTTTTATGAGGATATTCTCATGGGAGGACTCATCCGTGGACCTCACTTTCAGCCTACTCACTTTGCAGGGTAAAAAATGTATTATTGTACTTATTGATCATTTCATAAAGTATTTTCATCTTCTCACCATCTATGTACAGTGCATTGCTCCACAAGAGGGCAAAATTATTTTTGGGTTTCATGGTCATTCTAGGACCAACATTTATGATAGAGATAACCCTTCACTACATGACTTTGGGCAAGGGTGGTATTAATCTTATTATGCTCAAATGATATATATTTTCATTTACTACCCCCTTGTGGATGAGCAAACATGCACAACTAGTAATTTCTTGAAAGACAACTTGCCACATGATGTTCTAAAAGAGCAGTTGGAAAGACTGCGATGTATCCACTGGAAAAACCATTGGCACCATCCAAACTTGCACATAACCTTCAACATTTTTCTGATTTTGATACCATATGGTGATGATGTACCATTCCCTTTGTATAGGATGGATTAGGCCAACATGATTCATGATTATATGGAGAGAGTCTTTGAAGATCCAGTCTTCTTCTTGCATCTTGAGGGCAACATTGTTGCAGCCCAAAATTAGCTGCTACTATACACTTATCATAAGTGGAGAGAGAGATAGCATGGGGTAGGCTATTTTTTCTACCATGTTCAGTTATTCAGCCCACCTACAATGCATGAGCCAAAGGTGGAAGAGATTTTTCATGAGTTACAATTTTGGAGGGTGGCTCATTTTGATGGATGATAGCTTGGGGATGGAAGATCCCAACATATATCAGATCTCATGCCTCAAAAAGGCCTCTAGACAGCACATTATTGCCTCCATGGGTGTTTTACTTCTACATGATGATAGCTATTTGGGATGGTCAGAAAAACCTAACTTGCATACTTGGGGGGCAAGGAAGCGGGGGGGGACTTGAAGATGTATTGATGAGACAACATCTTGTTCCGAGGAAATTATCATATAAGGATGATACAGGAGGAGGAGAGGAGGTTATTCAGTTCTATCCTTGTAGTTTCTTGAGGACAAGCAAAATTTGGGAGGGGAGGACTGTAATATTCCTAAATTAGCATGTAGCTAATTGGAATATTAATTTTGCTCTTAACGTATAGTTAGATGAATAAATGGGTAAGGAGACCCATAAATATTTTTAGCAAAAATAAAATCCCTCTTAATGTGAAAAGAGATCATATTCATAACTGGATAAAACACCCTTATTTGTGAACAAGGGCTAATGCATAAAGAAAAGGTCAAGTTTGACCAAGTCAACATTGATGGAATGGAGGGAGTGAACCATCAATTGAGACAGCCAATATGAATGTGGATTAGCTTAGATAGTTATATAAAAGCTGGACTGAAGACCCTTAGGTGTGAAAAGGGGCTAGAGTAGGTTGAAGAGGTCAACTTTGACCAAATCAAACAACGTTGTTATGGAGGAGTGTCATTAATGATGGGACATCGTAGTTTTGGAGGGCAGCTTTAGTGAGGGAGCTTGTGGCTCTTTTAGAGTGTTTGCCTGTGATTGAAGGGTTCATCCTTTCATTGGAGGATACCTTTGAGCAGATATGCATCAGATCTATATTATTTCATCCTTCTATCTTTAGGAGCTTTAGTTTGCAATGATTCTTCAGTCCTAGGGCTGTAGATCACCATTTGTATTTGGGTGTATTTCCAGAAACCCTTCCCGGGTTCTCTTGGATTTGTATAATAGAGACTAGATCTTAGTTTTTGAGAATTATTGATTAATATAAAAGCAGATCCATTTGTCTCTCTAATTTCTGAGTATAAACCCTCATTAGACTGTGCTGTCACTTGTTGCAATATTTCTGTGTTGGAGTAGCTTTGGGGTTGCATTGTTTTTGAGCTATTATGGGTGTGGAAGACTTGTTTAACTCCTCTATCATGATTTGTTTCTGATCTCATTTTGGATTTGGGTCCTATAATGAATAAAATAATGGATCCATGGGTTGTTATGAGTTATTATAGAAAACATTTCTGAAAAATGCGTATTATGTGCATGTATTGTTGATTTCCCCATTTGGGAATATTACAGAGGAACCCTTTACCCACATTTGGGAATGGAAGAGGAGCTCCACCTATTTGGGATATTATGGTTCCTCCTTCTGGATCTTCATGGTGGAAACCATGGCATTGGGCTCCAGATCAATAATTTTCTTCCCTTTCGCTCACCTTGTCGAGTTCAGATTCAAAGTTAGAGCATGCATCCGAATCAAAATCCTTAAGCTCGGCCACCAATGATTTCTTGGCTCAGCACTCTTGTTGTGAGTGGATCTCTCATGGAACTCACACCACTTTCCCATGTCCTTGTTTGGCTTCGCAGTGTTGTGCTTTTCTTGTGCCTTTGGTAGGTTATCCCGGGCTGCGCGACCTGGGCTTTGTCCTTTCTTCTACAGTTTGGGGGCACCTTTCCCTTTCTTCTGATTTGTAGATGCAAAGTCTCGCTTCTTCTGTTTGAACTTTTTCTCAATCTTGGTAGCATACTGGTATGCTGCACCAAGCGAGGAGATGTAGAGGAACTCCATTCCTCTTAAATGTATCTGTGTAAAAAACTGTGGTACTTCACCACCAAATGTTTCTCTGAATATTTGATACCCAATTTTGTGTGTAGGGTATGGAACATATGCATCAGCTCATTTACATATTGATCCCTTTTTTGCCGCAAGATAGTCCATTGTATGTACTTTTCCTCATAGCTCTCGAGGGGATAATATTGTTCCTTGATGGAATCTTAGAAATAAGTGGGTGCGACCGAAAATAGAGAGGGTTCCCTCTCGTCCTTTTGCTCATAGTAGTGTTGGTGCATTACGATGACTATTTAAAATTAATCTTAATACCTACATTAGTTATCAACCCATGGCAAGTATGTTTATTTCAATAGTGTTCAACAAATTTTATGCAAGTGAAATGAGAGGTTAATAATTTTAAATCATTGGAAGAAGTAATATCTAATTCTCGAAGTTCAATCATGACAATTCTGAAAGCAATAGTGAAATAATTTCAATCAATCAACTTAACTTAATTATGATTAACTCTATGCAGAAAGAAAACTGAAATGCGAGAGTTAAAGAACTCACATTTAAGTAGAATCATTAAATGATGTCTATGGAAGTCTATTTAATCAGAAAGGGAATAATGCAGCAATTGAACATCAAGTAACTTATTCACGCTTTTCAATTGAAATTCACAATAACTAATTAACAAAATAACATCACTCGTAATAAACATAAATCATTCACAAATGATTGAATAAATCTGGTAAATAAAATAATAACACTCAGGCGAAAAATTAAAATTGATTAAGACCTCAAATCAATGGAAAAGAAAATCACTCAATGGTGATGGTAATTGAATTAACCATGATTCTATGAAATAAAAAAATGATTAATTGCAGAAAGGAGAAAATAAGAATATAACCCAGAAAAGTAGTAGAGCTCCTAGTGACCGGGCCCAAAGCCTCCAAAAGTCTCTGCTAGAAGATATTGATAACCCGATTACGAAGGAACCATTATCTTTCTAATTAAATTCAACAGTAAAGGTACAACATCCCTGAGTGCAGAAAATATGTCTTGAATAAATGTTAATAATGTAAAATTACAACATATGGGTAAAAACTCTCCCATTCTATTTCACCTATCAGTCTTTTATAACCTATGGAAAAAAAAACGGATAATAGTGAATCCTCGAGATCAGGAGATCCTGAGGATTTCAAAGTTCTCAAGCAGATTTCATTATGAAATAGGCGTGATTCTCCTCATATTTCGCTGGTTCACATGAACATGATACAATATATTCCTTTTCTTTGCCGCTGTTGTTCTGTTTTTTGAACAACGGTCATTTGGGTCATATTTCCTGCACATAAAAACAACAAAAGTTAGCTTTTATGCCAATAATCATATAGTTTGTTGATAATTAGTTTTACCCTTCTTTTACAATTTTTTATTCTAGATTTATTTCCAAGGTGAAGTTAAACATATGAAAGCTAGTAATAAATCGAGCTAATTATGAGGGTAAAATGTACCTTTTTCATGGCCTAACATACTCCACTGCTTACCTTTTTTCATGTACTCATGCAATGAGATGATTGAGCTGTAAATTTTCCAAAAAATAAGAGGATAGAATTCCTCCTTATATAATCTAAAACTATTTTTCTATTTGATTTTTGCAAAATCCTAGTTCACATGACCCTCACGTAGATCATAGTCATGGTGATAGCCTTTGGGAGGATACCATATAATAGGACATATGTAGCGGCACCCTATCCATGTAGGACCCATGCATAGAATTATGTTGTTCTACGTGTTAAAATGAACAATGACAGCTTTGAAGTTCCTGTAATTAAATGGCTCCCAGTTTTTGACATTATTAGTGGAAGCCTACCATCTTTGCTTAGTTGCAAATAAAGCGTCCTCCCTGATACCCTGAAAATAATCTCTCCTTGCCTGTACATTGTCTTTGTGAAGTGGCCCCAATTTAGCTACAACCCCTTTCTGTTTCTTGAATCTCTTATGTTGGGTGAAGAGATGCAAGGGTTTTGTGGGTTCCCCTCTAACCCAAAGATCAAAACCATGTTCCCTTTTCTGAAAAATATTATAGGCCTTAGCCCATTTAATCTGGTTATCAGCAAAATAAAGGAACGATTGAAATTGGATGTCCCCAATGAAGGGGCTAGGGTTACTATATCACTCATCTTCCAAAAATAAATTGTGTAAATACAATTCACATAGAAGGCACTGAACCTTCACATTCTATTCCCCAAAACACTAGTTGAATTCTGTAGTGGTCTTAAATTCAGTTCATTTTCCTACTCTAATAGCTTTCACTTTTAACAAAAATTATCTCTCCAATAAAAACAAGACATAATTAGTAGCAGGTGATCTGCAAGATAAACATCCAAGTAAAGAGAACAAATAATGTTGGTTTTCTTCATGGCTTCCTCAAGTTGATCTTGTGCTTTCTTTACTTTCTCTTGGTTGCTTCTAAGGTTGGCAAAAGTTTCATCTTTGGTTGAAGCAAGTGTGTTGAGTTTCTTGAACAAATCCTGATGTACCTGTAAGGGCACCACCTCCTTCTTATATTTGGCCAACACCAGCTGGGTCTATGTCAATTAATTTTGAAGCCTCAAAATAACAACTTCTTTTATCAGAGGAGTATAACCAGGTGTTTTCTCCATCTATTTTTCCCTATCATATGTTGGCATCAAATCAGTTTGCACAACAATTTAAACTGTCTCATGGGAAATGCAGTGATATTCCTGGATATTTTCCTCAAATTCTGTTTGAACAACATCAGCTGTTGACTCCACAACAAAGTCCATTTGGGTTTCTATTGAATGAACACATGACTGTTCAGTTTGGGTGCCAGTGTTTTCTATAGGACATGGTTCTGTTTGGGTCCCCAAATCTTCAGTAGAGCATTTTTCTGATTGGGTCCCAACAATTTTTTATTCTACTTTAGGTTTATAGGCCTTGTCTTCCTCCTATAGCTACTCCCTTAATTGTGTTATCACCCAAAATTTTTCAAAACATCATTGTGTCAAATCTATTTTTGATCATGGTCTCAAAATGGGTTTGAAAGTCATTTTAGGATTTGGTTAAGGGTAGGTTAGAGTTTTTATAAGTTTTAATGTCATCATTGAATTCAAATAAAGTTTTTTAAAGGTCCATTCCATGATCAAATACTCACATTTTCCATTTAGGAGTCATTCCATAAGGTTTCGGGTTAAATTTCTGCAATTAGCCAAGAATCCTCCATTTCGTAGCGCCTCTAGTTCAAAAAAGTGGATTTGCGCTACGAAAGCGCCAATACTTTCGTAGCGCTATGAAAGAACGGTTTCTTAACTTTATTGTCTATTAGCCATCAATAAATTTTTGTCATATAAAATGATGGCTAAAATAGGTCTTAAAGCCTTCAAGAGATTATTTTCATAGAAAATTGCTCATTCTTGAAGTCTTTTGATGCTGCCTAAAACTAAAAATTGATTTTCACTACTATTTCATTGAAGAAATCCACCAAGAAACCATGCTGATATCCAAAAAGACTGTTTTTAGGCATTTTTCCATCATTCTCTAAACCTATTTTCACTCATTTTTGCTCTTATTCATCCTCCATTTCCCTTTGAAAATTTCCTTTTTTCCTTCTCTTCACCCTTCATTTTCCTTAAAAACCTCTCAAAATCCTTTTTTAAACCCATAAAAATTCCTTTTTATGGTTTAAATTGCCCATTTTTCCTTATCGGAACTTGAGAAACCCCAAAAATCCTTAAAAACATATAAAAAACCACATATTCCACCTTTTTAACAAAACAGGCTTTAAGCCCCTCAGCGCTTAAAACCTTGGCCTTTTTCCGGTCATGTGACCTAGCCCCACAACTAAGTGCCTAAAAATCTTTAGCCCCAGCCCTTTCCTTTCACTCCTAATCCCTTTTCCTTCACAAGACCACTGCCCATCACTTCCCCTTAAGCCCCTTCCATTATCCTTATTATACCATCGCTCCCTTTGTAAAAGCCTTTTTCCTTTGTTTTTTTTCCCCCGCCCTACTTGGCAAATTCCTTATCAATTGTGACCGTCGATCTTCAAAGATCAACGACCACCATGCCTCCCTTTCTCCCCCAATCAAACCCAACAACCCAACTTCGCCAGGGCCTACCATCCACTACGTAAAGCACCCATCCAATCACTCACTAACACCTGGCCCCCACCAAAGCTCCTGTCGTGCATCTTTCCCATCGCGTTTCTCTCCCAACCATTGGATCTACCCCTCCTCATCCGACGGTCAATATCGTATATCGCGTGATTTTTCGGTCCGGAGTTTAACCTCTGAAAGTTGCACAAGATCACTGGTTTTGCAAAGGCCACGTGGCACATTTTAATTGGATCGTATTCAATTAAACACAAACCACTTACCACCCGAGGGTCACGCGAAAACCATTCACAGTTTTCGCAAAACCACCAATCTGTAATTTCGCGCCATATGCAATTTTAAACCTGGTTTTCACAGGTTTTCTCCATTAAACCTCTCCTGCTCCTTTACATAAGCTTCTTTCACCCTCCGCTAGCCTTCAAAACATTTTCACCCACATAACGCAAGATTTTATAATAATTTGTTGTTTTTTGCAGGTCATATGGTGGTTTTAAAGAAGAACCCTCCCCCCCCCACAGTTCAGTAAAGGGCAGGGCTAGAAGATAAGGATCCTCGTGGTCCAAACAGAGGTTAAAAAATCACGCAAAAGGGACTGCCAGCCATCATTTCATAGTTGATCCATGCTTTATGAGCACTGGTTACATGGACAAACCCTCCAACGCACCAAAAACCTCCTATCCATAGCAAATAAGAAAGAACAGTGAAGATAAAGCTTGAAGATAAAGTTTAAAGTCAAAATCCTGGAGATTAATGAATTAATCAAAGAGTTAAAGACTAAAACAGTGGATTAAAGGGAAAGCCAATGAACAGTCAAAGTTAAAAGGGTTAATGCATAAGTTTGAAGGATTAAAGGCCTAATCCTGCTGTTTTAAGGTTAAAACACTGTTTAAAGGTGGATACAGTCAGCAAAAGGACAGTTGAAGACCAAAGAAGAATGAAAAAGGCATGATCAGCCATAAAACACAAAATCATAGTTAAAACAGTGTTTTAAGGTATTAAGACAGATGGATTAGTAAAGGAAGCCTCCCAATGCCACATCAGTAGGGAAATTAAAGCCAAAAATGCCACCTACATACTTATTTTCTTAGAAAACAAATACACAGTAAATGCACAGTCAAAGATATTTTGCCAAAGATAGCTCAGAATTAATTACCAGCCAACCAAAAGCCTCTGAAGTCAATAAAAGTGACTTTAGTTGATGAAATTTAATGTAAAATTGATTAAAACAGAGATAAAATCTGAGATTTTCTCCCTTAGGCCTCCCAAAGGCTGAGAAGCTCTTACTCTGCATTAATTGAACAGATAGGCCTTTATTTCACTCCACCTCCTCATTCTTGTATAAATACTTCACTAGAAGACAGTATACAGGTTGTTCTTTAGATACTTGTTGAATGTAAATAGATTTTGAGGCTGTTGTAGCTCTATTAGAAATTGAAGAAACATAGGCTGAGATGAGAAGTTTGAAGCTGTAAAGACCCACTGGACTTGAAGATTGTAACTGGTTTGAACATCAAATACAATAGCTGATTTATGGGATCCTGGTCTATGTCAATGGTGATGTTATTGTTACTGTAATTGTTATTTTCTTTGTGTTTTCATTCTGTCCACTTTCTCTGATAAAGAACAACAAATATAGATTAGGATTTACTTCTAAAGTACCCTAAATCTCACTGATAAATCTTTATCCTTGATGTTTTCTTCTTATTGTGTTTTGAAGGTAATTCAATAGAGTATAACCAGTGAAGTGTTGGTAAGCCCATGTTTCCT
Source organism: Pinus albicaulis (assembly GCA_034641835.2). NCBI lineage: Eukaryota > Viridiplantae > Streptophyta > Pinopsida > Pinales > Pinaceae > Pinus > Pinus albicaulis. The sequence continues at coordinate 1,821,198,087 of CM076578.1, forward strand.
GAGTACAACTTGAGATATTATCTTTGAATGTTCTTGAAAATTCTGCTTATTAAATTTGAGCTAGAGAAGTTTATGGTTAGTCCCGTCCTCTAGTTTATCTCCAACATTTGCTTTGAAAAGTTCCCTTAAGAGTATGTTGAAAGTAGGCTAGTTTAAAATTAATTACCTGATCTTAGTCTACTTTTTATGTTTATCATGAATGTTTTCCTTTAAGAATATGTTGAAAGCAGGCTAAGTTAAAAGCCTTTACTCGATCTTAAGCTATTCTTTGTTTTTAATGTTTTCCCTTAAAATTATATCAAAAGCAGGCTGGTTTAAAAGTGCTTACCTGATCTTAGGTTACTTTTGTGTCTTTCCATTAAGTGCAGGCCAAAAGAAGGCTAGTTTAAAAGTACTTACCTGATCTTAGGCTGTCCTTTGTTTTTATTTTGTGTTTGTTTCCTTCACAACACTTTTAATGTTTCATCCCATAAAATCAAATTAAAGAGATCCTTTTACATAGGTGACTTACCCCATGGACCACTCTTGAAACTTGCTGTGCAATTAAATCCTTTTATGACTCCATAGCCCAATGGATTGATGTTTTTCCTTGCTAATCTTATCAGCTGAACCATTCTTTCACTTACTCACACCTTCACCCTTCATATAGACTTCCTTCATCTTCATGTTATCCTCTCCAACCACAAAAAAACAAACCCTTGTTCTTCATATCTAGCCAATATCATATCATAAAGCATAAATAAATATATTTTTAACACATATAAAGAGAGATCCTCCTCTGAATCTAGGATGGCTAGATCCTTAGGTTCCAAAGTGGTTTTGATGTAGGCTCTGCAGTGTTTGTATTTTCCAATCTTGAAAACTACGGAGACCTAACATACTGGCGACCATACTGGGGATTTCTGAGTAAAATCCCTAAAACAAAACACTCAGTATTCATCCAAGTGAGAGTAGCTTTCTTCAAGCACTACCAACATACTGCTGATCATGATAGGACTTGTCTGAATCAGTGGCAATCTAAGCCCTTAGGATTCTAACAGACCCTTATCAAACCTTGAAGAAATCAACTAGTGACCCATAAAGTAGACTTTGTTTGTCTCATCATCGTAGCTAAGTGTTGAAACAAGTATAGGACACTCTCACAAACATAGGACTGTAAAAACTCAGAAAACCCAAAACATTTTAGATTGGTATTTAAATAAATCAATGGTGGTGGACCATAAAACATTTTACCTTCAAAAGCTAAAAATTTCCACTTGGTGACTCCACATTTTTGAATTGACCCAAAGACTCCACTGGGAAACCCATTCTATCATAATATCATACAAACTCAATTAAGGAAACTTTGAAGATTAATTTTTCTTGTTAAAATATCAGTTACCCTATTAAAGATTGTCATACTTGGTTAAAATTTTCTTATCATTGGGTCAGAAAACACCACATAGTGGCTTCCAAAATAATTCATACTAGAGCCTATCCTGACCCAAATCCTCCCGAGATAGTTGATAATCCAGAAAGTATACTTAGGAAATCTCCTAAGTCTAAAACTTCAACTATTGTCAGACCAATTCATAGAGCTAATTTTGTCCCTGAAAACCTTACAACTCTACAAGATTCACATGTTGACTTACCATCCAGAACCAAGTCACTTAGTGATATTGATCAGATAGACTTTTAGCCTTCACACTCACCCCAACATAGTGGTGAAAACACTATTAGCAGAGAAACTACCCCACCTGATCTGCATTTCCTTCATAATTTTGGTTTCTCCCATCCCAGATCTACTCAACAGTCTCTTGCTGGTCCATCCACTTCCGTTATCCATACTCCCACTATTCAAACTACTCCATTCCATCACCCCCCTCCCATTTTTCATCCTCCACCTGTAAACCCCCCATTTTTTCCACAACCTCCCATCATGGAAACATGGTATGCACCTCTGGTCCTTCCTTTACCTTTAGTTAATCTGCCACAGGACTATCAGTCCAGGATTCCATTATATGATGCCAATGGTTCTACTACTGCTTCACTACATGTGGATAAGATGAATGACTATTTTGATAGAAATGAGATAGATGATGAAATTGTCAAACTCAGATTGTTTGCTCAAATTTTAGGGGGAGAAGCAAGAAAATGGTTCAAAAGCTTAACCCCTAATAGTATTAATGACCTCCAAGCTCTCCATCAGCCATTCCTAAACAAATGGGAAGTCAGAAAAAACCCTCTCCAAATACTTTCAGACTATAACAACCTCAAAAGAAACACTGGGGAAGGTGTTTAAAATTATTGCACTAGGTTCAATAGTGTTTATAACGCACCGCCCCCAGATTTGAAACCTCCACAAGGCTCAACTTTGGCCAAATTCCCTGAAGGATTTGATCCAAAAATAGCATATCAGCTAATAGAAAGAGATCTCTTGACTCTGGAAGACATGCAGAAGGGAGCTCTAGCTGTGGAAGTAAATCTGATTGAGAAAAGAGAAAGGATGAGGAATGAAAAGAAAGTATCATTTAGGGAGGAAATTGTACCTTCCACATATAGCTCAAAAATGGAAAGGATGATGGAGGAAATGATGAAGAGGATGAGCATATTTGAGAGAGCCCAATCAAGAGAAAATCAATCAGCTCCCCAAAACAAAAGTCAGTCTCAAAATCAGAATCAGAACTTTAAGAGAAATCAACCTCAGAACAGAAAAAGAGAGGATGATCAACAGATCATACCTCCTTTCCAAGAAAATTATGTTAATGAGGATGAAGAGACAAACGAAAAAACAGAGGATGACAACATGAACATGCTAGGAGTAAGCAATGAGGATTCTGATTTCCTCCATGAAAAGAAACAAGGTCTATATACACCTTATGATGACAGAAGAACATAAACTGATTATTATGAACAATACTTTGAAAATGCCATCATAGGATCACCTAAACAATATGACCTGAGAATTAAAAAGAATCAAGAAATTCCTAGGAACAAAACCTCTGATAAATCTACCAAAAAAAACCCTGAAAATGTTTTTAAAAAGACAGCAAAAATTCATAAAACAGTGGTTGTAAATTCTGATCCAAACAAAGGAAAAAACATCCAAGCCAATGAAAAATAGAGTGTTAACCCCAGCAGCACTAGCATCTCTGCTAATGCTCCTGAAAAAACCATTTGAACTGTTGTAAATACTAAAACTCAGCAAGCTGATTTTGTTGAACAAGGAGTGACTAACAAGGCTGAATTAAACATTTTGAAAAACCAAATTCCTTTTAGCCTTAAGAATGAAATTTCCAAAATCAAAATCTCTATCCCACTTAGTGAGTTAGTCACTCAAAATGTATATAGAGGTCAAATTTTGAAAGCTTTGAACATAGAAGATGTTCATGACACTGTCAACTTAAATGATGATACCCCAGAACTCATATTTGGACCAAAAATTGAAGGAAAATTTCAAGAAGGAGCTACCCCTCCATTTTACATCAGTTTGAATATCCATGATAATATTTTGCATAATGCCATGCTTGATTTAGGAGCATCACACAACCTCATGCCTAAGGTAATAATGGAAAGATTAGGCTTAGAGGTGACTAGACCCTACAAAGATTTATATTCCTTTGATTCAAGTAGGGTGAGATGCCTAGGCCTAATAAAGGATCTGTGTGTTAACTTAGCCCAAATACCAGCCAAGAGCTTAATGATGGACATTGTAGTGGCTGATACCCCCCCCAAATATGGCATGCTCCTTTCAAGATCATGGGGTGCTAAGTTGCATGGTACTATGCAAATGGATATGACTTATGCCACCATCCCTGTCTTCATTCAACCTAGAAGACTCTATAGGGAAACACACATGAAATACATGGTGAGTAAACAAGAAAGACCAGAGAATTCTCCTCTTTATTCCAAACACATTGACCTTGACTCATTTATTCTTTACAATGATGATATTCCTAATGAGCAAGAGTTATTCAATGACACACCAGTCAATTTTGTGATCACTCCACATTCAAACATAGTTGCAGCCCTAGATGAGAAGGAAAATAAGGAGGAAAATAAAAGGCAGTTTGTTGATTCAGAAAATTACAGTAAACAGTTCACAGGTCTTAAGGTCCAAAAAATTCATAAAAATAATACCAATCAAGAAAATCAAAAGATGAATCTTCAACAAATTGAAAATCTTGAAGAAAAAATCAAAAAAGAACATGGTGCACACCCTTGTGCAGAACATAATGATGAAAAAGACAGCGAGAACAACAATGAAATAAATAAAAAATCTAAAAACAGTCCTCTTTGGATCATGAGTTTTGATGGGTCTTGCACTAAAAATGATGCAGGAGCAGGCATATGGTTACAAAACACTGAAAACAATCATGCTAAGGGGCATTCCTATAGATTAAATTTCCAATGCACAAACAACATAGCAGAGTATGAGGCTCTCCTTTTAGGCCTGCATTTATTGAAAAAATTAGGGGCCAAGAGGACAAAAGTTCATGGGGATTCAGAGTTGATTATTAGGCAAGTAAATGGGGAATACAGTGCTAAACATCCCAGACTTAGAGCCTATAGAGATGATGCCATGGACTTGTTAAAAACATTTCATGAATTCCAACTTACTTTTGTCCCAAGGAACCAAAATGTCCTTGCCAATGGTTGAGCCTTTGCTGCTAGAACTTGTCTAACACCTTATGAAACTAAGCGATGTACTACCCAGTTCAAATATAGACCATCTATCCTGGATAATGAAAAATAATGGCAAGTTTTTGATAGAGATAAACAAATAGAAGAATTCCTATAGTCCAAAAATGAATTTGAAATACCATACTCAGATTCAGATTATGATGATGACTGTCCTACTGAAGAAATCCCACTTATTGAAGGAGATAAGTCTCCAGAGATTGCTGAAATAACTCTGTTAACTAATGAACCCAAACAGATAATAGAAATTAGCACAGATTTGGAAGATGAAGACTTAGACGTGTTGCAATCTAAAGACCAAATCTTGCCAAAAGGCTGGTCCCTTTAGAATAATTGTTTGATTTGAATGATGTGGCCAAGAATCCAAAATTCGAACCCATAGAATCTGAAGTGGAAGAATGCAACATAGGCAGTGAGGAAAAGCCCAAAATTATCAAACTATCTAAAACACTGCCAGCTCACATTAAACTGAAATACATTGAAATTTTTAGAGAATTTTCTGATGTATTTGCATGGAGCTATGAAGATCTAAAATCATATGATATAGAAATAATCCAGCATAAGATACCCCTCAAAGAAAATTAGAAACCTTTTAAGAAAAAATTGTGCAGAATTAACCCTGTTTAATTACCTTTTGTAGAGAAAGAAATAAAAAAAAAATATGATGCTGGAATTATTGTCCCTGTTAGATACTCAGAGTGGGTGTCTAATCTTGTATCAATTAGGAAGAAAACAGGAGAGATAAGGCTTTGCATTGATTTTAGAAACTTAAACAAAGCCTCACTAAAAGACAATATCATTTACCTAAAATGGATCATATCTTACAAAAGGTAGTTGGTTCTAAAAGAATTTCTTTGCTAGATGAATTCTCAGGGTACAATCAGATTTGGTACATCCTGATGATCAACTCAAAACAACATTTACTACACCTTGGGGTACTTTCATGTATTTGAAAATTTCCTTTGGTTTAATGAATGTTGGTACCACATTTCAGAGAGCCATGGATATAGTATTCTCAGAAGAAATAAGTTACTTCATTGTGATTTACCTTGATGATATAACTGTTTATTCTAAAATAGTTGAAAAACACCTAATACACTTGAGAAAAGTCTTTGAGAAATGTGGAAAGTTTGGGTTGTCCTTAAATCCAAAGAAAACACTGTTTGGTCTCCAAGAAAGTAAACTTCTTGGACATATCATATCAGAAGAGGGAATAAGGATAGACCCAAAAAGGATTGATGGTATATTGCAAATCAACCATCCTAGAAACATCAAGGAACTTCAATCTTTCATTGGGAAGATTAATTTCTTGAGAAGGTTCATACCCAATCTAGCTGAACTCCTTAGAAACATAACAAACATACTTAAAAAAGAAGGAGTTAAATGGACCTTAGAAGCAAAGAAATCATTTGAACTGGTAAAATAAGCACTCACCAAAACACCAGTTCTTATTAGTCTGATTTTTCGAAGGATTTATTCATTTTTTTATTTGCATCAGAACACATAGTAGCTGTTGTCCTATTACAAAAGAACCTGAAACCCATTGCGTTTTTTAGCAAGGCATTGAGAGATGCACCTCTGAAGTATAACATAATGGAAAAACAAGCCTTTGCCTAGTTCAAAGCCTTAAAGGACTTCAGAGTTTACATTTTACATTCCCACATAATAGCATTTGTGCCTCATTAAATTGTAAAAGACATATTGACCCAAGATCCAGATGGCAAAAAAGGAAAATGGATTGCTGTAATTTTAGAGTATGACTTAGAAATCAAAACCACTATGCTCATAAAAGGTCAAGGACTAGCAAAACTTATGGCCGAATCCAAGTTTCAAGCTCTTGATATACACATGTTTAATGCATTAGATGAACAGGAGGAGTTTTCAACTCCAATTATTGAAGATCATTTTCTGAATTGATCTTGGTATGCTGATATTTTGTATGTTTTGATCAATCTTAATGTCCCTCCTGGTTTGTCTAAAACAAAGGAAATATTATTAAAGTTGAAAGCTGTAAATTACTGCATTTTGGATAAATTTTTATATTGGAAAAATGTTAGTGGATTATTGCTTAAATGTTTGCCTGAGAATGATGCAGATAAGATCAAGTATGAGTTTCATGAATGAGAATGTGGAGGCCACCTCAACTAGAAATCAACTGCTAACAAAATCCTCAGAGCTGGTTACTACTGGCCCACCCTCTTTCAAGATATCCATAAAATGATTATTGCCTATCAAAAATGCCAAATATTTGAAGGCAAACGAAATCTGCTTCCCTTACCTCTGCAACAATCACTGTTGAAGCTCCTTTTCAGCAGTGGGGTCTAGACTTCATTGGGAAAATACATCCTCCCTCATCTGCCTAACATAAATGGATACTCATAGAAATAGACTATTTTACCAAATGGATAGAAGCCATACCCTCTAGGAATGCCACAAACTCTGTTATCATTTCATTCCTTGAAAACCACATACTTTCCAGATTTAGCTGTCCTAGAAAGATCATAATTGACAATGCTGCTGCATTTGGGTCTAAAAATATGGTAGAATTCTGCAATAAGTATTAGATTATATTGGGCCATTTTACAGCTTATTACCCCCAAGGTAATGGGCTGGCAGAGTCCTCAAATAAGAGTTTGGTGAACATAATCAAAAATTTGCTTGAAGATAACAAGAAATCATAGCACAATAAGCTAGTACATGCTTTATGGGCAGACAGATTGATAATTAAAAAGTCAATTGGGATGTCTCCTTACCAACTACTTTACGGAACTGATGCAATATTTCTAGCTAGTTTAGGAGTGCCAATCATGAAGCTGATCCAGGAAGTACAGTCTGAAGATGATGATGTGACTAGAAGAATAAACTAGACTATACATCTACAACAAACCAGAGAGGAAGTATACATCAAAGCACAACAAGTACAAGAAAACATCAAGAAGTTGTTTGACAGAAGAACTAAGGCAAGTGATTTCAAGATTGGTGATAAAGTATTGAAATGGGATTCAAGAAAAGAAGATAATGGCAAACATGGAAAATTTGATAACTTATGGCAAGGCCCTTATCTTATCCAATATGCGATTGGAAACAATGCATTTTTTCTGCAAGAATTGGATGGAACTGAATACTTTGGAGGTCCTATCAATGGTAGGGTTCTCAAACATTATTTCTGTTAACTGATATTTTTTAGTTTCAAAGCTTTTTTTCATTGTATATAACATTGATTTTGAATTTGAAAAAGAAAAATACAAAAAACAATAAAAAAGGAAAAGAGGGCAGAAATAAAAGAAGAAGGTACAACCCCATCCCCAAAATGAAGAAAGGAAAAATCTGAAAGCGTGCAAGCTTAAATTCCACTACCAAAAAAAACACTGCTATTTTAGTCATACAACCTAATCATGACTAAGATAGATTTAAATTTTTTGCTAATAGATTAGTGAAGAAGATTTGCCAAACTGTTCAATCTTGGCTTATCAATAGAATAGATTAGGATAGAAAAAAGTGGTTCAAACAAGCTTAAATCCTGAACCTGTAAAGTTTGATGAATAATTGGTTCTAATATGCTCAAAACCTGAACCAAGAGAAAAGAGAACAACTCAAAAAGGATCAAAATCAGAGCTAAATAAAGAGTGAAGGATGTCTTTTTTCAGATCTTGTTGTGTAACCAGCTCCAAAAATAGAAGAAAAGAGATATCAACACCTTATAAATAAGCCACTTCGAGGGGGAAACCTCTAATACATTACATAAATTAACAATTCTTGGATGATACAATTTACAAAACCTCCTTTCTATATATAGGAGTCCATGTGGCCATAATGTAATCCTAGTGGGCCATAATGTAATCCTAGCCGACCTAACAATAATAATTTAAGGGCACAGTAATAACAAAATGGGGGTTACACTAATAACAATAAGGGATTATACTAGTAATATAGGGACCTAACATGCACCTCTCCTTCAAAAAAGTGTTGTCCTCAACGCTTGAGTAGCTCTGGGTGCTTCTGTATAAACTTCTCATCCTCCCATATAGAATCTTCAGTGCGTAAGTTCTTCCACTTGATGAGATACTCTGAAATTGATCAATTCCGTAGCTGTCGAGTTCTTGTTTCCGTGACCGCTTCAGGTTCCAATATGATTTTTCCTTCCTCATCAAGTTCTGGCAATATTGTTTGAACTGGAATATTTTCACCTATAACCTTCTTTAAGCATGAAACATGGAAAACTGGATGCACTCGTGAAGAAGCAGGAAGCTCCAATTTGTATGCCATAGTACCAATATTTTGCAACACCTTGTAAGGACCATAGTACTTTGGCGATAATTTATTATCCTTATTAGCTTTCTTGAGGGACATTTGTTTGTATGGTTGTAGCCGTAAAAATACCCAATCTCCTACATCAAAACTTCTCTCGCTGCGATGTTGATCTTCCTGTTGTTTCATTCGATTTTGTGCCAAATTCAAGTTATCTTTTAAGAGTTGGAGAACTTCTTGCCGATGCTCGATGTGATCTTCCACTGCTTGAACCTTCGAATTTTCCCTTAAAGATGATGTGATCGATGGTGGATGATATCCATAAAGTGCCATAAATGGGGTCATTTTTGCTGCAGTATGGAAGGAAGTGTTATACCACCATTCAGCGAGAGGTAACCACTTGACCCATCGTGTTTGTTTATCAGATACAAAACAACGAAGATATCCTTCCAAACATTTATTTACTATCTCAGTTTGACCATCAGATTGAGGATGATAAGACGAGCTATGAGCTAATTGAGTACCCAAACAAGAAAATAACTCCATCCAAAAATTTCCAGTAAAAATGGGATCTCTGTCACTCACAATAACCCTTGGGCTTCCATGTAGCTTTTGAATTCTGTCCATAAATTTAGTAGCAATTGTACTTGCTTTAAATGGATGAGATAATGCACAAAAGTGTGCATACTTGGTAAGTCTATCAACTACCACCATGATGACACTCTTTCCTTCAGACTTAGGTAAACCTGTGATAAAATCCATTGAAATCTCCTCCCAACGTTGACTTGGAATGGATAAAGGCTGTAGAAGACCCGGGATCTTAATTGTCTCAACTTTATTCTGCTGGAAAACCAAACATTCCGCCACAAACTTTTGAATATCAGATTTAAGGCCATCCCAAAAAAATTCTTTCTTCACCCTGTGGTAAGTTTTTAAAAATCCTGAGTGTCCTCTTAAAGGAGAAGTGTGCAATTCCAGAAGAATCTTTTGTTTTAGTTGGGAATTCTTACAAAGATATAAGCGATCTTTGTACCATAAGGAATCATATTTCCAACTAAATGTATCAGATGTACTAGGATCTTGCTGCAACTTTTGAATGAGTGTCCATACATCTTTGTCCTTCTTCCATTCATCTCTTGCTTCAGTTATCCAATCTGGTTGGATAATAGAAATGGCACAAAGCAATGCTTCCACCTCTTCATTCTTTCTTGAGAGTGCATCTACAACAACATTAAGCTTTCCTTTTTTGTAGATTCTTTCAAATTCATAACCCAAGATCTTTGTGACCCATTTTTGCTGCTCTTCTGAAGATAGTATTTGTTCCAAAAAGTGTTTAAGACTATCATGATCAGTTTTTACCTTGAAGTGTCTTCCCATTAAGTAAGTTATCCATTTCTTTAGTGCATGTAGTATTGCTAACATTTCCTTCTCATAAATAGGTTTCTGTAAATACTTTCCTTTGATTGGACGACTTTAAAAAGCAATGGTTCTTCCTTCCTACATTAAAACAGCACCAATTCCATTTCCCGAGGCATCACATTCCACAATAAAGGTTTTTGTGAAGTCTGGCATAGCTAAGACCGGTGCTAGGCACATTGCCTCTTTAAGATGTTCAAAGGCCTTAGTTGCTTCAAGAGTCCATGAAAATGCATATTTCTTCAATAATGTTGTTAGAGGTGCTTCTATTCTCCCATAATTCTTAAAAAAATTGTGATAATACCCTGTTAACCCGAGAAATCCTCGCAATTGCTTTATGGTTGTGGGGACTTTCCATTCCTTAATGGCATTAATTTTGTTAGGGTCTACTTTAACACCCTCGTGAGATACAATATGACCCACATATTCCACCTCTTGTACTCCAAAGAAACATTTGGATTTTTTTGCATATAATTGTTTCTCCTGCAATAGTTTGAGCACCCTGTCAACATGTTCAACATGATCCTTCCAAGACCTGCTGTAGATTAGTATATCATCAAAAAATACTAGCACAAATTTTCTAAGGAAGGGTTTGAAATGGAATTCATCAACCCTTGAAATGTAGAAGGTGCATTGGTAAGGTCAAAAGGCATGACCAAAAATTCATAATGACCCTCATGAGTTCGAAATGCTGTTTTTGGAATATCTTCAGTCTTCATTCTAATTTGATGATATCCTGAACGAAGATCCAACTTGGTAAAATAAATTGCTCCATGTAATTCATCCAATAATTCATCAATCACAGGAATGGGAAATTTATCTTTAATGGTGAGCTTATTGAGCTCCCTATAACCCGGACACATTCGCCATGATCCATCCTTCTTGTGTACCAATACTACAGGAGCAGAGAAAGAACTTTGACTAGGTTGAATTATACCTGCCTCTAACATTTCTGCAATCATACATTCAATTTCTCTCTTTTGGAAGTAAGGATATCTATAAGGCCTGATGTTTGGAGGAACACTTCCTGGAATCAAATGAATAGCATGATCATGATCACAAATAGGTGGGAGTCCTTTGGGAGTTTCAAACACCTTGGAATGATTGTCCAAGACTTGTTGGAGATCTGCAGAAATGGATGATTTTGACGTTGGAACTTCTAGTGAGCATAATTGTGCAATTATGCCTCGTTGTTCTTTCTTTAGAAGCCTTTTCATGACATTAGAGCTTATTATCTTTCCCGGCTTCCCCGCAATACCCCGTAATTCGACTTCCTTTCCTTCTGAAAAACATTTCAAGAAATGTTCTTGAAAATTAAAAGCTATCATCCCCAAAGATTGTAACCATTGTACTCCTAGTACAACATCAACACCTCCCATAGGAATGGAAAGCATTGGACTAGTAAATACATATTCCCCCATGGTTAGCTTGATATTATGGCATTTTCCAGAGCAATTTATAGTTCCTCCATTTGCAACCATCACTTGACATTTTGGTGCTGGGTATAGGAAACAATTTAATTCCTTGGCTACCTTACAATGAATAAAATTATGGGTGCTACCTGAATCAATCAACACTATTACCTTTTCTTCTTGATATTTCCTTCTATCTTGAGAGTTTGAGGAGTGGTAATTCCTACCAGTGCATTACACAATATGGTCGGATTCATTTCTTCCTCTTCTAGGGCTGGTTCCTGGTGTATATCCTCTTCTTGTTCATTTTCTTCTTCCTCTTCACAATCTATGTAAAATAATTTCTTCTCAACACACTTATGACCTTTAGTGTATTTGCTATCACAACTGTAGCAAAGCCCTTTTTCTCTTTTTTCTTCCAATTGTTGTGGTGTCAACCTTGTAGGTTGTGGAAATCTAGGCGTAGCAACACTTCCTTCTTTATATAATTGAGTGGTAGGCTTCCTTGTCGCCATTATTTTACATTCAACTTTTCTTGCCAACCTGAATGCCTTCTCCAATGAATCTAGTTCCAAAATGCGAACTTCATGTTGTATGTTATCCTTTAAAGTGCCTATGAAGAGGTCGATCCTGTGTTCCTCTGGAATATCAGTTACCCTTATATTCAATTTTTGGAAGTCCTCAATATGCTACCCCACTAAACCCTTTTGTTTGAGATTTATCAATTGGCTAAAGAAGGTGTTGCTCTTTGTATCCTCATAATGTGCTATCATTTCCTCCGTAAAAATTGATCAAGTGACAATTTTTTTACGGGAGCAAAGCCATTGATACCATACAAATGTATTTTGTTCTAAATGTAAAGTTGCAATGCGTACCTTTTGTGTGTTTTGCACGTTATGGAGATCAAATATTGCTCCATCTGTAGTATCCATGTTACAGGATCCTTTCCATCAAACTTCCTCATATCCATTTTTGGAATATGGTGGTTCTTCCCGCCAACATTAGAGTTTATGAAATCACGATTAACATTTATTTTTCTCTCATCATGAGGTTCTTCTACTATCTTTTCACCATTAGGAAACATTTCTTGTATCAACTTTGTCAAACCTTCGATGTCTGCTTTTAGATCATTCTTCATGTTTTCCATGTTGTTTTCCATGTTGTCTTTCATGTCATCCATCTTAGCTTCCATGCCAGCTTCCATGCCATCCATCTTAGCTTCCATGCCTTTCTTCAAACCATCCATATTCACTTCCACGCCTTTCTTCAAAACTTCCATTTCATTTTTTGTTTCTCTTTGCGAGAGTGAAATTTGTTGCACTTGCTCTTGTAATTTTGATAGATCATGTTGCAATTCTTCATCTTCATGAGTCATAGTAGAGCCTTCTTAAGGCTTAATGGGTGTTGAATTATTTTTATGGGGCATATTTTAGAACCAAATACTGATATCTATTCTACAATATTCCCTTGGAATCAATTCAAATTGATTCTTCAAACAAGATTTATGCAATTTGGAAAAAAAAAATACACACATTTTTCTTGATTTTAAGGAGCTCGATATTGAAATGGGATTATATCTATGATTGCAGCACTTCAATATTGTAATTTCAGTACCAATCTAGCCCTCTAAATTATCTTTCAAATGCCACAAGTCTGACCTAATTTGGATTCTCCAAGACAAAGTTGTCTCCAATCTCCCACAATGACCTAATTATGGACTGGTTCAGTATAGTGAACTTGTACGACTTTCCACGTGTCACTTTTTCGTCCTTCAGCTCTGAAATTGATAGCCAAGAAACTAAAATCTGTGTACTTGCGACCACTTTTTACGGCACTCCAATCTGATGCTCAGAGAGAGAGTTATGAATATTTTCCCATGATCACCTCTTTGAGATGAAATTATGGAGCCTGAAAAAGCACTACATTCCACAGATCATATCTCCAAAAATGTTGTGAACCAAGATCTGAAATTCTTTGAAGAGTTTCCTCAGGAGTTTGACTTCGCACCCTAAAAATTTCAGATTCTGAATCTTCGTAGAAAAACAATTATAGCGCAAATTCCACGATGACCTATTTAGGATCCTGAAAAAAGACCTAACTTCCACAGATCATATCTCCGAAAATATTGTGAACCAAGCTCTAAATTTTTTGAAGATGTTCCTCAGGATTTCGGCTTCGTACCCTAAAAATTTCAGCTTCTGAAGCTTTGTATAAAAAATTTTATAGCAAAAATTCCACGATGACCTATTTGGAGCAGCAAAACCCTAGAATCCAAACCTCTGATATCAAATGTTGTGTAACCAGCTCCAAAAATAGAAGAAAAGAGATATAAACGCCTTATAAATAAGCCACTTCGAGGGGGAAACCTCCAATACATTACATAAATGAACAATTCTTGGATGATACAATTTAAAACACCTCCTTTCTATATATAGGAGTCCATGTGGCCATAATGTAATCCTAGTGGGCCACAATGTAATCCTAGCCGACCTAACAATAATAATTTAAGGGCACAATAATAACAAAATGGGGGTTACAAGGGTACAATAATAACAATAATGGGGTTACACTAATAGCAATAAGGGACTATACTAGTAATATAGGGACCTAACAGATATTAAGCCTTCACATTATTGTTTTTATTTTCTGCAAATTTCAGTCCATGTGCAGCTTGTTTTTATGCCATAGTCCCACAACAAATCAGACCGCTTAATCCTGGTTTTCCTATCTTTTCAATTTCCGTTTTAGAAAATAGAGAATAAAATCTGTCAGACATTCTAATCCTAGCAGATAGTAGCTTAGGTAGAGAATTTATGAGTTCAACAATTTAATTTGAACTCATGGAAGAAATAAGGGTAGATTTAGATTGGTTTCCTACTTTCAATAAAAGAATAAAATGTGGATGACAAAGGTTTTCAAGTCCAAATGCACCTTATGAAGAAAAAATGTTAGGAAGTAGGCTGTGTAGGTAGTTATTTGGGAAATAAATTTGTTTGAAGTAAAGTACTGGTCATCTTTTAAAGCAACATGATCAAAGAAGAAAGGTTGTCAATGGATAAAGGCACAGGTCTGCATCTCAGGGATAAATTACTGAAGTTCTTGACACCTCCAAGTAGCTGCCATCCCCAAGTGGAGCCACTGTTAGCCATCAGTAAATTTTTTTCAGAGCAAATGATGGCTAAAACATGTCTTAAAACCTTCAAGAGATCATTTTCATAGAAAATTGCTCATTCTTGAAGTCTTTTGATGCTGCCTAAAACTAAAAATTAATTATCACTTCTGTTTCATTGAAGAAATCCACTAAGAAACCATGCTGATATTCAAAAATACTATTTTTAGGCCTTTTTCCATCATTCTCTAAACGTATTTTCACTCATTTTTTCCCTTATTCATCCTCCATTTCCCTTTGAAAAATAACTTTTTTCCGTCTCTTCACCCTTCATTTTCCTTAAAAACCTCTCAAAATCCTTTTTTAAACCCATAAAAATTCCTTTTTATGGTTTAAATTGCCCATTTTTCCTTATCGGAACTTGAAAAACCCCAAAAATCCTTAAAAACATATAAAAACCCACTTATTCCACTTTTTTAACAAAACAGGCTTTAAGCCCCTTAGGGCTTAAAACCTTGGCCTTTTTCCAATCATGTGACCTAACCCCGCAACCGGGTGCCTAAAAATCTTTAGCCCCAACCCTTTCCTTTCGCTCCTGGTCCCTTTTCCTTCACAGGACCACTGCCCAGCACTTCCCCTTAAGCCCCTTCCCTTATCCTTATTATACCATCGCTCCCTTTGTAAAAGCTTTTTTCCTTTGTTTTTTCCCCCCGCCCTACTTGGCAAATTCCTTATCAATTGCGACCATCGATCTTCAAATATCAACGACCACCATGCCTCCCTTTCTCCCCCGATCAAACCCAACAACTCGACTCCGCTGGGGCCTACCATCCACTATGTAAAGCGCCCATCCAATCACTCACTGACACCTGGCCCCCACCAAAGCTCCTGCCGCGCATCTTTCCCATCGCGTTTCTCTCCCGACCGTTGGATCCGACCATCCTCATCCGACGGTCGACATCGTATATCACGTGATTTTGCCGTCCAGATTTTAACCTCCCAAAGTCGCGCGAGACCGCCGGTTTTGCAAAGGCCACGCGACACATTTTAATTGGATCATGTTCGATTAAACACAAACCACTTACCACCCGAGGGTCACGCGAAAACCATTCGTGGTTTTCGCAAAACCACCAATCTGTAATTTCGCGCCATATGCAATTTTAAACCTAGTTTTCGTAGGTTTTATCCATAAAACCTCTCCCGCTCCTCTGCATAAGCTCCTTTTGCCCTCTGCCAGCCTTCAAAGTAGTTTCACCCACATAATGCGGGATTTTATAATAAATTTGTTGTTTTTTGCAGGTCATATGGTGGTTTTAAAAGCAGAAACCTCCCCCCGGCCCCCCACAGTTTAGTAAAGGGCAGGGCTAGAAGATAAGGACCCTCATGGTCCAAACAGAGGTTAGAAAATCACACAAAAGGGAGTGCCAGTCATCATTTCATAGTTGATCCGTGCTTTATGAGCACTGGTTACGTGGTCAAACCCTCCAACGCACCAAAAACCTCTTATCCATAGTAAAGAAGAAAGAACAGTGAAGATAAAGCTTGAAGATAAAGTTTAAATTCAAAAGCCTGGAGATTAATGACTTAATCAAAGAGTTAAAGACTAAAATAGTGGATTAAAGGGAAAGCCAGCGAACAGTCAAATTTAAAAGGGTTAATGCATAAGTTTGAAGGATTAAAGGCTTAATCCTGTTGTTTTAAGGTTAAAACACAGTTTAAAGGTGGATACAGTTAGAAAAAGGACAGTTGAAGATCGAAGAAGAATGAAAAAGGCATGATCAACCTTAAAACACAAAATCACAGTTAAAATAGTGTTTTAAGGTATTAAGACAGATGGATCAGTAAAGGAAGCATCCCAATGCCACATCAGTAAGGCAATTAAAGCCAAAAATGCCACCTACATAGTTATTTTCTTAAAAAAAAAAAAATACACAGTAAATGCACAGTCAGAGATATTTTGCCAAAGATAGCTCAAAATTAATTATCAACCAACCAAAAGCCTCTAAAGTCAATAAAAGTGACTTTAGTTGATGAAATTTAATGTAAAATTGATTAAAACAGAGATAAAATCTGAGATTTTCTCCCTTAGGCCTCCCAAAGGCTAAGAAGATATTACTCTGCATTAATTGAACAGATAGGCCTTTCTTTCACTCCACCTCCTCATTCTTCTATAAATACTTCGCTAGAAGACAGTATACAGGTTGGTCTTTGGATACTTGTTGAATGTAAATAGCTTTTGAGGCTGCTCTAACTCTGTTAGAAATTGAAGAAACATAAGCTGAGATGAGAAGTTTGAAGTTGTAAAGACCCACTGGACTTGAAGATTGTAACTAGTTTGAACATCAAATACAATAGCTGATTTATGGGATCCTGGTCTATGTCAATGGTGATGTTATTCTCACTGCAATTGTTATTTTCTTTGTGTTTTCATTTTGTCCACTTTCTCTGATAAAGAACAAAAAATATAGATTAGGATTTACTTCTAAAGTACCCTAAATCTCACTGATAAATCTTTATCCTTTATGTTTTCTTCTAATTGTGTTTTGAAGGTAATTCAATAGAGTATAACCAATGAAGTGTTGGTAAGCCCATGTTTCCTGAGTACAACTTGAGATATTGTCTTTGAATGTTCTTGAAAAGAATTCTTGTTAAAGTTGAGCTAGAGAAGTTTATGGTTAGCCCTGTCCTCTAGTTTATCTCCAACAGTTGCTTTGAAAAGTTCCCTTAAGAGTATGTTGAAAGCAGGCTAGTTTAAAAGTACTTACCTGATCTTAGAATACTTTTTATGTTTATCATGAATGTTTTCCTTTAAGAATATGCTGGAAGCAGGCTAATTTAAAAGTCTTTACTTGATCTTAAGCTATTCTTTGTTTTTAATGTTTTCCCTTAAAAATATATCAAAAGAAAGCTAGTTTAAAAGTACTTACCTGATCTTAGGTTACTTTTGTGTCTTTCCATTAAGTGCATGCCAAAAGCAGGCTAGTTTTAAAGTACTTACCTGATCTTAGGCTGTCCTTTGTTTTTCTTGTGTGTTTGTTTCCTTCACAGCACTTTTAATGTTTCATCCCATAAAATCAACTTAAAGAGATCCTTTGACATAGATGAATTGCCCCATGGACCACTCTTGAAACTTGTTTTGCAGTTAAATATTTTTATGACTCCATATCCTAATGGATTGATGCTTTTCCTTACTAATCTTATCAGCTGAACCATTCTTTCACTTACTCACACCTTCACCCTTCATATAGACTTCCTTCATCTTCATGTTATCCTCTCCAACCAAAAGCAAACAAACCCTTGTTCTTCATATATAGCCTAATATCATGTCATAAAGCATAAAGAAATATCTTTTGAACACATATATAGAGAGATCCCTCTCTGAATATAGGATGGCTAGATACTTAGGTTCCAAAATGGTTTTGATGTAGGCTCTGCAGCATTTGTATTTTCCAATATTGCAAACTACGGAGACCTAACATTGTCAATTGAGCTAAAATTTGTTAGAATCCATTAGGAAATGATAGGATAATGGTATGGTGAGTCAGTTAGTGATTAGATTCAATGTACTTACCTATCTCACAATCATCATCGTCATGATATGGCATGAATGAGGCATCATTCAGTTATGAGATGACATTTCAAATTCAAAATCTTACATAATTTGGTCATTCTCATTTTCATTTTCTTCCATACGAGTGTCTGAGCTCTGAAGCAGTCAAGCTAAGCCTGTGGTTGTTCTATACAAAGGCTATCTTCATCCTAATCAAGCGAGGTTGTTCATATCCTAATCAAGTGAGGCTTTTTTATAGATTCAAGAGAAGTTGACAGGTTTTTCTAAGAAGCATGGTAGAGGAAAAGAAAGTCCACAGAGGAGGACATTGCATAAGATATGAGCCTAAAAACATGAAGGCTATAATTTAATATCAAACAGTGATGGAGGCTTTTATCAAAATAGGTTGTCTCTAGTTTTGTGAAAAGATGCAAGGTTGCCACACACAGTTGTCTAAAGAATTTTCCTTAAAATTTAGTGGAACAACTACCAAAGTTGGGATGTTAAATGTGCCAATTACACCTGATATTATTTCTTCTGTGACAAAAATACCAAGGGGGCAAGAGACTTGGTTTAAAATTTTTAAATTTGATATGGAACCATGCAAGGAATTCATGAAACCTAAGTATGCAGATATGGACCTCAATAATGCAATACCTAGAAGCTGCATCAAAGACACCTGTGCAAAGTTGTTGTTCAACATTAAAAGATATTTTACATGTGAAGGAAGATACCATAAGGTCTACACATATCATTTCAAGCTGCTTCTGCATTTCACAGGTATGTTTTCACTAGATTTTCCCTTTTATTTGCATAGGAGCCTTGCCAAAATGACTAATAAAGTACAAGCCAAATCTGATGGTTATGAAACATCTTTATTTCACCATGGTTTGATCAAGCTATTGGTTTTGAATGAGATTTAAAAAATAATAGGGGATAGGTCTTCATTTTTTTTTTGAATGGTTTTGAGTTGGAAACCCTAACCCCAGCTAGAAACCCTAAAACTAAAGGAACTCCTTCACCACTAGTAGCATAGTCTAGTCAGCCTGTGGTTGCAAAATCAAAGAGGTTTTTAAAGTTGAAACCAAGGAAACAAGTTGAGAAAGGATAGAGAAGACACAAGTTCTTGTTGCACCAACTCCATCACCTACAAAACAAAAGTTAAAAAGTGTCAAAGAGGCAAAACAAAAACAAGTTGCCTGCAAGCAATAAATCAAGAGAGTGACAAGAAGCTAAGCAGTGGCATTAAATGGGAAGACAGTTGTTTCAGTTTCAGAATATAGCCCATTAATTAAAGGAATTAGATTACATCCTTCATGTAATTGATATAAAAGAGACACCCATTGTGCAAGCTGATTTCATTGGAGTAGATGAACACAAATAGAAAAAGGCTAATTCAACAAAGAAACATGAATTTGAGGGTGAAAATGCAGCCTTTATCTTTCAAGAAAGGAAACCTTTAACTAGGCATGCTAAGAAGCTCAAGGAAGGTAGCAAAGAGGTCCAAGAAACTATTAAAACACCTAAAGTCCCTGAAGAGGTGGTTGATCTTTCATCACCAATAGTGGAGCATGCAACCAACAAGACAATGAAGGGAAAAGAACACATGACAGAGTGTCTACATCTTGAGGAGAAATTAATGTTAGAAAAACAAGAAATTACAATGATGAGAAAGAGGGCCAAAAATCATAGTATTGAAAAAACAGAGTTCAAAAGAATGAAGGCACTTTGGGAGGGTCAAACTAGTTGTAGGTCTAAAATTCCAAGAAATGCAGAACATTTTTTCACATGGATAGTTTCATCCATCAAGGAAGCTAAATTTGTCAGAGTAATCAATACTCACTTGAGAGGAAGTAATAGAAGACTAAGAGATCAAGTGGAGGAATTGGAGCAGCAGCTGAAATTGACCCAGGATGAGCTAAAAAACAGAGGTGCAGAATGATAATCATTAAAAAAGTCAAAAGCTAAATCAAGTGAAAATTAAGAAGGAACCTCATGAAAAATGTATTTTTCAGTTCATTTGACTTTTTGTTTTGATGAAACCAATGGTATTTCTAGTATTGGCACATTTTTGGTTTTAATTTTGAAAAAATCTGGACAAAACTGCTCACTCAGCAGTTTCGTAGCGCAAACAGTGTAAAAAGAGTGAAAAGCACTATGAAACTGTTGTAGCAGCTTTTTTTCACTCTTTCTCATAAATATTTGAAGGGAAAACATATGGATTATGACTTGAAATTTCTAGAGGAGTTGTGTTAAGGGATAATGAAGATAATCCTGGAGGAAAGAAACCAAAATTTTGAAGGTAAAGGGGTAAAAAGGCTGCGCTACGAAAAGCGCTACGAAACTGTGTTGTTTTCGTAGCGTAGGTATATTTCATCTATTTTGAATAGTTTGATGGTGGTTTCAAACAACTGAGACTTAAGAATGATTTTGGGTAGATATTACATCAGTTTATAACATTAAATAACCTCGAAGTGATGGTTTCATGATGGTCAGAATGTCTCAAGAATTTAAAGGATCCTATGCCTAGAAACAGGGGACAATTTCCTAGTTTAATGGAGATTAGTATTGAGGTCATAAAGAGTTGGAGCTTATCATCTGGATTGGACCTTATGTCAATACACTTGGAAAATGATGTAGTCTAGTTTAGATAAGGTTGTTATGAGTAAAGTTAAGGAATTTGAATCCTATTTTTAATAATACTTTTTATTATATTTGCAGCTGTCATTTTGTAATAAATACCATGTCATATGGTTAGGAAAGGTGTCAAAAAGTAGGAAATCAATGTATCTAGCTCAGAATAAGGTTATCCTATGTTGTAAATCAACTATAAAAGATCAAGAAATCGAATATGCATGGGTTGGACATTTTTAGCAAAAAGACTGTGTTTATTGTAAGTGATTGGTATTCAGCTTAATACAGAGTTTTATACTTAGCCAAATTGAGATTCATAAAGAGTTATAGCATGTTCTTGTTCTAATTGCATCTTTTTACTACCCTATTGCAGTGGTGTTTGCTTATGTTACTCAGAATTCATCATTGATGCTCTGACTTCCTTCCTAGACAAACTGACTGTGTGTTTTATAGTTTCACATGTATATCTCTTGACTAGAACTATGATATGCCTTGAATTCCATGCTAAGTATATTGTTTCATTTTACTGAAGCTATTTTGACTCCATAAGCCCAATGTTCACTTGCTAATCTAATTTACAACCAATATCTATCATTTATTTGCTTATTACCCCACATAGAGTTAGCAATCTATATTTCTATCAAAAATCATTAATCCTTGAGAGAGCCCTCTTAGGTTGAGGAGGCTAAGCCTCAATCAAAATATTGGTTTGAAACAGTTACATGAGATTGATTTGATTGGCAGCCTATCAGGTCTAATTTTGTGATAACAAATTATTTGACAATTTTCTTCAATTTTATATATTTCTTGCACCACTTCCTCAACTTATTCCTAACTGATCTGTTCTTCTTTGTAGGGTTTTCAATAGGAGAGGGCACAATATATTTTTCAGGCACAAGAGGAGTTGTGCCAATATCAAGGCCATGATCTAGTGGAGCAGTGTTTTGTTCAGGCACCAGAGGGGTTGTGCTGATATTGGTATCCTGATCTAATGGAATAGTATCTCCCGACTAGTTTTTAGATTCAGGAGCTCTCTCCATATGGGTTTCTTCTTATAAATATTCATTACCAAAGGGAACTGAATCCCTGGAATCTTGCAATTCTTCAGCAGAAGGTAAAATATCAGTGTGGCTAGAGCTTCCAGCAGAGGCAGACTGGTCTAGGGGGTAAATTTGTCCCTCATAATTCCAAAATGGATTCATTTCCTCACAAAATGCACCAATATTATCTAGTACTCAAGCCATTTCTTCCTCATATTCCTATAGGAACTCATTTTGCATACTTAGAAGACGTGTATGGTATGGCTTTTCCTCGTCTGCCAAAGTTGAGGTATCTTGTCATGAACTTATCCTTTCAGTGTCTTCATTTTACCGAGCCTGAGGCCGAGGGATAAGTTGTCTTTTTTCTTTCTTTCTTTGGAACTGATATTTCTATTCTCGGCTGCTCAATCTTTGTGTTATCAGGGTTTGGTTCTGGTGGGGTTAGGGTAGGATTTACAAAGTTGTCCCAAGTTAACTGATGCTTGATCAATTCTTGAATGATAATAAACTTTATCAGACCATGATGGCTGATAACTATATGTGGATTCTTAACCCTCCTAACCTGACTATAAATGTCATGCAACAAGGAATTCAAAAATAATGGCAAATTAACTAAAATTTTATCCTTGAGTATGACTAATAGTTTGATTTTTTGAGGTTTTACTGCGTCCTGACATCCGTCACACGTGATGTACCTCTGAATAGTGATTTCGAGTTCTTTCCAAGGTTCCTTTAATGATGTAGGGTGAATCCCTTTTCCTTTGTGTACCAATTTCTCGTGTGGGTCCTAAAACACTGCAACTGCATTGTGTAAGAGGACGTGCTTATCAATGCACCTTATTCCTTCTGCTGGAAGTCTAGAGACCTCATCTATTACCGCTTATCACAATGCTATATCTCTGCCCCTTACATTTGTGTGTCCATCCTATAGGTTCTGTAGGAATTCAAATGCTATCTCAATATGAAATCCCTATAATTTGTCCAGATATGGAATCCATCTAGCGCGCTGAAGAATAGTGTGATTTTGCTTTGTTATATTAAGTAATGTGGGTTCGTTGATAACAAATCTCCCACCCATAGTTTTTGTACTTTAGAGACCAAATTCACACTTCTTCATGCACTTCTAATGGCTTCGTTAGTTTGGAACAACACAAATACTTCATGCAACACTTTGAAACTGTTATTAAAAATATAAATGCAATAATATTTGTTTGTCACTTCAATAGGTTTCAGCGGATTTTAATAATTAGTTCACATGATATTCATAATGTATACCTTTCCCCCTCCAATTAGAGAAGCGAATACATGACCTTAGAGCACAAGAAAAGATAAAAGGTGTTGGGAATCCATAAATACAATGGAATAATAGTCAGAGAAATGTACATATGGAAGAAAGAAGTCAAATCAGCACAAATCATAAAAATTGTGGGGAAATGACCAAAAAGGAGAAAAGAGGAGAAATAATTATTATGAAAAAATGTTTTTCCTTTGATGGAAAGATATGACGGAAGCATGGTAGGTAATAAATGATAACAGCTGCTGGTATCAATTTATCAGACGTAATTAATTTAATTCATATGAGAGTATAGTTTACCATGCATATTGGTTGATATAAATATAGCATTGTTCAAATGGTAAATTGATATTTGGGAATGAATCAATAGGAAGTAAGTGGGATATAGAGTAATTGACCATCATCATAAAGCTCCAATACCACAAGCAGAGCCACTGCTGTTAGCAGGAGTCCATAGCCTCGACAGGGTTTCTTTTTAACCCAAAAATGAGCGAGAATCCTTTATTTAGGACTTAGATAATTTTTTTATTCCTATAGAGAGACCATTGTGCCGGCATGATAACAAGATAGTCACCGTGCCATTCAAATTTTTTCTAAAAAGTGATTAGGTTGGCTCGTGATGAGACCTCTTGTCCTTCAGGTTGTTTTATCTGTCTAGAAGGTCATTGCCCTAGTGTGGTGGCCATTATGGGAATGTCACTTGTTACCTCCTTATGGTCATGGTAGGCTGGCTCATGATGAGACCCCCTATCCTCTATAAGAATATTTGGATATTATTTTCATATTTTTTATTATAAATGGAGGGAGGCTCATTAACTCCTTAAGAGTTAGGGATGGTGTGAGAAGTAAAAAATAACGCCAATAAAAGTTATGCACTTATTCCTATGTCACCATGCCAAAGAGAATCATCAATTGAGAGTGTAAAAAGATAAACCAACATGGCATTAAGATAATGAATCATTTTATAATATGTCTAAAGAGGAGATATTCAACAAGTCATTATATAGATGAACCATGTCAATTTCTGAAAATAGAGATACCCATCAAAGGTTCAAAAAAATCATAATCTTATTAGTATCATTGTTTTTCTCTATCTTAGGTACACATTCCCCATCCAACAAGATGGTTTTCATGGAAAAATGAATGAAGAAAAATGGTTATTTGATTGAGATAAAATGGCAACAAAAGTCATACAAGTTCATTTTACTGAACATCATTTATTAAACACACAAAAATGCGGTTGTTCATTTGATCGAAAAACAACTGTTCAATTGACTGAAAAACAACTGTTCAATTGATTTAACATTAGTTATTAAACTCACAAAAGAAACACAAATGTTCATTTTATCGAATAACATTTGTTCAATTGATTGAACAACATCTGCTCAATTGATTGAACAATAGTTATTCAACACACAAAAGAAACATGACTGTTCATTTGATCGAACAACAACTGTTCAATTGATTGAACAATAGTTGTTCAATTGATTGAACATCAGTTATTAAACATGCAAAAGAAACAAGGTTGTTCATTTGATCGAACATCATCTGTTCAATTGATTGAACAACAACTGTTCAATTGATTGAACAACAACTGTTCAATTGATTGAAAAACAATTATTAAACAAGAAAAATACACACGACTGTTCATTTGATTGAACAACAGTTGTTCAATTGATTGAACATGAGTTACTAAACACACAAAAGAAACATGGATGTTCAAACATTAAAGCAGTTAGCAATTGATTTGAACAACAAATCATATATTCATTAACTTACATCAATAATAATTATTAAGCAACAAAAGAAACACGGTTGTTCATTTGATCGAACTACAATTTTTCAATTGATTGAATAACAATTGTTCAATTGATTGAATAACATCTATTCAATTGATTGAACAACAATTATTAAACACAGAAAAGAAACATGGCTGTTCATTTCATCGAACAATAGTTGTTCAATTGATTGAACATTTTAGCCACCTATGAAATTTGTTATACCAAAAGGTGGCTAAATCATTTTTTAGAGCCTTCAAGGAACAAATTTTAGTGCAAAAAGTGTTATCTCTTGAAGACTCTCGAAGGCCTCATGCCTCTGTCCAAAATCTTCCCTACTGTGCCCATTTTACACTCTGAAATTCTGTTGATTTCATAAGAAGAAACTGCTACAAAACCTTCATTTTTCTCCCCTTTCCTCCATAAAACTCCTCTATTTTCATGATTCTCCTTCTTCCATTCATGAAAATCATTTTTTACCTAGTTTAAAACTCATTTTTAAACTATACCGAAACCCCCAAAATCATTGAAAATTTCATAAAAATACCGTTTTATGTCGCAGACTTAAGCCCCCTTGGGCTAAGTCCTAAACCACTTCCCCATTATATTCCCTGGTGCTAGAACTAGGTGCTAGACCCATCGAGTGCTTATCACATCGAAGTTTTCCTTTGGGAGCATTTTTAATGTTTTTCCCCCACCTCCAATTGCGATGGCCCGATCGCACAAACCAACGACCACGCTCCTCCCCACACCCTCTGAAGCAGTAAAACCAAATAACGCAGGATTTCATAATGTAGTTTTTTATTGTGTAGGTGTTTGAATGATTTTCCATCATATTAAAAAGTCCAAGGTTTGAACCTGGAGTTTAATGGACCAAAGTGAATAGGAAACAGAGTGTTAACCCTGGTTTAATCTACGGTCATTTACTGTTCAAAAGCCGGAAGCAGTTTTGATCACACCGTTTTTGGTATGGAAAGGAAACCACTCAATGGCAAGCGATCCTGTAAAAATTCACCACGTCGATGGGACAATACTGTCTCATCGCCCCCTCATTGCGCGTTAAATGTCGACTGTGGGCTCAGCGTGATATTGATGTCTGTCGTCCGATCTGAGGTTGGCTCATCGAATGGTGATCACACTCAAAAGGAGCTCGGGGGATAAACTAAGGTATGGCATGATCCATGGCCCACAATCAATCGCCCTAGTCCCCACAGCCACGACAACAGTTAGCAGTCCCACAGAACCGGTGGTCCCCAATGCCTACTCAGCACCCACGCGGCAGCAACTGAGTGGAGTGGGTCTTGTTTGGTTGCTCGCATGGTCATGAAGTCTGGACCTGATAAGCTTTATATGGCGGATTTCATAAAAATTCCGGTTCACACTTGGGCTGACGCCAGCAGGCCCCAAAACAGACTCGGGGAACTTTATATGGCGGATTTCATAAAAATTTTGGGTCACACTTGGGCTGACGCTAGCAGGCCCTAAAACGAACCCGGGGAACTTTATATGTCGGATTTCATAAAAATTTCGGGTCACAAACACCCTGACATCAGCAGGCTCCTTTTTTGAACTGAAATGGTTTATGCAGCTTGGTTTTATCAGGAGTTTTGAAGTCCGGATATATTATTTGATAAAGGGTGATTTAATGGTTTTTTCCATTATACCGAAGAAAGGCCGAAGGCAAGGAGTGTCGTTTCCCACACCTTCGATTCATTAAAAGGAAGCCATCCATGGGTTAAATTTTCATGCCTCGTCAATGCTTCAATGGCATTAGTGCCTCATGATCCCCGCGCAGCACTGCACACCAACAAAACACAGTAAATGAATCACAATCAAAGAGTACCAGTGTCGAAGACAGAACGCACCAGAATGGAAGATTGAAGACAAATTTATGAGGATTACGGCTAAGATTGATTATCAAAATACTAATCCTCCCAATTAAGACACAGTTAAAAGAAAATCCAAATGTTTATCAGACAGAAGGCCTCCACTGCCACATCTGAGGCAAATTGATTCCTCCCAGCTACCACAAGTGCCACCTGTGCCTCAAGGCATTCAAAAACAGGCCGAAGTTATTGATCAAAAGAAAAATTTGCCTCAGCGCAGCCAAAGAGTTAATTCTACAAATAAACTTAATGACAAAATATCAACAGAGTTACTTTAATATAACATAGAGCCTCAAAATTCAATAAGGGCTCCCACCGAGCTTAATCTTAAATGAAAAACATTAATACAGACAGACACATCTGTAAATTTCTTCATCGAGCCCCTCAAAGGCCGAGAAGCCATTAAGTCTGTATTAATTGACCCTGGAGATCTTTTATCAGATCCCACCTCCTCATTCTTCTATAAATACTACTGGAGAAGATGAGCAAAAGGGTTGGTTGGGTTGGTTGTTGAAACTTGAAATATAATTGAGCTGGAGACTTCTGATTGTAAATAGTGTTCACTGGCTCTTGAAGCTCTATTTTTGATAGATTAGTTATTCTGGGAAGTGTAGATGATTGATAAACTGAAGCATTGGACTTAAAGTTGTAACTAGTTTGGAGCATCAATACAAGTTGATTTATGGGATCCTGGTCTATGTCGACGGTGATGTTATTTCTTATTGTGAAATTTTCTTTTATTTCTATTTTCATTGTGTTCATATTCTCTTATAAAGAACAACATGCATAGAGTTAGGACCTACTGTATATCAGTACCCTTCTATGACTGAAAATCTTTATCTACATGTTTTCTTCCAATTTGTGTTATTTAGGAATGATTTAATTCAGTTCTAAAGCATAGGAATGATGGCGTTCCCTCGTCCTATTGCCTTAGCTAATTGTTACTCTTAAATGTTATTTTCAGTATATGTTAAGTAGAGATGAACTAAGGAAGATATGGTGTGCCCTGGTCCTAGTTTTATCCCCAAAGACTGTCTGAATGTTTCCCTTGGAATGTGTTGAAAGCTGGCTAGTTTTGAAGTACTTACCAGATCTTAGGCCATTCTTTGTTATCTTAGTGTTTGTCTTGAAAGTTACCAAGTAGAGCAGAGCTAGGAGAGGATTTGTGGTGAGTCCGGCCCGCTAGTTTCTTCTCCAATAGTTGCCTTCAAGTTTCCTTTGTTTTAAAAATGTTTTTCTATTGAGAGTGCATCAAAAGCAGGCTAGTTTAGAAGTACTTACCTGATCTTAGATTACTTTTATGTCTTTCTTAAGTGTATGTCAAAAGCAGGCTAGTTTAGAAGTACTTGCCTGATCTTGGGCTGCTCTTTGTTCTTCATCTGTTTAATTCCCCTTCTTATTGTTTCATTTCATTCCATAAATCAAACTTTGAAGAGATCTTGAGACATAGGTGACTTGCCCCATAGACCACTCTTGAACCTAATTATTTCAATTAAACCCTATTATGACTCCATAGCCCAATGAACTAAAACCTGCAATTATCTATCTTTCTGGCCAAATCTTGTTCTATTTTCTTGCAACTTCAGACCTTTGAAACTCTTTTCATTTGGAACTTTCCACCTCAGATAATAGTCATGCTCAACCATCCAAAAACAAAACAAAACCCTCGGCCTTCATAACTAGCCTAATATCATTACCCAAGACTTCAAATACAAATCCATCTTTGCACTTATTGGAGAGATCCCTCTCCGGATTCAGGAGGGCTAGATCCTAGAATCCCGAAGTGGTTGAAACGATGTTCTCCCTGCAGTCGGACTTTCACCAATCTTGTTGATTACAGGGTGCCGACATTTCTGGTGACTCTGTTGGGGATTGAACCCAGAATCTCTGGTTCCCCTTAAAATTTCATACAAACATTTTTTAGTGAGTAAGAAGCAGCCTTTTCAAGCACTAACAAGTAATGGTAATCATGATAAAACTGGTTTGAATCAGTGACAAACTAGGAAAAACCTAGGATTCTCATAAGAGTTTGTCTAACCTTGAAAGATTAGTTGGCTTAGCCATAAGAGTAGACTATCTTTGTCTCATAACCATAGTTAAGTTTTGAAACAGATTTAGGACACTCTTAACAACCAATAGGACTGAAAAATAACTCAGAAAACCCAAAAATATTTCATATTGGTATCCAAAAACATGGTAGTGGACCATAAAAACTTTTACCTCTAAAAAAGAGCTAAAAAATTCCACTTGGAGACTCCAAAATCCTCAACAGACCTTAAGACTCCACTGGGAAGAACCATTATTATTATAGCATCATTCAAACTCAGTTAGAGGACTGTAGGATTTAAATTTGTGTAAATAGATTAGTTAACCTCTTAAATACTGTCATATCAGGTTGAACTTTTCATGTTTTCTTGGGTCTAAAAAACACAGCATAGTGGCTCCTAGAAAGATTCATACCAGAGCCCATCCTAACCCAGATCCACCTAAGATAGTTGATAACCCAGAAAGTATCCTCAGGAAGTCTCCTAAGTTAAAAAAATTTCAACTGTTTTCAGATCACCCTTGAGAGCTAATTCAGTTCCTAAAAACCTTGCAGCTCTACAAGAAACCCATGGTGGTGGAACCATAAAACATTTTACCTCCTTACGAGCTAAAAATTATTCACCTGGTGACTCCACACTCCACAAATCCCAAAAGACCAAATGAATCCACTGGTAGAAGACTATGAACTGGTTGACCAGACACAGTGACCTCTTTTCTGATTTACAAATATGGATTCAGATATAGACCCAAAAGACCAACATATGCTCATGATGGAAAAATTTATGTACATGCTTGGAAAAAGAGTGGATAGGTTTATAGCCAATATGAATATTGGTTATCAAGAAGAAAAAATGATTTTATTTAAGAAAAAAAAACCTCTGCCACTACAAGACATGTATGATGAACATGAAGAAAATAATCAAGAAAAATTTATAATCATGATGGAAAAGATGATGTACATGCTTGGGAAGAGAATGGATAGGTTGATGGCTAATATGAATGTTGATGATCTAGAACAAGCTCGGCTTTCTCTTGATCAAACACAAGCCCAATCACCTCGAGATCAAGACTGTGACCAAGACATGTATTATGATCAATACTTTATAAAAGGTGATGAGAAAACTTACGAAGAAAACAATGAAGAAGATTGTCAACAAAGTTTAAATTGCCTTCCTATGTATTGTACAATGCTGATAAGAGATCTTCATGACCGAAACACAAATGATAATAGTGAGCAGTTCTTCGAAGAGACAAGTAGCCATTTGGAAAACATGAAACCTAAAACTGAAGAGACACCAACACATATAGAAAACCTTCCTTTGTGTTATAACTCAGTTTAGTTTATACAACAAGAATGGCATCTTGATAACAAGGAGAAAATAAATCATGAACCCAATGTACAAACTCAGTATCATACTAATCATGAGGATTTTTTTGAAACACAAGAAGATCAGGAAACATTAGAAAATCCTCAAAGTTTTCCTGCAATCACAAGTCAAGATCCCCTAGAAGAGGCTCAAGAGAACATCCAGCCTCAAAATCAGCCTTCACAAGAGACAGAGAACTGTTATACCTCTGTTCAAAGGGACATAGAAATATCCTCCCCATCAACAGAAGAAGAGATAGATCAGACTATTAATAAATAGTCAGTCTCTGAAACTTATTACAAAACAAATTCTCTTGCTCATTCACGAATATAACTTTGTTGCAAAGATGCAGAGAGTCCTTTTGTTGGTCATAAAATGCAGGGCAACTCTTCTTCTGTTTTTACTCAAAGAAAAATCTCTCCTTTGATAAAAGAACGAATTGATCAAATATTAAGCAAACAGCTACCCTCCAAACCATCATCTGAACTAGATCATCTTGAACATGGTGCCTTTTCCATAGAACAAACCAATGGCACCAAAGGCAAAGAGGATAGTAAGAAAACCAATGATAATACTAAAACTAGTCCTCTTTGGAATATGAATTTTGATGGGTTATGTACCAAAACTAATGCAGGTGCAGGAATATGGCTTTACAATACAGGAAACAATTATTCTGAATCCCATTCATATAAAATAAATTTTCAATGCACAACAGACATAGTAGAGTATGAGGCACTCCTCTTAGGGCTACATTTATTGAAAAAACTAGGAGCCCAGAAGATAACAGTGCACAGAAATGCAGAATTGGTAATTAGGCAAGTGAAGGAAGAATGCATGGTTGAACATCCCAGACTTAAAGCCTATAAGGATGATACCATAGATTTATTAAAATCTTTTAAATATTTCCAAGTTATCCTTGTCCCTAAAAACCAAAACAATTTTGCTAGTGGTCTAGCCCTTGTGGCTAGTACATGTTTAAAACCTTGGGAGAGCAGACAATATACAATCCAAGAAAAATTCAGACCTGCTGTCCCAAACAATAAAATATATTGGAAAAACTTTGAAGAAGAAAAATAAATAGAAGACTATCCTACTGAGGATATACCATATTTTCAAGAAGAAACTTCTCCCACCACTGATATCAGTCTGTCATCCAAAGAACCTGAACTTATATCAGAAGCAAGCATAGTTTTAGAGAAAAAAGAAATTTCACTGCTTGCTATTTTTCAGGTTAAGGATGATGATACTTCCAAGAAACATTTTGAAGATATACTCCTCAAATATTAAGTCTTGGAAGCATAAAATCTACCAGATATGGAGAACCAAAAAGAAGAGAATCTTCATCCTTTCTTTGTTGATCCTTTGGAAAAGTGTGTGGAAGCCCCAACTGGCTCAAACTATCAAGCATGGATCCTTTGCAAGAGCCAAATGCATGAGAAACTGTCACCACCTGTGATAGTCTTGGTTTTGAAGATTAATCTTCAAAATGTACTATGGATACCCTTGACAAGCAGCCAGAGTTTCTTTTTCTTTATGAGACTACTCAACTGGCTACATTGGCATTTTTGTATCATATGAAGATGTAAATACTTCAAGATAGAATAGGTTAGATAGGAATGTCAATATGGCTTAGTTTTGAGCAGTTAGATAGTTGTTGATTTTTGTCTCCAAAGAAAGTTATAAAAATAAAAAATAAAAAAACAAAGAAAGAAAGAAAAGAGGGCAGATTGTAAAAACAAGAAAGGTACAACCCCATACCAAAAAGAGAAACAAATTTGAAAGTGTGCAAGATCAAATGCCACTCCTAAAGAACACACTTCTAGTTAGTCAAACAGCCTAATATTGACTAATTAGTTTAAAATTTACTGCTGATAGGATTAGTGAATTCGATTTGCCAAACTGTTTAATCTTGGCTTATTAGTAGATAGTTTAGGATATAAATTAAAGGTTCAAGCATGCTCAAAATCTGAACCTGAGTTTCCAAAGAAAATGACTCAAATCTGTATCAAATTCTGAGTAAAAAAAGATGTAAATCTGGCTCCAATTAGCTCAAAATCTGAACCAGTTGACAAAGGAAAGACAACTCAAACAAAAGTCAAAACAGAGCTGTAAAAAAAAAGATGAAGGAAATGCTTTGAAATTTCAGATCCTAAGCCTTCCATTTTGTTTTAATTTTCTGCAAAATAAGATCTATGTGCAACTTGTTTTTTATTCCATAGATCAGCAACAAGTTAGACTGTTGAATCCTGACTTGTATGCTTTTAAATTTCTGTTGTAGAATTTAGAGAATAAAAATTTGTTGGACAGTTTAATCCCAACAGATAGTAGATTAGGTAGAGAATCATATGGGCTCAACTGTTTAATCTTATTCCATGGAGAAATAAGGAGTAGAAATAGATTAGATTTCCTGGTTTCAAAAGAATAAAATGTTGTGAAAGAGTTTGTCAATCCAAGTGCACTCTAAAGAAGAAAAAATGTTAGATCAATAGGATTGGGTAGGTAGAAAGCTTGTTGATGAAAGATCCATTGCTTTTATGGCTGCTAATATGTTTTCATAGAAAAAGAAGATCATTCAAGGAAAGAAAGGAAGCCCAGTGGATAAGGCACTGATCAGCCTCCCAGAGAATGCAAGTCTGAAGTTCTTGATGCCTTTAAGAAGGCACCATCCCCAAGTGGAGCCACTGTTAGCCACCTATAAAATTTGTTATACCAAAAGGTGGCTAAATCCTTTTTTGGAGCCTTCAAGGAAAAATTTTTAGAGAAAAAAGTGTTATCTCTTGAAGACTCTCGAAGGCCTCATGCCTCTGTCCAAAATCTTTCCTACTATGCCCATTTTACACTCTGAAATTCTGTTGATTTTATAAGAAGAAACTGCTGCAAAACCTTCATTTTTCTCCACTTTCCTCCATAAAACTCCTCTATTTTTGTGATTCCCCTTCTTCCATTCATGAAAATCATTTTTTACCTAGTTTAAAACTCATTTTTAAACTATACCGAAACACCCAAAATCATTGAAAATTTCATAAAAATATTGTTTTATGTCGCAGACTTAAGCCCCCTTGGGCTAAGTCCTAAACCACTTCCCCATTATATGCCCTGGTGCTGGAACCAGGCGCTAGACCCATCGAGTGCTTATCACATCAGATTTTTGCCGTGGGAGCATTTTTAATGTTTTCCCCCCACCTTCGATTGCGATGGCCTGATCGCGCAAACCAACGGCCACGCTCCTCCCGACACCCTCTGAAGCATTAAAACCAAATAACGCAGGATTTTATAATGTAGTTTTGTATTGTGCAGGTTTTTGAATGATTTTCCATCATATTAAAAAGTCTAAGGTTTGAACCTAGAGTTTAATGGACCGAAGTGAATAGGAAACAGGGTGTTAACCCCGGTTTAATCTACGGTCATTTACTGTTCAAAAGCCGGAAGCAGTTTTGATCACACCGCTTTTGGTACAGAAAGGAAACCACTCAATGGCAAGCGATCCTATAAAAAGCCACCACGTCGATGGGACAATACCACCTCATCGCCCCCTCATCACGTGTTAAATGTCGACTATGGGCTCAGTGCGATATTGATGTCAGCCGCTCGAACTGAGGCTGGCTCATCGAATGTTGATCGTACTCAAAAGGAGCTCGGGGGATAAACTAAGGTATGGCATGATCCATGGCCCACAATCAATCGCCCTGGTCCCCATGGCCACGACAACAGTTAGTAGTCCCACAGAACTGGTGGTCCCCAACGCCTAGTCAACACCCACGTGGCAACAACTGATTGGAGCGGGTCTTGTTTGGTTGCTCGCATGGTCGTGAAATCTGGACCCGATAAGCTTTATATGTGGATTGCATAAAAATTTTGGGTCACACTTGGGTTGATGCCAGCAGGCCCCAAAACGGACCCGGGGAACTTTATATGGTGGATTTCATAAAAATTTCGGGTCACACTTGGGTTGACGCCAGCAGGCCCCAAAACAGACCCGGGGAACTTTATATGGCGGATTTCATAAAAATTTGGGGTCACAAACACCATGACATTAGTGGGCTCCTTTTGTGACCTAAAATGGTTTATGCAGCTTGGTTTTATCAGGAGTTTTGAAGTCCAGATATATTATTTGATAAAGGGTGATTTAATGGTTTTTTCCATTATACCGAAGAAAGGCCAAAGGCTGGGAGTGCCGTTTCCCACGCCTTCGATTTATTAAAAGGAAGCCATCCATGGGTTAAATTTCCACGCCTCGTCAATTCTTCGAAGGCATTGATGCCTCACGATCCCTGTGCAGCACTGCACACCAACAAAACACAATAATTGAATCACAATCAAAGAGCATCAATGTCGAAGACAGAATGCACCAGAATGGAAGAGTGAAGACAAATTTATGAGGATTACGGCTAGGATTGATTATCAAAAGCCTAATCCTCCCAATTAAGACATAGTTAAAAGAAAATCCTAAATGTTTATCAGACAGAAGACCTCCACTACCACATCTGAGGCAAATTGATTCCTCCCAGCTACCACAAGTGCCACCTGTGCCTCAAGGCATTCAAACACAGGCCAAAGTTATTGATCAAAAGAAACATTTGCCTCAGTGCAGCCAGAGAGTTAATTCTACAAATAAACTTAATGACAAAATATCATCAGAGTTACTTTAATATAACATAGAGCCTCAAAAGTCAATAAGGGCTCCCACCAAGCTTAATCTTAAATGAAAAACATTAATACAGACAGAAACATCTGTAAATTTCTTCATCGAGCCCCTCAAAGGCCGAGAAGCCATTAAGTCTGTATTAATTGACCCTGGAGATCTTTTATCAGATCCCACCTCCTCATTCTTCTATAAATACTACTGGAGAAGATGAGAAAAGGGTTGGTTGGGTTGGTTGCTGAAATTTTAAATATACTTGAGCTGGAGAATTCTGATTGTAAATAGTGTTCACTGGCTCTTGAAGCTCTGTTTGTGATAGATTAGTTAGTCTGGAAGTGTAGATGATTGCTAAACTAAAGCATTGGACTTAAAGCTGTAACTAGTTTGGAGCATCAATACAAGCTGATTTATGGGATCCTGGTCTATGTCGATGGTGATGTTATTTCTTATTGTGAATTGTTCTTTTATTTCTGTTTTCACTGTGTTCATCTTCTTTTATAAAGAAAAACATGCATAGAGTTAGGACCTACTGTATATCAATACCCTTCTCTGACTGAAAATCTTTATCTACATGTTTTCTTCCAATTTGTGTTATTTAGGAATGATTTAATTCAGTTCTAAAGCATAGGAATGCTGGTGTTTCCTCATCCTATTGCCTTAGCTAATTGTTACTCTTAAATGTTATTTTCAGTATATGTTAAGTAGAGATGAACTAAGGAAGATATGGTGTGCCCTGGTCCTAGTTTTATCCCCAAATACTGTCTGAATGTTTCCCTTGGAATGTGTTGAAAGCTGGCTAGTTTTGAAGTACTTACCAGATCTTAGGCCATTCTTTGTTATCTTATTGTTTGTCTTGAAATTTACCAAGTAGAGCAGAGCTAGGAGAGGATTTGTGGTGAGCTCGGCCCACTAGTTTCTTCTCCAACAGTTGCCTTCAAGTTTCCTTTGTTTTAAAAATGTTTTTCTATTGAAAGTGCATCAAAAGCAGGGTAGTTTAGAAGTACTTACCTGATCTTAGATTACTTTTATGTCTTTCTTAAGTGTATGTCAAAAGCAAGCTAGTTTAGAAGTACTTGCCTAATCTTGGGTTGCTCTTTGTTCTTCATCTGTTTAATTCCCCTTCTTATTGTTTCATTTCATTCCATAAATCAAACTTTGAAGAGATCTTGAGACATAGATGACTTGCCCCATAGACCACTCTTGAACCTGATTGTTTTAATTAAACCCTATTATGACTCCATAGCTCAATGAACTAAAACCTGCAATTATCTATCTTTCTGGCCAAAGCTTGTTCTATTTTCTTGCAACTTCAGACCTTTGAAACTCTTTGCATTTGGAACTTTCCACCTTAGATAATAGTCATGCTCAACCATCCAAAAACAAAACAAAACCCTCGACCTTCATAACTAGCCTAATATCATTACCCAAGACTTCAAAGACAAATCCATATTTGCACTTATTGGAGAGATCCCTCTTCAGATTCAGGAGGGCTAGATCCTAGAATCCCAAAGTGGTTGAAACAATGTTCTCCCTGTAGTCAGACTTTCGCCAATCTTGCTGATTATAGGGTGCCAACAGAATAACAGTTATAAAACACACCAAAAGACGGGAAGAAGAAAAAAAAACAAGGGAGCCTATACAATGATTCTTATCTAAAAAAACCAACAAATTACAATAAAATGCAAGAAAATATGTACATTATTTACAACTGAAAGGAAATAGGTTTTTATGAAAGTAAAGTTTTCAGGTCATTACTCCCTGTAGCTAAAATTTGCATAGTGGGGTCGTCACGTAAATGTTGGAAAAAAGACTCCTTTGTGAGTGGTTTATGATAAAGAAGTACCTGATGTCCATTTACCCGAAAGGAAGAGACGAACCCATATATGGTGGTCAGATTGAGAGCTCATTGTTATGCACTTCTTGAATTTCATATGGGTTGAGCCATATTGTTTTTAATTTACCTAGAAATTCTTGAAATCTAGAATCGTAGAGGAGTGCCTAGTATCCTTCCTGAAACGTCTTCTTTTTTATAAGGTTGTCATGCCACTTAGCCAGTTACTGATGAACAATTATGGTGCATTGTATATAAAGTAATCAAGCTTCATCTAATTCGTTTATCTGTTGAAGTCTTTTATTTTGAGCCTCTGTCAAGTCCAATCCCACTTCTTAGGTTGCTATAAGAGTATTTATTTCAAATTCAATAGGAAAAATAGGTTCCTTGGAAAATATAAGTTGGTACGGAGAATATCCAGTAGTATTTCAGCAAGTTGTGCGATAAGCCCACAATGCCTCTGGTAGTCTGGTATCCCAGTCCCGTCGATGTGTCGAAACTGTCTTGGTCAGAATTGCTTCAATGACCTTATTGGTACTTTCAACCTGCCCTTTCACCTACGGGTAATACAGATAAGTGATTCTATGCGTGATGTGGTGGTTATGTAGAGTCGCTGGATATTATGCCCTAAAAATTGTGCCCTTCCATCTGTTATCACTTCCCTGGGTAAACCATACTGCACAAATAACTGAAAAAAATAATAATCACAGTTTATTCTATAGCTCTTGGCAAAGCTACTGTTTAAACCCACATTGTTACATAGTCTATAGCAACTAGTATGTAGGATTTCCGGTTTGATGGCAGATTGAATGGGCCAAAAAAATACAATGCCCACTGTTCAAAAGGTTCTATTACCAATTGTGGCTGCAATGAAATTTCGTCAGATTGACTGGGGCGGCCCATCCTTTAGCAACTATCACAAGCCTACACATATTTATTAGAATCTTTAAAAATAGTGGGCCAATAATAGCCCATTTGTAATACTTTGTGCTAAATCATGCAATCTGCAAAGTTTCCACCACAAGGTTTGTCCTGAAGGTCTTCATCTTCTCGAATGCATATGCGTATGTGCATATAATACCTTGTGTGAAAAATATATCCACCAATCCAAGAGAATTGGGTGTTGCGCTGGACAATCGGCTTCCTTTCTTCTGTTGTTAAATTCCTAGGAAGTTTTCCTACTGCCAGATAATTTTCTACATTTGAATACCATGGCGCTTTTACTGCTATAGCAAACCAATGTTCATCAAGAAACTAGTCATCCAATGCTACCAGATTGTTTGTCTTTGGAACCCAAGACAGGAAATCTGCCACTGGGTTCTCCTTTCCTGGACGGTATTTAATATTGATGTCAAAATCCTGAAAAAGTAACAGCCAACGAGTCACTCACCCATTTGTATTTGGTTTTGTAGCTAAGTAGTTGATGGCAGAATGATCATTATACATAAATACTTGATATCCAATTATGTAATGTCTAAATTTTTTTATTGCATAAATAACGGCTAAGAATTCCTTTTCGGTTACTGTATAACTAAGTTCAGGAGGGGTAAGATTTTTGCTGATATAATAAATAACATAGGGATTTTTGTCTTCCTCTTGACCAAGAACATCGCCTATCGCTGTATCCGATGCGTCTGATGAAATATGAAAAGGTAGTTCCAAGTTGGGACCACACAATACTGGTGCAGTCGAGACTAATTTCTTCAAATATGTAAAATCAATGTCACATTTATCAGACCATTTAAATTCAACATTTCCAGTTAAAGCATACAAAAGTACAACAATCTGTGGAATTATTTTTATGAATATGTGATAATATCCTGCATATCAGAGGAAGCTACGTACCTCTGTTTGAGTACAGAGTGTAGATAGTAAGAGAATTGCCTCTATCTTTACCAGATCTACCTGTATTGCATCCGTAGAAATGTAGTGTCCTAGGATTATGCCTTTTGTCATCATCATCTCACACTTTTTGTTCCTCAAACATAACCTGGTGGCGATACATCATTCCAACACTTTTTCCAATGTTTGCAGTGCTTGATCAAAATTGTCCTCATATGGGGTGAAGTCATCCATGTAAACTTCAATTCCTTCGTTTATCAGATCAGAGAAAATGCTAAGTATGGCCCTCTGAAATGTAGCTGGGGCATTACATAAACTGAAAGGAAATAATATATAATAAAACATACCCCTTGGGCAGGAAAAGGTGGTTTTGTCTTGGTCTTCAGGGGAAATTTGTATCTGATTATAGTCGTTGAAGCCATCAAGAAAGGAAAAGAATCACTTTCCTACCAATGTATGGAGGAATTGATCGATAAATGAAAGAGGGAAGTGGTCCTCTTGCATGGATTTGTTCAATTCCACATAATCCACACAGATTCACCACTTCCCATTCTTCTTAGGGAAAAATACCAGTGGAGAGACCCATTTACTATTTGGAATAGGATAAATAAAATTTACATCCAACAACTCATGTAATTCCTCTTTTACGATATCTTTAAGATGCGGGTTTAATCTTCGTTGAGGTTTCCTGATGGGGAAAGCATCCTTTCCCATGTAAATATGATGTGTGTAAAATTAGGGATCTATGCCCTTCATGTCTGGATAGTCCCAAGAAAAATCCCCTTTATATTTTTGTAAAAATTCAATGAGCTTATTTTGTTGGCCACTATCTAGATTGTCGTTGATGTTTAAAAATTTTCCTCGTTCAATTTCAACAGGTCTGTTGTTATGAGTGGCAGTTGTGGGTATGTGTTGGTCATCATTATCTTTTAAAGGATCTTCTTGGGCTTCATTGTCAATTGCTTTTAAAATTTAGAATTTTACATTTCCTGTAGTAGCTGGTTGATTAATAAAATTATTAATTACATCATCTTCAGTCTGATTCTTGAACTCAAGCGCTTTCACTACTGTAAGTGGTGAACAGATATTTTCTTCCAGGTATGCGGGTGTATGTTTACGAATTTTTACAATGCAAAGACTCAGTTTGGTAGGGGGATATAGAACAAGGTTTTTTATAGCATCTCCCTTAGCAATGGTTATGCTGCATGTACAAAAGCCTATGTAAGTGTCGGTTGTTTCCAACCAAGGTCCACCTAGAATTAAAGGCTGTCCATCTAATTGGATTTTTGGGTTAATGACTATAAAATCCACTGGGTACTCCCATGAATCAACGACAACCATGATATCCTGTAAAGTTCCTTCTGGTTTAACAATTGAATGGTCAGAAAGTTCCAGTAAGGTGGTGGTTGGTTCCAAAGTTATAATACCAAGTGTTTCACAGGTTTCCGCAGTTAAAATGTTAATGGCTACACCCAATTCGACTAGTGTGTTTGGAAAAGAGTGGCCATATATTTGGACTATAACTATGGGACTCCCTGGATCTTCATATTTTACTAGTGTTTCTCTGCCCAAAAGTAAATCAGACAAGGTCACTATGACATGGACAATTGGTGAAATTTGTGTTCTCCTCACAAGTTTTTTTGCGCACATCTCTTTAATCATTTTAGTATAAATAATGATATCATGAATGGCCTGGAGGAGGGGAATTTTAATACAAAGATTTTTAAGTTCCTCTAAGAGATAAAAATCTGGATAAACAATTAGCTTAGGCATTACTAATATTTCATGGAATGGGGGAGAATTAATGATAGGTTTTTTCATGATCTTCACTCCCAATGTTGTATGAGCCATCTATTTGCAGATTTGTGTACCATCTATGACTGTGCTATACATGTTTATGAACAATCTGCAATATAGAAAAATTTTCATTTTGGCACATGTATTGATGGGATGCTTGTTTGCCTTGATTATTTGAGTTGTGCGCTCTTCTCATGTACTTATTTGCTGTTTATTTACATAATAAGATGGCTCCATGGTTTCCATACATTTTTGTATGATGTTATTCATTGCTATTTCCATAATTGTGTTCATGAATTGCTACATCCCTATTTTGGGATATTACAGTGGTATCAGAGCATAATCTTGGCTCAGCCTGTGGAATCTCAGCCAATATGCTATCAAGAAGACAAGAAGAAGAAAGAATGAGAAGAAAAGACAAAAAGAAGACTCCATCCTTTGGAGGAAGAAAAGAGGAGAGAATTCCAAAGTTTCTTTCTCAAAATTTGCAGAGCATTCACGAAGATCTCAAGAAGATGAGAAGGGAGATGTGTATAGAATCTCCAAGAGAGTTTGGATCTAAATCAAACTCTAGATTTTCATATGATGAATGTGAGCATGCAGCCACAAACTATGATTCACAGCGCAGTCCTATGCCTAGATTTTCCATGAGAAAGATAGAAGAAGAAGAAATGCCTAAGAGAGAAACTCTTAGTGATTTTCTGCAAGAGTATGAGTCTCAAACTCAGAAGTTTAGAGATCATATCACTTTTCCGAAGTTTTGCAAGATCAAGGTGGAGAGAAGCAAGAAGCATAATAAAAGTAGATTTCTCCTATCTACTTTTGATGGTTCACCTACATGTTCATCTAGAGCTTGGGTGGAGGAGCTAGACTCCTATTTGCAGCCACACCAAATTTTTGAAGATGAAGCCATCAAAGTTGCAGCACTGCATTTTGGAAGTAAGGCCTATGCAAGGTGGATATTTGAGTCTTTTTCTTTTAAAAATTCAAATACTTCTTCTTATGCAAGGTTCACTAAGACATTGGTGGAAATATTTCATAAGAAACATTCCGCAACACATGTGGTAGAGCTAAACAAACTTAAACAAAAAAAACCTTGCATGTATTGGAGGAACCTATGAGCTCAATTCCACTTCAGAAAACCACTGAGGAGGCTAACATATTTCATCATAACTTGTTAGAGGCAAGACCTCTATTTCATATTCTTGAACAAGAGGGCATGGAGATCCCTTTTTCAGAAGAGGATCTAATTCTTGGGAGGTTTCCCATTCATATTGGAGAGGAAAAAACAGTTGAAGGCAATAGCGATGTCATGTCTAGAGTAGATCTAGCACCTTATGCAGAGGTAGAGGGAGCACATGATCCAATTAGAGGGGTTCTTGTATCTGTTAGAGTTAGCCTTTGCAGCCTTCCTCCAGTGATCAAACATGCTCTTACAAAGTGATTTTAAGGTGTCAAGGTCAAATTTTGTCATTTCAAAGAGTCTTCAAGCAAAATTTGGTCACTAGGCATTAGGTCTAGGGTTTGTTTTCACTCTTTTCAAAATTGTCCAAATGTCGGTCCATTTCACCATTCATATGAGTGTACCATCATTCAGAGGGTTGTCATCATCATGTCAGGTTCCAAAGAGTCATTTTACACCTCGTTCATGCTTCAGTTGTGCCTAGGTAAGGTCCATTTCCCTCTCCTAGGGTTTTGGAGGTAATTTCTCTTGGATGGTCAAATCATCGAAAAAACTTGTATCCTGATGTTCACACACCTTCCCCTATCATTAATATACCTTATTAAACACTTCCCATCACTGAGATCCCCCAAATTCCTCATTTTTGCACAAACCCTAGTTTCTTGCCACAACTTGGCAATTTTCTAGGCTAGGCCTGTGTTTTGCCCTTTTGGACCCCTTCCCTTCACTCAATCTCTGTGATTCCACTTTCCTCTACTTCCTAACATCCCTCCCTACTTCCAAAAATTTCCCCAAGAATTTAGAAGCCCCTTATCCCCTTCATTTCGCTTCATTTCGACAACATCCCTTGTTTCACACATCGGGATCGGTTTCACTCAAAAGATGTTTCAAAGCAATCAAAGATGAATTTTGGAAAACTGAGAGAGGTTATTGTCCAAAACCGGTTAAGGAAGAAAAACCTCTTTCAAGTTTTACACAGGTATTATGGTTTTAGAGAAATGTCAAAAATACCGTTGCCTCAGGAGAATTGAATGCACCTCTGAAGTGACCTTGGGAAAAATCAAGATTTCTCCTAGCATGGTTGGCTAAATGACTTGCTTGATGAGTCAAAGGATAACTAGACATAAATACCTTTCCAATGAGCTATCATGAGCTCAATTTGGAGTTGAGGAAGACCTTCAAAAGTTGACTTCAACAGCGCTCTGCCTTGAGGCAGAATCATTCTGCTCATTTTGACTAGTGTTGGGAGATTTGACTTTTGACAAGGTAAATGAAATCCAAATTTCATAATTCCACTTGTGTTGGAAAGTAGACTCCAATATCTTTCCAACGAGCTATCACACGCTCCCTTTGGACACCGGGAAGGCATCCAAACTCTTCTTGCCAAATGCACTATGTAGCTGCTCATAGAAAGGTGTGTGCGACCCACTTGAAGTGGTTGCGACCCACTTGAGGGTTGCGACCCACTTGTTAGCTTCAGCCAGTGTAAAATTGCACGGTTGCGGCCCACTTGACGGTTGCGACCCACTTGAAGTGGTTGCGACCCACTTAAAAACAGAGCTCAGAAAATTCGTGTTTGCGCCCAGATTCGATTCTATTCGACTCCAAAAGCTTCCAAACAAGTTTTAATCATTGTTCAATGGATTTTTAGCATGATTATGATATTATTGATGTTGGGCAATAAGCCATGCTTGGAGAGAACCCTACATTTACATGCACATTAATTCCTCAAGGGTTTTGAAAATATATGGACAGTTTGTGAAGGTTTGAAAACTTTTGTGAATGATAGAGATGCTCATGCCCTAGCACGTTGTATACACGATCCTCACGCCCTCAGTTATCATCTTATCACTGCTATTATGCTCTCTCATATTGTTGCATAGTTTTATGTTGACTAGTATAAAGCCTCTTTCACCATACCACTGATGTCATCATCATTCAATTGCTACTGTCATGTCCATTTGTTTCATATGGTCATTGTCATGATATTCTTATTCCCCAATTGATAAAACACTGTCCTATGTTCGCTTCCTCCTTTGACAGATTTTGGCCATTATCACCAAGTTGACCACACATTTGCATTTGGTACTCATTGTTAAACTTACTTGTGATCAAAACAGTGATAGTTATTATGCTTTTAAAGCAGAGCCATCCTCATGATGATTTTGTTTTCCTTTGATACTGGGGTGCATGGGTGACATTTATTGGGTTTTGAAAAAACATTAAGAATTTGCCTTTACTGCACCTATATGAGCATCCATATTGCAAATATCTTGTTCAAAGCCATGTCAGAGACATATTCAGTTTATGAGCAGGACAGTGACTCAACCGTTGAGGTTGATGTACTGAGATGGAGCATAGCAGTGCGCCAGTAGTGGTAACATATCAGAGAGGCCACAGAGCTTTGTTTGCAGCATCACGACGAGTACTATCTCCACATGGGGTGGAAGGGGTCTCGTTGACTTCATCAGCAGCGCGAGTACTATCTCCACAAGGCGTGGAAGGGGTCTCGCCTTCTTCATCAGCGTAGGTACATTCACAGGATAATGATAGAGACAAAGACATGCTTCGTCACATGAAAGGCCATTATTGGGCTTGCATGCATGTTTGCAAAGCGAGAATGAAGATTCTGAAGATGAGGTTGAGCGAAGCACTAAAACGGCGGAAAAGGCCTAATCCACTTCGGATTTTGGCCGAGGCTTCGTTGACTGGGCAAGATACATGATGGAGGACCTTCGCTCTGAATTTGAGCAAATTCGGAGAAAATTTTGTCATTTTGAAATTTTTTGGTCTAAAAACAGGTTTTTCAGTTAAGTGGGTCTCGCACTCATATGCTCACTTTTTTTTGGGACACTTG
The DNA here is from genome assembly GCA_034641835.2 of Pinus albicaulis. Taxonomy (NCBI): domain Eukaryota; kingdom Viridiplantae; phylum Streptophyta; class Pinopsida; order Pinales; family Pinaceae; genus Pinus; species Pinus albicaulis. The sequence continues at coordinate 1,821,242,699 of CM076578.1, forward strand.
CTGAAGGAAATTTTTACATTTTTGGATTTTTCATGGTAAGTTATGCATCCTCAGGCATTACCTAAGCATTTCATCAGATTCTGGATGGTCAAAAAGCTCAAAAACACCATAAAAACCACCTTGCTGCCACCTTTTGCACCAGCAGGAAGTACTTCTGGGAGAAAGAAGTTTTGGAGGGTCAAATAAACTCCAAATTGGGAAATTCCACTTGGGTTGGATAGTAAACATCCAGGGCTTTCCAACGAGCTATCATGAGCTCAATGTTGATTCCCGGAAGTCCTTCAAAATCGGGCTGAAAGTCATGAGACCCACTTGTTTCAGGCATGCGACCCACTTAAATTTTTGGCTGAATTTTCAACTTCCAGCTCAGATTTTCGGCCAGTTTGGACCAGTTTTGCTTGTGGATGAAATTTTTGGGTTTTCATGATGTAAATTTATGTTTGGCATGTAACTTTGGTTCATTTTTACCTATTCTAGAAGATTCACTCTTAAAAAAGTGAAAATCATGTAAATGGATCAGTTCCCACTCTTTTAGAGGCAAGTTGTTAGCTGCCTAGATTGTAGTTCCTTGATTAGAATTTGGTTGAAACTGACCCCTGAAGGAGGAATTCGACCCCTAGAGGTGTGGGAAGGGGTTAGGATGATCTATATGATGTAATTTCTCAATCATTTTCAGAGGTTAGATAGGTTGGACTCTTGGGAGACTTTTGATATCATTGTACATATTTTTCATATTTTGGCTAAGGAAAGATCAGAGGGTTTGCGGCACTTGTTGGGATCCTTGTGGTGTTATGTTCTTGATGGTGTTTTCTCTTTGTTAACTGTAAGTTTCTTCATGCTTAATGTATGCCATCTTTTCATATGCTTCTGAACTAAATTGAATGAGTAAATGAGGCTGAATCCATTGTTTACAGTGCTCTGCCTTTGAATTCAGTTAGTTCTATATGTTTTTCGACTGTTTGGAGAGGATCCAAGTTCTTCTTTGCCCTCTTCAGCTCCTCGTCAGTCTAATCTGTCCGTATATCCAAATCAAAAGCATCAAGACAATCACCTACCTCGCCCCAACTTGAAATCTGCAAAAGTCTGACCTTATCCCCGGACCCAAAATTTGTTTTCCCATTTCTCCAGCGAAAACCCAAAAACCAAAAAATCAAACATACCTATCTCTTTACTAGCCTAAAATCAGTTCCTATTGTAAGTCATCTCGCATCCTATTGCTCATTTTATCGAGATTGACGGAGAGAGCCCTCTCATGTCCTCGTAGGGCTAGCTAAGAGGCTGACCGTGGTTTGATGTAGCCTTGAGTTTTACTTCATTTCAGCCTGAGGTAGATTTGAGCGCTAACATAGTGGCGACCATACTGGGGAGAAACTCAAAACGTTTGCTTGTTATAGACGGAGTCTGAAGTTACACCAGGTAGCCTTCGAAACGCTGTTGCTATGCATCAGCGAAGTAGATAAACGCTGCTTCAGTCGATCTCCGGTTTAACTTGTAATCGTAGCATCTAACTTGTAAATTGCCCCAGTATATGTATCAAGTTCAGATATGATGGTTGATGGTGAACAACGGTCAGACATAAGAAGGCTGAAATCATTCACCTGGTGACTCCAATTCAAAGTCTGGAGGACTGACTCTTTCTCTGAGAAAATGGAAGGATCTTACACAAAGTTCAGGTATCTAAAGTGGAATGGTATTCAAGATCTAATCTGCTTTCTCGTAAATTACTTCTTTGCTGGTCTTGAAGCTATCCTGAAAGTTTTTCAAAGTTTGTTGTATGAGAAAGGTCATCAAAATCTTCACTCGACCCATTCAAAAAGTGTAAATGTTGAGTTTCCCTTTGATCCTGGTCTCCTTACTTTTCCCACATATTATGATGACTTTCTTCAGAGTGATGAGCAAGAAAACAAAACTGATCCCACAGCTCTTGTACATGCCCCTACACCTTGTAAAATTCCAGATCGGTACAAACCTCTTGTTTTACCTTCTGTTCTTCATGCTTTTCCTTCAAATTATGATCTATATCTACCAAGATTTGACGGTGAATGTAACAATGTCAACGCTGAGCAACATGTGCAGAATGTTGAGACTTTTCTAGATCTTTTTGAAGTTGATGATGAAGATGTTAGTATTAGGCTTTTTGCTCTTTCTTTGCAAGGCCAAGTGAAGAGTTGGTTTAAAGCCATGCCTGATGCGAGTATCACAGATTTTCAGCAGTTTGTCAAAGTTTTCCTTGACAGGTGGATGATCGGACAGAACTTTTTGTTGATTATAGAGGAGTATAACCAGCTGAAAAGATTGCCAGGGGAGACAGTACAACAATTTTCTACTAGATTTAACCAAGTTTATTATTCGATGCCAGTTGATATAAGACCTTCTCCTAGATCTGCTCTCTTGCACTACCCGGGTGCCTTTGATCCGGAAATGGAGTTTCAGCTGAGAGAAAAGAATATTGCAACACTTCACGAAATGCAGAACAAGGCAGTAAATGTAGAGGCTCATTTGCTGATATTGAGGGCAAGGTTGAAGGAAGAAGAGATGAAAAACATAGATCCGGAGAAATCGAATCCTTCAAAGGAAAAGCTTGATCTTTTCGTAAATGCAGTAGAAGAGATGGTGCGGAAAATGACTGCAAAAAATGAAAATGATATTCAGGAACAAGTTGCTGATCCAAAACATTTTGTTTCTGATCCCAGTAGTCATAGTGATTGTTTTATAGATCATTGTGAAGAAGAGAGAGCTGTTGATATGATGTGTATGTTTGATGATGAATTGCCTCAGTTTGATCAGTATGATGATGATTATGTTCTCCAAAAAGAAGCTAATCTTGCAGATAAATCAGTAGCTAGTTTGTGCGAGGAGGAAGCTCACTTTCAGCAGCTCGAGTACAGTGATCAACCGATGCATATCAGCTATGGCAATGATGAGGAAAGTGCAGAAAATTTTGATGTAAGTGAAGGATCTTTTCCTTTTTGTTTTGATTCATTTCAGTTCATCAGAGATAATTTCCATGCAATCAGAAATCAACTGCCAAAAAGTCTTGATTTGCACCATCTTGAGAGCAATGAAAGCCTTGTTCAAAACTTCTCATATTCAGATTTTCAGCCCTCGAAAGCCATTGATTTTCAAGTTGCAGATGAGGACATGGAAGCTGGTACATGTGATCAAATGATACAAGGTGACTCCGTACCATTTTGTTTTGAATCATTTCAGCTTTTGAGAGAAAAATTGCATAGTAAATCTTCAGATGAGCAGCTTGTAGCATCAGATTTGCAGCCATCCAATGCAATTGAAGGTCAGATTACAGATGAAGTTGTGGAAGATGAAATACATGATTTGATGATGCAGGAAAATTCTATACCCTTTTGTTTCGAGGCATTTCAGTTTATAAGGCAGAATCTTCGTAATATATCTCAAGAAAAAGAGGAGCAGCCAGTAGGAGGTCATACAGTTTCAATGGATACATTGCAGCACTCTTCTCAAGTTTTTGATGATCCCATTGCTCGTGTGTTGGATAATGTTTGCTATAAAAATTCTGCTCCATTAGCTAACCATGTGCCCAAAAAGAATGTTGATGATAATCTTATTCAAAGGTCACCTTCATTGTCTTGTTTAACAGATTGTTCATTGCATAACACATGTCAAGATTTCCATTCATATGAGGAGATTAATAAAGGAGACTTTTGTTCAGTTTGTAATCAGCAACGGAGTTTGGTATTTCATGAATTTAAGGATCCTTTTGACAACTTGCTGCAATCACCAAAGAAAAGCACCGCAGATGTGACGAAAAGTTTAAGATCAAGGTATGGAGATTATCTGGACCAGAGCTATGTTTATGAAGATCCATTCACAGTATTCTTGCAGTCATCCAGTCAATTTATGCTTTGCAAGTTTATCAGCAGTCCACTTGGTTCAAAGTTTCCATGGGAGTTGCCTTTCAGTAGTTATTTCTTGTTGTTCATCAGTAAGCATGTGGGAAGAAATCAAACAGCAGCTAGCATGCTTAAATGGTTGCATTGGCTATTCCATTACACTTGATCGGGTGGTGTAAAGCACAATTAGAGTAGGTTTGATGAATAAGCTCTACTTTGAGCATATTTTCCAGTTTGTTGGTTGTGTTTAAGTATCGAGTCAGTTTTTAGTTGAGTGAGAGTCAATTTGTGTCGTCAAGTCATCAGTTTTCAGTCAATTTTTCATTCAATAAATGTGTCAAAGGTTTTGTGTTATCCGTTCAAATAATGATTCCATGGCCCAATGGATAAGGCACTGGTCTGCTCTCCCAAAGATCTGCCGTTCTTGGCACCTCCAAGGAGCTACCATCCCCATTGGAGCCAATGTTAGAGTCAGCCTTTGCAGCCTTCCTCCAGTGATCAAACATGCTCTTACAAAGTTATTTTAAGGTGTCAAGGTCAAATTTTGTCATTTCAAAGAGTCTTCAAGCAAAATTTGGTCACTAGGCATTAGGTCTAGGGTTTGTTTTCACTCTTTTCAAAATTGTCCAAATGTCGGTCCATTTCACCATTCAGCTGAGTGTACCATCATTCAGAGGGTTTTCATCATCATGTCAGGTTCCAAAGAGTCATTTTACACCTCGTTCATGCTTCAGTTGTGCCTAGGTAAGGTCCATTTCCCTCTCCTAGGGTTTTGGAGGTAATTTCTCTTGGATGGTCAAATCATCGAAAAAACTTGTGTCCTGATGTTCACACACCTTCCCCTATACTTAATTCACCTTATTAAACACTTCCTATCACTGAGATCCCCCAAATTCCTCATTTTTGCACAAACCCTAGTTTCTTGCCACAACTTGGCAATTTTCTAGGCTAGGCCTGTGTTTTGCCCTTTTGGACCCCTTCCCCTCACTCAATCTCTGTGATTCCACTTTCCTCTGCTTCCTAACATCCCTCCCTACTTCCCAAAATTTCCCCAAGAATTTATAAGCCCCTTATCCCCTTCATTTCGCTTCATTTCGACAAAATACCTTGTTTCACACATCGGGATCGGTTTCACTCAAAAGATGTTTCAAAGCAATCAAAGATGAATTTTGGAAACCTGAGATAGGTTATTTTCCAAAACCTGTCAAGGAAGAAAAACCTCTTTCACTTTTTACACAGGTATTATGGTTTTAGAGAAATGTCAAAAATACCGTTGCCTCAGGAGAATTGAATGCACCTTTGAAGTGACCTTGGGAAAAATCAAGATTTCTCCTAGCATGGTTGGCTAAATGACTTTCTTGATGAGTCAAAGGATAACTAGACAGAAATACCTTTCCAATGAGCTATCATGAGCTCAATTTGGAGTTGAGGAAGACCTTCAAAAGTTGACTGCAACAGCGCTCTGCCTTGAGGCAGCCTCATTCTGCTCATTTTGACTAGTGTTGGGAGATTTGATTTTTGACAGGGTAAATGAAATCCAAATTCCATAATTACACTTGTGTTGGAAAGTAGACTCCAAGAGTTTTCCAACGAGCTATCACATGCCCGATTTGGACACCAGGAAGGCCTCCAAAAGCTTCCTACAAAATGCACTATGTAGCTGCTCATAGAAAAGTGCGTGCGACCCACTTGAAACGGGTGAGACCCACTTGAGGGGCGCGACCCACTTGAGCGCCACAGCCAGTGTAAAGTTGAACGGGTGAGACCCACTTGGGGGGTGCGACCCACTTAAACCAGCGTGCGACCCACTTAAATCAGAACCCAGAAAATTCGTTTTTTGCGCCCAGATTCGATTCTAGTCGACTCCAAAAGCTTCCAAATAGGTTTTAATCATTGCTCGTTCGATTTTTAATATGGTTGTGATGTCATTGATGTTGGGGAAACAAGCCATCCTTGGAGAAAATATATGAACCTTTCATTCACATGTAAGTTAATTCTGTAAGGGTTTTGAGATTGTATGGGCAGTTTTATGAAAAATTTGAAAACCTTCGAATGGTGGATATGTTCACACCCTGGCACATTGTATAGATGATCCTCATGCCCTCATTCATCATCTTATCACTGCTGTTCATGCTCTTTCATATTTTACACAGTCTTATGTTGACTAGTATAAAGCCTCCATCACCATACCACTGATGTCATCATCATTCTATTGCTACTGTCATGTCCATTTGTTTCATATGGTCGTTGTCATGATATTCTTATTCCCCATTTGATGAAACACTGTCCTATGTTTGCTTCCTCCTTTGACATATTTTGGCCATCATCACAAAGTTGACCACACATTTGCATTTGGTACTCATTGTCAAACTTACTTGTGATCAAAACAGTGATAGTTATTATGCCATTAAAGCAGAGCCATCCTCATGATGATTTTGTTTTCCTATGATACTTGGGTACTTGGGTGATATCTATTGGTTTTGATCATACATTAAAACTTTGCTTTCACTGCACCTATATCAACACACATATTGCAGACAACTTGTTTTCAAAACCATGTCAGAGACGGATTCAGTTTATGAGCAAGGATATGAGCAGGACAGTGACTCAACCGTTGAGGTTGATGTACTGAGATGGAGCATAGCAGTGCGCCAGTGGTGGTAACATATCAGAGAGGTCACAGAGCTTTGTTTGCAGTATCACGACGAGTACTATCTCCACCCGGGGTGGAAGGGGTCTCGTTGACTTCATCAGCAGCGCGAGTACTATCTCCACATGGCGTGGAAGGGGTCTCGCCTTCTTCATCAACATAGGTACATTCATAGGATCATGATAGAAACAAAGACATGTTCCGTCATATGAAAAATCATTATTGGGCTCGCATGCATGTCTGCAAAGCGAGAATGAAGATTCTGAAGAGGAGGTTGAGCGAAGCACTAAAACGGCGGAAAATGCATGATCCACTCCGGATTTTGGCCGAGGCTTCATTGAATGGGCAAGATACATGATGGAGGATCTTCGCTCCGAATTTGAGCAAATTCGGAGAAAATTTTGTCATTTTGAAATTTTTTGGTCTAAAAACAGGTTTTTCAGTTAAGTGGGTCTCACACCCATATGCTCACTTTTTTTTGGGACACTTGCTGAAAGAAATTTTTGCATTTTTGGATTTTTTATGGTAAGTTATGCATCCTCAGGCATTACCGAAGCATTTCATCAGATTTTGGATGGTCAAAAAGCTCAAAAACACCTTGAAAACTACCTTGTTGTCACCCTTTGCACCAGCAGGAAGTACTTCTGGGAGAAAGAAGTTTTGGAGGGCCAAATGAGCTCCAAATTGGGCAATTCCACTTGGGTTGGATAGTCAACATCTAGGGCTTTCCAACGAGCTATCATGAGCTCAATTTGGATGACGGGAAGTACTTCAAAATCGGGTTGAAAGACATGCGACCCACTTGTTTCAGGGGTGCGACCCACTTAAATTTTTGGCTGAATTTTCAACTTCCAGCTCAGATTTTCGGCCAGTTTGGACCAGTTTTGCTTGTGGATGAAATTTTTGGGTTTTCATGATGTAAATTTATGTTTGGCATGTAACTTTGACTTATTTTTATCTATTCTAGAAGATTCACTCTCAAAAAGGTGAAAATCATGTAAATGAATCAGTTTCCACTCTATTAGAGGCAAGTTGTTAGCTGCCTAGATTTTAGTTCCTTGATTAGAATTTGGTTGAAACTGACCCCTGAAGGAGGAATTCGACCCCTAGAGGTGTGGGAAGGGGTTAGGATGATCTATATGATGTAATTTCTCAATCATTTTCAGAGGTTGGAGAGGTTGGACTCTTGGGAGACTTTTGATATCATTGTACATATTTTTCATATTTTGGCTAAGGAAAGATCAGGGGTTTTGCGGCACTTGTTGGGATCCTTGTGGTGTTCTGTTCTTGATGGTGTTTTCTCTTTGTTTACTGTAAGTTTCTTCATGTTTAATGTATGCCATCCTTTCATATGCTTCTGAACTAAATTGAATGAGTAAGTGAGGTTGAATCCATTGTTTACAGTGCTTGGCCTTTGAATTCAGTTAGTTCTATATGTTTTCAGCTGTTTGGAGAGGATCCAAGTTCTTCTTTTCCCTCTTCAGCTCCTCGTCAGTCTAATCTGTCCATATATCCAATCAAAAGCATCAAGACATTCACCTACCTCGCCCCAACTTGAAATCTGCAAAGGTCTGACCTTATCCCCGGACCCAAAATTTGTTTTCCCATTTCTCCAGCGAAAAACCAAAAATCAAAAATCAGACATACCTATCTCTTTACTAGCCTAAAATCAGTTCCTATCATAAGTCATCTCGTACCCTATTTCTCATTTTATCGAGATTGACGGAGAGAGCCCTCTCCTGCCCTCGTAGGGCTAGCTACGAGGCTAAGCGTGGTTTGATGTAGCCTTGAGTTTTACCTCATTTCATCCTGAGGTAGATTTGAGCGCTAACAGTATCATTGCAAATAATTCCCTGGAATCTCATATGTGGAGATCAAGGCACAACCCATGATCAGCATGTGCCATTGTTGACAGATTGTAAAACCATGCAGAGAAAAGGAGGAGGTAGGGAGGATGACCAACATAATTTGATGGGGAGCACACACCCCTATCTATTTCAGAGGGTTGATGCACAAAAGAGGGAGACTGGATTTCATAGTGAAGGCAGGGACAAGTCTTTCCATTCATATATGTAGTCTACTCTTCATGTTGGTGTCTCATTGTAGGGAGGCATTTCACTAGGGAGACCACCAGACCAACAGATGATGAGGGATGTTTTACATTTGGAGGAACCACTCATTGATTCAAGAGGGGTAAGGACCTTTGGAGATCTTGGTACAGTGCTAAGAGTCTTGGGTAGACTCAAGGAGGAGGGAGATATTCTCCCAACATCATCATTACCCACTCTCACTTCAAATTTTATGTTGTGGCAGAAGTAGCAGGGGAAGGATAACATCCTTCCAACTTGCATCTTTGGCATGGGAGATGTGAAAGAAGAGAAAAAACATATGACAGATGATATTCATGATAGTTCATCAACACTGTCACTATGGAGGATAGATCCATATTAGAATTCCCAGCTATTGGTGGAGTATTCCAAGGATCTTTTTGCTTGCATGATATTGGATGACCAGTTGCATGAGGAGGGATATTCAGTTAGAGATGTGGTCATCTACTATCATGGTAGGATATTATTATCTAGAGCTTCCAAGCTCAAGGAGAAGTTGCTAAAAGTAGCTCATGAAGATTTCCTTTTCAGCCACACTTAGTTCATGAGAGCATACCACACCATCATGGAGGGGTATTTTTGGGAAGGCTTTGAGGAGGAGATATATCAGCATTTGAGGAGATGCATGGATCATGTGGAGATGGAGGAGATACATAACTCTTTGGAAGAGTTAGCACAACCATCTCTTTTCTCTTGGAGTTTGAGAGGAGACTCATCTATGAGACACTCCATTTTCATGGGAAAAACATGTGGTAAGGGTATTGTTTGCTTGCATAATGATTTTTATAATTTATATGTGCAACCCTTAACCATATATGTGCAAGATATTTCTCAACGAAGGAGCATTATTCCTTCTAGACTTCATGGTCTACCTGAGGCCATAAGAATTATTGGTGATGGCCACTCCCTAGGAGGACTTGGGAAGGTTGTATCTTTTGCAGAACATGCTCACTTTGCACCATACACCATACACTTTCTCCAAACTTGTGAGGAGATTGGGGCAGAAATCGAGTGGTGAGGAGGCCACCCATCATTTCATTTTCTGTTGCAGTTGAGAGTCAAACTGCATTGGTTCCATTTGAGGGACCATTTTCCTTCTTCCTTGCTACATATGGAAGCAAGTATGATTATCATTATGGTTCCCTATGTTGCTATTGTTCTCGTTTGGGAGGATGTTTGGAGAGACACATTGGTTGGATGTGTCCTTTGGGAAAGAGGATTCCCGCACTTTTGCATTACATGTTCTAATGGGAGCATGGGAGGTGATATGGCCATCACAACAAAACACTTGTCTCTTTATGAGGTGGGCCATGAGATTTCTTGGAGCACTTGGGCTATGACTCTCCTAAATCATTGGGAGAAACTTTTCTATGAGTTTCCATGTCATGTTGTGAAACAATAGTTAGGAAAACTGCACTCTGACCACTTGGGAAACTATTGGTAGCTTTCAGCTCTACATGAAACCTTCATTATTCCACTCACTTGGATGTCATATGATGGTGATTTCCTATTCATCATATATGGGATGGTTTGGGCCAGCGTGATTCACAACGTTGGAGGGAAGATCTTTGGAGATCCAGTTTTCTTCTTGTCACTTGGAGGCAACACATTTGCAGCCCAAGAGCAATGGATACTGTACACTTATCATAATTGGAGAGGAGGACAGCGTAGGGTAGGCTATTTTGTCTACCATGATCAGATTTTCATCCCACTTACATTGTAGGAGCTCAAGGTGGAGGATGATTTGTATGAGTTACCATTTTGGAGGGTGGATCATTTCGTATGGATGATAGCTTGGGGATGGAGGATCCACATGGGAATGATGATTCCCACTACATTTCAGATCCCATTCCTCAAAGGGACCTCTAGACAGCCCCTTATTGCCTCCCTGAGTACTCTAGTTGTTCATGATGATAGTTGTTCAACTAGCTTACATGCTTTGGAGGGGAAATATGGAGATTTATTGATGAGACAAAATATCATTCCTTGGAGGAGCATATCATATGTGGATGTTACAGCAAGAGGAGGGGAGACCTCTCAGTTCTATCCTTTCAGTTGCGTGAGGACAAGCAACATTTGGGAGGGGAGGACTGTAATATTCCAAATTTAGCATGCAGCTAATTGGAATATTGATTTTTGTTTTTATCACCTAGCAGTTTAATAAATGGGTAAGGAGGCCCATGAATAATAAAAATATGAATAAAATCCCTCATAATTTGAAAATGGATCATCGTAGGAGCTATATTTCACACCCTCATGTGTGAAAAGGGGCATTTGCAAGTGGACAAGGTCAAGTTTGACCAAGTCAACAGCGCTGGGATAGGAGGTGGAGATCATCTTTAGAGACAACACAGAGATAGTGGGAGGAAGATTCCTTGGTGGAGGAAACCATAATGAGTGGGAACCAAGGTGAGAGGGCTTCCATTTGTATAAAAGGAGGGCAAGGCAGCCATATGAAGACATGTTATGGATTATTGATTTTATGGTCTGGTTAGACTATTGTGCATTCTCTTGCTGTTTAGCAGAGTTGTTGTGCTGCTTAGCACAAGGCATTCCTATTTAGGAATTCCTTCCCCTTTCTTGAGAGGCCTCTTGAAGGAGTTTTTACTTCATTTCTCCACATCTAGGGAACATGCCAAGCCACCTCCTTCAGCTACAACGTTATTTCTGCTGAAGTATAACATTCTGTTACAGGGTATTGCAGTGGAGGTTTCACAACACCACCTCCAGAGCTATTTTTCAGGGGAGGGAGCTTCCATTCCTTTGGGAAACTAGTGAGGAATATTATGGAGCTGATTTCAGATCTTGGCACTTGGCCAATACATTTTCTATCTCCTAAAGTGCAGTCCCTCTCCTTGACTGTGTTATTTTCAGTGATCACTTGCAGTGACGGTTGCAGTGATTGTTTGGAGGGTGAGATATTCAGTGTTAGGATCAGCCTTTCACTTGGAAGATCCATCGGAGGATATGTATTTAGTTTGTGCATAATATTTAGCCATCTCCATCCAGTTCTTGAGTTACAATTGCTACCCAGTCCTAGGACTGCAACTCCAGCATTTTTTCCAATTTGCATATTTCAGCCAATCCTTCTAGCATTGTCTTGAAATTGTGTTTGGGAGCTTAGATCTTCACTCCCAATGTTCTATGAGCCATCTATTTGCAGATTTGTGTTATTTCATATCTCCATGTAGCAGTGTACCATCTATGACTGTGTTGTACATGTTTATGAACATTCTGCAATATAGCAACATTTCCATTTTGGCATATGTATTGATGGGATGCTTGTTTGCCTTGATTATTTGAGTTATGCACTCTTCTGATGTAATTATTTGCTGTTGATTTACATAATAAAATGGCTCTATGGTTTCCATACATTTTGGTATGATGTTATTCACTGCTATTTCCAGAATTGTGTTCATGAATTGTTGCATCCCTATTTTGGGATATTACAACTTGTTTCTGCTTGGCTTGCACGACATCCAATTGTGTTGTGAGGGTACCCAGGATATCAGTCTTTAAATATTCGAAGATATTATTGATTTTTTTTCAGGTTACTCTACCACCCAAATTTCTATTATTCCAGGCAGCCGAATCTCGTCCAACTGGCCTGATGTGCGTGCTGCCTCAAGAGCACCTGATAAATGGTGAAATAATATCGTCATAACTTTCCTGATAGATATCTCTTTTTCTCATTAGATTTAGTGTTTCTATCCATTCATAGTTATTTGGATAGTGCAAAATAAGGATACATTTGTAGATTATACTGAAACCGTTCAACATATTCTTCTAGTGTTTCGTTATCTTTTGTAGTCATGTTGAAGATTTCATCTTTTACTTCTTTAGTCCTATAGTAATCTTGATATTTAGTAAGGAAGGATTTTTTCATTTGATCCCAGGAGTTAATAGTCCCTCCACCGAGCCCCATAAAATAGCACAAAGATGCCCCCTTTAATGTAGAAGAAAACAGTTTTAGTTTCCGAGGGTCAGTGGTGTAATTGTATCCCCTACATAAAATGTCACATTCAAACACGAAAGTATCTGGATCTTCCAAAGTTAATCCATGGAAAGTAGGGATATTCTGCAACAAAATACTTTCATGGGGGCATTAGTGACTAGGTCAACAATAGGGTACACCAATGTTGATGTTTTTCCCTGAGGCTGATTGTGCGCCATCTGGTCAAAGATGTGCCAATAACCTTTGGGGATTTCCTATTTTGGAAAATTGATTCGAACTGGACTAGAAGACAGATTTGGAAAAGGTCTTACAGCACTACCACAATCTGGGATATCGAGTATCTTTTCTTCAACCAAGATTTTAGGTCCAGGATCTAGAGATTGCAGGTTGGTTTTTACAGCATTACTGGTTTCTCCCTCTCCTTCTTGCAAGTTGCAAGAATTTCCCTATTGTGAAGGGTTAGGAGTCAAATTTCTGTGACCTGAAAGCTTTGTTTAGACCCTTTAGTTTCACTATGGATCTTGGTGTGAGCTGCAGATGGTAGGCATGCTACCTGAGGGATTATAGTAGGAATTTTTTTGGAAATGCTCTTAGGTCCTATGGATGCCTGAGATTCAAATTTTCTTATGATTTAGTCTATGAACGTTGTTCTTCCAAGGGTCACCGGTCCCTTGGGTTTTGTAGATTTGGATGGAGGGTTCAGATCTATGTATAAATTTTTCTTCCTAGTCATTCATAAAAAACACTTATTTCTATTTAACCCCTTATGTATTTGTTGAAAAGTGGGCCGATGGGAAAGAGTTTTACTTGCTGGTACGCTGGTTCTTACCTCCCGTTTTCAATACCCAATTCTTTTAGACCAAAAATAAAATGAAAAGACATCACTTTTAAACACTCTCCTTGGCAACAACTCCATAATGTTGATGCATTAAGACGAATATTTAAAAGTAATCTTAATACCTACATTAATTATCAACCCAAGCTAAGTGTGTTTATTTCAAGAGTGTTCAGTGAAGTTTATGCAAGTGAAATCAAAGGTTAACAATTCTAAATTGTTCTAAGAAGTAGTATATAATTCTCAAAGTTCAATCAAGACAATTCTAAAAGAAAGTATGAAATCATTTCAGTCAATCAACTTAACGTAATTCTGATTAACTCTATGCAGAAAGAAAACTAAAATGAAAGAATTAAAGAATTCACACTTAACTAGAATCATTATCTGATGTCTATGATAGTCTATTTAATTAGAAAGGGAATACTGTAGCAATTGAACGACAAGTAACATATTCACGCTTTGCAATTGAAATTCACAATAACTGATTAACCAAATAACATCACTTGTAATAAAAAAAATCATTCACAAATTCTTGAATAAATCTGGTAAATAAAAGAACACTGACGTAGAAAAGTAAAAGTGATTAAGACTTCAAATCATTGGAAAAAATAAATCACTCAATGCGGATGGTAATTGAATTAACCGTGATTCTACGGAATACAGAAATGATTAATTACACAAAGGAGAAAATAATTATATAACACAAAAAAGTAGTAGAGCTCCTAGTGACCAGGCCGATAGCCTCCAGAAGTCTCTGCCAGAATATATTCAGAACATGATTTATCTTTCTCATTAAATTCAACAGTAAAGGTACAACATCCCCGAGTGCAGAAAATATGTCTTGAATAAATGTTAACAATTTAAAATTACAACATATGGGTAAAAACTCTTCCGTTCTATTTCACCTATCGGTCTTTTATAATCTATGGAAAAACAAAATAGATAATAGCGAATTCTCAGGACTAGGAGATTGTGAGGATTTCGCAGCTGTCAAGCAGATCATGTTATGAAATATGCATGATTCTCCTCATATTTCATTGGTTCGCATGAACAGGATACAATATTTTCATTTTCTTTGTCTTTTTTTTTTTCAGTCGTTTGAACAACAATGTTGGCTTGAGGGGTCCTGACCCAGGTTTGGAGGTTAAGGTTTGCCAACAAACCCCGATACTACTAGACCTTTCGGTAGTGACCTACTTGCATAGGATAAAGTCTCACCCGAAGCAGTATGGGAGGGTTCTTGAACCAGGTTTCCGCACCCTGAGAGAGAGTAGGTAAGTCAAGCAGATCTGCTTTCGTAGCTTATCGGGTTCGCATAGAGTAAGTGTATTCATAGGCTTTTCACAATATAATTAGTTATTAACCACAACAGAGCTATTACCATTCACATATCTAATCGGTACCTTTGCATCCATGTGCATAACAGCAATTACCAGCATATCATATCATAAACGCATCTATAGGTACATTGGAAACATAACAAATAACAGATGTATTCGAAACTTAAATAGATATTCGCATCACATATTCACATCAACAATAACTTTAACAGATCCAGATATCACACAGATACTTCAGCAATAATTTCACATTAATTAATATTCAGATCTACTTACAACCAAAACCAACCCGCACACACAGCGTAGTGGGGTCCGGACACATTAGGACTGAGGATCTCTGCACACACAACCAGCAGGAGTCCTTACCTGAAACAACCCAAGACAAATCTAACAATTTGCACGCAACATCAATCTCAAGTCTTGCCTACTTCTAGACTCAAAATATTCATCTATTTATATCTAATTAGCCTATGCTTTCTTGTGGTCCGCAAACCATGCGGACTCTAGGTCTACCCTTGACCCATTACAATGTGTTCGAGGTTTTGACCCACCCCAAAACACCTTCGTTAGACTAATTCATACCAAAAATATACAAATTTGTACCAAATTCGCAACTTAAGGGGACCATGTTCCAACAGTCCCCCAACACAATCTTGTGACTCGTCCCGAGTCACTGTGGTAGTGGGGTCTCCATTCGCTCCTGAAGCTACTTGACTGCATCGAGCAGTGGTGGCAGCACTCCTTCGCTCTGTGTCGCCGCGGTCTAAGCTATCTCGACCAACTTCTGCGATGTTGGGCCTTCTGTAGCAGCTGTGACGCTCTCCAATGTTTGGTTAAACTACTTTACTGTGATGTTGACATCTTGGGACAACTTGAGGACCTCATCCGCCCACGATTGGAGGTGATCACTCAAGCTCTTCTTCCTCTGTCGGAGAGCCTCCATGTCATCTCTGATGGCTTGGCTGGTGCACAGGTGGGCCAATTGTTGAGTGGGGACCAAAGTAGTAAGTGTAGCTTCTAATTGGTCGAACTCTTCTTCTTTCTGGCATAGTTCTTTATTGATTTCGCGCAGGAGGGGATCATGTTGCACCTTCTTCCATAGTTGCATCACTGTTTCCAATGGCATAGTTCTTGATTTATTTTGCGCAGGAGGGGATCATGCTGCACCTTCTTCCATAGCTACATCACTGTTTCCAATAATTGTGCTCCCTGAGTGATCTGTCCTGTAATAAAATTCGTAGCCTTAGTAACCAGCGTAGCTCATTGGGCCCTTACCTCTGGTGGTGTTTTTGGTTGCAACTTAGCCTGTAAATATGTAATATATTGTTCCATTTGTGTCTTGACTGCTTGCATCTCGGTCCTTGAGGCCTTTAGCACTGTAACCAACCCCTCAATCTTGGCTTGGGGGGTGGTAGTAGCCTGGATATCTTCAACAATGTCTGTGCAGAGCCTACTGATCAGGTGCTCCAACTCTATCGGCTGCGAGGGTACATGAAGCCTGTGCCTTGGCTACCTCGGTTGTTTGTGCTTCAATTTCCTGCTTAGTTGTGCTGAGCTGGTAGTGCATTCGACGGTCCCTATGTTGAATTTCTTCAAAAAAAGAGGTGTGGATAACCTGCAATGATTCATGTGGACACCTGGATAGATCCATCTGTACCTCTCCATAGGCCTAGACTTGCGCTCCCAAGTCGGGTGGACTCATCGCGAGGGCTGCGCCTGGCAGGGGACAGAGGCGGATTTCCGTTGTAACAAGTGCTGCACTGCTAGTAGCTGAGGCTTTCCATACCTGAATCATACTTGTTTGTAGCATGTCCATCTTTAGCTGTAGAGCTCAGAGCTCGACCTGAAGCATGTTGACAATGGCTTTCTATTCTCTTCTAGAGCTAGCCATTTGTCTTTTGTAGCCAAAGTGAGAACGTCTGTGATTTGCTCGAGGTCCCCTTCTGTCAGTGTAACGGCTTCGTCACGTTCTCATCATTGAGAGCGTTGCTTATTTCGTGGCCCTTTAGTAGGTTCACCAGTTTGCTTTGTTCCTCGAGGGGAATCAACACCTCCCGCCTCCTGAACTTTTGCACTCAGATCCTACCGTGAATCCTTTTGTGATGCTACTTCTATGCCCTTCCCCATGCTTTTACCGAGTTGCGATCCCTTCTACAATATGGCTTCTGCACCCTTCCCCATGCTTTTACCTAGCTCCGAGCCCTTCTGCGATTTTCCTTCTCTGCCCTTCCCCATTCTTTTGCCCTGTCCTTCGGTTTCTTTGTTGACGACAGGTAGGGTGACCTTCGTAGTGCTCATTCCTTCAGTTCCCTTTGCACTTGTTTTGAAGCCAAGCTTCTAATGTGGAGGCCATGTCGCAACTAATTGGTCAATATCCTCATCAAAAACCATACAGGGGAGCTAAACCCGCGCTGGATCCTTGCAGCCTCTGACTTGGACATTATGCATAGTTACCTGGAAGGTGGTGATGCTTTTATAATTATCAGAGATGGTGGGTGAAAAACGCAGTTGGGAGTTGATAGCTGCTACGAGTTCACTTTTAAACAGGACCCAGAAGACCTGACTGTTCTCAATGCGCTGCGCATCCTTGGAGTACCACAAATTTGCATAACATGCCCCTTCACACATATCAGGTGTGAGCTCAGGGAGGACCAAGTATTTAGGGGCTTCCCATGTGACCAAGGCAATGAGAAGCAACAGCTAGGAGTAACAGAAAGCATGACCTTGTTCCTGGGATTTGTGTACATTTGCTAGAAATTTGTTACACGGGTACTGAGACCTATTGAAGCAGACCCCCTTTTCACATCGGACCACCAGCTGAATTATGTACACGAGGATGGTGGTAGCCTAGCATTTTCGCATTAGCTTGCTCGCCAACAGCAAGGTACCCATCTGCGTACCGGGGTCGCTGATGGTGCTGGTCATAAAACCGCGAGTGTTCCGCTCCACGTGGTAATATTTTCACACTTTGTCGGAGATCTGTTGTTCATACCTCTTGTCGACACGTAACATAGGGTCTAGCCCTTCAATGGGGAGACCAGTAATATGGTGGATAAGTGCTGCATCGATGGGTATTCTATCTTGTATCCATAAGCTGCCATCGTGAACTAGGGAAAGCAGCTGGCGTAAAAGTCGGTTTGTGATATTGTAATGGCCAAAATGTGGCATTCGTAGCAGGTTTAAGAGCCCAGAACTATCCAATCCATGCACCCAATGCATGGGGATTATATTTATCTCGTCATCTTCCAATACCCTTTCGAGGTACAACTCTGGCACCAATTCAGGAAAGGCCTCCAAAGTGGCCAGGTCATGGCCATCAAATTTGACCTCATGGAGCTTGCCAAAGGGTTCTCCATTGACAAGGACCTCGCCCGGAGTCAGCGGTATCTGAAAATAGGTGCACAGGCCATCAATATTCTTTGGTGTGCGAGTCGAGGGCCTGCAAGGCCAAACAAAGGGTGGTAACCAATTTATTGGTTCAACTATCTGGGCCTTTTCCTTAGCAGACAGCGGTCTCTTTACTGATTTGGGCGAGCCTGCCTAGGCCGTCGCCCGCGGGGACTTTAAATTTTGGGGTGAGGTGTGGGGCTTCATCCCAGCCCATTTCGTGGGCTTCCCTGATCCTTGCGCTTTCTATTTCCCCTTATTCTTGGCTTGAATCAGTGTAGATATAACCTCTTCAGCTTCTGATTCAAATTCCACCATTTCCTCGGTTTCTTGTTCCGTCAAGGTCACAGGTTCTGAGGGTTCAACTGGATTAGTGGCCATCATTCTAGCGTGGAAAATGAACTCCGGGTTGCTACTGTCAGAGGGTGTAGGATGCTTAGACATGAACGAGACGCAATAGGAATAGAAACTCTTACAGCACAAACTCGCCAAGGACAAACATGCCAAATACAAACTATTCAAGAGATATGAAACCCTTGTTCGATATATCCTTCTACTTTTATAGCCACGGGGATCGATCAACGGTAGGGTGAACCTCATTTGGAACTTACCATCAAGTAAATGGTAAAAAATCTCTGAAAATCGCCTCATTAAATGCGGCCACCTGCTCCTTTCAACAGCAACTTTTTCCATTTACCCGATTTTACTGTTCCAATGGCTAGTTTTCACACCTCTTGTGCACCCAGCGCACCTCTGTGCTCCCATCATACCTCCTGCGATCGTGGTACACCTCTGTGCTTCCAATGCACCTTCTTTTGCTTTAAACACACTCCTACGCCCCCTGTGTAGCCCTCAGGGCTTCCAAATCTGTGGCCACTCCCTGCGCGTACCATGGGCCTTTCGGTACTTACCTTTCTTGGTGGGCGTACCCCACCACAGATAGATACTCCGGCTATATAGTCATTTGATCCGATAATGTTTGAGCTGGCTGCCATTGACATAGCCTGGTAACATATCATCGCAGAGGGTAGCTAACCGAACAACTCTGCCATCCGTGATTTCTTTAACTATATAGGGACCTTGCCAGTGCTGACAGAACTTCCCTGGGTATTTTGCAAACTGGATATCATACAACAGGACCAATTCGCCCTTCGAAATTGTTTTTTGTCGAATATGTCGATCATGCCACACCTTATCCCGAGCCTTCTATACCTTTTGATGGAAATTAGAAATAAAACCTCCAAAGTCACAAGCTGTGCTAAATGCTTCTCCATGATGTCAGACTCTACCATGTTCGTAAATTCTGCGATGCGCAGACTAAGAACAATATAATCCATTGGCATAATGGCCTCGTTGCCATAGACCATCCTGAATGGTGTTTTCCCTGTCAACATCTTACAGGTGATTCGATAGGCCCAAAGAACAAATGGGATGTGCATGTCCCTATCGCTGCGATTAGTGCTGCAGACCTTAGTCAGTGCTTGTTCCAATATTTTATTAAAATCTTCTTCTGCTTCATTTTCCTATGGGTGATACGGAGTGATTTTCACATGATGGATCCTAAATTATTCAATCAAGGCCTGTATCATTTCATTAACAAAGTGCGTACCCCTATCTCTCATTAAGATCTTCGGATAGCCAAACCTGGTCAATATTTTCTCAAAAATGAAGTGCGCAACTGTATCTGCAGTGCAATCCTTCATAGCTTGTGCTTTGGCCCATGTGGTGACATAATCAGTGGCAGTTATAATGTAGCGTGCACCTATATTCTTTCCTGGCAGGTTGATAGGCCCTACGAAATCGACGACCCACTTGTCAAATGCTTGCAAGGCCATTTGTGGTTGTAGGGGCATTTCATCCCTGCGTGATGGCCTGCCTATTCATTGGCACGTATCGCAAGCTTTGCAATAGTCATGGGAGTCACTATGCAGAGTAGGCCACCATAGCCCAGCTCTCAAGATATTTTGCACCATTGCTTTCCCTGCGTAGTGACCTCCTGCTACGCCCTCGTGAGCTTATGCTAAGATAATGTGCCTTTCATGCTCCAAAATGTATCTTCGCAGCACCTCGTCAGCTCCCAGTTAATACAGATGGCCTGCGATGATGGTAAAATCTACTGCACAGGTTACCAACTCTCTCTTCTATTGTACTGAGTACTCCACAGGTGCCATCCCCATTGTCAGGAACTGAATGATGTTAGTGAAGTGTGCATCAACTACCTTAATAGCAAACAACTGTGCATTAGGAAATCCTTCTTCTAAGTTGGTCAGTTATTCGCCACTTTCGATTCTGGACAAGTGGTCCGGCCCAACATTCAACTTCCCCGGCTTGACAATGATCTCAAATTCATACTTCTAAAACAGCAATAGCCATTGATAGATTCCCCCCCCCCCCCAAAACAGGCTTATTTACCAGGTACTTGAAATTTGAATGATCTATAAACATTTTGAAGTGTCCTCCTAACAGATAATGTTGATATTTCTGCAATGCGTAGACCATGGCCAATCCCTCCCGCTCTATAGTGGAGTAGTTGCACTCCACATCGAAAATTTTCCTACTAGCGAATGCAACAGGATGATCAATGTCTTCGTCTACAAGCTATGTAAGGAAAACTCCCAAGGCGATCCCTAATGCATCTACGTGAACATGGAACACCTTCTCCCAGTCAGGAAATATGATAATAGGTGCAGAGACCATCTTCTCCTTGAGTAGCTCAAAGCTCTTCTGACACTCGTCATCCCAACTGAATGAAACATCCTTCTTAAGCAATTTTTCTATAGGTTTCATGATCAATGCATACCCTTGAATGAACTTCCTGTAGTAGCCTGTGTGTCAGAGGATCGAGCACAACTATTTCTCAGTTGTAGGTACTGCCAAGTTTATGATAACTGCGACTTTGGCAGGATCAACCATCAATCCCTGCTGACAAACTATGTGACCGAGGATAATCCTGAAGGGTATACAGAATATGCACTTTTTCATGTTCAAGAAAATCTGGTGCTTCCTACAGGCATCCAATTGCTGGGTGTGGAGCCTGATTATCTTGTTTATTTTGTATCACAGTGTTAGACCCCTATATCTTAATGGGGCGACAATGCTACTCAAAATTAAATGCTGCCTAGGGGGTCCAGGGGGGGTGGTTGCGACTTTATGGAGCTCCCCCCTTGGCAAGGGGTTTCAGGGGCAGCGCCCCCGAAGCTAAAAACAGATGTAAAATTGCCTTGTAAATGTATAGTAATTTCTAGTCAATCTAGGTCATTCATTAGGCAGATGATTTGACGGTAGGAGTTATGTTTAGTTTAGGGGTTTTTTTGCCCTAGAAGGCAACCCCTTGCTTTGTATGAGGGTATTTGTATTGCGGCTATGTATTGTATGTGTATTCTCGGAGTGAGAAACATATAGGGAGACTGTGAGAGAGAATAGAGGATAATGCAACGAATCTGCTATAGGTTGTGTCTCTTCATTTTGCTGGATAATAGAAAGGAAGCACTGGCTATTTGGGGTGGACATAGCCCAAACTGGGTGAACCACATATATTTGTGTCTCTCTGGTTTTATGTGTTTTGTGTGCTTGTGTTTTCCGCATATTTTATGTGTTTCATTGCTCTGTAATATATAATTTTCTAACAATTGGTATCAGAGCCGAAGGTCTATTTGGCTAATAAACTCGTAGGAAAGAAGAGTTACTGGTTCGAGTGGGAGCAATGGTGGAAGATGGTAAATTTAGGGTCATTAAATTTAACAACAAAAACTTCCCATTGTGGAAGATGCAGATGGAATATTATTTGTATAAAAAAGATTTGTACCTACCATTGAGAGGAAAAACAAAGAAGCTGACGGCTATGACAGACATAGAATGGGAGATTCTCAATAGAAAGGCACTCGGAACAATATGGTTGTGCCTTGTGGCATCGGTAGCCTTCAATATTTCGAAGGAAACAACAACAGTGGGTTTGATTAAGGCGTTGGTGAATTTATATGAAAAACCCTCGGCCTAAAAAAGATATTTCTTATGAAATGTTTATTTAATATGAATATGTCATAAGGTGGATCTGTTGTAGACCATTTAAATGATTTTAATACAGTTACCAATCAATTAAGTTCTATAGGGGTAAACTTTGATGATGAAGTTAGGGCTCTTTTATTTCTGTGCTCATTGCTAGAAAGTTGGAATGGTTTAGTTATGGCCTTTAGTAACTCTGTCTCTGGATCTAGTACTTTAAAGTTTGATGATGTTGTCGGTGCTATCCTTAGCGAGGAAATGCGACGAAAAATCTTCGGTGAGACATCGGGTAATGCTTTGAGTGCAGATTCTAGGGGAAGAAGAATGGAAAGAGGAAAGAGCTTGGGATATTGTAGTAAATCAAGGAAAGTCAGATCCAAGTCTAGATTGGTGATAGTGTGCTGGAAATGTGGAAAGAAAGGACACCTAAAGAAAGACTGTAGATCTTGAAAGGGAAAAGAAGGAGACGCACAACAAGAAAAAAATCATGAATAAAAAGTGACATGTGATGTGTTACAAGATGCCTTGATTGTTTCTTTAAAAAATGTTACTGATTCCTAGGTAGTAGATTCAGGGGCCTATTTCCATGCCACACCTAATAATAAATATTTTCATGACTATGTTCAAGGATATTTTGGACAAGTTCGTTTGGGTGATGATAAACCCTGTAAAATTGTTGGAATGGGTAAAGTTCTTGTAAAACAACAAAATGGAAACCAATGGCTATCAAAGGAGAGTAAGTCATGTTCCCATGTACGAAGAAAATCTAATTTGACGGGCGATTGAGTGGTGAAGGTTGTGTGACAACTTTCCACGGATAAAACACTGAGAGGTCACCAAAGGTGCCACCAGTAATAACAAAAGGAGAAAAAGATTGGTACATTGTATTTATGCAATGAGTATTTCTATACCATTTAATGCTTTAAATTCCAAAGGAGAAGATGTAGAATTATGGCATCATAGGCTCAGACACATGAGTGAGAAGGGGATGAAGATTCTTCACTCAAGAAATTTGTTGCCGGGTTTGAAGAATGATGATTTGGATTTCTGTGAAAATTGCATCTATGGAAAACAGAAGAGAGTCAAATTTCTCAGAGTTGGGAAAGAAAATAAGAGAGAAAAATTAGATCTTGTGCATACAAATGTATGGGGACCTGATCAGGTATCATCTCTTGGTGGCTCTCGTTATTATGTTACTTTTATTGATGATGCAACTAGAAAAACTTTGATTTATTGTATTCAGAATATATCTTATGTATTTGATACTTTCAAGAAATGGAAAGCTTTGGTTGAGATTGAGATAGGAAAGAAGTTGAAGTGTCTCAGATCAGAAAATGGAGGTGAATATTACAACAAAGAGTTTGATAGGTATTATTCAGAGCATGGAATTTCTGGGAAGAGGAATAGTTCCAAGAACACCACAAGAAAATGGTGTGTCAGAAAGGATGAACAAAACAATCATGGAGTGTGCAAGGTGCATGAGATTGCATGCAGGAATGCCTTTACAATTTTGGGCAGATGTTGTAGATATTGTTGTTTATCTAATAAACAGAGGGCCTTCAAGTTCCTTGGATGGTGGTATTCCAGAGGAAACATGGACAAGTAAAAAGGTAAACTAATCTTTTTTCAAGCCTTTTGATTGTGAGGCCTTTTTCCATATTAATAAAGAAAATAGAACAAATATTGAGGCAAAATCAAAGAAATGTACCTTTATTGGATATGGTGTTAATGATTTTGGTTATCGCATATATGATTATGAAAATCACAAAATCATTAGGAGCAGAGATGTAATATTCAATAAAAAGGTATTGTATAAGAATCAGTTGCAGGAAAAGAAACAAGAAAAAGAAAACAAAGAATACACAGTTCTTGATGAGATCACAGAAAAGGTAAAGATGCCTGAAAATAATAATAATCAAGAGCCACAACAACAGCAACCATCACAATAGCAACAGGCACCTCAAACACCTGAAAGTGGTGTTAGAAGATCTACCAGGATAAGTATACCCCCTGAACGATACTCTCCTTCATTATATTATTTATTGTTGAATGATTGGTGAACCTGAATGTTATGAAGAAAGAAATGCGAGGTTGAAAACGAGGAAGAAGAGATGGACTCCTTAATACCAACTAGACTTAGGACTTAGTCAGGTTTCCTATAGGTAAAACTACATTGCAGAATAAATGGGTTTATGAATTTGAAGGAAGAATATGGAGGAAACGGATACAAAGCTGAACATGTGGTGAAGGGTTTCTGAGGAAAAGGTATTTATTTTGATGAAGTATTTTCTCCTTGTTGTTAAGATGACAAATCAAACATTTTAAGTCTTGTAGTAGTGGAAGATTTACATCTTGAACAGGTTAGATGTAAAGACAACATTTCTCCATGGAGATTTGGAGGAAGAGATCTATATGCAACAACCAGAAGGATATGAGGTCAAAGGGAAAGAAAAATTAGTGTGTAGGTTAAAGAAGAGCTTGTATGGCTTAAAACGGGCTCCAAGGCAGTGGTATCTAAAATTTGACAAGTTTATGTCTGAACAAGGTTATACTAGATGTCACTCTGATCATTGTGTTTATCTGAAAAATAAAAATGATGGCAACTATATTATATTGTTATTGTATGTAGACGACATACTTGTTGCAGGGTCTAACATGCAGGAAATAAATGTTCTCAAAAGAAAATTGGCAAATTCCTTTGCAATGAAGGATTTCGGAGTATAACACAAATCCTTTGTATAGGAAATAACTAGAGCGGGAAAAATGGCAAATTAACACTATCTCCAAAATGAGTGCTATTAGTCATAGTGTTTTGTATTTAGTGATGAATAGTTCTCACGTGGATTTTCTAGCAGGTTGATCCAAAAAATTTTCATATTTACCGGTGGAAAAACAATGCACCTTTTTCCCTCCTACTGATCCACGCCCATGACGAGATGAAACCTCATTATCAAAATCCTACCTTGCCTCGGCCATACTAGTCATCGAGGCTCTAAAAGGACAATCCAAATCTATTCAAAAAATCTCCCCTAAGTTAGGAAGTGGCGCTTTAAGACATTTCACCCTTGGCAAACTATCCAAAAGCCAAAAACCTCCATCTGCTATAGACCAGTCATAACAGACCTCCCACTCTACTAATAAAGTTGGTCACAACCCTAAGTCACACCACTAATACACCCTTAAGTCTCAGCAATACATAGACCATAATCTCGAGCTGATTTTAGGTGTTTTACAATGTTTGATGGATCTTTTAGGGACAGGAAACATACCAGCATCTCAGAAGACAATTTTTGGCGCCACATGAGAAGACAGCTGCTTCTCAATGTGATCTTGAGCCTGAGATGCATCTACAGGGCAAAGATTTCTCATCAAGCTCTTGCAACCTCATTCAAGGCCTGAAGGGACAGTAGAAGAAAAACAACACTGTCAAGGGCTGTTAACATCACATGGCTAAGAACCTCCTTCATCTATAAGCAGAGGGTTAAAGCGCCTCCTTCATCTATAAGCAGAGGGCGATGGCCAAAGGTTGGTTTTAAGATTTGCAACTGACTGTAGGACATATTTGTTTTTGAACAATAAGACAGTGACTAGGGTTTTTCTAAAAGAAAAGTAATGATTGAAAGCAGAGGTAAGAGCAGTAGTGTTCTTCACAATTTGTTTGCCTGCCATCATGTGTGAAAGAAACCCTTGTCAATATTTTCATCAGGTAGCCTTCATATGGCTGGGACAGAAGGTTGACAAAACATCAGATATTTTGCCAAGTGAAGGGCCCTCCTTCATTCATTAGCAGTGGACCAGGGCGGTGATTATTTCTAGGTTTTCTCACTGACTGATAGACAAAGTATAGACATAATAAGGGATAGTTGAAACAGAGAAGTACTGAAAAGAGACCAAAAGGAAAGCAGGGGTACCACTGCAATCCAATGGGTCAAACTTATCTCTCAACAAGGTTTTTGTCAAAAGACAGTCTGCAGATCCAACAAAACAGAATTTGAAGAGTAGTTGATGAGTTGACAAAGGAAATCTGAGCTCATTTCCCCCCAAGAGGCAACATAACTAAACATAGTTGTTCAAAATATGCAAGAAGGATGTTGGTATACTTTCAGATTCTGGAGAAAAACTTCAAGCAAATATAGACATGTTCCTTCTAAAAAGGTCAAAGGTACTTTATCAATGCCTTTTGGGTAAAGGAAGAAGTGTTGAAGAAATTCCCTTTTAAAAATGGGCAGAGGTGGAAAGGTCTGATTAAATGCAGCTGCATTTTGCATCTACAGTCAGAAAATGAGTTCAAAGGACACCTAACAGTTAAATCAGTTTACAGTGGGCATCGTTGCCTTAAAAGCATCAAGAGAAAATAATGTCAGATTGAGTTTTAAAACGAGTAAATCCACTTCCTTGCAGAATGGCATAAGTGCTTCATAACTCATTGGTGTTTTGTTGAGAAAGTGTTATATGTTGAAAATAACACTAAAAGGGGTCAACAGTGGCAAAGTCTATCATTTAAATAAAGAACAGTGAAAATATAGTGTAAGAAATTTGAAACTCCTCCATAAATTTTTTACCTGAAGCAGAGTTCTCACTATGCTACTGTTTCAAAAGTCAAGCTTCACCTTCTTATTAAAAAATTTGGTGCAAAAGGTAGTGAAAGGCTTTTTCAAAAAGTCTTCAAAACATCCACCAAGTGAACGTGAGAAGAGCTCAGATCTTTCGCTTTCAAAGGAGTTAAGAACTGTTGTCATTCCAATTTGAATATCTCCATACACAAGGAACACTCTTATTACTGTCCACAAGACCATAGAAGAAATATTTCAAGCGATTTGCAGAAGTTTTGAAGGTCCAAGGCTGTGCAGCACGCCTGGAAATGCGCGAGGCGCGGTCAGGTTGACTTATTACAAAGGAATACACAGGCGCGTGGCGCGCCTGTAGGTTTGGGTCATGTCGACCCGACAGTAACCCAGCAGTGCGGTGCTTTCATTGATAAACGTGTCGCGCACATATTTATGATTCAAAATGCCTGCAAAAGCTTAGAAACGCTGCTCCAACTTCTCAACAATAACTACCACCAAATATTCAAGGTTTTCATGTGCCTTCTTGGTATGTTTAAAATTCTAAAGGGTAATCATATGCCTCGTTTATCAAAGGACTAAGTAATGGTGGAAACAATGAAACCCTTGGTGCAATTAAAAGTGTATCAGTGTGAAAATATTTGAGGGTCGTTGTTACAGTTTGCTGAAAGGGGGGTGGCCATTCTTGTCCCAAAAAACTTAAAGTTGCCCTCAAAACTGAGATGAAAAACATGACTTATGTCAGCCTTATGCAATAAAGAAAGCAGTGCTTGGAAGGGTTGACAGTTTTGTTTAAAAGATCAATATTTGTTGTGTTTTATGCTTACTAAAGGTGAAACAGTAAGAATTTGAGTTCTTATTACTGTGATAAGCCCATGAAACTGCCTTCTAAGGAATATTGAAAGATGGAAGCATTGATTTAAAAGCAGAAACTCAGCAGTTTAAAAAGAAGCAGTGGTTCGAATTTAAACTACAATAACCATACATAGGTTACTTCGTTATTGCTCAAAATTTCCCTGTGTAGGGTGAAAAGCAAAAACAGGGTTTTGATTTTCCATTCCATAGAGCATAGTCAGTGAGTAAAGCTACCTTTGCAGTTTACAGGTGTGTAGAGAAAAACTGGGTATGATGAATAGTAAAGTATAAGAAGGGCAGTCTTTTGTTTGATGAGGATGTTATTATTGTTTGAATGCTATAAGACTTTTTGTGACCACATCAAAAACAAAAACAGACTCTGTCACCTTATCCTTAAAAAACAGTGATCTTTGACTATGTACATACCTTGTTTGACTGTGTAATAGTGTCGAAATATACTTGTTAAAAGGCATACAAAGAAGAGAATAGTGTTTTGAAATAAGAAGATTGTGGTTTTGCCTTTGCCTAAAAAAACAAGGTTATACTGTTGTCCTCAAGACACCCAAAGGAAAGGTGACCTTACCACAAAATACAGAAAAAATCACTTTGATTGTGTATCTTGATTGACTGTGTTTTTGTCCTTGAAGTTTACTTATTGAGTTGCATACCAAGGGGAAAAGTAGCATTCTGAAGGAACAAGGGACCTGATATCACAGAAAACATGTCACATAGCATTGAGGCAAATGAATCAAAGATCAAACAGTGATATCAAAAGGAGCAGCATGACAGTGAGAAACTAAAGGAGGCTAAAGGGAAGTGCCCGGCATGGGAAGGGAAGAAAGACACATCAGGACTTGACATTTTGGCTTCTGTTTCAGAGCATGTTGATAGGGACCCTTGAGGGTCATACTCACTGATTTTGGGTGCATTTTGACATGTTTTGGTTTTTTGGCATTTTTGAGTTTTTGGTCAAAACTTGTGAAATTCGCCATTTCATTTTGGGGATTCATCAAAGGAGGAGAATGGTATCATTGCATGCCATAATTTCAGGAGCACACCCTCATCAATTTTCAGGACATTTGGAGATCATTTTCCCCCTCAAAATGGTGAACAATGCTCGCTTTTTGCACACTCTGCCCGGTCTATCAGCAGACTGTAATGTTTTGGTTTTTTACACACAGGTGCAGTTTTGAAGGACTTCGAGGCATCAGATTGGGAAAATTTTAGTTTTTCCAGAAATTAGACACTCAGATATTTCCAACGAGCTATCATGAGCCTCGTTTCAACATCAGGAAGGCTGCCAAATGTTGTCGGCAAGTCAGCGGACCTTTTGCTGATATAAAATTTGAATATTTTTGTAATTTTTGAACCTTCAAAAATTGCTTTTTCCAAATGTGCGTTTAGCTATTTTTGCACATGAAAAATGATGCAAAGTCAATTATTTTTCCTTTTTTAGCATTTTATAGATATTTTATGAGATATTTTGTGCCTTGGGCTTTGCAAAGCCTCAAGGACAAGTTTAGATATTTTGATTAGGCCAATGGGAGAGCAAGTTGAACCATGAGGTTTTCCTCACTTGAGCCTATATATTCCAAAGGCTTTCATTGTAAAACAAGGCTGAACTTGAGAAGAGAAACAATATATGGTCATATGAGCTTTGGAAGAAAATACTTGTGTTATGCTTTTGGATTGCCTCTTGGATGTTCTTGGATGAATGATGAAGGATTGTTGATGGATTCCATGACTTGGTAGAATGGTATAGTGTCTCTTACTTTGTTGTTGTCTTCTAGTTTTCATTCATGAATACATGTTTCTTGCTTGCTATAGATTAGTAGAGAAAAAATTTGAGATATGCCCATGGAGGCACCTCAAATTTCCTGAATCTTCATAGCTTTCATGTTTTCTTCTTCCTTAGTTGCATTAAAGAATTCTTAACTTCTCTTTAACAACTTGAGGATATTGTTGCTTGTTTCATTCATAGTTCTATACATGCTAAGTATGACTTACGGTACGCCCTGCTTACCTATGGCTAGCTATAGTTCCATCCATGAAATCTCTCTTTGACTGATTAGATTATCATCTTGTTGAACCAAGGAGGCCTAGTTTCGATCTAGCCCTTTGCCTAAAACTATGCGAATCTTGTTGTTCAAAGTGCCCAATGACTTGAAGTACTGTGTTTAGGCATTCCGGCATAGTAAGTTAAGTTGGTTGTCTTCCTTAAGTGTTTTCCCCAAAGTTAGAGGGTCATATACTTCTATGCATGGCTTGAATTTTTATTTCTATGTATTTATTAGCTTGTATTTACATTTTGCATGATTAATGGTTTGCCCTACCATGTTTATGTTATCTATCAAACTAGTTATGCTTGAAACTCTTTGTTGTTCACAAACTTGATGTCCATTTACTCCATTTTTCCCAAAGATCCTTTCTACCTTGAATCAAATCGGCCCTTCAACATCCTTGTATCACCGTCTTATAGCTTTCTTGACCTTTTCGACCCCATAGCCCAGTTGATCTGACATATTTTTACCTATCTTATATCTTTGATTAGTTTCATCCCTCACAACTTAAAAAAACCAAAACCAAAAAACTTATTTCATAACTAGCCTAAAATCAGAACACAATAAGCAAACACACAGATATCCCTTACACATATAGAGAGAGCCCTCTTTGAGTCCAGGAAGGCTAAGTCCTTGGGCTCCAAAGCTTGGTTTGATGTTACACTGTCATTTGGCTTGCCAATCAGCCAAATCACGGGAACCTAACATAATGGTGATCACGGTGGGACTCACTGAGTACATGACAGTCTAGCAAACTCTTATAGACTCCTTAGTCCTTCAACACTAAACTCAGACCATCAGCCTTTAGAATCATTTAGAGTAAACTCTCTGTTTCACCATCTTAGCAAAGTGATGAATCAGGTTTATAACACTCTTACATACTAGGCTGCACATAAAACTCAGAAAAAACCACAAAAACTCCCTTAGATTGGTTTTTGACAGTATTGGTGGTGGACCATACACATAGACCTCAAAACAACTAAAAATCCACCTAGCGACTCCACTAGCCTCCAGTAGGCCTTACTACTTTACTAAACTCTAGGCTACTATCCGATTAAGCCACCTCATCGCCACACTAACATAATGGCGATCACGGTGGGACCCTGAGTAATAAACAAACTTAGTTTCCTAAACTTTCTAGAGACCTTTAAGGATACCATCTGATTGACTTATCCCACCGCTCACTAACATAATGGCGATCATGGTGGGAACTTGAGTCAAAACATCCTAGGTATCCCTTAGGAACTCTCAAAATCCCAATCAAACTTAGAAGAGTAGAATCTAGTTATCTCACCATCTTAGAAAAATGATGACTCAGCTATAGGACACTCTTCCAAACCTTAGGACTACATAAAGAACTCAGAAAAACCCCAAAAACTCCCTTATATTGGTTTTTGTCAGTACTGGTGGTGGACCATACACATATAACTCAAAACAATTAAAAATCCACCTGGTGACTCCACTAGCCTCCAGTAGGCCTTACTATTTTACCGAACTCTAGGTTACTATCCGATCGAGCTATCCCATCGCTCACTAACATAGCGGGAGATGGTGGGACACTGAGTACATGATAGTCTAGCAAACTCTTATAGACTCTTTAGTCCTTTAGATACTTAAACAAGCAAGCAGTCCATAAGATCATTTAGAGTAAACTCTTTTTGTTATCACCACCCTAGCAAAGTGATGAAACAAGTTTAGAATACTTTAATAAACCATAGGATGCACATAAAACTCAGAAAAACTACAAAACATTCCTAGATTAGTTTTCCCTAGTTAATGGTGGTGGACCATAGCTACATCTCTGTAAAAAACAACCAAGTTCCACCTGGCAACTCCACAACTCTCAATAGACCTAAAGACCCCACTGGAGGAAGAACCTAAAACATGACCGGTCATCCTAGAAAGAAAAAGCACTCAGGCCTTAGTTGGATTCAAGAAATTATTGTCTTTATCTATAACTATGTTCTATCCTACTTTGAGCCTGATTCGGAATACACCAATGAAATCTACATTGATCATTGGAAAGATCTCAAACCTCAAAAAGCTAAGCCTCAAATTTCAGACCATGAGCAGGCTTGTACACATGTGCTTACCCCAAATTGACCTATGGAAAACCTAGCAAAACATGAGCCTCATGCTACTTTTCCCACTCTGGCTGAAACCTCAAATAGTCACGAACCTCTTTTTACACTACCTATATCCACAAAGGTCCCAGAAAGATACAAGCCTATGGTTTTACCTCCCATATTTCAAGCCCTTCCTGCAAATCTTCCAAATAAATTACCCAGATTTGATGGAGAAAGCTCCAAAGTCACCGCTGAAGAGCACGCCTGAAATATTGAGGATTTACTTGACCTTTATGACATAGAAGAAGATGATGTGCGTATTAGAATGTTTGCCATATCATTACAAGGAAAAATTAAGAATTGGTTTAAAGACCTTCCCGCTGCAAGCATTACCAATTTTCATCAGTTCACTCAAATCTTCCTAGATAGGTGGGTGGTCATGGGTAATAAAGTTCTCATCATAAAGGAGTACAATCAGTTAAAAAGACAACCATAGGAAACAATACAAAACTTTTCAGCCAGGTTCAATAAAGTATACCATGCAATGCTTGCTAACCTAAAGCCACCCCTCAGATGTGCTCTCTTGCACTACCCAGATTCTTTTGACCCAGAGTTTGTTTTCCAGATAAGAAACAAAGATCCTTTGACCCTAGAAGAAATGCAAAGGATAGAATTTGATGTAGAATTCAACATAATAAATAGGGAGGCACAACTAAGAATAATAGAGAAAGACAAAGAAAATCAAGAGAGACTAGTATCTTCAGAAGAAAAGTTGAAAAAATTGGTATGTATGTTAGGAAAACTAGAGCATCTACTTGATAGGAAAAGAGAAAAACCCAAGGTTAACACTGTTTATTCAAACCAATCTACACTTCTTCCTCAGGTTGAACACACTCGACTATCACAAGACAAGAGTTATAAACAAAATGTGCCAAATGGGAAACTTGAAAATAAAAACATAGAGGAATGCTCTGAAGAAACTATCAGCCATTTTGAAATCACAGATTCTGAAATGGAAGAAGAATCAAAACCTTTAGATTCTCTACCCTTATGCTTTAAATCATTCCAAACTTTGAAAGAAAATTTGCACCCTAAAGATCTCTCAGCAGTTATTCAGGAAAACCCTGCTCAAGTTAGCTCTCACCTAAATCAAGAAGAGTTGATTGAAGAGGAATTCAAATCTGAGATAGAAGATAAATCAAAACCTGTAGGGTCTCTACCTTTATGTTGGGAGTCATTTGAGTTCATAAAATCAAATTGGCCTCCTGAAAATCTATCAGAAAAAACTCATGAATTACATGCTAACTATCCTCAACATCAGAAAGAATTGGTTGAAGATGAAAACAAGCAAGAAATGAAAGAGAACCCACAGGATCCCTCTAAGGACATGATTGATGATTCATCATCCCTCATAGGTGAAGCCCAAAAAGACATTCATCTTTCAAATCAGATTTCCCAAGAGAAAGAAGATTATTGTAGAGAAATGAAAATGCCTCCCTTTTTAACTGAAGAGGAAATAGATCAACTTATAAACATGCAGACAGCCTCTAAAACTTCACATAACCACAACTTTTCTAATTTTTCTCCTGTTAATCTTGCATATCATAAGTCAAAAAATATATTTGTAAATCAATTTGAAGAAAATCAATCTGATATTCCAATATGCATGGTTTATAACATTAATTATAATGATGATTTTCCAAGGTTTGATCAATATTGTGATAATGATGATGATTTCCAAGCAGAATCTAACTTTGCAGAAAACTCAGTTTTTGATTTTTGGGAGGAAGCTCACTTTCATAAACTTGAGAAAAGTGAGCAGCCATTACAGGTCATCTATGACACTGATGAGGAGAGCCTTGAGAGTTTAGAAGTAAGTGAAGAGTCTCGGACTCTTTTCTCTACTTCACTTCATTCCATCAGAGATAACATTCACATAATTGGAAATCAACAGTTTTTCAGCATTGATGATGAGGTTGAGGAGGATGATGAAATTCCCAAGCATGTTGTAAATGAGAAGCCTTTTCCTGAAATGGTTGAGGAAATCATTTTAGATATGGAATATTCCTTTACTCTGTTAGTGTCAGCCTTTGCAGCCTTCCTCCAGTGATCAAACATGCTCTTACAAGGTGATGTTAAGGTGTCAAGGTCAAATTTTGTCATTTCAGTGAGTCTTCAAGCAAAATTTCGTCACTAGGTATTAGGTCTAGGGTTTTATTTCATTCCTTTCAGAGTTGTCCAAATGTCAGTCCATGTCACCATTCAGCTGAGTGTACCATCATTTAGAGGGTTTTCATCATCATTGCAAGTTCCACTGGGTCATTTTACACCTTGTTCATGCTTCAGTTGTGCCTAGGTAAGGTTCATTTCCCTCTCCTAGGGTTTTGAGGTAATTTCTCTTGGATGGTCAAATCATCAGAAAAACTTGTATCCTGATGTTCATACACCTTCCCCTATCCTTAATTTACCTTATTAAACATTTCCCATCACTGAGATCCCACAAATTTCTCATTTTTTCACAAACCCTAGTTTCTTGCTACAACTTGGCAATTTTCTATGCTAGGCCTGCGTTTCGCCCTTTTGGACCCCTTCTCCTCACTCAATATTTGAGATTCCAATTTCCCCTACTTCCTAACATCCCTCCCTACTTCCCGAAGTTTCCCCAAGAATTTAGAAGCCCCTTATCCCCTTCATTTCGCTTCATTTCGACAAATCCCTTGTTTCACACATCAGGATAGGTTTCACTCAAATGCTGTTTCAGAGCAATAAAAGATGAATTTTGGAACACTGAGAGATTTTTTTGTCCAAAACATGCCAAATAAGAAAAACCTCCTTCACGTTTTACACAGGTACCATGGTTTTAGAGAAATGTCAAAAATATCGTTGCCTCGGGAGAATTGATGCACCTCTGAAGTGACCTTGGGAAAATCAAGCTTTCTCCTAGCTTTGTTGGCCAAATGACTTGCTTGATGCGTCAAATGATAACTAGACACAAATAGATTTCCAATGAGCTATCATGAGCTCAATTTGGAGTTGAGGAAGACCTTCAAACGTTGACTGCAATAGCACTCTGCCTTGAGGCAGCCTCATTCTGCTCATTTTGACTAGTCTTGGGAGATTTGATTTTTGACAAGGCAAATGAACTCCAAATTGAAAAATTCCACTTTGGTTGGAAAGAAGAATCAGAGAGAGTTCCAAAAATCTATCATGCACCCAATTTGGACACCGGGAAGGCCTCCAAAAGCCTCCTGCAAAATGCACTATTTATGGCGCGGCGCATTGGGTAGGAGCGCGGCGCACTGAAGGTGCGCGGCGCATAGAACAATTTTTCCCAGTGTAAATTAACACTGGCGCAGCGCATCCAGCCTGCGTGGTGCGTTGGGCTGGGGCACGAAGCACAGAGCCTCCAAGAAAAATTTTTACCACTACTTCATCAAAATTTCAAATTAACTCGAATTCCTCGCTCCGAGTAAGTGTGGATGCCTTTGTCATTGCTATTAAAAAAATGTTTGGTGTAGTTTGAAATGAGATATAAGAATTTGTAATGTCAAATTTCAAACCCTATTACCTTGCTTAAAACTACTCCTTTGGGTTTTGAGTTGGTGTTTTAAAATGGTTTGTGCCACATATCCCATTTTTCTTATCCCATTATCTCCTCACCATCCTGTTATATCCCAAGGTTATTCACTTCCAAGTCCATCTCCTATCCCTAAGCTACTTCACTTCCTATCATTTTTCCTATTCCCCCCATCTCATTTGTAAAATCCCTAAACCCTACTGTCCCCTATCACTCTTCCTCTCATATCACTTATTCCTAAAATCTCATTATCCTATTCCTAAACCTTACCATCTCCCGTGTCATTTACAAAAATCCCCAAATCCCATATCTCAAACATATTAAGTGGTTGTCCTCACATTCTAAATTCACTTGACAAAACTCCTTCATTCCCACTGCTCCATTTTTACCACAGTCCCTTCCTACTTGGCACACATTTGGAAATCGGAGGAAAATACACCAAATTGTTTTTTTCCATCTCATACAGGTCAAAAATTCACTTGACATATACTTTCAACATCATGGAGACGGACACAGATAGCTCATATGACTCCAGGATAAAGAGCTTACCATCGAATCCATACCAAGAAGGCATCAAGGAGGCGAAAGGTGTTAGATTCTGAATCTTGGTGGACGTTTCCTTGGATCGATAGTACTATGAGGTCCTTCAGTCCAAATTTCAGCAAATTTGGAGAAAATTTGTCATTTTGAAATTTTGGTTGCAAAACAGGTTTTTCTGCCCAACGTGTCGCGCCACCTGACGCGCGCTTACGTTTGAGAGATCTTCTGGAGGAAAACTTTACATTTTTGGATTTTTTATGAAAATTTATGCATGCTCAAGAATGGCCGAGAGATTTCATCAAGTTCTGGGTGGTCTTAAAGGTCAAAAACACTCCAAAAATGGCCTTTCTGCCACCTTTTGCACCAGCAGGAACCAGTCTTGGGATATTGCAGTTTTGGAGGGGAAAATGACATCCAAATTGAAAAATTACACTTGGTTTGGATAGAAGACATCCAAGGCTTTCCAATGAGCTATCATGAGTTCAATTTGGACTTTAGGAAGTGCTCCAAAAACAGGCTCAAAGTGGCGCGATGCATTGAGTTTTTGAGCACAAGACAGAGGAATTTTGCCAACCCATTTTTTCACTTTTAGCTCGTAAGACATACTCTGTTAATTAATTCACTTTTGGATGTAATTTTTAATCTATATTGAGATGTAATATTGTAACTATGATGTAAATTTGGCATGTTTTTACTTGTTCTAGAGGATTCATTCACTAAAAGTAAGTTGGTTAAATGGATCATTTCCTGTGCATAGAGGCAAGTTGTTTGGTTGCCTAGATTTCAGCTCCATGTTTAGAATTGGTTGAAACAGCTCCTAGAAGGATGAGCTCGACCCCTAGAGGCATGGGATGGGGTTAGGATGGTCTATATATTATATTTTCTAAGACATTTTCAGGGTTGGACTCTTGGGAATAGTTTGGCACTTCATTGTACATACACTTTTGCATTTTTGGTAAAGGAAAGACCAGGGTTTTGCAGCACTTGTCGGGATCCTTGTGGCTTCTGAGTTTTTGTTGAGGAGGTAAATCCCCTCTGCGGACAGAGGCGATCCCTACTAGCCCAGCAGGGGTCTAGCAACAATCAAACAATGTTATGACGCAAGCTCCTAGTTACGAATGAAAGACTTGGGATAGAAGCCTACCTGGATTCCAACGCCACGATCTAAAGAAGAAGCGTCCCCGTTCCTCGGCCTCGGCAGATCATAATCCCTCCACGATCTCCGCGGATGAACACCTGCACATGGAAGAAACGAACAGATACAAGCATAGAAACCAGCATACGTAACTAAACATCAGTCAGAAAGGACGTTACTCGCATTAACATGATGGAAAACAGAGTGGAACCATAATCATAATAATCTATTAAATAACCAGCGAAGAGAGATTACAACCAAGTTCTGACGTCGCGGTCTCCTTCGGACGGGTCTCCAGTCGTCCACGTCTCGCAAAGCTCGCCAAGGAAAGGGAAAACCTCTCCGGAGTCTCTTGACAATGGTCTCCTTACTTGAGTCAGCCTTAAGGGAAAGAGAGGATTCTTTACAACACAAAGGCTCTTGGGAATATGGAGATTCAGAGCTTAGGCACTTCAAGACTATCAGCCTTTCAGCCCCTTCATCAATGGATGAAGGTTATATTTATAGAGGAGAGGAGGAGGTTGGGATCCCTACAATAGTGGAAGGGAGGCCTTATCCCTTAGGAGGTTCCCCATAAGGTGGAAACAAGAGGCCAAAGGAGGAAGGCCGTGGTTATTCAGGCGAAACCACTCCTGATGACTCATCCACGAAGTTGTTGTAATCGAAACTTCGCCTCCTTTTTTAAAAAACTTTCCATAAACAGAGTGGCGCGGGTGCAACACTGGGACAGAGCGCCAATTGGCGCGGGCTCAGTGTTAATTTTCCGCCATTGGCGCGAGTACATAACGTACTACAAGCGCCAAGGCAAAAACAGGTGTTTTTAGGGGTCTTCTCAGGAAATGATTAACAGAAGGAATGTTGTCCTCGTGGAAAGGGATGCAATGAAGGTATTTTCAAGGCTTGACATTGCTCACAGGTCACATAATGGGTCCTCCATTGTGCGGGACGGGGAATGGTAGGGACGGTGACAAATTACTGTGTAACAGATGCCCCCTAAAGCATGAGGCCCGAGAGAGAGAGAGGGGTGAAATGCTTTACGAGAACATGTCCAACTGAAGGCCCGCCATCGGAAAACCTGCGCAGAAAGATACAACTGATATCTCAAGTACATGATGTATATATATGGTATGGACGCAGCCATCCGAACAGAGTATGCTATAATCCAGATCCAGGGTATGGGCGCAGCCATCCAGCGAGGATCAAATAAATAGACTCAGGTATGGTCGCAGCCATCCAATCAATGAGTCATGTACATAATGATAATAATCCACAATCGCAGCCTGGATTAAAATAGACACAATCCAGGGTTTATGCGCTCCATCTCGACCCAAACAAAGTACAAGTTCAGGCATGTGAATATGTGAGCTAAAGTCGAACATGCAAGAACATCGTCTGATTACCAGCCAATGATGAAAGCTGTTAACAGACGCGAGAGAAACCACCAATAACGACAATGGTCCTCAAGGTACTACAGGTACAATCTACGGCGTGCGAATAAATGAGTTGACGTCGAACACCCGCAGAATCACTCGATCGGAGGCCAATGATGTAAACCTCTCGTCGAATGCGACGAACCTGCCATTGAGGCATGCAGGCTCCAAGGTACCACAAGGAGTCTCTAGACCAACTTCCTGGATAATGAGCTGAAGTCGACAGGAAGTGACCTTGATCGAAGGTGGGCCATAACGATTCCCACATCATCGACACGAGACAGAGGAACATGATGTTTTGTTGTGAATCAGGATCGTATGAGAAACAGAGGAAGGTTGATATTTGTAGAGGCCAACTTCTCTTGAACATATAAACGGCACGATAGTGGATTTGGCAGTATTTGACATCAACAGATCAGAGGTCATGGTGACGAGGCAATGAACAGATGAGAGGTCAAAAGGGATTACCCAAGCCCACGGAGGCAAAGTGAAGCAACGAGATGAGATGTCCCCAACCCGACACGAATGCAGACTAGTGCCATGTTCAAGAGCGACATACTGCCGATGACAACGACGATGGTTCCATTTTTCCCCCACCATTTCTGGTGAGTACCTCTTTATTTTTACACAAGCTTAAAGAGGATACCATATGCTTGTCATATAAATCCGCCCTTCGGGCGAATCCATCCTAAGATATTTAACGCAGCCCTAGGAAGGAGGAACTCGTGAGAACGTCATTTCGACCGGATCCGATGTCAAATCCGATGTCATCGTGGTTTAACGAGTCTGACAAAGGGAGAACCTCGACGTCTTTTCTCATATTTATGCAGTTTGAAAAGACAAAGAGAAAAGTAAACTCAAATGGCCCCGTAAATAGTTCCCGATCCTAAAGGTAGAAAACAACATCAGAGAAAACCTCCTAGTCGCGATAGGATAGGGTATTCCTTTTTCGTAATCAATCTATCCCAACCCGAAAAAGGGGTAAACGTATACTGGGTAGATGTCGATTCGTGTCCATTTTAACGAGATCGAAACGACAAGGGCCTCGGCAATCTTTTCATGTTTAGAGAGTCAGAAAAGAGCTGAAAGATGACTCCTCCTGGAGGAACGAGTGGTATAAAGGGTAGCAACTGGTTCCGGTAATGGTGGAACTGCTCAAAACAAGATAAAAGTCAAGAGGCTGGCTAACAAGACCACTCATCGCAGCGGTTCCTCAGGAACGGGTAAAACAACCAAGTGAAGGCATATGATTGGCCAAGCAGACAGTGACGATGGAGTGAGAAAACCAAGGCTCATCTGGAAAAACAGGCTGATAAGATGGAAATCACAAGGGGTAAAATGGACATGGTTTCATTTTTACACAAGCTTGAAATCAAAAAACTTTGCTTGAAGTTGGTTTCATTTTGACACAAGCTTGAAACAAAGATAAACTATGCTTGAAACCGGTTTCATTTTTACACAAGCTTGAAACAGAAACAAACTATTCTTGAAAAAGTAAGCATGCCCCCAGCATGGTGACTCAATTCGAGGTACATGCCCCCCAAGCTTCAATCCATATGAAAGGCAGATGGAGTGAAGGTTCAAGTTACGAGAGTGAGGAAAAGACTCGACTGGTATTTTACGAGAACTTACCAAAGACTCGAATTGAACGGGAACGTGTTTCATTGTTTTAACGAGGTTGACACATTAAAAGAACTGTCCTCATGGAAAGGGATGCAATGAAGGTATTTTCAAGGCTTGACATTGCTCACAGGTCACATAATGGGTCCTCCATTGTGCGGGACGGGGAATGGTAGGGACGGTGACAAATTACTGTGTAACAGTTTTGATGATGTTCTTCTCATGTTATTGTAAGTTTCATTAATGTTATATGTATGCCATTTCCCTTCTCTATTCTTTTGAATTAAACAAATGAGTAATTGAGGTAGAATTCATTAGTTTGCTGGTGCTCTGCCTTAAAATTTTGTTTATTTTTACATGTTTTTTGTCAGTTTGAAGAGGATCCTTGTGCCCTCTTGCCCTCTTCAACTCCTCAACAGTATTTTCTATCCATTCATTGAAATCTAAGACATCAAAGTCATTGCCTACCCTTCCCCAACTTGAAATTTGCAAGATTTTTTCCTCATCCCCAAGGCCAAAATTTCCTTTCCCTTTTTCCAGCAAAAACCCTAAAAATCAAACTCAAACCCCTTGATTTATATACCTAGCCTAAAATTAGCACTCATTTCAGTCATCTCAAGCCCTATTGATACATTTTTCCTGAGATTGACCCGGAGAGAGCCCTCTCCTGTTCTAGTAGGGCTAGCTACTAGACTGAGCGTGGTATGATGTTACCCTGAATCCCGCCTTCTTTCAGCTTGAGGTGGATTTGGGAAATAACATAGTGGCGATCATACTGGGGATGAAAATGGTTTGCTTGTTGGTGTTAATTGTTTTATAAGCTACAGACGGAGCCTGAAGTTATGCCAGATAGCCTTTGAAATGCTCTTGCTTTGCATTGGCGAAAGTAGACAAACGCTGCTTCAGTCAATCTTCGGTCTAGCTTGTGAACGTGACACTTGACTTGTGGATTGTCTTGCCCCAGTACATGTATCATGATCAGATCTGATGGTTTATGGTGGACAACGATCAGACATAAGAAGGCTGAAATCATTCACCTGGTGACTCCAACTCAATGTAGAGACTCCACTGGAGGACTAACTCTTTCTCTGAGAAAATGGAAGGATCTTACACTAAGTTCACGTATCCAAAATGAAATGGTATTCAGGATCTAGTCTGCTTTCTTGTAAACTATTTCTTTGCTATTCTTGAAGTTGTCCTGAAAGTTTTTCAGAATTTGTTGTATGAGA
This sequence comes from Pinus albicaulis, assembly GCA_034641835.2. Classification (NCBI taxonomy): domain Eukaryota; kingdom Viridiplantae; phylum Streptophyta; class Pinopsida; order Pinales; family Pinaceae; genus Pinus; species Pinus albicaulis. The sequence goes on from CM076578.1 coordinate 1,821,283,922, forward strand.
AAGGTGATCAAAATATTCACTCGACCCATTCAAGAAGTGTAAATGCTGAGTTTCCCTTTGATCCTGGTCTCCTCACTTTTCCCACATCTTATGATGACTCTTTTCAGAGTGATGAGCCTAAAGAAAACCAAACTGATCCCGTAGCCTTTGTATATACTCCTACATCTTTTATAGTCCCACATAGGTATAAACCTCTTGTTTTACCTTCTGTTCTTCATGCTTGTCCTAAAAATTATGACCTATATTTACCAAGATTTGACGGGGAATGTAACAATGTCAACGCTGAGCAACATGTGTAGAATGTTGAGAAATTTCTAGAACTTTTTGAAGTTGATGAAGAAGATGTTAGTATCAGACTTTTTGCTCTTTCTTTGCAAGGCCAAGTGAAGAGTTGGTTCAAAGCCCTGCTTGATGCGAGCATCTCAGATTTCCAGCAGTTCTTCGAAGTTTTCCTTGACAGGTGGATGATCGGACAGAACCTTTTCTTGATTATAGAAGAGTATAACCAGCTGAAAAGACTGCCAGGGGAGACAGTACAACAGTTTTCTGCCAGATTTAACCAAGTATATTTTTTGATGCCAGCTAATATAAGACCTTCTCCTAGATCTGCTCTCTTGCACTACCCAGGTGCTTTTGATCCGGAAATGGAGTTTCAGCTGAGAGAAAGGAATATTGCAACACTTCAAGAAATGCAGAATAGTGCAGTGAACGTAGAGGCTCATTTGTTGATCTTGAGGGCAAGGTTGAAGGAAGAAGAGACAAAAAACATAGATCCGGAGAAAGCGATATCTTTAGAGGTAAAGCTTGACATGTTGGTAAGTGCAGTAGAAGAGATGATGCAAAAGAACACCACAAGGAATGAGTATAATGTTCAAACCCATGACTTGCTGATTGAAGAAGAACCAATGGCTGATCCAAAACATTTTGTTTCTTATCCCAGTTGTCATAGTGATTGTTTTATATATCATTTTGAAGAAGAGAGAGCTGTTGATATGACATGTATGCTTGATGATGTGTTGTATACTGACGATTTTCCTCAGTTTGATCAGTATGATGATGATTATGTTCTCCAAACAGAAGCTAATCTTGCAGACAAATCAGTAGCTAGTTTGTGCAAGGAGGAAGTTCACTTTCAGCAGCTTGTGTACAATGATCAATCGATGCATATCAGCTATGACAATGATGAGGAAAGTGCAGCAAATTTTGAAGTAAGTGAAGGATATTTGCCTTTTTGTTTTGATTCGTTTCAGTTCATCAGAGACAACATTCATGCAATCAGAAATCAATTGCCGACAAGCCTTGATTTGGACCATCTTGAGGGCAATAAAAAGCTTGTTCAAGATTTCTCATATTCAGATTTGCAATCCTCGAGTGCTGTTGATTGTCAAGTTGCAGATGAAGAAATGGAAGCTGGCACATATGATCAAATGCTACAAGGTGACTCCGTACCATTTTGTTTTGAATCATTCCAGTTGTTGAAGGGTAAATTGTATGGTAAATCTTCAAATGAGCAGCCTGTAAGAAATCAACAATCTCTCAGTGTTAATGTGGAGGATGAGACAGATAACGAAATTCTTGAGCAGCCTGTAGCATCATATTTGCAGCCACCAAATGGAATTGAAGGTCAGATTACAGATGAAGGTGTGGAAGATGAAATACATGATTTAATGATGCAAGAGGATTTTGTACCCTTTTGTTTCAAAGCATTTCAGTTTATAAGGCAGAATCTTCGTAATATCTCTCAAGAAAAAGATGAACAACCAGTAGGATGTCAGACAGTTTCAATGGATACATCACAGCAGTCTTCTCAAGTTTTTGATGATCCTATTGCTAATGTGTTGGATGATGTTTGCAGTCAAAGTCTTTCTCCATTGACTATATGTAAGCTTGAAACGTGTACTGATACAAACTTGATCCGGCAGCCGGTCTCTTTATCATTTTCAACAGGAGTCTTGTCATAAAGCTCATCACAAGCTCAGATCAAAGTTTGCATTCATGGTATGAGGAGAAGAAAAGTAATCCATTGGATGAGCTAAGTCCTAGTGTGCATTTTGAGATCCTTATGCAGCATGAATTTCAAGATCCTTATGCAATGTTTTTGGAGGCGGATAGAGAATCCATAGTATTCAACGGATCTGTTCACAATTTTTCATGGGAGTTTCCTTTCATTAGTTCTCTCTTGTTGTTCATAAGCAAGCACTTGCGGAGAATTCAAACAGTAGCTGTAATACTTACTTGGTTGCATTGGTTGTTTCATTTCACTTGATCAGGTGATGAATGAAACTGTTAGAGTAGGTTGTATTGAATAAGCTTCATATTGAGCATATTTTCTAGTTTGTCAGTTGTGTTTAAGTATCGAGTCAGTTTTTAGTTGAGTGAGAGTCAATTTGTGTCGTCAAGTCATCAGTTTTCAATCATGCATTTCAGCTTGAGTTTTTGACTCCATTGCCCAATGGATGAAGGCACTGTCTGCTGTCCAAATATCTGTAATTCTTGGAACCTCCAAGGAGCTACCATCCCCATTGGAGCCAATGTTAGTGTCAGCCTTTGCAGCCTTCCTCCAGTGATCAAACATGCTCTTACAAGGTGATGTTAAGGTGTCAAGGTCAAATTTTGTCATTTCAGTGAGTCTTCAAGCAAAATTTGGTCACTAGGTATTAGGTCTAGGGTTTTCTTTCATTCCTTTCAGAGTTGTCCAAATGTCTGTCCATGTCACCATTCAACTAAGTGTACCATCATTCAGAGGGTTTTCATCATCATTTCAAGTTCCACTGGGTCATTTTACACCTTGTTCATGCTTCAGTTGTGCCTAGGTAAGGTTCATTTCCCTCTCCTAGGGTTTTGAAGGTAATTTCTCTTGGATGGTCAAATCATCAGTAAAACTTGTATCCTAATGTTCATACACATTCCCCTATCCTTAATTTACCTTATTAAACATTTCCCATCACTGAGATCCCACAAATTCCTCATATTTGCACAAACCCTAGTTTCTTGCTACAACTTGGCAATTTTCTATGCTAGGCTAGTGTTTCACCCTTTTGGACCCCTTCCCCTCACTCAATATTTGAGATTCCACTTTCCCCTGCTTCCTAAGATCCCTCCCTACTTCCCAAAATTTCCCCAAGAATTTATAAGCCCCTTATCCCCTTCATTTCGCTTCATTTCGACAAATCCCTTGTTTCACACATCAAGATAGGTTTCACTCAAATGATGTTTTAGAGCAATAAAAGATGAATTTTGGAAAACGGAGAGAGGTTTTTGTCCCAAAAATGCCAAATAATAAAACCATCCTTCACTTTTTACACAGGTACCATGGTTTTAGAGAAATGTCAAAAATACCGTTGCCTCAGGAGAATTGATGCACCTTTGAAGTGACCTTGGGAAAATCAAGATTTCGCCTAGCTTGGTTGGCCAAATGACTTACTTGATGAGTAAAATGATAACTAGAAATAAATATATTTCCAATGAGCTATCATGAGCTCAATTTGGAGTTGAGGAAGACCTTCAAAAGTTGACTACAACAGCACTCTCCCTTGAGGCAGCCTCATTCTGCTCATTTTGACCAGTCTTGGGAGATTTGATTTTTGACAAGTCAAATGAACTCCAAATTGAAAAATTCCATTTGGGTTGGAAATTAGACTCAAATATATTTCCAACGAGCTATTATGCGCCCAATTCGGACACCGGGAAGGCCTCCAAAAGCCTCCTACAAAATGAATTATTTATGGCGCGACGCATTGGGTAGGAGTGCAGCGCACTGAAGGTGCGCGGCGCATAGAACAATTTTTCCCAGTGTAAATTAACACTGGCACGGTGCATCTAGCCTACACAACGCGTTGGGCTGGGGCGCGGCGCACAGAGCCTCCAAGAAAATTTTTTACCACTGCTTCATCAAAAGTTCAAATTAACTCGAATTCCTCGCTCCGAGTAAGTATGGATGCCTTTGTCATTGCTATTAAAAAAATGTTTGGTGTAGTTTGAAATGAGATATAAGAATTTGTAATGTCAAATTGCAAACCCTATTACCTTGCTTAAAACTACTCCTTTGGGTTTTGAGTTGGTGTTTTAAAATGGTTTGTGCCACATATCCCATTTTTCTTATCCCATTATCTCCTCACCATCCTGTTATATCCCAAGGTTATTCACTTCCAAGTCCATCTCCTATCCCTAAGCTACTTCACTTCCTATCATTTTTCCTATTCCCCCCATCTCATTTGTAAAATCCCTAAACCCTACTGTCCCCTATCACTCTTCCTCTCATATCACTTATTCCTAAAATCTCATTATCCTATCCCTAAACCTTACCATCTCCCGTGTCCTTTAAAAAAATCCCCAAATCCCATATCTCAAACATATTAAGTGGTTGTCCTCACATTCTAAATGCACTTGACAAAACTCCTTCATTCCCACTGCTCCATTTTTACCACAGTCCCTTCCTACTTGGCACACATTTGGAAATCGGAGGCAAATACACCAAATTGTTGTTTTCCATCTCATACAGGTCAAACATTCACTTGACATAGACTTTCAAACATCATGGAGACGGACACAGATAGCTCATAGGATCGAGACAGTGTTTTCACTACTGAACTGCATGCACCAAGAAGGCATCGAGGAGGCGAAAAAGGCATGTTAGATTCCAAATCTTGGCGGACGCTTCCTTGACTGAGCATAGTACTTGATGAGGGTCCTTCACTCCAAGTTTCAGCAAATTTGGAGTAAATTTTGTCATTTTTGAAATTTTGGTTGCAAAATAGGTTTTTCTGCCCAACGCGTCGTGCCACCCGTCGCGCGCTTACGTTTGAGAGATCTTCTGGAGGAAAAATTTACATTTTTGGATTTTTTATGAAAATTTATGCATGCTCAGGAATGGCCGAGAGATTTCATCAAGTTCTGGGTGGTCTTAAAGGTCTAAAACGCTCCAAAAATGGCCTTTTCTGCCACCTTTTGCACCAGCAGGAACTAGTCTTGGGAGATTGCAGTTTTGGAGGGGCAAATGACATCCAAATTGAAAAATTCCACTTGGGTTGGATAGCAGACTTCCAGGGCTTTCCAACGAGCTATCATGAGCTCAATTTGGACTTCAGGAAGTGCCCCAAAAATAGGCTCAAAGTGGCGCGGCGCATTGAGTTTTTGGGCGCGGCGCATAGAGGAATTTTGCCCAATTTTCACTTTTCAGCTCAGAAATTCGGCCAGTTTGACTAGTTTCACTTTTGGATGTAATTTTTAATCTATATTGATGTAATTTTGTAACTATGATGTAAATTTGGCATGTTTTTACTTGTTCTAGAGGATTCATTCACTAAAAAGTGAAAGTTGAGTGAATGGATCAGTTTCCTAGCATATAGAGGCAAGTTGTTTGGTTGCCTAGATTTCAGCTCCATGTTTAGAATTGGTTGAAACAGCTCCTAGAAGGATGAGCTCGACCCCTAGAGGCATGGGATGGGGTTAGGATGGTCTATATATTGTATTTTCTAAGACATCTTCAGGGTTGGACTCTTGGGAATAGTTTGGCACTTCATTGTACATACACTTTTGCATTTTTGGCAAAGGAAAGACCAGGGTTTTGTAGCACTTGTTGGGATCCTTGTGGCTTCTGAGTTTTGATGATGTTCTTCTCATGTTATTGTAAGTTTCATTAATGTTATATGTATGCCATTTCCCTTCTCTATGCTTCTGAATTAAACAAATGAGTAATTGAGGTAGAATTCATTAGTTTGCTGGTGCTCTGCCTTAATTTTTTTTTTAGTTTTACATGTTTTTCATCAGTTTGAAGAGGATCCTTGCGCCCTCTTGCCCTCTTCAGCTCCTCAGCAGTATTTTCTATCCATTCATTGAAATCTAAGACATCAAAGTCATTGCCTACCCTGCCCCAACTTGAACTCTGCAAGAATTTGGCCTCATCCCCAAGCCCAAAATTGCCTTTCCCTTTTTCCAGCAAAAACCCTAAAAATAAAACTCAAACCCCTTGATTTATATACCTAGCCTGAAATTAGCACTCATTTCAGTCATCTCAAGCCCTATTGATACATTTTTCCTGAGATTGACGCCGAGAGAGCCCTCTCCTGTTCTGGTAGGGCTAGCTACCAGACTGAGCGTGGTATGATGTTACCCTGAATCCCGCCTTCTTTCAGCCTGAGGTGGATTTGGGAACCAACATACTCCAGATTTGCAGCCACCAAGTTCCATTGAGTTACAAATTGCAGATGAAGAAATAGAGGTTGATAAACACATGGGAGTTGTCACACTATCCTTTCAAGATAATTTACTGTCAAAGTGTATCCCTGCCCATCAACCTGATGACCTTCACACAGTTTTCAGCTCTCCCTATCAAAACAAATTAGCTTGGAAAGAAAACTACACTGCAATATATGATGAGTCTGACATTTCAAGTGATCATGAGCAAGGAGAAGAGTTGCTTTACCAAGAGAGTCCTATACAGAGCCAAGTGGAAGAAAGAGTAGTCATAAATGAAGCCTATATCTCAAATCCTCTAGATCAGGTATTATTCCAAGATCCATTTTTTGTTTTCCTTGAGAAGTCTGAAAGAGTAGTGGGTTCTATCATAAATAAGTTGCTACCAAGAATGAGAAAAAATTTATGCACTACTGCCCGAAAACAAGCCAAATGGGAGTGGTATTTTCATTACTTCAGCATCATGAAAGAACTAAACCAGAATCACCCATGTAATCATCTACTTGATTGGTTGCATTGGAAAACAGAGTTCACCAAACAAATGTCTATTGTGTATAGATTAGAGCAGGATAGATAGACAACATTGGAAAATAAGCTCAGCCTTGTGAGCACCTTTTCAGTTGTAGTTTGTTTGAAGAAAAAGTGAAAAAGCAGAAAATACAAAAACAGTAAAAAGTATAAAAAGAGGTCAGTTTCTAAAAACAGCAATGGTACAGCCCCATACCCAAAAATAGTCATTCAGAAAGCGCGCAAGTCTAAATGCTGCTACTAGTACTCAAATGTCTTGTTCAGCTATCTAGCCTAATCATAGTTGAACATGTTTAAATTTAATTGCTGATAAGTTAGTGAGTGAAAAAGATGGTCAACATTGTGTAAGCTTGACTTATCAAAGAGAGTAGATTAGGAAAAGATACTGGTTCCACACACCCAAAACAGAACCAAAGAGGGAAGCGGGGATGAAAAACAAATTATGCATCTTAGCCCTGTTTTTTCCTAGTTTCCATTTCATGCAGTATAATATTTGTGTGCAACTTGTATTTTATGCCGCAAATACATGAAAAATCAGACCGTCTATTCCTGATTTGATCATCTTTTAAATTTCGTGTTTTAGATTAGAGAGCAAAATCCTGTCAAACATCTTAATCTTGACAATTGATCTAGTATAGGTAGAGTAATGAAGGAGTTCATTAGTTTAATCTGAACTCCCGGCAGATATAAGTGTAAATTAGATAGGTTCATTTTTCCAAAAGAAAAAATATGCATTGTCAAAAGGCTGCTAGTTCAAATGTGCCAAAAAGAAGAAAAAATGTTAGGAAAAGTAGTGGGGTAGGTAGAAATATCATTGATGCTAATAATGCAGTCAATTTTCAGAAATAGCATCAAGGAAGAATGAAATTTTGTGCCAATGGGTAAGGAACTGGTCTTCATAAGCCAGAGATCTGAAATTCTGGACACCTCCTGAAAAGGAGCTGCCCTCCCCAAATGGAGCCACTGTTAGTCATCAGTATTTTTCACTTGTTAGTGATGACTAGTTCTCACAGCCAAGTTTTCTAACTGCTGATCCAAAAATTTGTCATATTTTCCAGCTGGGAAAACACCCATAAAAATTTTTCACCCTCCTACTTTTCAGTCCGCCCATGACGAGATGAAACCTCATTATCAAATCCTACCTTACATCATCCATACTAGTCTGCCCATCAGCTCTAAAAGGACAATCCACATCTATTCAAACAGTCTCCCCTAAGTTAGGAAGTGGCGCTTTAAGACATTTCACCCTTGGAAAACTATCCAAGAGCCCAAAAACTCCCATCTACTACAAACCAGTCATAACAGACCTCCCACTTTGCTAATAAAGTTGGTCATAGCCCTAAGTCGTGCCACCAATACACCCTTAAGTCTCAGCAATACATAGACCATAATCTCAAGCTGATTTTAGGTGTTTTACAGTGTTTGATGGATATTTCAAGGACAGGAAACATGCCAGCATCTCAGAAGACAATTTTTGGCGCCACATGAGAAGACAGTTGCTTCTCAATGTTATCCTGAGCCTGAGATGCATCTACAGGGCAAAGAGTTTCTCATCAAGCTCTTGCAACCTCATTCAAGGCCTGAAAGGATAGTGGAAGAAGAACAACACTGTCAAGGGCTCTTAACATCACATGGCTAAGAACCTCCTTCATCTATAAGCAGAGGGTTAAAGCGCCTCCTTCATCTATAAGCAGAGGGCGATGGCCAAAGGTTGATTTTAAGATTTGCAACTGACTGTAAGACAAATTTTTTTTTAAACAATGAGACAGTGACTAGGGTTTTTCTAAAGGAAAAGTAATGATTGAAAGCAGAGGTAAGAGCAGTAGTGTTCTTCACGATTTTTTTGCCTGCCATCATGTGTGAAATAAACCCTTTTCAATATGTTCATCAGGCAGCCTTCATATGGCTGAGACAGAGGTTGAAAAAACATCAGATATTTTTCCAAGTGAAGGGCCCTCCTTCATTAATTAGCAGTGGGTCAGGGCAGTGATTATTTCTAGGTTTTCTCACCAACTGATAGACAAAGTATAGACATAATAAGGGAAAGTTGAAATAGAGAAGTACTGAAAAGAGACCAAAAGGAAAGCAGGGGTACCACTGCAATCCAATGGGTCAAACTTATCTCTCAACAAGGTTTCTGTCAAAAGACAGTCTGTAGCTCCAACAAAACAGAATTTGAAGAGTAGTTGATGAGTTGACAAAGGAAATCTGAGCTCATTTCCCCCCAAGAGGCAACATAACTAAACACAGTTGTTCAAAATATGCAAGAAGGATGTTGGTATACTTTCAGATTTTGGAGAAAAACTTCAAACAAATATAGGCATGTTCCTTCTAAAAGGGTCAAAGGTACCTTATCAATGCCTTTTGGGTAAAGGAAGAAGTGTTGAAGAAATTCCCTTTTAAAAATGGGCAGAGTTGGAAAGGTCTGATTAAATGCAGCTGCATTTTTCATCTACAGTCAGAAAATGAGTTCAAAGGACACCTAACATTTAAATCAGGTTACAGTGGGCATCATTGCCTTCAAAGCATCAAGAGCAAATAATGTCAGATTGGGTTTTAAAAAGAGTAAATCCACTTCCTTGTAGAATGGCAGAAGTGCTTCATAACTCATTGGTGTTTTGTTGAGCAAGTGTTATATGTTGAAAATAACACTAAAAGGGGTCAACAGTAGCAAAGTCTATCATTTAAATAAAGAACAGTGAAAATATAGTGTAAGAAATTTGAAACTCCTGCATAAATTTTTTAATTGAAGCAGAGTTCTCACTATGCTACTGTTTCAAAAGTCAAGCTTCACCTTCATATTAAAAAATTTGGTGCAAAAGGTAGTGAAAGGCTTTTTCAAAAAGTCTTCAAAACATCCACCAAGTGAACGTGAGAAGAGCTCGGATCTTTCTCTTTCAAAGGGGTTAAGAACTGTTGTTGTTCCAATTTGAATATCTCCATACACAAACAACACTCTTATTACTGTCCACAAGACCAGAAAAGAAAGATTTCAAGCGATTTGTAGAAGTTTTGAAGGTCCAAGGCTGTGCGGCACGCCTGGAAATGCGCGCGGCACACTCAGGTTGACTTATTACAAAGGAATACACAGGCGTGCGGTGCGCATGTAGGTTTGGGTCATGTCGACCCGACAGTAACCCAGCAGCGCAGCGCTTTCATTGACAAACGTGCCGCGCACATATTTATGATTCAAAATGCCTCCAAAAGCTCAGAAAAGATGCTCCAACTTCTCAACAACAACTACCACCAAATCTTCAAGGTTTTCATGTGCCTTATTGGTATGTTTAAAATTCTAAAGGGTAATCATATGCCTCATTTATCAAAGGACTAAGTAATGGTGGAAACAATGAAACCTTTGGTGCAAGTCAAAGTGTATCAGTGTGAAAATATTTTAGGGTGGTTGTTACAGTTTGTTGAAAGGGGGGTGGCCATTCTTGTCCCAAAAATGTTAAAGATGCCCTCAAAACTGAGATGAAAAACATGACTTCTGTCAGTCTTATGCAATAAAGAAAGTAGTGCTTGGAAGGGTTGACAGTTTTGTTTAAAAGATCAATATTTTCTGTGTTTTATGCTTACTAAAGGTGAAACAGTAAGAATGTGAGTTCTTATTACTGTGATAAGCCCATGAAACTGCCTTCTAAGGAATATTGAAAGATGGAAGCATTGATTTAAAAGTAGAAACTCAGCAGTTTAAAAAGAAGCAGTGGTCTGAATTTAAACTACAGTAACCATACATAGGTTCCTTGGTCATTGCTCGAAATTTCCTTGTGTAGGGTGAAAAGAAAAAATAGGGTTTTGATTTTCCATTCCATAGAGCACAGTCAGTGAGTAAAGCTACCTTTGCAGTTTACAGGTGTGTAGAGAAAAACTGGGTATGATGAATAGTAAAGTATAAGAAGGGCAGTCTTTTGTTTGATGAGGATGTTATTGTTGTTTGAATGCTATAAGACTTTTTGTGACCACATCAAAAACACAAACAGGCTCTGTCACCTTATCCTTAAAAAACAGTGATCTTTGACTATGTACATACCTTGTTTGACTGTGTAATAGCGTCGAAATATACTTGTTAAAAGGCATACAAAGAAGAGAATAGTGTTTTGAAATAAGAAGATTGTGGTTTTTCCTTTGCCTAAAAAAACAAGGTTATACTGTTGTCCTCAAGACACCCAAAGGCAAGGTGACCTTACCACAAAATACAGAAAAAATCACTTTGACTGTGTATCTTGATTGACTATGTTTTTGTCCTTGAAGTTTACTTATTGAGTTGCATACCAAGGGGAAAAGTAACATTCTGAAGGAACAAGGGGCCTGATATCACAGAAAACATGTCACATAGCATTGAGGCAAATGAATCAAAGATCAAACAGTGATATCAAAAGGAGCAGCATGACAGTGAGAAACTAAAGGAGGCTAAAGGGAAGCGTCCAGCACTGGAAGGGAAGAAAGACACATCAGGACTTGACATTTTGGCTTCTATTTCAGAGCATGTTGATAGGGACCCTTGAGGGTCATACTCACCGATTTTGGGCACATTTTGACATGTTTTGGTTTTTTGGCATTTTTGAGTTTTTGGTCAAAACTCGTGAAATTCGCCATTTCATTTTGGGGATTCGTCAAAGGAGGAGAATGGTATCATTGGATGCCATAGTTTTAGGAGCACACCCTCATCGATTTTCAGGACATTTGGAGATCATTTTCCCCCTCAAAATGGTGAAAAATGCTCGCTTTTTGCACACTCTGCACGGTCTATTAGCAGACTGTAATTTTTTGGTTTTTTACACACAGGTGCAGTTTTGAAGGACTTCAAGGCATCATATTGGGAAAATTTCAGTTTTTCCAAAATGTAGACACTCAGAGCTTTCCAACGAGCTATCTTGAGCCTTGTTTAGACATCGGGAAGGCTATCAAATGTTGCCGGCAAGTCAGGGGACCTTTTGCTGATATAAAATTTGAATATTTTTGTAATTTTTGAACCTTCAAAAATTGCTTTTTCCAAATGTGCGTTTAGCTATTTTTGCGCATGAAAAATGATGCAAAGTCAATTATTTTTTCTTTTTTAGCATTTTCTAGATATTTTATGAGATATTTTGTGCCTTGGGCTTTGCAAAGCCTCAAGGACAAGATTAGATATTTTGATTAGGCCAATAGGATGGCAAGTTGAACCATGAGGTTTTCCTCACTTGAGCCTAAATATTCCAAAGGCTTTCATTGTACAACAAGGCTGAAATTTATGAGAGAAGCAATATATGGTCATATAAGCTTTGGAAGAAATAATTGTCTTATGCTTTTGGATTGCCTCTTGAATGCTCTTGGATGAATGAAGAAGGATTGTTGTTGGATTCCATGACTTGGTAGAATGGTATAGTGTCTCTTGCTTTGTTGTTGTCTTCTAGTTTTCATTCATGAATACATGTTTCTTGCTTGCTATAGATCAGTAGAGAAAAAATTTGAGATATGCCCATGGAGGCACCTCAAATTTCCTGATTCTTCATATTTTTCATGTTTTCTTCTTCCTTAGTTGCATTAAATAATTCTTAACTGCTCTTTAACAACTTGAGGATATTATTGCTTGTTTCATTCATAGTTCTATACATGCTAAGTATGACTTACGGTACGCCCTGCTTACCTATGGCTAGGTATAGTTCCATCCATGAAATCTCTCTTTGACTGATTAAATTATCAACTTGTTGAACCAAGGAGGCCTAGTGGCGATCTAGCCCTTTGCCTAAAACTATGCGAATCTTGTTGTTCAAAGTGCCCAATGACTTGAAGTACTGTGTTTAGGTGTTCCGGCATAGTAAGTTAAGTTGTTTGTCTTCCTTAAGTGTTTTCCCCAAAGTCTGATAGCCATTTCCCAAATTTAGAGGGTCATATACTTCTATGCATGGCTTGAATGTTTATTTCTATGTATTGATTAGCTTGTATTTACATTTTTCATGATTAATGGTTTGCCCTACCATGTTTATGTTATCTATCAGACTAGTTATGCTTAAAACTCTTTGTTGTTCACAAAATTGATGTCCATTTACTCCATTTTCCCCAAAGACCCTTTCTACCTTGAATCAAATCAGCCCTTCAACAGCCTTGTATCACCGTCTTATAGCTTTCTTGACCTTTTCGACCTCATAGCCCAGTTGATCTGACATCTTTTTACCTATCTTATATCTTTGATCAGTTTCATCCCTCACAACTTAAAAAAACCATTACAAAAGAACTTACTTCATAACTAGCCTAAAATCAGAACACAATAAGCAAACACACAGATATCCCTTACACATATAGAGAGAGCCCTCTCTGAGTCCAGGAAGGCTAGGTCCTTGGGCTCCAAATCTTGGTTTGATGTTACACTGTCATTTGGCTTGCCAATCAGCCAAATCACGGGAACCTAACAAGTACATACAAAAGGTGTATAAAATATTTAATATGAAAAATGCAAAACCAGTTAGTACACCTTTTGCTAGCCATTTCAAACTTAGTAAGGAGATGTGCCCCAAGACCCAAGAAGAAATGGAGTACATGCCTAAAGTTCCATATGCATCAGTAGTTGGAAGCTTAATGTATGCAATGGTTTGCACAAGGCCTGATATTGCACATGCAGTGGGAGTTATAAGTAGGTACATGAACAATCCAGGAAAAGAACATTGGATGGTAGTGAAATGGATTCTCAGATATTTGAGAGGTACAACAAATCAAGCATTATGCTTTGGTGGTTCAAACATTGATCTATAGGGATATGTTTGTTACACCATTTTTTGGTCATCTAACCTATTATCATTAGATGGACCCAAGTACACCATGTAAGACCAATTTTACCCTAAGTAAAATTGCTTTCACTATGTAAAATAACTTAATAAACCACATTTATTAGGTTGTTTATGGTCTAAACAAGAAACCCCAAAAGGAAATATTAAATAAACCTATTTTGTTTTATTTTCCTCATGGAATAATTAATTAAACCATAATTTAATTATTATTCCTAGTCATGTTTAACCCAAAACAAAGAAATTAATTAGATAAACCTTTATTTATCTTATTATTTTCTAGGAATAATTATTTAAATCTTATTTAGATAATATTCCTTATTAAATATGACCAAATCACCCACAAATAATTAAATAAATCATTATTTATTTAACTATCCTTCAACCACTCCCTTAAAAAGATAAATAAATCATTTATTTATTTATTATTAACAAATAAAGGGATTTGACCCAAGTCAAATACTTTTTCCCTCCAACAAATATAATAAAATATTCCATAAAAGGTGGATCTAGATTTGGTTAACAGTATTTTAATCATGCACCAAGATCTAGAATGACCCAATATTTTGTTATAAATAGGAGGGCTTTTCCTACCATTCTTCACCTTTTGTTGCCTATTAGATCACTTTGGATCTATACACTTGGTCACCTTTTTCTACATTATTTGCTGTGTGAGCTCCCTTTGAGTTCTATCTTTGTCTGGGTTTTCTACACCAACAAGAGAGAGAGATTCTAGATCTGAAGTGCTGAGGACTTCCAAGAACCCATCCCATTGAGGAGAATTGGAAAAATCTTCTTGTTTTCCTCCCAGGTGCCCTTAATACAAAAAATTCTTTCAAAAATTGTTCTTGTCTTGTCTATTGGATATATGGAGCAAACCCTTCTTTTTACTGCTTAATGTCTTTCTATGCATAGATATGGTTTTTTGCAGCTCTTGTCTTGATCAACTAACTGTAGATCTGAAGATATTGGCAACCACTTTTGATGTTAGGGCTATTAGTTATGCGTAGCTAAAGTGGTCTTTTTTCGTACACTTCGACAAAGGATTCATACTAACAAATGGCGACTCCACACGGGTTTTAAATTACGACCGTTGTCGTTTTTCATATTCCTGCATATCCAGCTACTTCAGACCCTAGGGTTTCTTTTCAGCTTTTTGTTTTTCCTATTTTTATGTTGTTTTTCTCACATAAAACCCTAAAACATTAAAATTTCTAACTTCTGCGTGTTTCTGGCCCTATTGCGCAGGTGACCGACATCAGCCGCAACTGAGATGGCAAATTTTCTGAAAATCTACCGCTGAGACACCCAAAGCTTCAGGTCGCACTTTTCAGCCCATAACCTACGACCTGGACCTCCAGGTCACACTTTTCAGCCAATTTTCTGCGACCTGCACTGAAAACAGGTCAGAACCTGTGACCTGCCAATTTTTTAGCTGTTTTTCTGCAATTTTTCTAGGTTTTGCTGAAGCTTCTGTCAGGGTTTTCTAGCCTCTGCCTCCACCCGTTGAGACCTGTTTCTGATCTGTTTTGCTCATCTAAGTGGGAACCTAGCCCCCTAGGGCTTCAGTACCCTCCACTTTTTGTGGAAGATTTTTTAGCTGTTTCAGCCGTCTGTTTTTCAGAGTTTCAGCCTTCCCTTTTTCAGATCTGATACCTCCTCCTCAGATCCCTTTAAATCAACTTTTCTTCCTTTCAAATCACCTCCTTTCGTTTTGTTTGGACCTCCCTTTAGGACCTCCTCCCTGTCCTTTCCACTTTTTGCTGATTTCCTCCTTTTTTCCAGCCACCTTGCCTCTGCCTCTTGGCTGTGATCTGCACCTCTTTTCAGCAGCTTTCTCCTTTAGATCCCTATCCCTTTCGACCCTAGATCTATTGGCCTCTTTTTAGTGTGTTTTTACTATATTTTTTCCCTCTTTTAGATTAGTTTTGAGAGACCCGCCTTTTTGGGTTGAATCGATGCAATAGTAGCTGTTAATTTTCTGTTATTTCAGCATTATATACTGTTCTCTGCAGATTTATTTTCAATTACGCAACACACTTTTTCTCTTGCTCTCAAAACGAAAAGGGTTTAAAAATTAAAATTAACACACGCCACACACTCACCCTAAGCGAAGAAGAGCCTGGTTTACACCACCAGGCAAAGACTTTAAAATCAATTGACACTGCACCTATTTGCCCTTGTTTCGACATTGTAATCACTTGATTCTGCACCTCCTTGCCCTTGTGGTCGTTCTTCTTCCCCTTGTGCCGTGTTTGTGTTGTCATCATTGCGCCCCCAAGGCGCACTTCCTGGAGACTTCTTGGCCTTCACCCTCAGTTTCCGGTCGATCGAACTGCTCCGTCCCGCCATCGTCGAACCAGTCCTCCTTCGAGTCCGCACTCCGACTCCTCTTCTGATTATTTGGGTTCTCCTTTTCCTTCTGGTTCTCCCCCTGTCACCTTCACTATGTCTGGTCCAGGGCCTAATGCAAGCGGTGCTCCCAGCCCTAATACCGAAACTACTACTAGCGGAACCGCCACAGGAACTACCTCGGCCACACCCTTACTGTCGTACATCGCAGGCCTCAGCCTCCATGATTTCAATCAGTTGATCAATGACCCTATCCGCCATGATGTTGGTTGGCCTGCTATGCCAACCAAGATCCCCTCCGACATCCCTAAGTTTGAAGGCCTTGCTGGAGAAGATCCAACCAACCATGTCCGATATTTCCACATGTGGTGTTCCTCTAATTCCATTACCGATGACTCCATCTGTCTTCGATTGTTCCAACGCACGCTTACCGGCGAAGCTTCTAAAGGGTATGTTGACCAAGTCACCTCTTCCCATACCACCTTTGCGACCATTGCCCAAGCCTTTTTATCTTACTTCCAGCTCCCTCTCCGATACGATACTGGTACTGATCTTTTGACCTCTTTCAAGCAAACCTCTTCGATCCGCCTTTCCACTCATGTCCAAGAATGGCGACAAAGACGAAGCTTATGTCGAGCTCCCCTCTTCGAAGATCGGGTCTATATGGACTGGTTCCTTTGCTCTCTCTTAGCTCCCATTGGCAAAGATGTCGCCTCCCATTTCCCTCAAACCGAAGAAGCCGCCCTCCAAATAGCCTTGAAATATGACCTGATCTATGCTCAGTCTGGTTATGTTTATACTGTCCTCCCTGACCTCCCCAGGCCCGGTGGCGCTAATGCCCTGGGGGCATCTCATTCAGCCGGCGGTATCATTGGAGCCCTTTCTCATCCGTATGCTCAACCTCCTATGGGCTATGGTCTCCTGCAGGGAGGGGCCAGCACCTCTAGCACTCTTCCCCCTCCCGGTAGCATGTATCCAGGATACGGCATGCCTCCTCCTTTTGCCCAACCTCCTGCTTACCTCAATGTTACCCAACCTAACCATTACCCTTATCCGCAGCCTGGTGCACCAGCTCCTCCAGCATATGCGCTTCCATCTCCTTTGCCCCCTCCAAACCCGCACCAGTACCTACAGCCCCCTCCAGGGCAAGTATTTGCACAACAGGGCGCAAATAATCCCCCTTCTTCTCAAAGAAGGCGAAGAAGCAATCCAAACCAATCCACCCCTAGTACTCGTGGACCCAATCCTCAAGGTGTTGACCCTAACACTGCTAACCAGCAACAGGGCACTCAGCCCAAGCCGGACAGGCCGCTTCGCACAAATAAGCCTTGTTCGTGTTGCGGTGTTTACGGTCATTACACCCACGATTGTCCCCTCTTACCCCAGATGCGGAAGATGTGGGAGTCTCAAGCCACATTGCGCGGAAAACATGCCTCCCCTCATGCTCCTCCTAATGTGGCCACTACCCAACCAACTGTGTTTACTGATCCTTTCCCTCAGCAAGGATTCGTGGCTACCCAACCGCCTGACAGCCAGGTCGCCACTCAACCTTCCCTTTCTGGTTCCTCCGATTACCAGATCCTTATGATGAACTCTGATCCTTCCCCAACCGTCGACCTTCACCTTCAAACTCGGTCTCGCTAGTACCCCAAGCCTCCCGCTCAGTCTGCCCCCGAGCCTCCTTCTTCAGGTTCTACAGAGCCTCTTTCGACATCCAGTGGCCCCTTACATATCCCTCAACCCAAAGTTGAGGTTCATACCAAGATTCCTAAGGGACCATTATGTCGAAATGTTGCTTCTGGTCGAGCTACTCATTCGTATAGCATAGTAGATGATTTAGCGCAATCTCCTGCTGCCATTTCCGCATTGGAACTCCTCCAATCATGCCCTTCCCAAAAGAAGTCTCTACTATCTGCCGTGGGCACTGTAGATCTTGCTGATGACCAAATGATTGGTTTCGACGCCCATCAAGCTGAACATCCTCCTCTCCCTGCTTCCGTCGCCTTCCAAATCTCAGTCAAAATCCGGAATGCCAACGTTTCTTGGTGTATAATTGATGAGGGGGCATCCACCTGTGTGATGTCTGCTTCAGTTTGGAAGCAACTCGGATCTCCTGACTTGGCCCCTTCCACGATCACCCTTCGAGCGTGGGACGGCCACGCCTCCCAGCCCATCGGCCTTTTCTGTAATTGTCCTATCACCCTTGCCGGTAAGACTGTTTGCATTGACGTCGAAGTCATCGACGCCCCTCTAGATTACAACATTCTATTGGGGCGAAGCTACACCTATAACATGTCTGTTGTCCCCTCTGTGGTTTTTCGCAAGATGTCTTTGCCTCACAATGGAAAGATAGTCACCATTGACCAGTTGACTTATCATGAGCCAAAGTCTCAGACCTCCCCTGAGACGACCATCTCTTCTGTAGCCAATAAGAAAACCATCGATTCCTTGACCAGTGTCTCCCCCGGCGTCTACAAAGATTCCTCCCTGCTTGGAACTTTTCCTGGTCTTCCCCCTCCTCACATCTCTGATCCCAGCTATCGAATGTTTGCATGATGAAATCGTCTCGGGCTGCCCTTAAGCGACCCGCTTCGGCTAGTCAGCAATCTCAGACTCAACCTCGCCCACCGCAACCCGCTCCTAGCCCTTCATCTCTGCCAGCCGGACCTCCTCCTTCTGGCCCTTCTCCTACAGCTGGTATCCCTGAACCGCTTTATCCCCCTGGATCGGTTCCCCCAAGCCTTAACCATCTCGGAGCCGTCCCTCCTAGTCATTATCCCGCTGGTCAGATACCGTTCCTAGCTCCCCCTCCCGGAGTCTATTTGGTCCCCGTCATGGCCACCCTCTCTATCCCTAACCTGACCCTGGGTATACCCGTCTGATACCTTGACCCTCCAGCCGCTACCCCTCCTGGTCACCCCAAACCCTATCTTGCTTTGACACCGGTTCAACCGGTCCCCCTTGCTTCCTCTGTTGCTACCATGCCCCCTGCACCTCCCCAGGACCATACGCCTGTGGTGACAGCTCCAGGAAAGAAAGGCAAAGCTCGCAAGGGGGCATCCAAAGACAAGGCCACCCCTACTGACCCTGCTCCTCCCCCGCCCGCAAAGCCTTGTGCCTTGTGTGATGTCGTCGGTCACGCCACCCATACTTGTCCTGAGTTGCCCCGCATTCAACCCATGGTTACAGTCGCGTTCCCTGAGTCTATGGTCTCCGACCCTTCTCTTCCGTCCTCGTCCGTAACCAAGAACCCAAAAACTATTCGCACTAGCAAACCCTGCGCTTTGTGCGGTATCCATGGCCATTACTCCCACCATTTTCCTCACCTGACGCATTACCGTGCCTCTTTAGAAGTAGTCTGAGAGTATGAGGTTGAAAAAAATCAATCTGCCTCTCCCATACTCGCGCAGTATGCTTCGGGCTAGCTTGAGGATCCCCCCGCTCCCATCGACATTCCCCCCCCTGATGTTCAGATGACGGAGTCTACTACAACCATTCTTTACCTATCCTCCTCTGTGCGACCTTTAGAGCCCAGTCCCCTTGCACCCTCCCCTGTTGCCTCGCTTGACCCCCCTTCAGCGACCACCCTTGACCCCCTCGTTTCTACCCATACACGAGATCACTCCACCCGTATCTCTGTTGACCTCTGCAGCCCGAGTCCCCGCCATACCTCATATAGCCCTCATATACCACCCTCTAGTTTATATATGAGTCATAGCCATCCTGCTCATTGCACTCCCTCCCACAGTTGCCCCTCAATGTCTTCCGTACACTCACGCTGCCGTCATTGTATCTCCTCCCCCCATTTGTTGTCTTGTAACACCATTCCGCAGGACCTCCCGTCCCCCCCCTTTATCGGTTACACTGATGGTGCAAGTCGTTACTCCCGGAATCTAGCCTCGGCAGGTTGGGCCATTTTCACCCCCTTGCATGCCCTTGTTCTCTCAAACGGGGTCTGCATTGGTACTGCCACAAACAATCAGGCCGAATATGATGCAGTGCGTGGTCTCTTAGCCGATGCCCTCTTTCATCGCATCCTCCATCTGCATGTTCGTTTGGATTCCCTACTTCTTGTCATGCAACTAAATGGTGTTTATCGTGTGCATAACCCTATGCTGTTTAGACGATATTTACGAGTGAAACTCTTGATACGTCAATTTGAAACCATAACTTTCAACCATGTACCTCGAGAACAGAATCACTATGTAGATAGTATTGCAAACCATGTTCTAGATTGGCATTTATCACACGCATTTCATACAAGACAATAACATTCATAATCATTAAAAACGATGCATATCCATAATATGTGTCGCAAAACATGTGTTTAGAGTCCATCTACTCTGATACATATGGCATGCCCATAGCATGTTACAAAAACTCAAAACTGGAGGCACCACCTGCCCCTACATACACACTAGGGGGCACCACATGCCCCACTCCTACTCACTATCTAGCAGATCCCGAGCCAATGGCTCTGCCCCTGCAGCCCGTAGATCACGTATGCCTTGACCGGCCATCGCCATGCACCGCATGACACCTCGCCATTCCGAGGGAAGACCAATGCATGCCTCCACGTACTGGTCTTCTAAGTCTTGCTACCCACGCTCTGAAACTCCGGTCAGCAACCTCTCGCATCTATGGCGGATGTCCTCCAGAAGGGCGGCTGCATCCTCATTGCGCGCTGCTCTCGACCCACTCGACCCTGCAGCTCCAGAGGCTGCCGGGCGTCCCATATATCCGGCCGGTTTTACTGGAGCTATATCTGCACACTAAAAGTACATGAATCAGTACCATATCTACTATTCAATAACTTTAACATTCCCATACAAGAATAGTAATCTGTCACTTACCATCGGGCCCCCATACTCGACCAGGCGGAAGTGGCAGGTCCGGATCTCCACAATAACTCATCCCACTATAGGGATAGTCGTCAATGTATAACGACATCTGATCCCAATGGGCAAAGAACTCGGGTCGAAACACTCGTCCGACCACCCCTCCTCCTCCTCTGCATAGTAGCCGCCCCCACCGGTGCATCCTGGGCTCTCTCGGGCCCCCATCTGGGAGCTGTATACGAGGTCGTAAGGTTGGGATCTTCTCAAAGAAGAAGGTGCACAATAAAGTCCCATACGAGCAATCGTGGTTCACTTGCCGCTTGCAGAGTGACAACTGTCATTTTAGCGACACCAGCATCATTTGGGCCCACCCATAGTAGGTCCCACTCAACACACTCTCCACAATCATCATATGCCCCCCAGTGATGTGATGGAGCACCTGGTTGCCCAGGATACGCAGCACCGCTGCAGCCACTGCATGGGTCTCTAATCTTTCTAGATCCCTGATCGGTATCTGAGTCCCCTTGACTTGGAGACCCGGTCAAAAATGTTGCTCCACAAACTCCATGATATGTCGCCCCCGTGGTAATACTGGTTGCGTGTTTCCCACCATCCCCAGTCGCGGGAGACTCGTCAGGAAATACACATCCTGGACTGTCAGTTCGATCCTATGCCCCTGCACTACAAAGAACTCATGCTTTGGATCCCAGTAACTGATAATCCGGGCCAACAAAGGCTCTCTCGCTCTTATCAAAGGGTTCTCCAAAAACTTTAGAACCCCAAACCTGGCCAACACACGACGGACACCTTGATCTGCCTGGATCTCTGCCCGTAATGTACCCAGGTCTCTCTCTCTCCAGTTAACCCGTATATCTGCCATATTTGCACAAAAACATCATCTTTGTCAGCATACAGATAGGGAATACCATAACCAAACACAAAAACCCAACTCTCAGCCATAAAACAGCACTAAAACCCCCTCATCTTCCAGGTCGCACTTTTCTGCCCAATTCTGGGACAGGTCGCAGTTTTTGCGCTGAAACCTGCTTCCCAGGTCGCACTTTTTGGCCCAAAAAGTGCAACCCGGCCGTAGAGATGAAGGAGGGTCTGTTACTGAGATTTTGGGCCCTAAACTGAACTTTCAATCCATCAAATTGAAAGAGTAAGGTTAGGCCTCTTACCTGCCACTGACGGATCTCGATTCCAACAGTCGGTTTGTCCGCTACGCTCGCTACAAGATTTAGGTCCTTCTCTCCTCTCTACATTCACCACAGCAACACTAGCAAATGAGTGAATTTGGAGGGAAAACTGCCTTATTAAAAGAGAACCCTTGTTTCTTCTTTCGCCTGTTGCGAACATACCGTAGCCCCGTTTGAAAAACCGTCTGCACCGTTGGAAAGCTCTCACCGAGCACGCAAATGGGTATCTGTTAGTTTTTTGTGATTTGATACTTCACCAGGACACATTTTATCCAAGAAGGGTCACTTCACCTCTCCTTAAAATCACATTTCTTCACTTACGACACTTGTACTTGGGGCACCATTTTGCCTCCTTACTTGTCTTTGTTCGTGTCGATTTTCGTCATGAGTTACCATCTTCTACTCATGTTTTCATGGTCCCCCATTGGGCCTTTACTGTGTGGCAGCACCATCGAGTCGCCCTTGTTTGGAGCATCCAAGTGGAGTCATCATCGCATTCATGGAGTCTATCCCGAGTCCCTTTGTACCCCGCTATAGTCCTCCATCCCTCATTGCTTGGTTTCTCTCTTGTGTCGCACATTATGGCCTTTAGTCCCACTGTCCCTTATCCCTGATGATATTGTGTCAGTCGCTGCCATGTCATTCATGCCCTTTATGCTCTAGCAAGGGAAGTCGTCCATTCGCTACTCAGTCCCCTCCATTCCACCATCATCATTGGTATTAGTCTGTCCGTCGCTCTATTGTTTTCTCTCATGCCTTAGTTGAGGATCTCTCATTGCCTCACCTCTGGCGGACCTCCTTCTGTCGACATCAGCTCCTTCATTCCAGAAGATAGGTCTAGAGGGTGGTGTACCTTGGTTCCAGCTTCCACTCTTGTTCGGTGCCTCGAATCAAGAAAAGGGATCTATCATTTCCCTTTGACTTGATTGTTTCTCCACTCCAAATCCTTTCAGCATGATCGAGATCCATATACTTGATGGTTCAGTGATGCAGCAGTAGCTCTTGGTGATTCCCGGGTGTGTGTGAGATGTCTCAGTCCTCATGAGGGGGTGGCCCTGCAGGTAGCCCCCCACATGCCCGGATGACCTCTTCCTTTCTGCCTTCGATGCAGCTCCATATATTTGATGATGTCGGCCTCAGCCGCTTGCAGCGCCTCTTTGATTTGCATGTATCAGTTAGATTTTGTGAGCCCTTCCCCGCTTATAGGGGGCATTTGGGGTTGTATTTGTATCTCATGTACTCAGATATTATTGTATAAGTCCTGGCTGTTATCCCAGGCACAACATGTATGTGGTATTCCTCATTGTATTCTTATCTGGCTCATGTCTATGCCGGTTGTACTTTATGGTTCGGTCCCTTGTTTACTGGACACACTATTCTTTTTTACTTTATCTCGGCGGGCAAGGTATGCCTCCCCCACCGCCTTTAGCACAGGTACCCTCTCATAAAAAGAGACTTGTTGCACCTGCGAGTCTCATCTCCTCAGGGTCTAGTTCTTCAGCACACTAGTCTACCTTACATTTCTCTCTCTGACTTCCCTCTTGATGTCTGGTGATTGAGTTCTTATAACGTACTTCGATCATACGATTTTCTCCTAACACTCGCACGCTGGGGGGCAATCTGTTACACCATTTTTTGGTCATCTAACCTATTATCATTAGATGGACCCAAATACACCATGTAAGACCAATTTTACCCTAATAAAAATTGCTTTCACTATGTAAAATAACTTAATAAACCACATTTATTAGGTTGTTTATGGTCTAAACAGGAAACCCCAAAAGGAAATATTAAAAAAACCTACTTTGTTTGATTTTCCTCATGGAATAATTAATTAAACCATAATTTAATTATTATTCCTAGTCATGTTTAACCCAAAACAAAGAAATTAATTAGATAAACCTTTATTTATCTTATTATTTCTAGGAATAATTATTTAAATCTTATTTAGATAATATTCCTTGTTAAATATGACCAAATCACCCACAAATAATTAAATAAATCATTATTTATTTAATTATCCTTCAAACACTTCCTTAAAAAGATAAATAAATCATTTATTTATTTATTATTAACAAATAAAGGGATTTGACCCAAGTCAAATACTTTTTCCCTCCAAAAAATATAATAAAATATTCCATAAAAGGTGGATCTAGATTTGGTTAACATTATTTTAATCATGCACCAAGATCTAGAATGACCGAATATTTTGTTATAAATAGGAGGGTTTTTCCTACCATTCTTCACCTTTTGTTGCCTATTAGATCACTCTGGATCTATACACTTGGTCACATTTTTCTACATTATTTGTTGTGTGAGCTCCCTTTGAGTTCTATCTTTGTCCGGGTTTTCTACACCAACAAGAGAGAGAGATTCTAGATCTGAAGTGCTGAGGACTTCCAAGAACCCATCCCATTGAGGAGAATTGGATACACCTTCTTGTTTTCCTCCTAGGTGCCCTTAATACAAAAATTCTTTCAAAAATTGTTCTTGTCTTGTCTATTGGTATATGGAGCAAACCCTTCTTTTTACTGCTTAATGTCTTTCTATGCATAGATCTAGTTTTTTGCAGCTCTTTTCTTGATCAACTAACTGCAGATCTGAAGATATTGGCAGCCACTTTTGATGTTAGGGCTATTAGTTATGCGTAGCTAAAGTGGTCTTTTTTCGTACACTTCGACAAAGGATTCATACTAACAATTTTGATGCAGATATGGCAGGTGACGGAGATAACAAGAGGAGCACTACAGGATATGTATTTACTGTAGGTGGAACAGCTGCCAGTTGGGTTTCAAAAATCCAAAGTGTTGTTGCACTTTCGACAACAATGATGCTGCTACAGAGGCTAGTAAAGAAATGATTTGGTTACAAAGGTTTATGGATGAATTGGGTAAGAAGCATGATATGGGCACGTTATATAGTGATAGCTAAAGTTCCATTCATCTTGCAATGAAATCAACATTTCATTCCAGGACTAAACACATACAACTCAAGTACCATTTCATACAGTCAGTATTGGAAGATGGACAGTTGAAGCTGGAAAAGATACACACTAGCTAGAATCCTGCAGATATGCTAACAAAAGTTGTGACCAGGGAGAAACTAAGATTATGCTCAGTTTCAATTGGTCTTCAAGGATGACGATGAAGATGAGAAATAGCCAGGTCCAAAGAGGAGTCATTTTCCAACAAATGAAGCAGCGGTGCAATTGCTACAATCAGTCTCCAAGTGGGAGATTGTTGGGTGTGGTGCCTGATTATCTAGTTTATTTTGTATCACAACCTTGGACCCCTATACCTTAATGGGGCAGCAACACTGCTCGAAATTAAATGCTACCTATGGGGTCTAGGGGGGGGCAGTTGCGACTTTATGGAGCCCCCCCTGGCAGGGGGTTTCGGGGGCAGTGCCCTCGAAGCTAACAACAGATGTAAAATTTCCTTGTAAAAGTATAGTAATTTCTAGTCAATCTAGGCCGTTCATTAGGTGGATGATTTGACGGTAGAAATTATGTTTAGTTTAGGGTTTTTTTTGCCCTAGAAGGCAACCCCTCACTTTTTATGAGGGTATTTTTATTGCGGATTTGTATTGTATGTGTATTCTCGGAGAGAGAAACAGATGGGGAGACTGTGAGAGAGAACAGAGGATATTATAGCGGATCTGCAGTAGGTTGTGTCTCTTCATTTTTTTGGATAATAGAAAGACAGGACTGGCTGTTTAGGGTGGACGTAGCCCAAATTGGGTGAACCACGTATATCTGTGTCTCTCTGGTTTTATGTGTTTTGTGTGCTTGTGTTTTCCACATATTTTATGTGTTTCATTGCTCTATAATATATAATTTTCTAACACCAACATCATGCGTAGGTTCGAAACGTGCTTCTTTACCAACCCAAAGATGGTCCAGCCATTGAAATATACCTCCAAAATCTTGTGTATGAACTCTTTGAATACTGCGACCACCACTCGCAAAAATATGGCCGGTGCATTCTTGAGCCCAAACGACATGACAGTATACTGAAACAATCCCCATTGAGTAGAGAACATTATTTTTTTGCGATCTTCAGGTGCGATTCTGATATGATGGTACCCTGAGAACCCATCCGTGAATGAGTATGCTTCCTATCCTCCCACGCTGTCCAGGATTTCATCTGAGAATGGCATAGGGAAGGGATCATGTATGCAGGCATCATTCAATTTGTGTAGGTCAACACAGATTCGTATCTCACCCTTAGCCTTTTTCTCCTAAACCACCATCGGACTTACCCAATATGACTGTTCGATTGGTTCGATGATACCTGCGATGAGCATTTTTTTGATTTATTCCCTAACCTTTTGCTTATACTTAGGGTTCAGCTGATAAGGACGCTATTTCACATGGCATGCATCTAGTTTTAAAGTGATGCACATGACCCCTAGGTCCCTTGTAATCCCCTTGAGTTCCGAGAACTTTGTTGGGAATAAGTCCTGGTATTCTGTGAGAAATTCTGCCACTTTTCCTACTGTATCATCATCCCAATAGTCCCCAATTTTAGCCAACATAGGTTTCTTTTCCATGCCAATTTTGACTTCTTACAGCTTCAGGGACTTAGTAACATCAACAATTTGTAGTGGTGGTCCAGCAACTACATGCTCTCCCTCTAACTCCGAGATAGAGACATTTCGTGGATCTTCATTGCACTCTTCTATTGCTAAATTGTGGCAGTTGACAATATCTTGTATATGTGTTTCCCATGTGGGTGCCCCAAGTGCTGCGTGAGGGCGGGATTCATCAAATACTAAGGTATCTATATCCTACAAAGCTGCGTCAAGCACGTTCGTTCCACCTACTAACCCAAATGTGCCTACAAACTCATGCTTCAATTTTTTCTAGTGGCAGGTGCACTAATGTAGCTCCGCATCTAAATACCATGTGGTGGGAATTGGTCCCAAGGCATGAATAAATAGATGAACCCATTATTTTGTAGTCCGATTACACCATTTCTCCATCCAAGTGAACAAATGCTCGTGTGGGTCCCTTAGGCCAAGGAATGTCTTTACGCGCAAGTGAATGGGAGGCTCAAATCGTAGGATCATCATATCCCAACACTCTTCTCAATCCTGGAACGCCCCCTTATGCGTGTCCCACCACCTCGCAGGTGTTGCGCGCATGACTAGATTAAGGGCTTGCAACATTTTCTCTCTTGGAACCTCAGCTTCAAATGCTCGTAAAAACTGCTTAATACTACCAGAACCATCAAAGTAGGGTAGTTCTCTTACCTCTGAGGAGATGCATCAGAATTTCTTTGTGATTCTAAGACATCTCAACATAGATATATCATGTAGCCGATTCTGCCAATTTTCCATCTCCTTGTCGGAGTCAGAGAAACCTTCATCGTCCTTTTCCCAGCAAAGAACAGCATCAACCATAGGATTGATCCAATCTTCATCCCATGTAGTTAACTTATAAATGTGATCCACATCCTCTTCTCCGCACACTAGCTCCGTATACCATTCTCCTTCCACAAGGTCTAATGGTACTATCACCCACGTGCCTTCATTTTCAAACACCATGCTTCTTTTCTTTAGGTTGATGATACCTCCCATATCTATGGCCCAATATAATCCTAAGAGTGCAGGATAGGGGTCCGCATCTTCTACAATCTGAAATACCTCAAAGTTAGCTCGGACCTTAACTCCTACGATATCTACCACAATCTTTGACAGTCTCCCCAACAGTATGATCTTCTGCTGGTTGGCCATGCGCAGCTGGATAGTAGACGATTCCAACTTAGGTTCTCCCATTCACTGCCAAGTTTGTTTGGGAAATACGTTCACATTTGATGCCAGGACCAAAATAACCTGATCCATTTCATAATCGCCAATCTGCGTTGTTAGTCACATTTCCCTACCAGTGCACTTCTTATGCTTGTATAGTTTGTGCACATCCTTAACTTCTAGGGGTGGATTAGTTCTCTCTGCGCAGATGTCTATTAATGCTTGAATATTTTCTACGGCCCTTTGGTTGTGTAGCAGCTTCATACATGCCTACAAAAATGGTTTGACCTTGTCATCTACTTTGAGTTTTGCAGGGGCCTGAGAAGTGGATGCCTTAGCCTTAGCAAATTATTTGCGAGCTCCGACAAAGGTTTCCTTTTCCTTTTTTATTTCCAAACCTTCTTGTTTGATAGCTGCTTTTCGGATAAGAGATTCAGCCACAGCTTTCTCCTCAGCTCCCCCAGTAGCCATGCCACTACGTGTTATGACATTAATGCTTGGTTCTTCATCTCGAGGTTCTGCCTTAACCCTCTGCACATTCTTCATAGGTGTCTGTTGTTTTTCCTAAATTTTTGCTATCAAAATTGGAAAATCTTCCATCACATGGTCTAGCTATCTATAGTATCTACAAGATTTCCTTGTAGGGTTTAGGCAGTCTCTTACAAAGTTCCCTACTTCTCCACAGTTATAACAAATCAGTTGTCCTCTTCCCCGACCTACGCCTCCACCTCTTCCCCCTCCCCTGCCCCTAGCTGGGGAGCCACCTATGCCCGAGGGGGATATTGGTGAAGAAGTGTCCACTTGTACCCTATATAGGTTCCTCCGGTCTATCACTAAATCATAATTTTGGCAGTTCTATTCATCATGTCCTACTAATCGGCAAAACCGACACCATTGTCGCTTCAGTTCTGGAACATACAGACCTAGACGGGGGCAGTGGTTAGTATCATGCAGGCCAGATATGCAAAAATCATCACACCGCAACATTAGTCCACTTGGTTCCATAGTCTCCCTAGGGCGCAATATACTAGGTCCCCCAGCCTGTAGGTATTCTGCCAGTAGTGGGAATTGATCCTTGGTATGGCTAGATACCCTGTGTTGGGGTTCCCATGTTTTGGCTAGGTTGGCAAGACCAAAAGATGAGACAACATAAAACCACTTTGGAACCTCAGGATCTAGCCCTCCTGGGTTCAGAGAGGGATCTCTCTATGATATGTCAAAGGTATAACTTTGGAGTTCAGTTTGAAGGTATTAGGCTAGGTATGAAGCACAGGGTTTGTTTTTTTGATTAAGAGTTTGGTTGTTGGGAATCAGGAAAGAAGAGTCCAATATAAGGCAAGGGTGAGCATAGAGTAAACTAGGCAAAGGTAGATAACTTAGAGAACATCAAGGCCATTGGGAAATGGAGTCAAGAAAGGGTTTACTTGTTGTTCAATGTGCAAGATTTCAGTTGGGCTAGTCATCTAGAGCATTTGGATCTTAAAGGAGATATTTGGAATGGGACATTAAGGACAGAAAATGAAAGGAGGAGAACCAACCAACTCTGTCTATAGATCAGGTCAGAGGTCATTTAACTCCAGGCCTGCTTGGAAAAAATCAGAGGCAATTACAAGGGATCTTAGAAAGGCTAGCTGGTCGTGCAAAGATCCTAGTGGACAGGGCTAACACTAATCCCCAGTGTTCCCAAACCTTCCAGCTAAATCCTACCAAGAACATCTAAACATGGACTTCATCAATTCATACATTAGAGAGCAGGAAATATCATCCACTACACTGGTTAAATCAATTGAAATCAATATTCAGATACACATATAAGCAGAAAACATTAAGGTAGGGAGAGCAGGAAACATAGGGCACATAACAAGGGTGAATCTTATGTTATACTTCTGTTGCCTACCAGCAGAAATGAAATGAAACGGAACATAACATAAGAGCAAGTCAATCACAAATACAGAGAAAGAGGAAACATCACCAGCTGCTTTAGATCAGGATCCAAAGAAACATGCTTGTCATATTAAAACAACACCAATCAGGTCCATCATTGCCCACAGCTTGAACATTCAGTCTGAATACATCAAATCTCAGCCTATCTTACAATATACACAGAGAACTTGTATTAAGAGGAAAATACTTTCATTTCACTGATATCTCATCAACAACCATTACAAAGTTTCCTTTTGTGCTTTATAGAAAAGGATGAACCTAAGATCGACTAAAGGAGTAGGTGAAAACTAAATGTATCATTAAACATAACAATGAATGTAGGGCCGAAACCCATTTTGCTTGACCTGCTATGTATTTAATCTCTGTCACCTTCCTTGTGAAAGAATGATCTGCTTTGGATATGATATTGACCTTTTGGCTTGTTGTACTCCAGGTGATTTGAACAAAAAATGAAATAAACTGCTAGGAAGGTCTGTCTCATAAATGTTCTGGCATTTTCAGGTCTGTTGTCTGGTGGAAAACACTTCAGGGACATGGTGCATAATAAAAGCTGTATGGACGCCATGTACTTGATGAAGAACAAACATTCTGCTAATGAAAAACCCTGATATTACCTTTTTCCTGTGCTCGGGATCCTTTGATCGATCCTCGGGGTCTGTAATCTGCTTCTTTGTCTCTGAAAACATTCACTTAGGGCTCGAGATCTTCATTAGCTTGTCTTGATCTTCTTGCTTGTACTGAATGACTCTGCCTTTTCATTTTGCTTCTGACAGGGTAGCTTGGAATTTTAATAGCGCTGAAAGGTTTTCCATAGAGTTTTGGATCCTCTTATTTAAAGCAAATCCTGTCAGCCGCTTTCTTTGACTATCCCATGGTAGTACCAACTCTTGGATTTAATACTGTCTGCACAGCTTTGCCATGTAGAATCATGGCGGTCTTTCACCTTTGGAAACCTTGCAAAACAACGAACTGTGAAGAGAAAACATGGACAGGAATGGTGAAGGTGACGAGGACTACGATCATGGCTATGCTGACGAGCTGGAGGAGAAAATTGTGGAAGAAATGGTGAAAATCACTCTGGTATATGGTTGGCAGAGCACGAAGAGAATAAACGCAAAAAATGAATGAAAAACACGTAAATAAACCAGTTTATGTAATGGACTAGGAATATGTACGGAGGGTACTTGTGGCAATGACGTGGCGAGACAGGGTGACGAGGCAAGGCGGGAGACCGTGGAATGGTCAACAATGCATGGACAGATCTGGACCGTCGATCGAGCGGAGATCGACGGCAGGGAGCGACGGAAGGTGGTCAGCTGGTACGATGGGTGGAGGTTAAACAGTGCACATGTTCGATGAATGAGTGCCATTGGATGAGGGCTCCAAGATCTGACGGTCGTCATTTATTCCGCTACCCGTCTATCACCCAAACAATAGCGCGTGAAATGAAAGCGGTTTCAGGTTCGTACAGAGGACACGCGGCGATCGGCTAGTGGAATCGCTGGGTGATGGAATAAAACCGCTAACTCGTAGATGGTGGTGCGGAATTTACTGGCGGGTTTTGAACCGCGAAGGTGGGGTGGGGACCACCGTTTCGGGTGAGCACCGTGCCGTCGGATCCGGTGCTTAACGGATGGCAGAGATTAACTGCGGGGGGCCAAGGTGTATGGGCACGGGAATTTTGGAGCGACCCCCCGTAGTGAATAACAACCGTTCAATCAGGTTTTCCCACATCCCGAGGAGTCAACTGCGGGGGTTCCATGGTTTGACTCTACGGACAGAGAAAAACCCCCGCAAGGAAAAAGCCTTGGTCACGGCGCCGAGTCTTATGGAAAAAGGTGCGGAGGCTAATGATGAAAGGGGCTAGGCTCAATATAATGTTTGGAGTGGGCTTTTCAAGCCTTTTTGATGTAATTTGAGGCCATGGGAGAGCAACGATAGAAGGACCAAGGTGTATTTGAATGAAACCAAGGGTGTATGGAGGATCTGATGGGGATTTTGGGGGGTCTAGTGGGAAAACGTGGTGTTTGCAGTGATACGAGGGGCAATGAATGGCCTTTTTGGAAAAGGGGCAGCAGATAGGATTTATACAAGGCAAAGCACTCAGAGACTTCAAGGAGAATGGTTTTTCAGGGAAAGGCATCCCTTGAAGGCTCAAAAATCATTCAGCCCCCAGCTTGCTTGTCAAGAATTTCATAGGGGGGCTAACAGTGGCTCCACATGGGGATGGCTTCTCCTTGGAGGAGTCAAGAAACCAGATATGATCTTTGGAGTAGGCCAGATGCCTGCTATCATAAGCCATCTTTCTTCATTGATTTTCAGCTGCCACAAACATGATATATCAGCAGAAACATTTTCCCAACCAAACTACCTACCCAACTGTAGTCCTAACTGTTCCCTTTGGGTGCATTTGAGCTTGCAGACCCTTTAAATTTTATTTTGCAAAACAAAAACAAACCTATTCTAAATCTATCCTTATTGCTCCATGAGGCCAGATTAGACTATTGGCCTCATACAATTCTCTATCTAATCTACTACCTGTTGGGATTAAACTGTCCAATAGGTTTCTTCACCTACATTCTAAGACAGGAAATCTAAACACAGCCAAGCCAGGATTAGACTGTCTGACTTGCTGGATAGAAACTTGTAGAAGACAAAATTGTGAAGGCATGGAATTCTGCAACTTTGAAACATTCTTCTTTCTTTCTTGTGACTTAGGTTTTGAGCATATTTGAGTCACCTCTTTTCTTTGCTTCAGCTCTGGTTTTGGGCATATTAGAGTTGGTTCTTCTTTCGCTGCTGATCCAGATTTTGAGCTTATTAGGACCAGTTATTCTGCTTCCTTTGGCTCGGATTTTGATCAGGTTTGAGCCATGCTTTTTACTTCATAGGTTCATGTTTTGAGCATGTCTGAACCTCTCTTTTCATTCTGTTTTTTGGAACATTTTCTCTTTTTATGAAAATGAAAACTTGCAATGGTATGTACAATGGAGATGAAACTGGAAATAGAAAATCAATAGAAGTAATGTTTGAGCATCCTGCCATTGACAGGACCCCCAAACAATTTTGTGCCATCAAGTTCTTGCAGAAAAAACGCATTAGGACCCACAGTGGCCTGGATTATGTATGGACCCTACCACAGGCTGTCAAATTTGCCATGTTTACCTTTGTCCTCTCTTCTTGAGTCCCATTTTAGAACCTTGTCACCAATTTTGAAATTTGAAGCTTTGGCTCTTTTTTCAAACTGCCTTTTTATGTTTTCTTGGACTCTGATAGCTCTGTCATAAACCTGCTCCCTTGTTTGCGGAAGATGGATTTTTTCATTAATTCTCCTTATCATGTTGTCCTCCTCTGATTGGATCTCCTGAACAAGTTTGATTACCGAAACTCCAAGACTAGTAGGAAAAACTACTTCAGTCCCATAAACCAGCTGAAAGGGTGACATGCCAATAGATTTCTTTGTAGTGAGCCTGTCTGCCCACAAGGCATGTATCAACTTTTTATGCCATGACCTTTTGTTCTCTTCCAGCAGCTTCTTAATGATTGTAACCAGGCTTTTATTTGATGATTCAGCTAGGCCATTACCCTGGGGGTAATAGGCGGTTGAATGTCCAAGTGCTATTCCGTACCTGTGACAGAAATCAACCATTCTTTTGGATCCGAAAGCAGCAGCATTGTCAGTGATTATTTTCCTTGGACAACCAAAACGAGATAAGATGAAGTCTTCTAGGAACCTAATGATGACAGAGTCAGTGGAATTCCTAGTGGGTATAGCTTCTATCCATTTAGTGAAGTAATCTGTAGCAGTTAGGATCCATTTATGTTGTCCAGAGGAGGCGGGATGAATTTCTCCTATAAAGTCTAGGCCCCATTGCATGAAAGGGCCTTCTATGGTGATCGGTTGCAGAGGGAGGGGAAGGAGCTTTCTTTTGCCCTCAAATATTTGGCATTTGTGGCAGGCAAGAATCATTTTATGGACATCACTAAAGAGTGTAGGCCAATAGTAACCAGCCCTGAGTATCTTATTTGCAGTGGTTTTCCAACTCAGGTGGCCTCCACATTCCCCGGCATGGAATTCTTGTTTGATTCTTTCAGCTTCAGTTTCAGACAAACATTTCAGTAAAAGGCCGTTTGGATTTTTCCAATATAAAATTTCATTCATAATGCAGTAATTTCTAGCTTTGATTTTTATGAATCTGGCCTTTGTTTTGGACAGTTCTAGAGGGGCATTGAGACTAGTGAGCACATAAAGGATATCAGTATATCAAGGAGAGTTCTGAAACTGCTCCTCCACAATTGGATGGGGCAATCCTTCCTGCTCATCTAAGGCATTTATCATGTTAATATCCAAGGCCTGCAAATTTGTTTCAGCCATTAATTGGGCCAGGCCTTGACCTTTGATCAGCTTGGTGGGTTTAATTTCGAGGTCATACTCTAAGATGGTAGCAATCCATTTGCCTCTTTTTCCATCAGGGTCCTGGGACAAAATATCCTTGACTATGATGTTGGGCACATAGGCAATGGTGTGAGAATGTAAAATGTACACCCTGAACTCCTTTAAGGCCTTGATCAGAGCATAGGCCTGCTTTTCCATGATGTTGTACTTCAAGGGTGCGTCCCTCAGGGCCTTACTAAAGAAAGTTATAGGTTGTTCATTAGCTCCTGAATTCTTTTGCAGTAAGACTGCAGCTATTGTGTGTTGGGAGGCAAATGAGAAAATCAAAAAATCTTTTGAGAAATCCGGGATGATTAGGACAGGGGCTTGTGTGAGTGCTAGCTTTACTGACTCAAAATATTTCTTGGCTTCAACAGTCCATTTAATTCCTGCACCTTTCCTCAGCATGTAAGTCATTTTTCTAAGGTGCTCTGCAAGGTTTGGGATGAACCTTCTAAGGAAGTTGATTTTGCCAATGAAGGACTGTAATTCTTTGATATTCCTCGGGTGTGTGATTTGAAGTATCCCCTCAACTCTTTGTGGGTCTATCCTAATCCCTTTCTCGGAAATGATGTGGCCTAGGAGTTTACCTTCCTGCAGCCCAAAAATAGTTTTCTTAGGATTTAGGGACAGACCGTACCTTCTTCATTTTTCAAAAACTTTCCTCAGATGCTTGATATGTTCTTCTTTAGTTTTAGAGAAGACAGTTAAGTCATCCAAGTAGATAACTATAAAATGTCCTATCTCATCTAAGAAAGCTATATCCATAGCTCACTGGAAGGTAGCTCCAGCATTCATCAATCCGAAAGGCATCTTCACATACATGAAGGTGCCCCAGGGAGTGGTAAAAGCTGTTTTAAGTTGATCTGCAGGGAGTACTAACACCTGATTATAACCCGAAAAGCCATCGAGCAGGGTGATCCTCTTAGAGCCCACTACCTTATGTAAGATATGTTTCATTCTAGGCAAAGGGTAATTGTCTTTCAAGGAGGCTATGTTGAGGTTTTTGAAATCTATGCATAGTCTAATCTCCCCTGCCTTCTTTCTCACAGCCACTAAGTTTGACACCCAATCAGAAAACCTCACAGGAACAATTATGCCTGCATCATACATTTTCTTAATCTCTTTTTCTACTGCAGGCAATTGTTTTGGATTTATTCTTCAAATTTTTTGTCTGAAAGGCTTCTGATTTTCCTTCAAGGGTATTTTGTGTTGAATGATATTGGTGTCATAGGCCTTTAAGTCTTCATAACTCCATGAAAACACATCAATGAATTCCCTAAAAAGGTCAATGTACTTCTTCTTCATGTCTGCAGGTATAGACTTAGCCAGTTTAATCATTTTGGGTCTATCTT
Organism: Pinus albicaulis; assembly: GCA_034641835.2. Classification (NCBI taxonomy): domain Eukaryota; kingdom Viridiplantae; phylum Streptophyta; class Pinopsida; order Pinales; family Pinaceae; genus Pinus; species Pinus albicaulis. The sequence continues at coordinate 1,821,319,280 of CM076578.1, forward strand.
CAGTGCCTATGTTACATTCTTCGACATCTGAATCTGCATGTTCAATAGTAGGCCTTTTAGCTACATCGTCAAAGTCAAAAAGGTCCTCTAAGGGTGCCAGGCCTCTGGGTATATTCTTGTCTTTCGCCGGCAATACCTCAACCTCTTCGTTTTCTGCGTTTTCACTATTTTCGTTAAAATTTCCAGTTTTATCAGAAAAAAGATTTATTGCTATGTTACAGGGAGTTTCTACGTTACAGGGTGTTTCTTCCTCATCTGAGGAATCTTCATCTAGGCAGAAGCTATCAGATTTGGAGTCTAAATCAGAAAATTCAAACTCATTTCTGCCTATCAGGAAATCCTCAATCTGTTTGTCTCCTTCGAAAACCTGCCAGTATTTTTCATTGTCTGGCACCGCAGGTCTGAATTTGGTCTGGATGATGATCTGTTGGTCATTGGGGGCCTTAGGATATGAACTAGCTAGGCAAGATAATCCATTAGCAACATCGTTTTGACCCCTAGGAATGAACACTAATTTATATTCAACGAATGTTTTAAACAGATCCAGAGTGTCATTCCTATATGCTCTTAGTCTGGGATGTTTTGCTGAATACTCACCATTCACCTATTTGATCACTAACTCTGAGTCTCCTCTCACAGCTATCCTACGGGCTCCTAATTTTTTCAACAAATTCAGACCTAGGATGAGAGCCTCATATTCCGCAATATTGTTTGTGCATTTGAAATGCAGATTCACAGCGTGGCTCTCTGCATGATCATCTCCTGTGTTATGTAGCCACACTCCTGCTCCAGCGTTTTGCCTAGTACAGGACCCATCAAAGTTCAATTCCCACCGGGGTTCATTGTTTACTTCGTCTTCATCCCCTCCCCTACAGCTGGATTCGCCATTATGTGGAGTTGTGAGGTTTGTGCTAGGAGGGGGGTCATTTTGTGGTTCATTATGGGCATGGAGATCAGGGAGGTGGCTATCTTGTTTTTTTTGTTTTGTTTCTATTCCATTCAGAGTTAAGTTTTCAGTATTTTTCCCATGGTCTTCTTCATCGTATTCTTCTAGAGTAGCCATTATGTTGAAATCCATGGGCTGTATGTTTGTATTTCCATTATCTGATCTCGGCTCTTCTGAGGATTGGTCATTGTAGAGGATAAAAGAGTCTAGATCTGTATGTACAGAGTATAATGGTGAGTTTTCAGGCTTCTCAGGGCTACTGACTAAGAATTTCATCTGAGACTCTCTATACAGTCTTCTAAGTTGGCCAAATATAGGGATAGTGGCATAAGAGCCATCCATCTGCATTGTTCCCTGCAGTTTGGCTCCCCATGATCTAGATAGCAGCATGCCATACTTGGGTGGCACATCTGCTACCACCACATCCATGACCATACACTTCGTAGGAATCTGAGTCAAGCTCACACATAAGTCTTTGATTAGGCCTAGGCATTTTACTCTGCTAGAGTCAAATGAATACAGATCTTTGTAAGGTCAGGTTATCTCTAGGCCTAGCCTCTCCATCACTACCTTAGGCATTAAATTATGTGATGCTCCAGAATCATGCATGGCATTGTGGAGTATCTTGTCATGAATGTTAAGACTGATATAAAAAGGTGGAACTACCCCTTCCTGAAATTTTCCCTCAATCTTTGGACCAAATAGGAGGGCAGGTTGATCATCGTTCAAATTTACAGAATCATTTATTTCTCCCAGATTCAATGCTTTCAAAATTTGGCCTTTATATACATCTTGAATGGCCAACTCAGCTAATGGTACAGAAATTTTGATTTTTGCAATCTAACTCTCTAGATTGAAAGTGGACTGGTTCTTTGTGATGCTCAATTCTGTTTTATTTGCTACTGCCTTAGCAGCTGAATCAGTCTGTGATTTTTCACTATGTACAGGGTTTGGAACCGTTGTATCAGGAGCACTAACTGTGGTGCTAGTACTGCTAGTTGGTTGACCTTGTTTTTCAGTGTTTTGGTTGTCTTTTTCTTTGTCCTTTCCAGAACCTTCTGCTGCTGATTTGGAATTCTCAGTAGTTGCTTTAGAAGTTTTGTCAGGCTTTTTCTTTATTGTGATTTCAGGAGTCTTGGCTTTGGGAGTATCTTGGTTTTTCTTGCTCCTAAGTTCATATTGTTCCCTGACTTGCAACATGGCATTTTCAAATCCTAATCTATAATCCTCAGACTCAAACCGCTCCTCATCACAACCAGTGGTGGAGGGCTGGTCTTCTTCTGAATCATAATTTAGGATTGAGTCTTTTGTTTCAAACATGTTTATTTCATTCCCTTCAGACTCTTCTATGATTCCCTCATCCTCATCTAGAAAGTTTTGGAAATGGGAAATAACTTGTTGATCTGATTGTTTCTGTCTGTTGGGAGTGGCATTGTTGTTTCTTCTAAAGTTCTGGTTCTGGTTTTGATTTCTATTTTGGTTACTAGCTATGACAACCATTTTATCCATCATTTTTTGTAGCTTATCCACATTTTTAGATAATCTATCATAGTTTGGATCAGAGGTGGAAGCTACGTTGTCATCCCTATATGTTACCCTCTTCTCAGCTCTCAGTCTTGCTCTCTTTTCAATCAGGTTTGCCTCTATGTTAACTGCTCCTTTTTGCATGTCCTCTAGTGTGGCATATTCTTTATCTCTAAGCTCATAGTCCATGTCAGCATCAAAGCGTTCGGGATATTTTTCTAGGGCCATTCCTTGTGGAGGTTTCATATGTGGGGGGAGAGCATTATAAATGCTATTGAATCTTGTTGTGTAATCATGTACACTCTCTCCCGGATTCCTCTTAAGGCTCAGGTATTCTGCTAGCAGCTGGCGAGGGTTTTCCCTAGTCTCCCATTTGTTTATGAATGTCTGATATAGAGCAGGAAGGTCTTGGATGCTATTAGGAGGCAGATTTTTTAACCATTTATTTACATCACCCCCCATGCTCTGAGCAAAGATTCTCATTTTGACTGTTTCATCATCAATTTCCATATAGTCAAAAGAGTCTTCCATTTTATCTACATGTGCCTGAGCTGTGATGGATTATTTGGCAGTGAAGTGAGGGATTTTTGATTGATAGTCATTTGGCAGGGGGATAAGAGGCTGAGGTAGAACCAGAGGTGCATACTAGGCTGCCATTGTGATGTTCTGATGAGGTAAAAGATTAACCTGAGCAGCTGGTATATGGATGACAGGGATATTAAGACTAGCAGAGGCTTGTTGAGCAGATCTAGGGTGAGGCAACCCCGAGTTTTGGACGAAATGTATATCAGGTGGTGTAGATGGAGGGGTTTCTCTGTCCCTAGGGTCTGGCTGGTCTGAAACACTGAATGACCTAGTTCTAGGTAATCTGTTTTGAAGGTCTAGGTCGAAGAAAGGATCTAATAGAGCTGCAAGATCTTCTAGTGCAGAATTAGCTCTATGAATGTTGCTGGAAATAGTTGATCTCCTACTTACAAGTGTTCTCTTGAGGATTTTCTCAGGATTATCAACTATTTCAGGTGGGTTTGGATCAGGGCAAGCTCTCGTATGAATGGTTCTGTGAGCCAGAATGGTGTTCTTGAACTAAGCAGCTTAACCCTACTTGTTACTTCTATTGTGGTTGATATTGTCTCAGGGCTGGTCTCCCAGCGGAGTCTTCATTATGTTTTGGGTCTGGTCTCCCAGTGGAGTTTGATGCGAAACCAAGATGATCAGCAGGCCTACTGATCACCAGTGGAGTCTTTTAACGTTTAGGAGCTATGGAGTCGCCAGGTGGAAAGGTTTAAGGTATTTCAGGGGATACACTGTCCACCATAGTGCTGATGAAATATCCCTTTTCAAGGATATCCCACTAAACACAGCAAACTCTAACCATAGATTGACTGGGAGGGCATTTACCAGATATGTCACCTCAAAGAAGAGGATGAGATCCGGAGGCTACCTGGCCCTTTCCAGGCTCTATCTAAGAGTATGGGGTAAAACACACAAGAGGTAAGTGGAATGGGAAGGATAAGTGTTTTACTACCAACCTAACCAGAGATTCTAGGTTTTTTGAGGTTTGGAGATGTATCAAGATGAAAGTACTCAGAAAGTTCCCAGTGGAGTCGCCATTATGTTGGGGTTCCCATGTTTTGGCCAGGTTGGCAAGAACAAAATATGAGACAACATAGAACCACTTTGGAACCTCAAGATCTAGCCCTCCTAGGTTCAGAGAGGGATCTCTCTATGATATGTGAAAGGTATAACTTTGGAGTTCAGTTTGAAGGTATTAGGCTAGGTATGAAGCACAGGGTTTGTTTGTTTGATTAAGAGTTTGGTTGTTGGGAATCAGGAAATAAGAGTCCAATATAAGGCAAGGGTGAGCATAGAGTAAACTAGGCAAAGGTAGATAACTCAGAGAACATTAAGGCCATTGGGCAATGGAGTCAAGAAAGGGTTTACTTGTGTTCAATGTGCAAGCTTTCAGTTGGGCAAGTCATCTAAATCATCTGGATCTTAAAGGATAGAAGATGGAATGGAACATTAAGGACTGAAAATGAAAGGAGGAGAACCATCTAATTCTGTCTATAGATTAGGTCAGAGGTCATTTAACTCCAGGCCTGCTTGGACAAAATCAGACGCAATCACAAGGGATCTTAGAAAGGCTAGCTGGTCGTGCAAAGATCCTAGTGGACAGGGCTAACACTAATCCCCAGTGTTCCCAAACCTTCCAGCTAAATCCTACCAAGAACATCTAAACATGGACTTCATCAATTCATACATTAGAGAGCAGGAAATATCATCCACTACACTGGTTAAATCAATTGAAATCAATATTCAGATACACATATAAGCAGAAAACATTAAGGTAGGGAGAGCAGGAAACATAGGGCACATAACAAGGGTGAATCTTATGTTATACTTCTGTTGCCTACCAGCAGAAATGAAATGAAACGGAACATAACATAAGAGCAAGTCAATCACAAATACAGAGAAAGAGGAAACATCACCAGCTTCTTTAGATCAGGATCCAAAGAAACATGCTTGTCATATTAAAACAACACCAATCAGGTACATCATTGCCCACAGCTTGAACATTCAGTCTGAATACATCAAATCTCAGCCTATCTTACAATATACACAGAGAACTTGTCTTAAGAGGAAAATACTTGCATTTCACTGATATCTCATCAACAACCATTACAAAGTTTCCTTCTGTGCTTTATAGCAAAGGATGAACCTAAGATCGACTGAAGGAGTAGGTGAAAATTAAATGTATCATTAAACATAACAATGAATGCAGGGCCGAAACCCATTCTGCTTGACCTGCTATGTATTTAATCTCTGTCACCTTCCTTGTGAAAGAATGATTTGCTTTGGATATGATCTTGACCTTTTGGCTTGTTGTACTCCAGGTGATTTGAACAAAAAATGAAATAAACTGCTAGGAAGGTCTGTCTCATAAATGTTCTGGCGTTTTCAGGTCTGTTGTCTGGTGGAAAACACTTCAGGGACATGGTGCATAATAAAATCTATATGGACGCCATGTACTTGATGAAGAACAAACATTCTGCTGATGAAAAACCCTGATATTACCTTTTTCCTGTGCTCGGGATCCTTTGATCGATCCTCGGGGTCTGTAATCTGCTGCTTTGTCTCTGAAAACATTGACTTAGGGCTCGAGATCTTCATTAGCTTTCCTTGATCTTCTTGCTTGTATTGAATGACTTTGCCTTTTCATTTTGCTTCTGACAGGGTAGCTCAGACTTTTAATAGTGCTGAAAGGTTTTCCATATAGTTTTGGATCCTCTTCTTTAAAGCAAATCCTGTCAGCCGCTTTCTTTGACTATCCCATGGCAGTACCAACTCTTGGATTTAATACTATCTGCACAGCTTTGCCATGTAGAATCATGGCGGTCTTTCACCTTTGGAAACCCTGCAAAACAATGAACTGTGAAGAGAAAACATGGACAGGAACGGTGAAGGTGACGAGGACTACGATCATGGCTATGCTGACGAGCTGGAGGAGAAAATTGCGGAAGAAATGGTGAAAATCACTCTGGTATATGGTTGGCAAAGCACGAAGAGAATAAACGCGAAAAATGAATGAAAAACACGTAAATAAACCAGTTTATGTAATGGAATAGGAATATGTACGGAGGGTACTTGTGGTAATGACGTGGCGAGACAGGGTGATGGGGCGAGGTGGGAGACCATGGAATGGTCAACAATGCATGGACAGATCTAGACCGTCGATCAGGCGGAGATCGATGGCAGGGAGCGACGGACGGGGGATCAACTGGTACGATGGGCGAAGGTTAAATAGTGCGCAGGTTCGATGAATGAGCGCCGTTGGATGAGGGATCCAAGATCTGACGGCCATCATTTATTCCGCTACCCGTCTATCACCCGAACAATAGCGCGCGAAATGAAAGCGGTTTCAGGTTCGTACAGAGGACACGCGGTGATCGGCTGGTGGAATCGCTGGGTGATGGAAGAAAACCGCTAACTCGCAGATGGTGGTGCAGAATTTACCGGCGGGTTTTGAACCGCGAAGGCAGAGTGGGGACCACCGTTTCGGGCGAGCACTGCGCCGTCGGATCCGGTGCTTAACAGACGGTGGAGATTAACTGCGGGGGGCCAAGGTGTACGGGCACGGGAATTTTGGAGCGACCCCCCATAGTGAATAACGACCGTTCGATCGGGTTTTCCCACATCCCGAGGAGTCAACTGCGGGGGTTCCATGGTTTGACTCTACGGACAGAGAAAAACCCCCGCAAGGAAAAATCCTTGGTCACGGCGCCGGGTCTTATGGAAAAAGGTGCAGAGGCTAATGGCGAAAGGGGCTAGGCTCAATATAATGTTTGGAGTGGGCTTTTCAAGCCTTTTTGATGTAATTTGAGGCCATGGGAGAGCAACGATAGAAGGACCAAGGTGTATTTGAATGAAACCAAGGGTGTATGGAGGATCTGATGGTGATTTTGGGGGGTCTAGTGGGAAAACGTGGTGTTGGCAGTGATACGAGGGGCAATGAATGGCCTTTTTGGAAAAGGGGTAGCAGATAGGATTTATACAAGGCAAAGCACTCAGAGACTTCAAGGAGAATGGTTTTTCAGGGAAAGGCATCCCTTGAAGGCTCAACAATCATTCAGCCCCCAGCTTGCTTGTCAATAATTTCATAGGGGGGCTAACACCCTGCATTGTATGCACCATACATCTGGGCTAGCTTCTTTCCCTAGGTCCTTTCGCAGGTTCTAGATTTCCATGTGCATATTCTGCCATTCATGGTCAGGGATGTGTCTATGCATTACCTCATCTAGTCCCATCTTGTATAGATGTCCTGCAATCAATGAAAAATCAACTACTTTGACTACCAACTCCTTATTTTGCTACATAGTGTACTCCGCAAGTGCCATTCCTGGGTCTAGAAACTAAATAATATCTATGAAGTGATCATTTGTGATCCTGATTATGAATAAATACACATCAGTAAAGTTATCCTCGATACTTGTCGGTTCTTCTAAGATCTCGATCCTTGACATATGATTAGGCCCGAAATTCAATCTTCTTGGCTTTTCTACAACTTGTAAATTGTACCTCTTGGAACAAAAACAAAAATCGACAAATTTTTCCTCCTAAAACATGCTTATTCATGAAATACTTTAGCTCAGAGTGATCAGTGAACATCGTGAAGTGCACTCCCAAAAAATAATTCCTGAACTTCTGTGATGCATAGACCATAGCTAACCCTTCTCTTTCTGTCGCAGAATAGTTCTCCTCTACCTTGTACAAATTTATGGTTACAAAGGCTATGGGGTGATAAATTTATCCTTCTCCTTGCTAAGCTAATATTGTACCCAACACTATGCAAGATGCATCGACAAGTACATGAATTTCCTTATTCCAGTCTAGAAAAACTAGAATAGGAACAATTACCATATTAAATTTTAGTATGTCGAGGCTCTTTTGGCATTATTTATCCCATCGAAAAGTGACATCTTTCTTCAATAAATTCTCCATTGGTGTAGTTATCTGTGCATATCCCTTTATAAACTTCCTGTAATAGCCAGTGTGTCCCACTATCATGCGCAGTTGTTTCACTAACTTAGGTGGATCTAGGTTTACAATAGCAACAATCTTCGTAGGGTCCACCATGATTCCTTTCTTACAAACAAAATTTCCCAGTAGTATACCAAAAGGTACACAAAATATGCACTTACTTAAATATAAGGATATTTGATAATGCTTACATGTATCCAACATCCACCTCTATCTCGCAACATGATTTTTCAACAACCCAAAGTAAGTCCAATCATAAAAGTAAACATCTAGAAATTTGTGTATATACTCCTTGAAAGTTGCGACTCCAATCTAGAAAATATGGCAGGATCATTCTTCAAACAAAAAGGAATCATTTTATACTAGTAACAACTGCACTCGGTAGCAAAATTTGTCTTATGTCTATCTTCTGGCACAATTCTTATCTAATGGTAACTCAAAAATCCATCTATGAAAGAATAAGCCTCCTTTCCTCATACATTGTCCAATAATTCGTCTGTGAATGGTGTGGGAAAGGGGTCATGCAAGCATGCTTCATTCAAATTCCTTAGGTCCACACATATTTTGATTTTTTCCTTTACCTTATTCTCTTGAACTACCATTAGGTTTACCCATTTAGACTCTTTGATCAATTCAATGATTCCAACTTTGATAAAATTTTCTAACACCATCTTCACTTTTTCCTTGTATTTCAAATTCAATCGATAGTGTATTTTCTTTACTGGCTTCACGTAAGGTTTCATAGTAATCCTCATAACTCCTAGGTCCCCTACTATGCCCTTTAATTCAGACAAAATCAATGGAAAGAGCTCTTGGTACTCGTGCAGTAGCTCTGCAAATTTGCTAACTATGTATTCATCCCAGTAATACCCTATCATTGCAAATTCTAGTTCTTTGTCTGACCCAATATTCACCTTATTCTTCTTCATGGGATGCACTATATCAATTAGTTGATGTTCTAGTCCATCAAATTTGCATCCATCAGATTCTAGGATATCAATATTTCACGGATCCTCATCATCCTATTTTGTGGTCACATTATAGCATTCCAGTGTGTGTTGGAACTGCACGGTCCAATTTGGTTGCGTCCATGTTAGCGTAGTTGTGTTTTTAAAAATCCCTACTCTGACTTCCTTAAGGGATTCATCTATGCACAAACAGTCATCTTCAAAAATAAATGTCAGTAGTAACCCTTCAATTAAATTTGTCCAGTTCTTCGTTCCATGTCGCATTTTTGTCACAAGATACCAATTCATAGGTATCATTTCCACTTTGTGAAAAAAGACATGTACCCACTCAGGTTCTGGAACTTCTCCCCAAACTGAAGTCTAGCGAAAAATATGCTCCTAGGGGTTAACCTTGCCATGATATTTTACTTATATTTTGGTATTTAATGGGCCAAATATGACCTCCATCAACCTGTGATACTCTTTCCAACTTCCTACATTCTCTTTATGAGTACCCCACCATCTAGCATGTGTAGACCTTAGGGCGACATCCAAAGCTTGGATCCTCTATTCTTCTGGTATTTTGCTTTCAAATTTATCAAGGAAAAGACTTACATCTCCTATCCCATCATAATAAGGAAAATCACATACCTCTGAAGTTATGCAATGAATTGATCTTCAGATTCTTGCACATCATCTTGTAGACACTTCATGAAACCTGTTCTTCCAATTTTCTAGTTCTTCATAAAAATTTGACATATAGGAGTTGTCTTCTTCCCAACTTAACCTTGCATCTGCAGTGGTATTAATCTAATACTCCTCCTTACCTATTATCTTTTAAATCTTATTGAGATATCAGTCGCAGTATTCATCACGAATAGGCTCTCTATAGCACACTCCTTATGATGGGTTCAAAGGAACAATGACCCTCAGATCATCCTTTTCGAACACCATTTGTATATTCTTCAAATTGATTATCGCCATAGTATTGAAAGCCCAATTCAATCTAGGCAGTGCCAGATATGGATTTCTATCATCTATAATTTCAATCACTTCAAAATCTCCAATATCTACTACAATGCCAGATAGTATTCTGGTAGGAATGATCTTTTGATGGTTCGCCATCCTCAACTGGATCAACAACCATCGAAACTTTGGACTTCCCATTAACCCCCAAGTTTTCTTAGGTAAAATATTGGCATCAGATCCCAAATCTAGGATTACCTGATCCATATCTTATTCCCCAATCTGCACAATTAGTCTCATTTTCTTTCCCATTCACTTATTATGTCTATGTAAGTTGTTTAATGTGCATTGATTGCCTTTTGTCACTTCTTTATCAGTGAAAGAGTCTAGCAACTCATGATGTCCTTTGGCAACCTTATGATTCCTCAACAACTTCATACAAATATGTAAGAACGATATTAAAATACTTGGATCAAATTATTTCAGCTGAGTAGTTACCTCAGCGTCGCCCTTGTTTTTTATTAACTTCTACAGTGGCTGTGTTTTAGATTTTTAAGCTCTAGAATACATGAAGCTTCACTTGGCCTCCATGAATATCTTTTTTTCCATCTGAATACTAAACCCAAGGACTTTTCTATGGTATTTCTTACCCATGTATCTTCCATTGGCTTCTTACCTTCTGCTTTATCATCTCCTGTCGAAGCTCCACTCCCTATTATGATATTTATGTGTGGTTCATCCTCTCTTGGTTCCACGATCATCATTTGCATATTTTGTGTGGGTTTCTTGTTCCTTTTCTCCAGTAACTTTTCCATAAGAACTGGAAATTCTTCTATCGCATGATCCAAATCTTTGCATTAATTACAGGTGGAAGTAGGATTCTAAAAATCTCTTCCATAGTGTCCTGTCTGTCCACAGTTATAACAGATAGTTTTATCGACCCTCGACTAGCTCCACCTCATCATCCTCGTCCTCATCCTTGAAAACCTCCTCGACCAACATACTGTCATTGATCATCATGTTTATATCCTTCAACTTGCATTCAATAAGCATCATCAATTTGTTCCATCATTAAGTCATAAATTTGACAATTCTTCTCATCATGCCCCACTAACTTACAAAAGTTGCAAAATAGTCTCCTGGGGGTCTATACATACTTCTACAATAAATACCACTATTCTGGATTATGTTGTCCTATAATTCGTCATATATCACACCATATGCATGATCGTGGATTCAATGGATTAGGTGCTCCACTAGCCAATTAACCTTTTAACACAAGGTATTTTTCCTTAAAATGGCCTTCAATTTTTCACTTTATACACCATAATTTTGTTCTATATTATTGTTTAAATTCCTTATCTTTCTTTAGATCATGCAATTCCAAGGTTAGATGTGCTAGCTGAGTCTAAATATATTGTACTCCTACATGAGTATCTCCTAATCGTGAAGCTTCCAACTTCATGGAAATTTCTAGAGCTTCGGCTTGAGTTTCTATTTTTGGTTGTGTCAAGGGTAATGTTGGATTGAGGGGTCATGTCCCGAGTTCAAAGTGTTCTACAAAACTAACAAAACCATCCAGCTACTCGCCCTTTCGGCAGTGATCTTCTTGTGCAAAACAAAGTCTCACTCGAAGCAGTATGAAGGAGTGATGGAACCAGGTTTTCGCACTCTGAGGGAGCGTATGATGTGGATATTATCCCTTCTTAACATATCTAATGGTTACTTCCCTACATAATGACTTCCTTAACCAAATTCAAATATAACACATAAAACCATTATCTTTAATACAGTCTTGCACAAAATAGACAATTATCCTTACTCAAAGACTAGAATAACCCTTGTGCAATTACATAGATCTATCCTTAACATACATTCTAAGAAATCATGCAATACTTTTGTGAATACATGAATCGATTATCATATTCGTAACTTCAAATAAATGTGCATTCATTAAAAACAACATATCTACAAGTAAACCGATGCATTAACATATAAATCATACATGGAGATCACAATTCATCAAACTCTTCTCTTTATTAATAGATCTTCAATCAATCGATTACTCTTCTCTTGTGCACAAGGCAACAGGCTCCTTGCACATAGCTTAGGAATAGGTCTCCGTGCACACAACCAGCAAGAGCCTATCCAACCCAGACTAACACAAAATTTCCCAAAATCAGATCACATTCACCTAAGATAGTTCATCGATATATATCTAATTTTACTTGAATCATACATATTTATAGGACTCATACATGAAAATACCATTTTCTCAAACCGTGGATTCAACCCCATATTTTCCCTTTTACCTGTTACAATGATAAAGAAAATTAGACTCGCCCCAAAGTTCCTTGAATTTTCTCTGCGCAGTGTGTTTTAACCATTAGGGGAGTTCTGAGGTCTAAAATAGGCCTCCTAAGGAAATTATAAAATAATAGTGGAAATAATAAAATAAGAATTGATGACATCATCAAATTTTAGAGGAAAAAAGGAAAAACTACTTTTTCAACTTGTATTTTCAACTTATCTCCCAAATGTTTTACTCAAATTTCAAGCAGTACTTGTTAGATGCAAAATTTAATTTCTCACCCAAGGAGTACCCATGTGGCATTCTTTCGATGGACCTTTCTACACAAAAATGAGAAATACATGAAAAACGTGATTGCAATCACATTTTTTCATGTATTTCTCATTTTTCACATAGCAAGGTCCATCTAAAGTATGCAACATGGGTACTCCTTGGATGAGGAATTAAATTTTGCATCCAACGAGTACTCCCGCTCAAAATTTGAGTAAAATATTTGGGAGATAAGTTGAAAGTACGAGTTGAAAAAGTAGTTTTATTATTTTATTATTTTTTAATATTTTTACCCTTTTACTTAAAAAATAGTGAATCATCCCCTATGGTTGACATCATCATCTTGAATCTTATTGGTTCTTATAAAGTTTATTTTTGTTGTACATTTTTCTTAGGAGGCCCATTTTAGACCTCAAAATTCCCCTAATGAAAAATTAACCGAAATTGTACCCAAAACTTGACCCTATGGGACCCTAACCCAACAATCCCCCAACATAATCTAGTGACTCGTCCTCGATTCACTCTAGTCCAGCTTCCTGCTTCTTCGACCACAATGCCTGGATGGATTCCTTGAGTGGCTGGATGAGGTCAGTGCTTAGTGTTGTGGTTTTCTGTGCTTCTCTAATGAGCTTCTCTGTAGTAGGTCCTTCTTTTTCTAGACTAATGCTTCGTTGTGTCTGTTGGAGCCCCTTTGGTGCACTATCAATGGTCTAAGATAGTTGCAGTTCTTCCTCGGCCCATGGCTGCATTCTGTCTTCTAATAGCTACTCCTGTTGGCGAAGCGTATCAATCTCAGTGTGAATTTCATGGTATTCCTGTAGGTGAGCTAATATATGATCTGGTACCATGGTTGGCGCAATGACTCAAATGCCATTGAACTACTGTTACTTAGTGCATAAATCTATCCTCAATTTTTGAACCATGGGGTCATCCTAGATGGAGGTCTAGATGCCCATGGCATCCTCAAAAAGAGTACTACATGCTTCCTCAACTATCATGATGCTTGCAGTGGCTTCCTAGACTACTGCAACGCGTTGTGCTCTATCCTTTGAGGGTGTCTATGTCGATAAATTTGTCTGTAAATCTGTGATCTTATGCTCTAACTCAGTGTGCATAGTGGCTATCTCTGACATTGAAGCTTTAAGTGTGGATTCCATACTTTCCAACTTTGTAGTAGTCGCATCAGTGGTAGGTGCTGTCAAGTCAGGAATCTCAGAGCACAACCGAATCATGAGGGAATATAATTATGCGCACTAGCTCTCTGTGGCACTCCTAGATTCTTCAACTAACTATTGTTCCTTATGTATTGTCTCAGCATTCTTTTGGGCATCACAGGTGATCTGCAACACTTTTTACTCCATGTATTGTAGCTCGTATGTGATCATGGTACAGATGAAATGTATCTTGCCACTGGGAAAAATGGCCAAGTCAATTCCGACCTCGGGCCCTGCATGAATGGTCATGTGCAGCACTGGATAATCAAGGTGAATCACTCCTCCTGAAACCTGAAACAATCAGCTCTCTGAAGTAGAGGGGTGTCGAACAGTCAACGTGGTCGCTTTTCCCGCACTTTCTTGAACCACACTTGCTTGAACCATGCTCGCTTGTATCTCACTCGCTTGCAATCTCAGCTGATTAAGTCCGTATTGCACATCATCAAGGATCAATTTATATTATTACTCCATGTTTCTCCATACCTCTTCGGTTACCTCCTTGACTGTGTTGCCAATTACATCCAAATCTCCATCTGTTAGTGCAATGACTCAATCCTGGTCTTCTTAGATGCTTTCTCTTTGGGCGCGGACCAGAGAGGGATTGAGGACCTATCTTGTTACTGTTACACAAATTTTTGGTCATCTAACATGTTATTATTAGATGGAATAAAGTACACCATGTAAGACAAATTTTACCATAGTAAAATTGCTTTCACTATGAGAAATAATTTAATAACCCGTAGTTTATTAAATTATTTCTGGTCTAAATAGGAAACCCCATGAGGAATAATTAAATAAATCCTTATTTATTTGATTTTCCTCTAGGGATAACTAACTAAACCACTATTTAATTAATATTCCTAGTCATATTTAACCCAAAACATGAGAATTAATTAGATAAATCATTATTTATCTTATTATTCTCTAGGAATAATTATTTAATAATATTCCTTGTTAAATTTGACTAAATAATTTATAAATAATTGAATAAATAATTATTTATTTAATTATTCCTTAACCTCGTCCTTGAAACAATAAATAAATCATTTATTTATTTATTATGTCTAAATAAAGGGATTTAACCAATTATAAATTCCTTTTCCCTCCAACAAAAATAATAAAATATTCCAAGTAAGTTGGATCTAGATTTGGTCAATAATATTTTAATTATGCACCGATATCTAGACTAACTCAATATTTTGTTATAAATAGAAGGGTTTTCCATTCATTCATTACCTTTTGTCACCTTTTTTATCACCTTTTGATCTATACTTTTGGTCTGACTTTGATCGTCCATCATTGTCATTATTTTTCTACTTTTGCTTGTGAGCTCCCTTTGAGTTCTATTTTGTCTGGGTTTTCTACACCATTAAGAGAGAGAGATCTTGGATCTGAAGCCCCGAGGACATATAAGAACCCATCCCATTGAGGGGGACTAGTAACATCGTTCTATGTTCCCTTACCAGGTGTCATAATACAAAACAAATTCTCTATAAATTCTTCTCTTGTCTATTGGATGTTTGGAGCAACTCTTGTTTATTTTCATTGTTTAATGCCTTTAACTGCATAGATCTAGATTTTTGTAATAGTTATTATGATTTTCTACTGCAGATATAAGGAAATTGGCAGCCAAATTTGATGTTAGGGTTTTTTTTTATGCACAACTAAAGTGAGCTTTTTTCGTATGCTTGTGATTAGAATTCACACTAACAATTGATGACTCCACAAGGGTTTTTAATTATGACCGCTGTCATTTTTTAGATCCCTGCATGACCAGCTGCTTCAACCACTAGGTTTCTTCTTCAAATTCTTATTTTTCATTCCTTGATGTTTTTTATAACCTTTTTTACCCTAAAACAGTTAAAATTCTAACTTTCGTGTGTTTCTAGGCCATTTGCGCAGGTAACAAGTATCAATTGCGACAGAGACAACACTTTTTTCTGAAACCTGCCCTCGAGACATCTGGAAGTGTAGGTCGCACTTTTCAGCTCAAAACATGCTACCTTATCTCTTAGGTAGTGAATATTTGCCAAAAAACTGCAACCTCATCAAAAAACAGTTCAGTACCGGCCACCTGTAGTTTTTTGTTGGATTTTTTCTGGAATTTTCAGGGTTTTCCGAGGGCACTGTTCAGGGTTGTATGACCTCCATCTTTACCCATATTGGACATGTGCTTGCTTATTTTTACTCGTCGAAGTAGGAACCAAACCCCTTAGGGCTTCATTACACTTCCATCTTTTTAGGAGGAGTTTAGCTGAAGGAGATCTTCTGAGATTTTAGTGTCTTTCAACCATTTTTTCAGATCTGAACCTGTCTTTTCAGATCCATTTCAGATCAGTTATTTCTCCATCCAAAAAAACTCTTTTCAGTTTTTTTTGGTTCTCCCTTTAGGGTCCCCTACGTTTCCATTTAGGTTGTATCCCTTCGCTGCCTATTTTTCAGCATTTTTCCCTTTGGTTTCTTACTGTTTTCTGCACCTATTTTTAGCAGATCTGAACTTTAGATCCTTGAAACTCTTGATCTTAGATCTATTGGATGTATTGTGTGTTTTGATTAGATTTCACCCACCCTTAGACTAGTTTTTGGGAATCCATCCTTTTTGGGTTTAAATATACGCATCTTTAGCTGTTTATTTTACTGTCGCTTTCAGTTTTATTTACATTTATACAACATATTTTTTCTTTTTTATATACACACTTCTGGGCTTAATTAAAATTAGCACGCTTATCACACACATGCACACTTAAAGCGAAGAGCTCCTGGTTTACATGGCCACGCCAAGACTTAAACATTGTAATTAATTAATCTGCACCTTCGTGCCCTTGTTTACCTCTCTTCCTTATTCAGTTCTATGTATATTTTCCATCATTGCGTCCCCAAGGTGTTTATGTTGGAGACTCCAAGGCCTTCATCCTCATTTTACGTTAGGAAGACTTACTCCACCATGTAGGGTCGGAGTTAGTCCTCCATCGATTCCCCATTCCGACTGTGATTCTGGTTCATCAAGTTCCCCTTCTGTTTCCATCCTTGATTCTCCTCCACCTTTCACCTTCATCATGTCTGGTGCAGGACCTACCACTGGTGGTGGACCTGGCTCTAATTCTGGAACTACTACTAGTGGAGCTGCAACAAGAACAATTGTTGTTGCTCCCTTACTTCCTTATATGGCATGCCTAAGACTTCCCAAGTGAAGCGAGTTAATTAATGACCCTATACACCATGATACAGGTTGGCCTGCTATGCCAACCAAGATTCCTTCAGACATCCCTAAGTTTGAAGGAAATGCTGGAGAGGATCCTACCAACCATTTTCATTGTTTCCACATGTGGTTTTCATCCAAATCTATTAATGATGACTCTATTGGTCTTTGGTTATTCCAGCATATGCTTACTAGAGAAGCTTCCAAGTGGTATGTCGACCAGGCCACTACCTCTCATGCCACTTTTGCGACTCTTGTAAAGGCATTTCTGTCCTACTTCCAGCTTCCCCTCCGCTATGACACCAATATCGAACTTTTGGCTGCTTTCCGTCAAACTTTTTCCACCTGCCTATCTGACCATGTTCAAGAATGGCGCAGAAGGAAGAGCTTATGTCGAGCTCCAGTATTCGAAGACCATTTCTACATGGACTAGTTTCTCAGATCCATTTTTCCCTCTATTGGTAAAGATGTCATGTCTCACTTTCCTCAGACTGAGGAAGAAGCCCTCCAAGTTTCATTGAAATATGACTTGATCTATGCCCAATCTAGTTATGTTTATATTGTCTTACCTAATCTCCCTAGACCTGGTGGTGCTAAAGCACACGGGGAATCTCATGCTACTGACTGTGTTGTTGGATCCCTTTCACATCCATACACTCATCCTCCTATGGGATATGGTTTCCCTCAGGGAGGGGCTAGCTCCTCTAGCACTTTCCCCCCTCCTAGCAGCATGTATCTAGGAAACTGCATACCTCACACCTTTGCCCAACCATATCCTCTGATGCTAGCTCCTGCTATTACCCAACCTGTTTAACCCAATGTTGCTCAACCTCCTTACTATCCGTATCCATAGCCAGGTGCTCTAGCTCCACCAGCACAAGCACTTCTGCCTCTCATGGCCTCTCAAGCTCCGCAGCAACAACCACTCCCCCCACAGGGTCAAGTGCATGCGCAGTAGAGTGCGCCTGATCCTCCCACTTCCAAAAATAAGAGGAAAGGAAACCAGAATCAACCTGATATAGGTAATCAAGGAAACAATACCCAAGGGAATATATATAACACTACAACCCATCAACAAGGCAATCAGCGCAAGCAGAAAAGTCCTCTTTGTACGAAAAAGCCTTGTTCTTGTTGCGGTGTACATGGTCACTATACCCATGATTTTCCCCTTTTAGCTCAAATGCATCAACTGTGGGAAGCTCAAGCAACATCTCGAGGACATCAAGCGTCTGCTTCGGTTCCTCCTAATGGTGCACCTACTCAACTGGCTGTGTCTACCAATCCTTTCCCCTAGCAAGGATATCTGGCTAACCAACCCCCTGAAGGTCAGGTGGCCACTCAACCTCCTCCGTATGGTACCTCTGATTACCAGATCCTCATGATGAAGTCCGATCAGGCTAATACTGTCGATCTCAACCTTCAGACTTGGTCATGCTAGTACACCAAGCCTCCCACTTCGTCTGCAACCAAGCCCTAGTCCTCAGGTCCCATAGAGCCAATTTTGACACCCAATGTTCCTTTACAAATTCCTCAGCCTACAGCAGAGGTACATACCAAGATCCCCAAAGGACTGTTATTCCGAAACACTTCTTCCAGTAAAGCCACACACACCTACAATATAGTAGATGACTTGGCGCAATCCCCTACCACCATGTCAACGCTTGAAGTCCTCTAGTCATGCCCTTCACAATGTAAAGCTCTAGTAACTGCCATGGGTGATGTGGATTCTTCAGATGACTGTTTAATTTTCTTCGATGTTGACAAGTCAGAGCATCCACCCCTACCTGCATCCGTCGCCTTTCAAATAACTGTCAAGATCTGGAATGCCAACTTCTCCCAATGTATCATTGATGAGGGGGCATCTACCTACGTGATGTCTGCTTCTGGAGCTCGGATCACCTGATTTATCCCCTTCCCCTATCACCCTTCATAGATAGTATGGCCACTCTTCCCAACCCCTTGGCATGTTCTGCAACTGTCCTATTACTCTTGTGGGGAAAATTGTTTGTGTTGACATTGAAGTCATTGATGTCCCCTTAGACTACAACATTATACTGGGTCGTAGCTACACTTATGCAATGTATGTTGTCCCATCTGCGATTCACCGTAATATGTGCTTTCCTCATAATGGAAATATCGTCACTATCAATTAGCTGACATATTACGAACCGAAGTCTCAAACCTCTCCAGAGTCCGTTATTTCTTCGGTGGAAAATAAACAAATAGTTGAACCTCTGACTAGTGTCTCATCCGGAGTCTATAAATATTCCTCTTTTCTTGGTTAATTCCCTAGTCTTCCCCATCTTATCCCTGACTCCAGCTCGTCGAATGTTTGCATGATGGAATCGTCTCAGTCTGACCTCAAACAGTTTGGTTCGACTAGTCATTAGCCTAGCCCTTTGAAACCTGCTCCTATTACTTCGAATCAGCCTTCGAGACCTCCTCCTCAAGGCCCTTCATCTGTAGTTGGTGTCCCTAATCCTTTCTTTCCTCATGGAATAGTTCCCCCTAGCCTTAACCATCTGGAGCTATTCCGCCTAGCCATTACCCCTTCGGTCAGATATCGTTTCTTTCTCCCCCTATTGGAGTATTTTCAGTACCTATTATGGCTACCTTGACCCTGCTAAACATGACCCTTGGGATCCCAGTCTATTACATTGATCCCCTAGCCAATACCCCACCTAGTAAGCTCAAACCTTACACTACTTTGACCCCGGTCCAACCAGTCACTATGACTCCTCCCTTCACTTCTATGCCTCAACCACCTCAACAGGAATCTACTCTTGTTGTGAAAGCCTCAGGTGAGGGGGGAAAAGCCCGTAAAAAGGCACCTAAGGGCAAGGCAGCCCAAACAACACCTACTCATCCTAAGCCTCCAAAGTATACACCTATGTGTCCTTTGTGTGATGTTGTCAGTCATGCTAACCAAAATTGTCTCGAATTTCTTCATCTCAAACCCATGGTCAATGAAGTGTTTCCTGAGTCTAATATCCTTGAATTCCATGCCACTATATCGGATTCAGCCAAGAAACTCAAGACTTTGCACACAAATCAACCTTGTGCTTTGTGTGATTTCCATGGCCACTATACTCACCTCTGTCCTGGCCTTGATGATTTCCGCATCTCCTTGGAAGCGGTTCTCCAATTTGAGGCCAAGTGTAACAAGTCCATTTATCCATTACTTGTGAGTTTTGCTTTGATAGAACTAGAGGACACATCCACTCCCATTGAAATACCCCCTCCCAATGTTGAGATGATGGAGTTTTTGGCCACTAACCTCTACGTGTCATCATCTATGAGATCTGTTAGTCATCCATAATTTTTGACTTTATCCAAAGATGACTAAGTTGACAATCCCAGATTTCTAGAAACAATATTGCAGAAACATTGTGAGTTCTAGAAATATCACAACCTTCATTATCCTAAGTCTATCATTTCACCAAAATCTTCATCTATGCCTTCTAAAATATCACCCTGTTGTTTCAAAAGGAAGCTTGTTTCAAGCTATTTTCGCCATTTTTCCTCCATTTCATTCCCCCATTTTATCACTCCTGCCCCTGTTTTCTATCAGTCCCTTTTCCCTCTATAAAACTCATTTTCCGTTCATTAATTCCTTCGTTTTCCCTAAAAATCCTATAAACCTTATAGAACCCTTTTATTTGGTTTAAATTTTTTTTTCTTGCTTATCGGAACCCCTAAAAAAAGGCTTAAAACCCTCCTTTTTTCCTTTTGTTCGACCTTTTACCAAAACATGCTTTAAGCCCCTGCGAGCTTAAATCCCTCGCCCCTCTTCCTCATATAACTAAGGGATCGCAGCCACGTGCTTTTCCCTCAGCCCCCATTCGTCTTAGCCCTTTTCCTATCCCCTCCCCACAGAACCACTTTCTCTGCTTTCGCTTAACCCCATTCTCTTATATTTTTACCCCATGCCATTACTTTTCCCTGAAGTAATCCCCACCATCGATCACGACGATCCAACGGTCATCACCATTCCTCCACTACACCCGTGGGCACTTCTCGATCTTCAAGTCAAACCTTTGGTGCCCCTGTAGTTGACCAGCATCACTATGGGAGATCTCAAATG
Source organism: Pinus albicaulis (assembly GCA_034641835.2). Taxonomy (NCBI): domain Eukaryota; kingdom Viridiplantae; phylum Streptophyta; class Pinopsida; order Pinales; family Pinaceae; genus Pinus; species Pinus albicaulis. The sequence continues at coordinate 1,821,340,279 of CM076578.1, forward strand.
AATAGCTAAGATTCACTGCAGAGGCACATGCCGCAAAATCCCTCCGTACCTCTATAGTCCCCCTGCAACAGATTCACAATTGTCGATCTTCAATGATCCAATGGCCATTTCTCATCCCAACCTTTCCACTTCCTGACAAAGATGTTGATATCACTCGCTGGCCCACTGCCCACTATTCCACTATCATCCAATCCCTGCACACCACTTTTCCTCCACTATCTCCTCGCCCGAGCATCTTCCTCCCATCGTGCTCACTTACCACCGTTGATCTGCATCCCCGCAGATCGGATGGCCCATACTCCTCTTTGTGCTCTAATCGACCAAAGCCCTTCACCGTGCAGTTTCAATGCGAAATAGGCAGTTTTTTCCTGGACATGTGTCATCCAAAGAACAATATCATGTCCATTTCACACAATACCATAAACCGCCTAGCCCCTACGTGAAAAACACTTGTGGTTTTTGCAAAACCTCCCTTATCTTGATTCGCGCCAAAAATTCAAAATCACCATGGTTTTTCTGGTCTTCATGCCAAACCCCTCCATACAGTGTTTTCCTCCCCCTGCACTGCTCCTCCACCACTCCTCAGCCTCTGTTAGCAGTTTTATCCCAAAACACAGGTTTATATAACTATTTAATGTTTTGTGCAGGTGTTAGTATGAATCTTTCGTCGTAAAAGATCACTTTAGCTACACATAAAAAATAGCCCTAACGTCGATAATGGCTGCAAAACCTAACATCGATAATGGCCGCAAAATATCTTTTAAGTTTGGTTTATTGCAATCGCATCTAAGCATAAAAGATATTAAGCAGATAAAAAATAACATAACTCCATAGATCCAATGAACAAGACAAGAAGAATGTATATGAAAGAATTTTGTATTATATTAAAGAATGGGGCACCTGAGAGGAAAACAAGGAAGGTGTTTTCCAGTTCTCCTCAGTGGGATGGGTTCTTAGAAGTCCTCAGTGTTTCAGATCTAACATTTCTCTCTCTTAGTGGTGTAGAAAAACAAACATGGAACTCAATGAGAGTTCACAAAGCAAAATGGAAAATGGTGACCAAGAATAGATCCAGAGTGATCTAATGCAATGAAGGTGACTAATGAATGGGGAAAACCCCCCTATTTATAACAAAATATTGGGGCGGTCTAAAACTCGGTGCATGAATACAATATTATTAATCGAATTCTAGAAGCACCTTTTAGGAATATTTTATTATATTTGTTGGAGGGAAAAGGATTCTTGACTTGGGTCAATTCCTTTATTTATAAATAATAAATAAATAAATGATCTATTTATCATTTTAGGGGAATGACAGAATATAATTAAATAAATAATGATTTATTTAATTATTTACAAATGATTTAGTCAAATTTAACTAGGAATATTATTAAATAATGATTTGAGTAACTTATTCCTAGGAAATAATTAAATAAATAATGATTTATTTAATCAATTTCCTTGTTTTGGGTTAAATATGACTAGGAAATATGGACAAATGTTATTTTATATGGTGAAAGCAATTTTATTTAGTGTAAAATTGGTCTTACATGGTGTACTTGGGTTCATCTAATGATAATGGGTTAGATGACCAAAAAAATGGTGTAACAGATTGCCCCCAACGTATGAGTGTTAGGAGAAAATTGTGCGACTGAAGTACGTTGTAGGAACTCAATCACTAGGCATCAAGAGGGAAGTGAGAGAGAGGAATGTAAGGTAGTGTAATGTGCTAAAGGACTAGACCCGGAGGAGACGAGACTTACAGGTGCAACAAGTCTCTAGGTGATGAAGTAGTACCAGTGTTAAAGGCAGCGGGGGAGGCATACCTATGCCCGCCGATACAATAGTACAAAGAATAAGGTGCCCGGAAAACCACGAAATGCAATCATGAAGCATGTGCTGGCCTAAACATGAGCCAGATAAAAATGATGAATCCCACATACATGTGATGCCTGGAATAACCTTCAGGACTTATACAAGAAGATTTTAGTACAGGAGATACAAATATACCCAAATTCCCCCTACACACGGGGAGGGGCTCACAAAATCTGACTGATATATGCAAAACGAAGAGGCGCTACAAGCGGTTGAGGCCGATAACATCAAACGAGAGGAGCTGCATCAAGGGTGGAAATGAAGAAGTCATCCGGCATGGGGCCACTTGCAGGGCCACCCCCTGTGAGGGTTGAGACTGCTCACACATGCCCTTCAGATCGAACTGCCCACGTCGCATCACTCTGACCATCAAGTGGAGAATACGATCACTGCGTCGGGAGAAAGAGCTCGAACTAAGGTACACTCTCCCCTAGACGCTAGAATAAAATGAGTCGATGTCGATGTATCGACAGAAGTAGGTCCGCCAGAGGTGAGGCAATAAAGGAACCCCAACTAAGGCACGGGAAAGAAGTAGAGCGACGAGTAGATAGACACTAATGATGATGATGGAATGGGGGATATGAAGGAGTGTTTGGACGACTTCCCTTGTTAGAGCATAAAGGGCATGAATGGCTTGGCCACAATGAATACAATATAATGAGGGATAAGGGACAAGAGTACTGAAGGCCATAATGTGCAACACGAGAGAGGGATCAAGCAAGAGAGGAAGGAGGACTATAGTGGGGTACAAAGGGACTTGGCATAGACTCCATGAATGTTATGGTGACTCGACTCAGATGCTCTAAGCAAGGGCGACTCAATGGTGCTGCCTCATAGTACGGGTCCAATGGAGGGCCATAAAATCATGAGTACAATAGGGTGGCTCATGACGAAAATCAACATGAACGAAGACGAGTAAGGAGGAAAAGTGGTGCCCCAAGTACAGGTGTCGTAAGTGAAGAAATTCAATTTTGAGATGAAGAGGTGAATAGACCCTTCATGGACAAAATGTGTCCTGGTGAAGTATCAAGGTACGAAAAAGTAAAAGGTACCCAGAGCTCATGAACAGGCTGGGTCGCACTTTTTGGGGTCTATTCTGCGACCTGGGAAGCAGGTACTGGGCATAAAACTGTGACTTGTCCCAGGAAATGACCTGAAAAGTGCGAACTGGAAGAGAAAGGGGGTTTCAGTGCTGTTTTTTGGCTGAGATTGGGGATATTTATGGTTGAGGGGCATAGGTGCCCCCAAGCATGTTGTGGTCATGCCAAAATGTATGTAGAAAAGGGGGAATTTAAACACATTGTACGGAAATGGTGTGCCATTTGTTTTCGTTATGGTTATGCAGTTGGAGAAAGGAAATGGAGGATTACCAATCTCGTTTGGTACTGCATATATGAATCAAATGGATGTTAAGGTTCTAGGTTGGCATACCTAGTGCCACTATCCCAAACAGAGGATTTGGAGATAATGAACTGATGCTCTCTTAGAAAACGTATAGGTTGGTCAACAACAAGGTAGAAAAGACTGGGTTGCTGATGTAAGATAAAGGAACGATAAGGGGTATCATCCCGAGAGTGATTTGAAGTGATATGGGACTTTAGAGGTTCTTCTAAATGTGGAAGAATGATGGTACTAAATTCGGCACGACCAGATATACTAGGAGAGTTGTAGAGAAGTGCTTCTCTTGGTTTCTTAAATATGGGTGCCCCCTTACTCAAACATTGGGTTTCAATGTAATGGCCACAAGGTGTATGTGGTTTGAACACATGGGTTTGATGTAAGGGGGAGTAGAGAAAGTCAGGCGTGGTGATTACTTCCATAATGTCATCATCATGATAGGAGATGGGGTGACTGGAGGAAGAAAGACCACCTGACGCGGAAAATCTTCCTGACTCATGATCACGAGAAGAGATGGTCGCATGTGGATCACCACAAGGGTTAAAAATGGCCCACACTATCGAGGCTAGATTCCGGGAATAGTGACTTGTCCCATCGGCATAGCCAATATAATTTGTGGACAGAAGGTCCTGCAAAATAGTGTCACAATACAAGACATGGGAGGAGTAAGAACAAAGATGACATCGTGAGTGAAGGGTAGATAGTACAGGATAACTACGGGAGGTAGTAGGCTAGATAGGGTGGCTATGACTCGCAGACTGACTAGAGGGTGATGGATGGGGGTTGGAGCGCAGGCTGCAGAGAATATCATAGAGACAGATGGTATCATCATGGTTATGGGTGCGAGGGAAGAGGTCAGGGAAACCACATGAGGCCGCAAAGCTACTTAAATCATCAGCATGGGAAGAAAGGCTCACATATGGACCATCTCGGGGGATGACAGAAGAACAAGTAAAAATATGATCGAAGGATGTAGAGCCCAAGAATGTTGCTGAAGAGGAATCAAGCAAAATAGATGGAGTGGATGCAAGGGGAATGCACTCCAAGGGTCGGATGGATGATGATAGGTATAGGAGGGGGGCAGAAGGTTCAAACATCTCAACATCAAGAGGAGGAATGTCAATGGTAGCAGGTAGATCCTCAAGTTGGCCTGACGCATATGGCGCGAGGATAGGAGAGGCGGATGGGTTTTTTTCCTTATCGTACTCGCGAATGACCTCTAAAGAGGCTCGGTAATGCGTGAGGTGAGGAAAATGGTGAGAATAATGGCCATGGACACCACACAAAGCACAGGGTTTGTTGGTTCGAAGAGGCTTTGGGTTCTGGGCTGCGGACGAGGAAGAAATAGAGGGTTCAGGGACCGTAGACTCCAGGAACGCGACTTTGACTAGGGGTTTGATGCGGGGTAGCTCGGGACAAGTATGGGTGGCGTGATTGACAACATCACACAAAGCACACTGGATGGTATGCGTTGGAGGCTGAGGAGGGACAGGGTTTGTCGAGGTAGACTTTTCCTTTGATGCCCCCTTGCAAGTGTTGCTATGCGTACCCGAAGCGGTCACAACAGGAGGTGGTTCCTGTTGAGGTGACTGAGGTACTGTTGCAGCAGGAGAAGTCATGGGGATTGGTTGGACTGGGGTTAAAGTAATATATGGTTTGGGTTTACCTAGCACGGTAGTGGTTGGAGGGTCAAGATATCAGACGGGTATACCCAGGGTCAGGTGGGGGAGAGATAGGATGGCCAAAATAGGGACTGAATAAGATTCGGGAGGGGGAGCAAGGAAAGGTATCTGACCAACATGGAAATGGCCAGGAGGAATGGTGCCAAGGGGGTTGATATTGGGTGGAATCGACCCATGAGGATAACGAGACGTGGGGGGATTGTGTGTAGAAGAAGTTTCTGAAGGAAGAAGGCTAGCGAGCGAGGGCAAAAGGCTAGGAGCTGGTTGAGGTTGAGGTTGCTGACTAGCTAAAGTGGGCTCCGTAAGGTCAGCCTAAGATGATTGCATCATGCAGAAATTCACTGAGCTGGGGTCAGAGACAGGAGGAGGGGGAGGACCAAGAAAATTTCCAAGAAAAGAGGAGTTTTTATAGACGCCAGGGGAAACACTGGTCAAGGAATCAACAGTTGGTTTATTGGTGACAGAAGAGATGGTGGACTCAGGGGAGGTCTGAGATTTTGGTTCATGGTAGGTTAATTGGTCAATAGTGACAATATTTCCATTATGAGGGAAGAAAATCTTGCAGTGGACTGCGGATGGGACGGCAGACATGGCATAGGTGTAACTACGCCCCAAAAGGATGTTGTAGTCAAGAGGGGCGTCGATAACGTCAAGGTCGACACAAATAGTCTTGCCAGCAAGGGTGATAGGACAGTTACGGAATAGGCCAATGGGCTGGGAGGTATGGCCATCCCATGCACGAAGGGTGATGGTGGAAGGGGCCAGTTCAGGGGAGATGAGTTGTTTCCAAACTGAAGCGGACATTACGCAGGTAGATGCCCCCTCATCAATAATACACCGAGCAACAATGGAGTTTCAGATTTTGACTGGGATTTGGAAAGTGACTGAAGGAGGGAGAGGGGGATGGTCTGACTGACGGGCATCGAAAACAATCAACTGGTCATCAGCGGGATCTACGGCGCCCACGACAGATAGTAGAGCCTTCTTTTGAGAAGGACACGACTGGAGGAGATCCAGTGTTGAAATGGCAGCAGGAGATTGGGCCAGATCATCTACTATGCTGTATGAATGGGCAGCTCGTCCAGAGGCAGAATTTCGGCGTAATGGTCCCTGAGGAGGCTTAGGATGAACCTCGGCTTTGGGCGGAGGGAGTTGTAAGGGACCATTTGGTGTCGATAGAGGCTTTGTAGGACCTGACGATGGAGACTCGGAGACAGATGGAATGGGAGGTGTGGAATACTGACGGGACCGAGTTTGAAGGTTGAGGTCGACGATGAGAGGAGGGTCAGAGGCCATCATGAGAATCTGGTAATCAGTGGAACCAGAAGGGGAAGGTTGAGTGGTTACCGAGGCATGAGGAGGTTGAGTGGCCATGAATCCTTGTTGAGGGAAAGGATCGGTAAACACAGCGGGTTGGGAAGTAGTTGGAGCAGGAGGGATAGTAGAGGAGGAGGGTTGCCCCCTCACAGTGGCCTGAGATTCCCACATCTGCCGCATTTGTGGTAATAAAGGACAATCATGAGTGTAGTGGCCATAAACACCGCAACAAGAACAGGGCTTATTGGTGCAAAGCGGCCTGTCCGGCTTAGGCTGAGGGCCCTATGACTGATTGGCAATGGTAGAGTCAATACTGGAAGGAGTGGATCCACGATTACCAGAAGTGGATAGATTTCCTCTTCTCCTTCTTTGAGAAGGAGGAAAATTAGGTGCCCCCTGTTGTGCAAATACTTTCCCTGGAGGGGGTAGTAAGTGCGGTTGTGGGGGTGGAGAAGGCAAGGGAGTGGGTGGTCCAAATGCTGGAGGAGCTGGGACACTAGGTTGCGGATATGGATAAGGAGTAGGGTGGGAAGCAGTAAGGAAAGCAGGAGGGTGGGCAAAAGGAGGAGGCATGCCGTAGCCTGAATACATGATACTTTGAGGGGAAAAAATGCTGGAGGGGCTGGCCCCTAGAGGAAAACCATGGCCCAGAAGAGGTTGGGTAGAGGTATGTGATAGGGCTCCAACGATACCGTCGGCAGAGTGAGATGGCCCCGAGGCTTTAGGGCCATCGGGTTTGGGAAGGTCAGGGAGGACGGTATAAACGTAACCAGATTGGGTGTAGATAAGGTCATACTTCAAGGCTATTTGGAGGGCGGCTTCTTCGGTTTGGGGAAAATGGGATGCGACATCTTTGCCAATGGGAGGTAAGAGAGAGTGAAGGAACCAATCCATGTAAACCTGATCTTCAAAGGGGGGAGCGCGGCACAAGCTCCGTCTTCGCCGCCATTCCTGGACATGAGTAGAAAGGCGGGTCAAAGAGAATTGATGGAAAGAGGTTAAAAGCTCGGTACCAGTGTCGTGTCGGAGGGGGAGCTGGAAATAAGATAAAAAGGCCTAGGCAATGGTCGCAAAAGTGGTATGGGAGGAGGTGGCCTGCTCAACATACCATTTAGAAGCTTCACCTATAAGCGTGCCTTGGAACAATCTAAGACGAATGGAGTCGTTGGTAATGGAATTGGAGGAACACCACATATGGAAGGATCGAATACGGTTGGAGGGATCTTCACTAGCAAGGCCTTCAAACTTGGGAATGTCGGAAGGGAGCTTTGTTGGCATAGCAGGCCAACTAACATCGTGGCGGATAGGATCATTGATTAGCTGATTGAAGTCGGGGAGACTAAGGCTGGATATATAAGGGAGCAATGGGGTAGTCAAGGTAGGTCCCGAGGTGGTTCCACTGGAAACAGACCCAGCAGTAGTACTGGGGTTGCTGCTGGTAGTAGTCCCTAAAGTAGACATGGTAAAAGTGACAGGGGGAGAACCAGGAGTAGGGGGAGAACCCGAACAATCAGAGGAAGAGTCAGAGTGCGGACTCAGGGGAGGACTTACTTGATGACGACGGGAAGGAGGAAGTCGACCAAGCGAAAACTGAGGGTGAAGGCCAAGAAGTCTCTGAGAAAGGCGCCTTGGGGGCACAATGATGACGGGAAGAAGAAAAACCGACAAGGGCAGGGAGGGACAAAATCAAGTGAGGTCAAGAACAGAAAGGTGCAGGGACAATTGATTTTAAAGTCTTTTACAGGCGGTGTTAACCAGGCACTTCTTCATGTAGGGTCAGTGTGTGGCGTGCATTAATTTTAATTGTTTAAACCCAGACGTTTTGAGAGTAAAAGAAAATTTGTGCTGTGTAACTTAAAATAAATCTGCAGTAAATAAGACTAAAAGAACAGCAAATGAACAGCTACCAATGCATCAATCTAACCCAGGAAGGCGGGTCTCTCAAAACTAGTCGATAAGAGGGAAAAAATGAAGCAGAGCATGCTAAAAAGAGGCCAATAGATCAAATGTCGGGAGGGACTGGGATCTAAAGGAGAAATCTGCTGAAAAGTGGTGTAGAGAACAGCAAAGAGGCAGAGGCAAGGTTGCTGCTAAAAAGGAGGAGATCACCTAAAACTAGGAGAGACAAGGTAGTGGCCTTAGAAATGAACCCAAACAAAATGATATGAGGGGATTTTAGAGGGAGAAGAGCTAATCTAAAAGGATTTGAAATGGAGGTATCAGATCTGAGAAAAATAAGGCTGAAACTTCGAAAATTCAGACGTCTGGAATAGCAAAGGCTATCCCACACAAATTGGAGGGTACTAGAGCCCTAAATGGAAAGATTCCCTCTTAGTTGAGTAAAGAAAATCAGCAACAGGTCTAAACGGGCAGACAGAGACAGAAAACCCCGATGGCTTCGTACAAACCCAAAAGTATCATGGAAAATTTGTAGAAAAAGGGTGTTGGGTGTGTTCTCGAATTGCTTAAAACAGATCTATTTTAAGTAAAAGACCAAGGCTGTGTGCTGTACCCTTTTGGGCCGATAAGTGTGACACATGTAGATTCTATTTCTCAGCAGATTTCGGAAAGATTTGTCGTCTCAGGCCGGCTGATGTCCGTCACCCGCGCAATAAGGCTGAACACACTAAGTTAAAAATTTGACTACCGGAGGGTTTTAGGGGGGAGAAAACACCATAAAAATAGGAAAGACAAAATGGGAGAGAAATCTTAGGGTCCTAACAAATGATATGCAAATATATAAAACGACAAGGGTCACAAAAGAAACCCAGGGAGTCGCCAATTGTTAGTATGAATCTTTCGTCGTAAAAGATCACTTTAGCTATGTACATAAATAAAATATCCCTAACATCGATACGACAAGAAAATATCTTTAAGTTTGCTGCAAAAATTCAGATCTAAGCATAAAAGATATTAAGCAGATAAAATATAACATGGCTCCATGCATTCAATGGACAAGACAAGAAATAATGTTTATAAAAGAATTTTATATTATATTAAAGAATGGGGCACCTGAGAGGAAAACAATAAAGGTGTTTCCCAGTTCTCCTTAGTGGGATGGGTTCTTGAAAGTCCTCAGTGTTTCAGATCTAACATTCCTCTCTCTTAGTGGTGTAGAAAAACAAACATAGAACTCAATGGGAGCTCACAAATCAAAATGGAAAATGGTGACCAAGAGTAGATCCAGAGGGATCTAATGCAATGAAGGTGACTAATGAATGGGGAAAGTCCCCCTATTTATAACAAAATATTGGGGTGTTCTAGAATTCGGTGGATGAATAAAATATTATTAATCGAATTCTAGAAGAGCCTTTTAGGAATATTTTATTATATTTGTTGGAGGGAAAAGGTCTTTTGACTTGGGTCAATTCCTTTATTTATAAACAATAAATAAATAAATGATTTATTTATTATTTTAGGGAGATGATGGGGATATAATTAAATAAATAATGGTTTATTTAATTATTTAAAAACGATTTAGTCAAATTTAACTAGGAATAGTATTAAATAATGGTTTAAATAACTTATTCCTAGGAAATAATTAAATAAATAATGATTTATTTAATTAATTTCCTTGTTTTGGGTTAAATATGACTAGGAAATATGGACAAATGTTATTTTATATGGTGAAAGCAATTTTACTTAGGGTAAAATTGGTCTTACATGGTGTACTTGGGTTCATCTCATGATAATGGGTTAGATGACCAAAAAAATGGTGTAACAGCAGGTTTAATGGCCCCCAGCCGATTTGCAGGTCCTCCCATAGCTATTATCAGTGGCAGAGGCTGAGGATGATGATCCTCAAAGCCAAAATAACAAAGAACTGGGAGATTTAGGGTTAATTATTAAATTTTATTCAGTGATTCATGGCCATTGACTGTTTTACTAAACCCTGCAACGCAGAAAGCCACCTGCACAGAAGATAATGATTAAGGCTTAGATGAAGACAAAGGTTAAGCATAAAGGTTCAAAGATTAAAAGGCTTAATCTGCAATTTAAAAGATCAAAACACAGTTAAAGGCATGATTACTGAGTTTAATGGATTAAACAAAGATAAACTCATCCAATGGCATCTCGAATGAATTAAACAGAAGCAGTTATTTACCCAAAAGATCTAACTGCCACCTATGGCCTAATTTCTATCCTAAAGGGCAAATTGACAGTTATTACACAGCCAGAAGATATTTTAAGCTGTCAAGAAAGTTAATGTAAAGATAAATATAGGCCTCAAAGTCAAACGTTTCACCTATTTTATCCTTATAAAGTCAAGACAAAGTTATTAAATAGAGAAGTAGTTGCACACATGTTCCTACCTTATGCCTTGCATGGTTTTCAAGGTCAGGGATGCATTTACTCTGTAATTAATAACACTTGGACCCTAGATCAGTTCCACCTCCTCATTTGCAGCATAAATACTGCATTCGAACTCATTGTATGGGGGGCATTTGATGACTCTTTGAAGTAATACATAGTTTTGCTGATGTTGAAAGAAATTGAAGTGTTGGAAACTGTGGATGTTTTGACCGATTTGTTGATGGAGAAAGCTATGTCATTGGATCTATTAGCCCCTTATCATTTCCTTGACAAGCAAGCAAGGGGATAATTAGTTTTATAAGCCTGCAAGGAATGCATTTCTCTTGTAAACACATCATCCTTGCAGCCTTTTCATGTTCCCTGCCTTGTGACTGTTTCCCTCTGTTGTTCTGAGTTAATAAGCCTTACTGATGAAGAATTTTGCTCCAAAAGGCCATTATCTGCCCCTTTTACCTCTGCAGAATGCCTCATTTTATCCATTTTCCCCTCTTGTCAAGTTCCTTTTCTTCCCCCTAATTCCCCTTTTCCATCCCAGAAATCCCCTCTAAAGCATCCCTATTCCTTTTGTCTATGCCTAAATTCCCCTCATTCCCCTATCGTTACCTTTGGCTGGCCTTAAAATTCTTCAAAATGAGCCGAAGTATCATATTTTATTCATATTCCGGGCCTAACCCCTTTCGGCCTAGCCCCCACGCCATTTCCCCCCACAGAACCCAACGCTGTGACCAAGCGCTAGCCCCGAAGGCACTTGTCCCATATGTTTATCAAGCGTTTTCTTGACAGTTGATCCATATAGATCGAACGGCGATTGTTTAAACCTGTAGCACTTGTGATCCAACCATTCAAACCACCAATCATGTCATCGCCGTCCATTCACCGCCAGATCAACGGTTCGGAGTGTATCCGCCACTGTGGTCCCCGCCGCGCGCCATACCATAAAACAACCTAGTTTTCATTGCACTGCTATTGGGGGTCGGGCGGTATTTTCCCACTGCCCAGCAATTCCACATAGTGCTTGACACCTGTCTCTTGTACGATGGCAAAACCGCCCTCCCATCGCGCGTTATTGTTTGGTACAGGACGCGCAGCGATATTCACGTTAGCCGTCAGATCTGCCCTTGTTCATCCAACAGTCATCGCTCGACGAAGCTACTCGAGGTTTAATCCAAGGTCTTCGTACTCCTAGCCTACCGTTCATCACCCTCCACTGTGTGTTCGACCGTCGATCTCCTCTGAGATCCGACAGTCCGATTTGTTTTTCCCGCTTTTGACCTTTCCGCCACATCACCTCCACGTGTATCCGCCGTACTTCCACCCGTCCCGTTGCATATATTTCTTCAAAGGTCAGGTTTATTAAGGTTTTCATTCATTTTTCCTCCGTGCCGCCTTCCGACTGTAATCCTTGCCATTTTCACCACACTATGGGTCTTCCACGATGTTTTTCACCATTTAACCAGTTTGCGTAGTCAGTCTAGCCACCCCCCGTAGCGTCCACCACCCTCATTATTTTTTTTTAATATGTTTTCATATTTTGTAGGGTTTCAAGATGCGTGAAAACACCATGGTCCATATGTACAAACTTTAATGGTGGGTTGCACAGACAGAATTGAATCTGGAAACTGGTACTACAGGGAAATGTCAAGAAAGGTGGCGACAGTATAAATTCCATCAAAGGATAGAGTTTGAAACTTTGCAGGCCCTACCTGGTGCCATTAAAGCCCAGATCTTGCAGAATCAAGACATTCATGGAAAAGTGGGAAAAACCAGCTTATGATCAAGGATTTCATCGATCAGTATTGAAGGTTTTTGGCCTTAATGCAGCAGTTTAGAGGCAAAGTACCAGATCGAGAACCCCGAGGATCACACAGGAGATCCAGCACACAGACAACAATGAAATCAGGGTTCAAATCAGCGGAATGTTTCTTCCAGAACGAGGACATAGTACACATTATTGTTTTAGTTTATATCGTTTCCAAGCAAAGTTCCCCCCCCCCCCCCCCTTACAGCAATCCTATGCTATCAGAAGCATTTGTTTCATAAGCATGGCAGTCCATTTAGTCATTTTGTTTATACACCAAAGTACTGCACAGTACTGCAGTAAAAGTACACCCAGGGTCATATCAGAGTAATTGGAAGCCTAAGGAAGATCATTTGTGCACCCAAAGAACACCAGAAATTAATGCACAGGATCTAAACAGAATGGGCTTTTGCCCTCTTTCTTTCAGAAGTTTTAATACTGCATTTAGTTCTTCACCTACCTCCTCTGCTCCTCCAGAGCTATAAATTCATGAAGAAACTCATTGTAAGGGTTGTTGATCAGTTATCAGAGAATTTCAAGTAGTTTCTTTTGAGACGCAGTCTCTGTATAATGTAGTAAGATAGGCTGAGGAATATAATTTCAGACTGAGTATTCTGCTATTGGCAATGTTGTACTTGACTGGTATTGCTATTTAATATGACAAGCACATTTCTTTGGATCCTAATCTAAAGCAGCGGTGATGTTTTCATATCTCTGTGTTTATATTCATTTCATTTCATTTCTACTGGCTTGCATCAGAATATTGGCATAGGATTTACCCTTGTTAGGTACCCTATGTTTCTGCTCTCCTTTCCATTAATGTTTCTCTTCTGAATGTGTTATCTAAGAATTGATTTCAGTTGATTTAACCAGTGTAGTGGATGTTATTGTCTGTTCTCTGATGTATGAATTAAATGTTGTCTGTTCTTAGATGCTTCTTGTTAAGGATTTATTTGGAAGATTTGGGAACAGTGGGGATTAGACTTAGCCCTGTCCACTAGGATCCTTGTACGACCAGCTGATTTTTAACTTTGTGCTCTAAATCTGTGTTATCTCCTCCTCTCCTACCATTCCATATCACACAATCATCTTTAAGATCCAATGTTTTAGATGACTAGCCCAAATGAAAGCTTTCACATTGGATAGTAAGCAAATCCTTTCCTGACTCCATTTCCCAATGGTTTTGAATATTTCTTGGAACATTTCACCTCTGCCTTATCCCTTCTTGCTCAGCTTTGTCTTACATTGAACCCTTCTTTCCTGATAACCAGCAACCAAACCTAAACAAATCAAACGAACAAACCCTGTGCCCATAACTAGTCTAATATCTTAAACCTCGAGCCTCAAAGACATATACCTTTGATATAACATAGAGAGATCCCTCTTTGGACCCAGGAGGGCTAGATCCTGAGGTCTGCAAGTGGTTCTGATGTTGTCTCATCTTTTGGTATTACCAGCCTTGCCAAAACATGAGAACACCAACAGGATCCCTAAGCTTAGTTGTTGGTGAAGTATTCTAATCTGTTAATGTTTTTCCTATTTTCCATTCTATTTCATCATTTCTTACTACAGTAGAGTAAAAATTTTAGGCTAAGAAATGTCTCCTAGAAGCACCTTAGACCTGTTTACTCTCCACTGTTTTATGTTTTCCTCTGCTGAGACATTCTATAGAATTATTAATTGCTCTCTAGAACCCTTATGCTTGTTTATTTCAAAAACAGTTCAATACAGTTGGCCTCAAGAATGATTTATGGTTTTCCCTGCTTACTTGCTGCTACTTAAAATTGTTTCTGAAGTCTTCCTTCAAAGTACCATTGTCCAAAGTCTGCCAAAGAGGTTTGTTTTGATCATACCCTTTGTACTTGCTCAAATAATTGTTTTGAAGGTATTTATAGCTGTAATCAAATATTTTTAGGAGTTCCCTCTTCTCTGAATGCAGTTATTTGTGAATCTTGAATGTTTTCTTATCCTTGAAAGTGAAATCTTTGAATGAAATAGAGCGTTCCTCGACTCCTAGATTTCATTTGAAAAGTTTGTCTTGAAATTGTTATTTGTTGAAGTGTGGTTTCTAGAATTTATGGTTAGCCCTGTCTATGGAATGCCACTTCATGTTCTAATAATGTTTTAAGTCCCTTTGTTGAAGAGTACATATAATTAAGGATTCTTAATTTCCCTTAGTTCTACTTTTCATTCTAAAACCTTTAATGTCCATTTCATTTCACCTAAAAGACTTTGTAGATCCACTAGCCAAGTTAGATTTGCCCTTTGATATCCCTGATTCATCTACAAACTTGTTACAACTTCCACTTGACTCCATTGCCCAATGACTTAGATATTTCCCTTCTCTATCTATGCTGCCTAGATCATCATGTCCCACCAAACAATCAGACAAACTCATGCTTAATAACTAGCCTAAAATCAACATTTTACAAGCAAACAAGTCATATATTTGCAAAAAATTGAGAGATCCCTCTCTGAGACTATGAAGGCTAGGTCGTAGAGCTCTAAAGAATGGTTTTGATATTGCCTTGTCATTTAGTATGCCAATCTGCTAAATCGCAGGACCCCAACATAATGGTGATCATGGTGGGACTTCTGAGTATATAGTCACATAAATACCTCTTAAAAATGCATTAGACCCTCAGTAAATCAAAGAAAATCAAGTGAACTATAACTTCCTTCAAGCACTACCAGCATAATGGTGATCATGATAGGGCCTATCTGAATCAGTGGCAATCTAAGTAGCCCTTATCAAACCTTGAAGAAATCAGCTGATAAGCCATAAAGTAGACTCAGTTTGTTTCACCACCTTAGCTAAGTGTTGAATCAGGTATAGGACACTCTCACAACCATAGAACTACAAAAACTCAGAAAACCCAAAAACATTTCATATTGGTTTTCAAATAAATCATTGGTGGTGGACCATAAAAAAATTTACCTTCAGAAAGGCTAAAAATTTCCACCTGGCAACTCCACTAGCCCCAGTAGCCCTATTACTCCTCTAGATCTCTAGATTTCCTTAAAACTGTGTTAACCAACCTTGAGGAAGTTTAGAAACCTAGTCCCCTATTATATAAATCACTGTAAGAGGAAAAATAAGAAAGTGTGCAAGTCTAAATGCCACTGCTTGAAAAAGGAACTATTATTTAGTCATATAGCCTAATCATGACTAAGTAAATTTCAATTTTGTGTTGATAGGTTAGTGAAAACAAATTTTCCAAACAGTGTAATCTTGGCTTATCAATAGAATAGATTAGGATAGAAAACAAATGGTTCTAAAAATATTAAAAACTGAACCAAGAAAAGAAAAGAGAAATGGCTCCAAAACGATCAAACTTGAGCCAAAGAAAGAAAGAAGGATGTTCTTAATTTTCAGATCTTAAGCCTTCACAATTTTTTTTTATTTTCTGCAAATAAATTCTATGTGTAGCTTGTACATACAGCCATAAACACCATAGAAAATTAGACAGTCTAATCCTGATTTGACTGTGTTTAAATTTTCTGTCTTAGAAATAGAGAATAAAATCTGTTAAAGAACCTATTCTTGACAGATAGATAGTTAGGTAGAGAAATAAAGAGTTCAACAGTTTAATCTGGACTCTTGGAAGAAGTAAGGATAGGATTAGATAGTTTATTTCTTTTTTCAAAAAAAAATATCAAAAGAGTTTGCTAGTTCAAATGCACTCAAAGAAGAAAAAACGCTAGGACAAGATTGGGTAGGTAGAGATGTTGTTTAAAAGATTTTTCATGTTGTAGGTCATTGAAGAATTGTCAAAATGAAAAGAAAATCAGCAAGAAAACAAATAAATTTTTCCTAATGGATAAGGCACTGGTCTACTGAAACTCAAAGATTATTTTCTGAGGTTCTAGACACCTTAAAAAGCAAGCTGTCCTCCCCAAGTGGAGCCACTGTTAGTCATCCATAATTTTTGACTTTATCCAAAGATGACTAAGTTAACAATCCCAAATTTCTAGAAACAATATTGTAGAAAAATTGTGAGTTCTAGAAATCTCACAGCCTTCATTATCCTAAGTCTATCAGTTCACCAAAATCTTCATCTATGCCTTCTAAAATATCTCCCTGTTGTTTCAAAAGGAAGCTTGTTTCAAGCTATTTTCGCCATTTTTCCTCCATTTCATTCCCCCATTTTATCACTTCTGCCCCTATTTTCTATCAGTCCCTTTTCCCTCTATAAAACTCATTTTCCCTTCATTAATTCCTTCAATTTCCATAAAAAGCCTCTAAACCTTATAGAACCCTTTTATTTGGTTTAAAAATGCTTTTTCTAGGCTATCAGAACCCCTTAAAAAAGGCTTAAAACCCTCCTTTTTGCCTTGTTTCCAACCTCTTATCAAAATAGGCTTTAAGCCCCTTCGGGCATAAATCCCCTGCCCCTCTTCCTCATATAACTAAGGGATCATGACCACACGCTTTTCCCTTAGCCCCCGTTTGTCTTAGCCCCGGTTCTATCCCCTCCCCATAGAACCGCATTCTCTGCTTTCCCTTAGCCCCCTTCTCTTATCTTCTTACCACGCACCATTACTTTTCCCCGAAGTAATCCCTGTCGTCGATCACGATGATCCAACAGTCGTTACCATTCCTCTACTCCACCCGCGATAAATTCTCGGTCCGCAAGTCAAACCTTTGGTGCCCCCGCAGTTGACTAGCCTAACTAGGGGAGATCTCAAATGAATAGCTGAGATTCACTACAGAGGCACAAGCCACGAAATCCCTCTGTAGCTCTATAGTCCCCCCACTCAAAACCATTGATCTTCAAAGATCCAACAGCCATCGCTCATTCCCACCTTTCCACTATCATCCAGTCCCTGCACATCACCTGTCCTCCACTATCTCCTCTCCCGAGCATCTTCCTCCCATCGCGCTCGCTTACCACTGTTGATCTGCATCCCCACAGATCAGACGACCCATGCTCCTCTTCGCGCTCCAACCGCCCAAAGCCTTCCATCGTGCAGTTTCAACATGAAATAGGCGGTTTTTTCCTAGACATGTGTCGTCGAGAGAACCATATCGCTTCCATTTCACACAATACAATAAAGTGCCTAGCCCTTGCGCAAAAACCACTTGTGGTTTTTGCAAAACCTCCCTTATCTTCATTCGCGCCCAAAAATCAAAATCACCATGGTTTTTTTGGTCTTCGTGCCAAACCCCTCCATACAGTGTTTTCCTCCCCCTACACTGCTCCTCTGCCACTCGTCATCCTTTGTTAGCAATTTTATCCCAAAATGCAGGTTTATATAACTATTTAATGTTTTGTGCAGGTTTAATGGCCACCAGCTAATTTGCAGGTCCTCCCACAGCTATTATCAGTGACAAAGGCCGAGGATGATGATCCTCAAGGCCAAAATAACAAAGAACTGGGAGATTTTGGGGCTGATTATTAAATTTTAGTCAGTGATTCATGGCCATTGATTGTTTTACTAAACCCTCCAGCACAGAAAGCCACCAGTACAGAAGACAATGATTAAGGCTTAAATGAAGACAAAGGTTAAGCATAAAGGTTCGAAGATTAAAAGGCTTAAACTATAATTTAAAAGATAAAAACACAGTTAAAGGCCTAATTACTAAGTTTAATGGATTAAACAAAGATAAACTCATCCAATGGCAGCCTCGAACGAATTAAACAGAAGCAGTTGTTTACCCAAAAGATCTAACTGCCACCTATGGCCTACTTTCTGTCCTAAAGGGAAACTTGACAGTTATTACACAGTCAGAAGATATTTTAAGCTGTCAAGATAGTTAATGTAAAGATAAAGATAGGCCTCAAAGTCAAACTTTTCACCTATTTTATCCTTATAAAGTTAAGACAAAATTATTAAACAGAGAAGTAGTTGCACACATGTTCCTACCTTATGCCTTGCATGGTTTTCAAGGTCAGGGATGCATTTACTCTGTAAATAATAACACTTGGACCCTAGATTAGTTCCACCTTCTCATTTGCAGCATAAATACTGCATTTGAACTCATTGTAAGGGGGGAATTTGATGACTCTTTGAAGTAATACATAGTTCTGTTGAAGTTGAAATAAATTGAAGTGTTGGAACCTGTGGATGTTTTGACCTATTTGTTGATAGAGAAATCTCTGTCATTGGATCCCTGAGCTTGGCTGTTGGTGAAGTATTCTAATCTGTTAATATTTTTCCTGTTTTCCATTCTGTTTCATCATTTCTTACTACAGTAGAGTAAAAAGTATAGGTTAAGAAATGTCTCCTAGAATCACCTTAGACCTGTTTACTCTCCACTATTTTATGTTTTCCTCTGCTGAGAAAGTATAGAGAATTATTAATTTCTCTCTAGAACCCTTATGCTTGTTTATTTCAAAAATAGTTCAACATAGTTGGACTCAAGAATTATTTATGGTTTTCCCTGCTTACTTGTTGCTACCTAAAAACTGTTTCTGAAGTCTCCCTTCAAAGTACCATTGTCCAAAGTCTGCCAAAGAGGTCTGTTTTGATCATACCCTTTGTACTTGCTCAAATAATTGTTTTGAAGGTCTTTATAGCTGTAATCAAAGATGTTTAGGAGTTCCCTCTTCTATGAATGAAGTTATTTATGAATCTTGAATGTTTTCTTATCCTTGAAAGTGAAATCTTTGAATGAAATAGATCGTTCCTCGACTCCTAGATTTCATTTGAAAATTTTGTCTTGAAATTGTTATTTTTTGAAGTGTAGTTTCTAGAATTTATGGTTAGCCCTATCTATGGAATGCCTCTTCATGTTTTGATAGTGTTTTAAGTCCCTTTGTTGAAGAGTACATATAATTAAGGATTCGTCATTTCCCTTAGTTCTACTTTTCATTATAAAACCTTTAATGTCCATTTCATTTCACCTGAAATACTTTGTAGATCCACTAGCCAAGTTAGATTTGCCCTTTGGTATCCCTGATTCATCTACAAACTTGTTACAACTTCCACTTGACTCCATTGCCCAATGACTCAGATATTTCCCTTCTCTATCTATGTTGCCTAGATCATCATGTCCCACCAAAAAATCAAACAAAATCATGCTTAATAACTAGCCTAAAATCAACCTTTTACAAGCAAACAAGTCATATCTTTGCAAACAATTGAGAGATACCTCTCTGAGACTAGGAAGGCTAGGTCGTAGAGCTTTGAAGACTGGTTTTTATGTTGCCTTGTCATTTAGTATGCAAATCTGCTAAATCACAGGACCCCAACAAGATCCACGGTGGAAGACCCCTCTGGGGCATCCCCTTCTGTTTCGCCTAATCTCCCTTCAATGATCACCTTGGGCTCAACATCGATAGATTATTCATCTACTTGTTCTTCTATCACCCTCCGTGACGATGCGCATGTGAACCTCATTTCTCATGATGATGAGTCAGGTAGCTTCGTCGCATCACATGTTCTTTCTTCCACCAGTCCCCCCATCTTCTATTGTGATGACGACATTATGG
Organism: Pinus albicaulis; assembly: GCA_034641835.2. Lineage (NCBI taxonomy): Eukaryota > Viridiplantae > Streptophyta > Pinopsida > Pinales > Pinaceae > Pinus > Pinus albicaulis. Next base: position 1,821,360,099 of record CM076578.1, read on the forward strand.
AAGCATTTACCACCCCTGACTTTATCTATCCCCCCTTACATCGAATGCATTCGAACCACATACACCTTGTTCTCATTACATTGACACCCAATGTTTTGGTAAGGTGGCACCCATATTTGAGAGTCCAGAAGAAGCAATTCTCCACAACCTTCCTAGTGCATCTGGTAGTGTACTAAATCCCATTGGTGGTGGGGGACAGAAAAAATAAATAAATAAATAAAATAAAATAAAATAAAATTGTATATATATATATATATATATATATATATATTCAGGAAAGTTTCCTTGGGTTTACAAGGATTTATAATCAACAATTTATCCACAATTTGTTGTCAATCGAATTCTTTCTTTTTATTATTCCTTTTATTCACTTAAGAATTATTATGGGTATCACATATAATATTCTGGGTACCGCGTATCTCTATCATCTATTTGGTTGGCCGACCTTTCTAAATATTAGAATATACAAGGCATAAAAAGATTTTTCTTATGAGCATCCACGTGACCATTATTATTCCCCATTTAGAAGAACCTCTAGAGTTTCATATCACTCAAATCACTCTAGGGATGATCCACTTCATCATTCCTTCATCTTACATCAACAACCCAGTCCCTTAGAAATTGTTGTTGACCAACCTCTATATTTTATCAGTGAGCACTAGTTCATTATCTCTGAAGGCACTCTTTGGTATAGTGACACCATGTATGGCGCTCCATAAACTCCTCTTACTAGGGGCATCGTTCCCACCTTTTCATACCAGATCAGTCCCCTCCATCACATATGCTTGGGGGAAGTATCCCATGCTTGGGGGCATGATGGAACCCTTGGCCACCTTCTTACCTAATTAACCAAAGTTTCAACCTAGACATACCCGATCCATGTATGGTCGATTATCCTCCCATTCCTTGTATATTTGGACCTACCGGCCTTTCCAGTGAGCCATATATCGTAAATTTTTGATACCATATGTTAGTACCCTATAAATTATATGATCTCAAGGTGACTGGATACTTTATATTTCGTGCAAGGTTTTTATTATTGAAATTATTTTCAAAATTAAAATGATTTAAAATAAAAAGAAAAAATTAAAAAGAAAGAAAAGAGGGTATAAAAATAGAGATAAAGAATAGAGATAAAGGAAAGAGAAAAGATGAAAAGAGAAAAAAAAGGAAAAAAGAAAGAAGAACCCAAAGAAAGAAATAAAACTGAAAGTGTTGCAAGTTCAAATGCCACTACTCATTAGATAGGTCTTTCAAATCATACAATTTAATCATGATTGGACAGTTTTCAATTTATATTGATAGGTTAGAGAACAAAGGTTTTCCAAACTATTTAATCTTAGAATATCAGGATATAGGTAGAAAACAAGATTGGTTCAATAGCTTAATCTGAACCAATAGGAGAAATAAGGGATATGGTTTAGGTTAGAATTTTAAAAGAAAATGTTCAGGGTCTGCAAGTCTAAGTTCACCCTACAAAGGAAAAAAAATTGTTAGACAAGTAGTTTGGGTAGGTAGATATGCAAAGGAGGAAGAAATGAAAGGAAAAGGTGAAATGGGGACTTCAAAATCCTTTGAGGCGAAATCTATTTTATCTTGAGCCCTATGCAAGTCCCACCAAGAACCAAATTGCAATTCACATTAACCAAATCACGAAAATTCCTTGCCATTCATCCATTTCACAAAATCCTCTGATCACCATAAATCGCCTGATTTTCGATTTGCGATGTTAGCATATCCCACCTCCTTACCACGTCACCCCCTCTCCCATCACTTCGCACGTTGGAATTTTAAACGTTTACCTCCATCACTCATAACTAAATCTGCCAATGTGCGATTTTGTGTTAGCCATTGGGCTCATCCCGCCACGTCACCTTCTTCTCCCCGCACTTCACACATCGTAATTTTTAAGGTTTACCTTTACTGCTCGTAATTATATCCTCTAATGTGTGATTTGCGATAGCCGTGGGGCCCATCCAGCCACATCACCACCCTCTCCCTGCACTTCACACTTCACAAATCTTAGCACTTACCTTCACCACTTATAACTAAACCCGCCAATGTGCAATTTGTAATAGCCATTGGGCCCATCCCGCCACGTCACCTCCCTCTCCCTGCACTTCACACTTCACAAATATTAACACTTAACTCCATCTATTATAACTAAACCCAACGATTTGTGATTTACTATATCTGTGGGACCATCACTACCGCATCACCTCCCTCTCCCTGCACTTCGCACATCAAAATTTTTAACGTTTACCTCTACTACTCATAACTAAATCCGCTGATATGAGATTTCTGATAGTCATCAGGTCCCACCTCCTTGCCACATCACACACTCCCCTCGAAACTCATCCCCAGACTCAAGACCACAGTCCCATCAACCCGTCACATCAGCGCTAAACACCTCCCACCTTACCTACCTTCTCCGCCCCTCACCTCACCATGGACGACTCTCAATCCATTTCGGCCCCTCTCAGCTGCTGGACGTTAAGAAAGGGAGGGTATGGAATGGGAAGTATCCATTACCGCCTACCCCTCCACGTGTTGTACTCCCACAGTTTCACATCCCCCCTCTCTATTACCACTTACCACCTGAGCCCCCCTCTAAAAATTTGTTTCTGCTGTCCTCCAAACCGCTGCCTCCCTGTGACCGTTGTCAATGATGTTGTGCCACGTCCTCCATCACCTGTCCACTTCACCCTGTCACATCCCATCCCACCAATAGCACCGTGGCGCCATGAATGGTTAGGCCGTTATCCAATAGACCCATGCCAACTTAATGGTTACCCTCCAACCACATGTTAAAACCCGAATTCACTGTAGCACCAATGTTTGCATTGGTGATACTATTGAATTGCTAAAGGTTATGATATTTGCAGAAATTTACAGAAGAGATCACGACTAGCCACCATGCTCGAAGGGTAAATTTCACATCAAAGAAGAAACATCAGCTCATTTTAAGCCTAATTACAGTTCTCGTCTCAGCTAGTTCATTTCTGATCCTAATCCCCTTCGGTCTTACCCCTTCCCAGTATCAACTCATACCATTTCCCCCTTCTTTGTTCCCCTTTCCTTGCATCCTATTCTCCATCACGGGTGAAACACAAAATTGAAAAAGAAAATCATGCCTCCCAAGGCAGATTAGCAACCTTTCAATCCCATGGTCTACCCTCAGGTATACTTAGACCATATTCCCCTGGCTGACAGTGACTATAAGATCCACGATACAGAGTCAGACCTCGACCTATTTGATGTCTACTGTTGCTCGAGGATAAGCTCCTTGACGAAGCAAATGATATCAGCCTGTGGGAGACCGAGCTTCCACAATAAATCTTCCCTAGAACCCATAGTTGCCCTGAGCTAATTAGAAAATTCCAGTCTTTCTATGACATTAAAAAAAGAGCCATAGTGAACTCTGCATGAGAGATATTGCTTTATGTAAATCCCCCATCCATTCAAGAGATGTTGCAGGCCCCCATTATTGATAACACTATCCCTTTTTCATATGAAGCCCTTATAAGACTATACCAAGGATTAGACTTTGCCAGTAGAGCCAAAACTTTGGAGCTTTTCATGACTCCCAATGCACCAATGCCTACCACAAATCCCCCATATCCATCATCCACCTTCTCGGAGAGGACCAAGCACATTTTCACTACCCTATATTATTTGTTAGGTTATCATAATGATCAGTTGATAGATGAAGCCATAATTGGTTTCTTTTTTGTCCTCTCTGCAGATTCCAAGCCCACCGTTATGTTCAACTATGCTCAATTCCTTGCTGATTAAATCCACGATCAGTTCTTGAAGTTTCAGATAGAAGGGGTCTTCAAATACACCTCTTTGTTGTTGTACATGTTTGTTTAGTTCCAATCCAACAAGTTTTAGTTTGATATGATGAAGCAGAATGGTGATTCTCAGCCCCAATCAGTGATATTCTAGATTACTTTGTTGATGGACAAGCAGGAAGACTATTCATACAAGAGCTTCGTAGACCTATTTTTTCATCTATCAATCAATGCACTCAGTAGCACCATAGAGCCTAGGGTTAGTGAGGAAATCAAGAAAGTGATGCAGTTGATAGAGCAGATCAGGATAGAAGACTGGTATCTCTACCAAAACTACATGGAGATCAAGGTTTATGGCAATGAATTGGCCCCCTATAAACTACCCAAATACCTCTCCATGAGGATATTTTCCCTTGAGTATATCAGACAAATGATAGATGCTGATGAGGCGCATTTTGTTTCGGCCAAGAAGAATTTGCAATTCAGGATCAAATCCTAAATTGACCCATTCATGCGCAATAGCAGGGCAGCAGGGGGAGAGGTAGATAAACTATTAAAAGAGATGAATTTCACACACAGTTTCACTTGGTCCTGTGATATAATGGGAATCATCTCCAAAGTGATGGCAGAGAAAAAGTCCACACCCTACATCCATACACATAGATTGGAGATAGAGAAGTACATGAACCAAGAAGAATGGGTGGTAGGCACACTCTAGGAGGTTGAAGTGCAGGTCATCTCCACTCCAGGAATCCAAACAAAAACTCCACCAGAGAGGAAAGCTGCATGATTTCAAGATGAAAAAGGGAAGGAGCCTAAAAAGGAAATAGGGAGTAAGAGGACTAGGGAGGATTAAATAGACATGGACATCGACTCCTCCACTAAGGATTTCAAAAGGAAATATAGGAAGAGAGCCAGGATCACCATGGGCCTTGACCAATACAATGAGAAAAACCAGCAAAATATCATCACAATTGGGGATCCACCAAGTTCATCTCTAGTAGGTGGCCACATTATCTTCTGCACATCCTTTTTCACCGTGCCATTCCAACAGCAGAAAGTGTTGACTCCTACATCCACTTCCATTGCAGAACAAAAGGAGGAAGACATCTATGACACATTCATGGAGATAAAAATAAGGAATGAGGTTATCAAGACCAACACCTACAATCAGTGTTGGAAACAAGCACATAGCTCCCAGAGTAGACTCCTATCAGCCTTTGAACCTGAGAAGGGAAGAATGAGGATGACATTCTTGGAGGCACAAATTCCTCAGCCCAAAGGTGCAGCAGACTACAAGAAGACATATTTTGAGTTTGATGCAAAGAACATCCACCTAATAGAAAAGATGGAGATGCACAAGCAGGCTGGGGAAATAATCTCCTCCACCCTAACTAGCACATCCATGAGCCTCTCAAATATGCAGGTGACTTTGTCTAACACTCAGTCACAATTAAATATGGAAAAGATCTCTGCCATAGCCAAATATTCAAGGATAAAATCTCTAGAGTAATTAGTGATAGAGCTTGGGTACAATCCATCAAACATAGCAGTGGCAAAAATCCTTGTGAGGAAGAAGAATGTATACATAACTTCTTTGAGTAGGCAGCTAAAGATGTCGGTGACATAAGACCCTATGGCCAAGGAGATAGAATCAAACGAAACACAGAAGGAAGAAATGTTGAAATTGATTGTTGAGAAAACAGAGCAGATCAAGACAATGGAGAATGAGATGGATACAATTATCAAATAAAGACAGAAGGCAATAAGGGATACAACAAAGGAAACAGTTAAGGCAATGATACCCCTACAAGAAGTTCCTCTCACAGTGATTCCAACATCCACAACATCTACGAGTGCCTCAGGGGAAAGCACTGAGAAATTAGCCAAGGAAATGGATAACATGTCTTTACAGTCAGCAGAGATTAAAAAGCTGCAAAATCAGCTCAGTGACCTACTGGAGAAACTCAAACGGAAATACTCTTCCCATGCCACAAAGTTGCAGATTAGAAGAAAGCTAAATGAGAGCTTGCAGAAGTCTCTTCAGGAGTCCTCAAGTGGCTGCATGATGGGAAGGGTGAAACAAATTATATGGTTGGATATAATTGGATCTGCGAATGATATATGGCCCTCAATCCAAATAAATTTTGAACAGAGCAACCTAATTGATGTGGTGAAAGCTTCCATTGAGAAAACCAATGAGGAACTTGGAAATAAGCCCCAAACATCCCACAACATCATCAGATTCTTGAATTCCAAGAGAAACAATGAATTGGAGAAACTAGAAGTGGCTGACAGAACAACCTCTATTCTTGAAGTTAAAAGGGTGTTGCATAAGAAGAGTCTAGTCACAGAGCTAGAAGAGATATTCCATCAATTGGAGATTGGGGTGAGTAGTTTTCTCAACATGATTGAGCCATTTAATAAAAGAGGTTTTCCTTCCTTGTTTTTTTTCAATGATAAAATAATGCCAAGAATTGATTATTTAAAGAGGCCCACAGATATCTCCAAGGACACATCCAAGCTAAGAAATCTGAAGAACACCATGTCTGGGAAAGAATTATATGAAGTCATCGACAAAAATGTCTCCATACAACATGAGGTGAAGCACATTTTTCAACTGAAACCAACATTCGTGAAGTACACCGAGATTGATGAAGTCTACAGGAAGCTAAACAGGACCAAGATCTGACTCCAGAGAGTTGGGAAAATCTATGCAGGCTCTAGGAAGGATGACAACTCAGTTCAGTGACGAAGCTAGTAGCCCGTTGAATTTTCAGTGTCAGAAAATCCTATATATCAGATTTGCCAGCATAATAGACCGCCAACGGCTCCACAAGGACGTCGGGCACCTACCAAGAGGGCCATTACCATGAAGGGACACTTTCACTGTAATTTCGGACATCTATTTAAAAACAGTCACAATGCGTCCATGCATAAGGCGCACAAACCCATTTTCAGTTACTCTAGTGGTAAACGAACTAATTTACCTTTCTGTAATAGTAATCCAGTGCAAATATTTTAAATATAAGTTTTCATACTGTAACAAGGTTTGGACCCTGGTTGTGTAAGCACTTTTCATTGCAAGTATTCATAATTTTCAAGCTGGAACATCAATAAAGAGATCAGTCTGCAAGATTCATGTATTGTGTTGTCTTGGTGATGTTTTCCCTTTTTCATGTTGAATTTTTTCCCACTATAATCCTTTCATGTGTTTCATTTATAATTCTATTTGTAAAGCAGGAAGGTTAGATTAACATTTTTTGTTTCAAAGTACCTTAATTCAGACTGTCTTTACAATTTCAACGTTTTCTTCTGATGTATGGTTTAACAATTCGTAGTTTCTCTTAAGTCATTACTAAAATCACTTTTTCCCATCCCATAAATTCCACTCAACTATAGACACTAGTATTTGCAACTAGCTTGCCTTGCATTTGCTCTGAAATTTGATGTGTACACCCATCCTATTTTGACTCCATATCCCAATGGAAACTATTTAGAGAAACCCCCCTTAGATCCAACCACGGAAAATCAAACAAAAAAAACTCCCACTCAATTTAACTAGCCTAATATTAGTAAACTCAAACAAATCTAAATCTTATAGAGAGATCCCTCTCTGATTCCAGGAGGGCTAGATCATGGGCTTCAAGTGGTTTTGATATTGTTCTTTATAATTTAGTCTTGCCAATCTTATAAATTATAGAGTGATAACACCCTATCTTCAAATATTCTACTTTGTGTGATACCATACTTACCACTTGGTCCCTCCATTTGACTTGGTGGGTGGGGATGATTCTAGACCTTCTCTAGTAGTTCATACTTGTATTCTTTTCTTACCTTGATTCTTCAGGAGGACCATCCTTCCAAGAAGCATTAAGGCTGCCTTTAGACAAGTAAGGTCACCTACCTGAAAGTCACGGATCTTGATTCCAATGGTCAGTTTGTCTGCTACAATCATCGCAAGATTTATGGCTTTTTCCTCCTCTCCACATTCACCATAGCCACACTTGCAAATGAATCAAATTGGAGGGAAATTGTCGTATTAAAATAAAAACCCCGAATTTTTCTTTCGCCAATTACAACCAAACCATAGCTCGGTTTGAAAAACCATCAGCACCATTGGAAATCTCTCACTGAGCACTCAAATGGGTATCCTTTTGTTTTGGTGATTTAATACTTCACCCGGAAACTTTTTTTCCAAGAAGGGTCACTTCACCACTTCTCAAAATCGAATTTCTTCACTTGCAACACTTGTAATTAGGGCACCACTTTTCCTTCATACTTTTCTATGCTCGTATTGATTTTCATCATGAGTAACCATCTTTTACTCATTTCTTATGGTCCCCACTAGGCCTATTCCGTGTGGCAACATCATCGAGTCGCCCTTGTTTAGAGCATCCGAGTTGAGTCACCATCGCATCCATGGAGTCTGTCCCGAGTCCCTTTTGTCTCCTGCCACAGACTTCCATCCTTTGTCACTTTCTACCTCTCTCGTGTCGCACATTTTCACCTCCAGTCATACTGTCCCTTATACCCTTCGGGGTCGAGTCAGTAGCTGCCAGGTAATCCATGCCCTTTATGCTCTAAAAATGGAAGTCATCAGCCCACTACTCAGTACCCCCCATTCCACCATCATCCCTAGCATCAGTCTATCAGTTGCTCTACTATTATCCCTCGTGCCTTAGTTGAGGATTCCTTAATTCCTCACCTATGGTAGACCTCCTTCTGTCAACATCAGCTTATTGATTTCAGAAGAAATGTCTAGAGGGCGGTGTACCTTGGTTCCAACTTCCACTATTGCTCAGTGCCTCAGATCAGGAAAAGGGACCCTTTATTTCCCTTTTACTTGATTGTTTCTCAATTCCAGATCCTTATTACATGATCGAGATCCATATACTTGATGGTTCAATGATGCAACACATTATACAAGTGATTATCGGGTGTATTAGAGATGTTTAATACCTCATGAGCGAGTGGCCCTTCAGTTAGCCCCCCACATACTCAGATGACCTCTTTACTACAGCCTTGGATGCAGCTCTACATATTTGATGGTTCCGGCCCCAGCCACTTGTAGAACCTTTTTTAGTTTGCATGCATCATTCATATTTTCAGAGCCCTTTCCTGCTTTACAGGGCCTCTTCTTTTGTTGTTATATCTCATGTACTCATATATTATTGTATAAGTCCTGGTTGTTGTCCAAGGCATAGTATGTATGTGGGATCTGTTAGGTCCCTATAATTTTTCAGATTGGCAAGACCAAATAAACAAGGGTAACATTAAACCAAATTTGGAGTCCTAGGACGAAGCCTTCCTGGACTGAGAGAGGGCTCTCTCTATATTTGTATGAAAGATATAACTTGTTTAATTTAATATGCTAATTTTAGGCTAGTTAAATTGATAGGGTTTGTTTGTTTTATTTTGATTGGTTGGGTTTCTTGTCAAGAAGAAAAAATAGAGTAAGAGAAATTTAAACCATTGGGCTAAGGCATTTGTGAAAGGCTTGAAAAGGAAAACAATAAATCAAGGGTGTTTCATAGGGCAAGTTAACAAAGCCAAATGTATCTTAATAACTTCTGTGAGTGTAAAATGAACATTAAGTTGTGAGTGTAGTAGGTCTAAAGCGAAATTAATAATCCTTTAGCATATACTAGAACAAGAAGGGTCTTGAAGATCACTATGCTTAAGAAATAACCAAAGGACAGGGCATACCATAAACTTCTTTGATCAAACTTCACCAAGTAAACCCTAAGACAACAATACAACAAACCCTAGAGAGCAAGGAATGTGTACATTCTCTAGTGATTTCACCTTCAAGCAAAGAAAAGACTTAAGATAACATATAAATGATGATTAAAAAGTAGGGAACTCCTAAATTCCTCAATCAGACTATAAAATACCTTCAAAGTGACCACTCAAGACAGACTAAAGGACAGGGAAAACCATAAACATCTTTAGGCTAAACCCTAGTAAGAAAGCTTCAAAGAAAAGCTTGAGAACAACATTTCATGCAAAACTAAAGGGCAGGGAAAACCATAAACCTCTTTAGCTAAGCTCTATTGAGTTAGTATCTATTAGCCATCAGTAAATTTTGTCACAGCGAATGATGGCTAAAAACAGGTCTTGAGCCTTCAAGAGATTATTTTCATAGAAAATTACTTATTCTCAAAGTCTGATGTTCCCTAACTGTGTTGTTTCCTAATAGTGTTGTTCCCTAAGTCTTTTTCTCCCTAACAGTGTTGTTCCCTAAGTGTTGTTCCTTACTGTTGTTCCCTTCGAAAAACCACCAAGAAAATCTGTTGTTCCCAAACAAAAGTGTTTTCTAAAGCAGTCCCATTTTCATCATTTCATAGCCCTCATTTCCCCTTATTTATCCTTCATTTTCCTCTAAAAAAACCCCACTTTTTCCTTCACTAAAAATCCTCATTTTCCCTAAAAACCCTTTTTTTAAACCATTAAAAAACCCTTTGTAATGGTTTAAGAACCTCTTTTGCCTATTGGAAGCTTTAAAAAGCTAAAAAACAATCTTTTTTGCCTATATCCGCCCTTTCATAAATAGTTGGGCCTTAAGCCCCTTTGGGTTTTAGCCCCAGCCCCTTCCACCATATAACCTACGCCCATGACCAAGTGCTAGCCCCATCGCATCAGGCATTCTCATCGCATCGGCATTTCCACTAACAGACTGCATTTTATTTATAACATTCCCCCGCTGATGCGATTAGCCCCTTATCTCTCCGCCCCTGGTCACCTGTCCCCTCCACATGACCATGGCCTGATGACCTTCTCTAGGCCCCTTTCACTTCTCCTTTACGTTCTCCCCGCTCTTTTTTCACAGCTCCTGCGTCCATCGTGGCCATTGATCTATATGATCCAACAGCCCCGATCTAACCCGACGATCTAATGACCCTCCCGCTACACGATAAAAGGCCGTGATGTCACCTACTGGTCCCACATCCCACTACCCAACTGCCCATCCTATCACACCCCAACACCTGTCCCCCACTACATCTCCCACCGTGTAACTCTCCATCGTGCCTGGTCCGCACTGTCAGATATCATCCCCCTCATTCGACGATTGTCATCACATATCGCGTGATTTTGCTGTCCAAAGTTTAACACTCCAAAATCACGTGATATCGGCGGTATTGGAAATTCCACGCATCACGATGCAATTGGATCATGTTCCCTCTGGGAAAAACCACTTACCGCTCGAGGGTCACGCGAAAACGACCCGTGGTATTTCGAAAACCACTTTTGCCTGAATTCGTGCCAAATACAGTTTTGAACTGGATTTTCGCCTCTTTTCCTCAATAAAACTCCTTTGCCTGCATATTCACCCCCTCTAGGCTGCTCCGCTACTCTGCTAGCCTCCTAAGCAATTTTTCCAAACACCGTAGGGTTTTTATAACATTTTTTGTTGTTTGTTGCAGGTTTTAGCATTGTTTTTGGAGCAGAAACCCTGTACACAACTCGCAAAGGGACAGAGCCAAAGTCTTCCATGTTTGAAGGCTAAATCATGAAGGGAGAAGGCTGCCTGGTTTCATCCGTGGGTTGGAAAGTGTTGTGTAAGCGGTGGTCCTACCCTAAAAACCTCCATCACACTAAAAACCCCATGTTCACAGTGATAAAAGAAAAAGACAGTAAACGTTGAAGAGTAAAAGATTGAAGAAATTCTGGCGCGAAAGATCGAAGGCTGAAAGATTCGAATCCTGTGGTCTTAAGGTGAAATAGGTTTAAAGGATAAACAGTTTGGGCAGATCAAATAAAGCAAGAGCCATCAAACAGTAAAATTTGAAAGGGTTAATGCACGACTTGGAAAGATTAAGAGCTTAATCCTACTATTTTGATGGTTAAAAGCATAGTCAAAGGGCAGATGACAAAGCCCAAAACAGTAAACACAGTCAGTATATAAGGATTAAAGACTCTGAAGTGATTTCGAAGGCCCCAAAGCAAGAATCAGGGCTTAAGCAGTGTTTAAAGCCACAAGATCAACACAAAATCAGTGAAGGAGCCTCCGAATGCCACATCACTGAAGCTATAACTCCTCAAACTGCCACCTGCGAGCTTATTTCATTAAAAGAGTGCATATTAATCACACAGTCAGGGATATTTTTAAAAAAAGGCAGCTCAAAATTAACTACCAACCTACCTAAAACCCTCAAAGTCAACAAAAGCAACTAAAGGTGATGAAATTTAATGTAAAATTGATTAAAACAGACATGAGCATTCGAGATTTTCTCCCCTATGCCTCCCAAAGGTCAATAAACCATTGCTCTATATTAATTGAACAAATGAACCCTTCTTACACTCCACCTCCTCATTCTTCTATAAATACTGCTATTGGGACTCAAAAATGTCATATTTTCATCCACCTTTCCCTTCACTATTCCTTACATTTCATCATCCCATTAACCTTTCATTACATCAGTTTCATAAATATATTTGGGTTTCACCTTCTTATTTTCCACTTTATTCATTTTTGTATTATAAGTGAATTTATGATTAAATATTAGAAAATATACATATTTTTATATAAATCTCAAGAATATGTGAGCTTTGTAATGTGTAGGAAATATGTGAAGGATTAATTCCAAGAGACTTCTCAAATATTTCCTCCACCATATTAAGGAGATAATTATTCAAGCCTATTCCTAAGGAGAAGATCATGGAGGATTTGGTTGGCATATCTTATCCAAGATATGTGAGAGATGTGTGGAGGATTCAAAGGGATCATATTTTGTAATAATGAGAAAGTTGTTGAGAGTGCTTGAGAGAATAGTGGATATGTCATTATGAGATGGTTATCTTCTTCATGTATATAAGAGAGTGCTCTCTCTTCATTTCATAAGTTTAAAAATTTTAGAAGTTGATTAGTTGATAAGTTTTTGAGTTTGGAGAGATAGTATTGTAATTAGAAGAAGGGGATTCTTAGCTTTGATTCATATTGTACACTTTCATGATTTGTCATTTGATTCTTGTAATATAACTTGAGATAGCTTTATTGTTGTGAGCTCACATATGTTGTTTTTCATTCAACTCTTCACATGTTATATTGCTTTTCCTTTATGCAATTTCCTGCTTTCTTAGTTAGTGTTTCAATGTCTTCTTAGATTAATTTGATTTCAGTAATTTAGATTAAATTAGTTCCACTTCAGTCCTGCATATATAGTGCATGTGTCTCGTAAGCCTACGAACCTCGGATTGACAAATTAAATAGTTGGGCAAGTACTACAACAGAATTAAACGAACATATTTTCACCCAACATTTTGGCGCCGTTGCCGGGGAGGCACGATGGATTGAAGTTTAGTTTGATTTTTTATGCAAGTGTGTTTAGACATGTTCCTAACTCCGAGGTGCTAAGGCGGTAAGACATGGGGAACAGCCTACGCATCGCATTCGAGATACCGTAACGGGCTCGACCTCTTATGGATCAGGGCATGTAAGGTGTGTTTACATTTATGCAAGTGTGAATTTCAATTTCTGCAAGTGTGTTTGATTTTCGCAAATGTGAAGAGTGTTTGATGAATTCATGGTTCATGGTTGTAATTGAAGAATTCAATTACTAAATTAATGAGAAGTCCTTGTAAGAGGGTTTAATTGAGTATTGAATTCAAGATTATCTCTGTGATCTTTGTTTTTAATAAATTCATTTTTTAGTGCGCTGATTTGGAAGAGTTTTGTGAACTAAAACCTTGTAAAAGGATTAAAAGCTCAGACAATTATTAGCACTCTATTTTTAGTATGTAAGAATCCCTTTTTCAACATGGTTTTATAATGAGTGTCAGCTTGGAACTACTCACCCAGATCCTTGCAGAAGTCGGAATCTCCTCTTCCCTGGAAAAGGAGATCTTGACAAGAATTGAAAGTTCAACTACTCCCCAAGAAATAAACGAAGATTCAACATCTGAAGAATCATGCATTTCTGATGATGAACAATCATTCGAACAGGAGATCGAGGAAGAAGAACAGCGGATCAGGGAAGAAGAACAGGAATTACAACATGATCTAAGTGAGAGAAACTGTGCCTATCAAAGCTTTATCGAACAATGGTTCCAGATAAGTACTAGATTAGATTCATCTTTTTATTTTTTAGTTGATTTGCAGTTACAACAACTAGACTCATTCACTCTCGAATATTTTCATCCATCATTTAAAAAATTGCTACTGGATATATTGTTGTTACTGCTACGTGAATGGCTTCATTGGAAGTTTAATTACACGTAACTAATTTTTTCCTAATTAGTATAGAGTAGGTAGGCTTTCATTTTTAGTTTTTGCTTTCATTTTCAGTTTTGCTTTTACCTAGAATAAGTATGCTCTCCTCCACGCTTAATGCGATCGTGAGGATCAGAAAATAGGGATGATTTAGACTAATTTCAGGAATAAATAAATTCATGTTTTGCAATATGCTTCATCAAAAACATCTTTCAATATGCAAATCATTGTGTCCATTTGTTAAAAAAAAAAAATTGAGTCTAGAGAAAGTTTAGTTTCTTTCTAAATTTTAGTTTTTCATTGATTTAAAAAAAAAAAAAAATTTTAAAAACTAACCATTTTTTTTTTTTTGTAAAGATAGGGTTAATTTCATTTTTTTTTAGACTTTTAATAATAAAAAAATAAAAAAAATAAAAAAATTTTGATTTTGAAAACTAACAATTTCTCTAAGATAGGATACAATTTCATTTTTTAAAAAATATAAAAAAATTAAAAAATTAAAAAAAATTAAAAAAAAATATAAAAAAAATTAAAAAATAAAAATAAAATAAAAACATTCATTAAAATAAAACAACACAAAACAATTTTAATAAAAAAATTAAAACAACAAAATTAAAAAAAATTAAAACAACAAAAATAAAAACAAAGCATAAAAAATAAAATTAAAAAAAATAAAAATAATAAAAAATAATAATAAAATAATAAAAAATAAAACAGTCAACCAGCGCACTCATATATAAATAAATAAATAAATAAATAAATAAACAACATAAAACAATATAACGCAACATATAAAGGGCCGATAAAAAAATGCACTGCATTGCAGGCCCGAGAGGAGAAAAAAAACGCATCGCCGAGAGAAAAAAAAAACACACTATAGATTGCAGACCGAGACTGCACATTCAGCAATGCCTTATTTTTAGAGAATCAGGCTCTTAAGCAGTGTATCACTAGTCTTGCTCAAGAAAAATTAATCAAAGATGTTGAACATGAATTGCTGATAAAGGAGGCACAAAGATTGAAACATTTGTACCAACAACAGCAAATGCAGCAGCATTCTTCATTACAGCCAAGTCATATGCATCAGCTCCCAGCTTCTTTGGATCTTGATTTGCAGCAGTTGCAGTTTAGCAAGCTCACTCTTGGTACAGTGAAACCTGTAGATTCAATGTTTCCTGCGTCAAATGTTTTTTTTTCGGACAACCAAAAGATACAGGAGAAATGTCTGTAGTTAATGGAAATAGGAATGGAAGATCTGAGGTTTCGAAGGGCAACATTCCTTCATCTTGCATGATAGCTGGCACTAGCAAAAATCTCGATGGCAATCTTACCAAAAGCAGCTATTATGGGAGATTGTGAAGAAAAACAACTGTTTCCTTGTGAGACAAAATAGCAACTAACTCCCGATTTCTCTACATGCACAGATTTGATACATAATTTTGTGTCCAGATTCCCTTTACCGTTAACATAGATGATGCAGAGAATTTATCACCACTTTAGCTGTCGCCGGATAGCCAGCGCTGCATGGAGGGATTCAACGTTTTTATTCAATATTGATAATGACATATATATGGTGGGAATCATTCTAATCAGGCCCTCGCACTTAATGGGAGGAATGCCACTATGTATTGAGTGCGGAACCCATGCCAATCCCTGCAGATGCAAGATAGTTGGCCCAACGTTACGGTTTCTAGCATTCCTGGTAGCTGCACTGGTGGAATGGCCAGTGGGGGCTGTTGTCTGGTGTTTTCGCCATGTGAAGGGAAGGAGGATTATGGGCCAGCCTGTCACCCATGTCTACCCACCTGTGATTTACGGTAAATTCTGGCCTCTGCTCATTCACTACGGTTTCAGGTTGGGCCATTCACCAGCTTAGAGTCTGAGCAATATTTGCATAGCAATATTTTTTTTTCATCAAATTTTGGTTCCGAGTTGCAGCATCTTATTAAGCAAATTCATGAATTTGTTACGGTTTGTTGGGCTATCGTCCAGTGGTGTTCATTAAACCTTGCATCGGGGAAGTTTGAGATCAGTTGAAGTATTGTATACTATAGGACAGTGGGAATTTTTTACTACTTGTGTGGAGATCACTATTGTCCTATGTTACTTTCAGCTGTGTAGTGAGGACTACCACTGGTGGTGGAGATTTTATCTAACTTCAGGCTCATCTGCACTTTACTTATTCCTGTATGCAAGTCGAAGATAGATAAGGAGAACGTCATGGAACTCCTGCAGAACGAATGCTTGTTGCAAGAAATCCTGCGATATCCAATCAGCTACAATCTCCCAGTATTGCTGCCAAGATTACTATTTACAACAATTGCCTCTCAAACCATGACAAGACAATGTTGACTGTCGCGGATTTTTAACGGTGATGTTTTTAAAGGTTTGTTTCTTAAACTTTTAGTTAGGGGTAATAAAAATATTGGTGATGCGTTGATTGGATGTATATAATTAAAAAATAATAATAATAAATAAAAATAAAAATATAATAAATAAAAATAAATAAAAATAAAAAAACCTTCATAAATTTGTTGTTGAGTTGTAGTTTCTTTTATTATTTTCATTATTAGTTTTGTTTAAAAAAAAAAAAAAAAAAATCAACATAAATAATAAATTAAAAACTTTGGTTTTTTTTAATTTGTTATTTATTAAAAACTGATTAAAAAAAAAAAAATTAAAAAAAAAATAAAATAAAATAAAATTGCCCTCATTCATTCATAAACTAACTACTCGTTCCCCAACAAATACAAAAGCCTTTTCAAATGTTGTAAATCAATTTTACTGCAAACCAATAAATAAATAAATAAACATTTTGAAAAAGTATTGCACAATCAATGAATACATTGCATGGGGACATGCAATATCTCTAGTTGGGGGGAAATAAAAGTATGTTGGATTTTATCATTTTATTTGAAATTTGTGGGCAAAAAGTTAGGATGCATATACTAACAAGTGAAATAAGATTGGTGTTATGTGTAGGTCAACAAGAAGCTTATGCAGAAAGCTCAACATTACGATGTGACACCTTTTTCATCCACAATTAGTGTAACTTCGAAAAATAATTAAAAAATGGACATTTCATAAACTCTTGAAAATGAGCTAATTTGTTTTTGAGTCACTTCATACAGGAATGATCGATGAAGATCGCACACAAAGGTGACAATTTTTATGCAGGAATGGTGCTAAGTTTTTCAGAGTTGAAGACAATCTAATGCAAAAGTGATTTTTCGAAATCACAATGAAACATGCATCATTGGACGCTTGAAGGAATTAATTCTTCACAACACATATCATGACATTTTCCACTACACAAAAATCCTTTTGCGTCGTGATTACTCACCTTTTTTCCTTCAAAACGCCTAGACCATCCTTATGTTGAAGCCCATCTTCCATTACCTTATCTTTCACGATTTCATGCATGCCTATTTTTCTAAATCACATACATTCCTTTATCCTTTTCAGTTTATTGCCTTCTAGTTTGCCTTCTGAATAAAACTTATTCCATTTTCATGATTACATTCCCTTGTTTCCTTGCCATATTGATCCACACTACTTGTTTGTGAGTTCTTTCCATTTATAGTCCTACCAAATCTTTTTGTACAAACTCACGTTGATTGATGTGGGATTCCTTAAGGCCCACCTTTCAACAAGTCTTGCCCCATCGACATCAGCAACTTATCTGGGAAATAGACTAGAGTTCCTTTTGAGTACCTTGAGACTTGCATGCCTCAATGGCAATTTCTCTCGCTGACAATCATGGGAATACATCAATGTCCCTTGATCGTTAGATCTTGCAAATGGCTCGACGTCAACCCCTCTATTCCCATTTCGCAAGATGTACTTGGGTACCTTGGCACTCATTGACATCAATGGTGAGTTTTCCTCGCATTGGTTAATGGCATGCATCAATGGCCGGTAATCCAATGATTTCTTTTCATGCTCGACACCGACACATTCTTTCGCATGATTAGACTTGTACCAAGAAGTTTTGTAGCGGGTGAAGACTATACACTTTTTCACGACTCCCTCAGCAATTACAGCAGCATGAATTCTGATTTATGAGAGTACCACAGTTCCACTTTCAGTGTTTATCTTTTCCATGATTCAGCATCAGCAGTTCAGATTCCTTCATTTCCCAGGATCCAATTACAACAACATCAGTCACATTTTCCTGATTCAGCAGTAGCAGCAGCTACATTCCTATTGCATAGTTCATCATTCTTGGGTAAGTAGAGGTATGTTGTTTTCTAATCTTTAATCATGCAATTCCTTATATGTTGACTTGAATATTTTGGAAAAATTCCCTCACCATGCTACATTTCCTTTCATGAGCCATGTCAAGTTGCATGATGACATGCAACTAATTCAGTTGGGGAGGGGGAACTATATTCACTACATATTCACTACCATGATTCCATTTCTCCACCACTATCACTCCATTTTTATCTCATTTACCATTCACCAACATTTCTTTTCCAACGATACTTTGTTGCACTTTGCTTCATACACATCAATATACATATTGGCATACTTCATGAATATTACAAAATGGCTTCCTTATGCACATTGATAGCTTATGATTTCCAGTGAGTGTTTACGTTATTATTGCAGCAAGAGAACAGAAAACGAAATGAATGTTGCTAACACAAGAACCAACATTCTTTGTATTCATGAGAACCAACCATAAGAAAAGAGAACAGAAAACGAAATGAATGTTGTTAACACAAGAACCAACATTCTTTGTATTCATGGTTGTCACACAAGAAACAACCATAAGAAAATGTAAGTTGTTACTCATGTTTTTTACATATCCTGGAAACATTCATTATTAAAAGACATCATCATGTAAAGCCAAAGTTCAAGATGCCAAATTTTCTTAAAGAGACCCATGCATGGTTGCATGAGGACATGCAACAAGTTCAGTTGGGGAGGATGTTGGGACTCAAAAATGTCATATTTTCATCCACCTTTCCCTTCACTATTCCTTACATTTCATCATCCCATTAACCTTTCATTACATCATTTTCATAAATATATTTGGGTTTCACCTTCTTATTTTCCACTTTATTCATTTTTGTATTATAAGTGAATTTATGATTAAATATTAGAAAATATACATATTTTTATATAAAGCTCAAGAATATGTGAGCTTTGTAATGTGTAGGAAATATGTGAAGGATTAATTCCAAGAGACTTCTCAAATATCTCCTCCACCATATTAAGGAGATAATTATTCAAGCCTATTTCTAAGGAGAAGATCATGGAGGATTTGGTTGGCATATCTTATCCAAGATATGTGAGAGATGTGTGGAGGATTCAAAGGGATCATATTTTGTAATAATGGGAAAGTAGTTAAGAGTGCTTGAGAGAATAGTGGATATGTCATTATGAGATGGTTATCTTCTTCATGTATATAAGAGAGTTCTCTCTCTTCATTTCATAAGTTTAAAAAGTTTAGAAGTTGATTAGTTGATAAGTTTTTGAGTTTGGAGAGATAGTCTTGTAATTAGAAGAAGGGGATTCTTAGCTTTGATTCATATTGTACACTTTCATGATTTGTCATTTGATTCTTGTAATATAATTTGAGATAGCTTTATTGTTGTGAGCTCACATATGTTGTTTTTCATTCAACTCTTCACATGTTGTATTGCTTTTCCTTTATGCAATTTCCTGCTTTCTTAGTTAGTGTTTCAATGTCTTCTTAGATTAATTTGATTTTAGTAATTTAGATTAAATTAGTTCCATTTCAGTTCTGCATATATAGTGCATGTGTCTCGTAAGCCTACGAACCTCAGATTAACAAATTAAATAGTTGGGCAAGTACTACAACAGAATTAAACGATAATATTCTCACTCAACAACTACTGTAGAAGATAGTATAGAGGTTGGTCTTTGGATACTTGTTGAATGTAAATAGCTTTGAAGTTGTTGAAGTTCTGTTTTGTAATAGAAGAAAGATAGGCTAAGATGAGAAGTCTGAAGTTGTAGAGACCCATTGGACTTGAAGATTGTAACTTGTTTGAACATCAAATACAAGCTGATTTATGGGATCCTGGTCTATGTCAATGGTGATGTGTTTTTTACTATAATTGTTATTTTCTTTATGTTTTCATTTTGTCCGCTTTCTTTGATAAAGAACAACAAATATAGATTAGGATTTACTTCTGAAGTACCCTAAATCTCACTGATAAATCTTTATCCTTTATGTTTTCTTCTAAATGTGTTTTGAAGGTAATTCAATAGAGTATAACCAGTGAAGTGTTGGTAAGCCCATGTTTCCTGAGTAAAACTTGAGATATTGTCTTTGAATGTTCTTGAAAAGTCTGCTTATTAAAGTTTAAGCTAGAGAAGTTTATGGTTAGCCCTATCCTCTAGTCTATCTCCAACATTTTCTTTGAAAAGTTCCCTTGAGAGTATGCCAAAAGCAAGATAGGTTCAAAGTCCTTACCTGATCTTAGGCTATCCTTTGTTTATCTTAAATGTTGTCTTGAAAAGTCTACTAAGTAAAGTTGAACTAGGGAAGTCTATGGTTAGCCCTGTCCTCTAGTTTACCTCCAACAGTAACTTTGAAAGGGTCCCTAAGAGTATTTCCAAAAGTAGGATAGGTTCAAAGTCCTTACCTGATCTTGGGTTATTCTTTGTTTATCTTTAATGTTTTCCATTGATAATATGCTGAAATCAAGCTAGGTTAAAAGTCCTTACTTGATCTTAAGCTACTCTTTGTTTTCTTATATCTTTTCTTCTTTCACCACCCTTAATGTTTCATACCATAAATCAACTTAAAGAGACCTGTTGACCTAGATGACTTGCCCCATAGACCACTCTTGAAACTTGTTGTGCAATTAAATCCTTTATGACTCCATAGCCCAATGGATTGACATTGTTTCTTATCTATCTTATCAGCTGAACCATTTTCAACCTACTCACAACTTTACCCTTCAAAGGAATTCCTTCATTTTAATGATATTCATCCCAACCAAAACAAACAAAAACCCTTGTTCTTCATAGCTAGCCTAATATCATACATAAGCCTTAAAGATCATATCTTTGAAAACACATATATAGAGATATCGCTCTCTGAATCTACGATGGATAGATCCTCAGATTCCAAAGTGGTTTTGATGTAGGCTCTGCAGCGTTTTTACTTGCCAATCTTGCAAACTACGAAGGCCTAACATACTGGCGACCATGCTGGGGACTTTCTGAGGGAAATTACATCTTATACATCTTTAAGACCTTAGAAGACCCAAAAAAATTTATATTTTTATGTAAATCAATCAAAGGTGGTGGACCATAAAACATTTTACCTCCAAAGGAGCTAAAAATTTCCACCTCGTAACTCCACTGGCCTCTAGAAGGCCTATTACCCCTCTAGTCTTTGTAGACTCCTTTGGGAATGCATTGAGCAAAACCAGTCATACTGTTGGTGGACAGCAAAATTTAAATCATCCACCTGGTGACTCCACAACTCTGAGAAGACCAAATGACTCCACTGGTAGAAGACTCTGAACTGGTTGAATAGACACAGTGACCTCTTTCCTAATTTACAAACATGATTCCAAGGATACAACGAAGATATGCCCTAATGAGTAGAGAGAATATCCCTGGGTTCCCACAATAAAATGCCTCAAATAGATTAGGATAAAAACTTTCCTATTTTTCAAGGTGAAGAGTTTGATGACCCTTTGTTACATCTCATCAAATTTCATATACATGTATGGAGGTTAAAGGTAGAATGGCATGAAGACTGCCTTATGAAAATTTTCATGTTGACATTAGAAGGAAAAGAAAGGGATTGGTATGAATGGTTAAGGACTGGCAGTTGTTTTCTCTAAGAGACCTCCACATAACATTTTATGATCATTATAAGTAAAAATCCCCGTACCTATCATTGGATGCAAGTTGTTGTAATCAACCTGAGGGCCTCATAGAATACCTTGCAGGCATTAATGAAGATTTGAAAAATTGGCAGCCTGAAGATCTCATACCAGCCATTCATGAATTTCATACCCAAGAAAACTGTCATACAAACTTAGATGAATCAATTGAGGTAGAAATCAATCAAGAAACATAAAAAATTCCTCAAGATATCCCTCCAATCATGAACAATGATTCATAATCCCTATTAACTGAGGCTTAAGAAGACATTCAGCCTCAAATTCAACCTTCACAAGAGATAGAGAACTACTGTACTTCTGATAAAAACAGAGATATCTCCTCCTTTGATAGAAGAAGAAAAAGATCAAATATTAAACCAACAGCTAGCCTCTGAAATTTTTTGCAAAACAAACACTCTTGCCTATTCGCCTAATGAACTCTGTTGTAAAAATCTAGAAATCTCCCTTATAGATCAGAATAAAGAAAGACAAGCTGACAATCTAGTATGTTTGATTGGTAACATTACTTACATTGATGCTTTTCCTAATTTTGATCTGTCTGATGATGATGTTCTCCAAACAAAATTTGATCTTGCAGGACCATCATTAGTAGATTTGTGGAAGGAAGATCATGAGTTCCACTGACTCCAAGAAAGTAATGAGCCATAGCAGACTATTTATGATACTGATGAGGAAAGTTTCAAAAATGCAGAAGAGGGTGAAGAAC
Organism: Pinus albicaulis; assembly: GCA_034641835.2. Taxonomy (NCBI): domain Eukaryota; kingdom Viridiplantae; phylum Streptophyta; class Pinopsida; order Pinales; family Pinaceae; genus Pinus; species Pinus albicaulis. The sequence goes on from CM076578.1 coordinate 1,821,382,713, forward strand.
CTCTGAATATTTTCTCTGCTTCATTTCAGCTCATCAGTAATAGTTTCCATGTGATTGGAAATCAGTAGTCTTTCAGTTCAAAGGTTGAGGAGGAAAAAAAAGAAGAATTTCTTGAGCATGATGAATATAAATAACCTTCTCCTGAAAAGGTTGAGGTAATCAAAGAGACCCCTGTTCAAGAATTTAATGACCTCTTCACTAAGTTCAGTCCACCAAATCAGAACATAACAGGACTACTAGAGGAAAGCGCTGCCAAATATGATGAGTCCTCCAGTTCAGATGATAATGAAGATGAGGAAGATGTTCTTTCTCAAAAGAATCTTTTTCTTGATCCAATGGAAGAGAAAATAACCCTGGTTGAAACTTATCTTTCAAGTGCTCACAACCACGTATTATTTCAAGATCCCTATGCTAATTTTTTGAAGACATTTGAAGAGGGTATAAATATTGTTAAGAGTAGTGTATTACCAAAAGCAAGAAAATTTTTTAACATTGCTTCCAAGAAACAAGTGAGATGGGAGTGGTCCTTTTGTTGGTCCAACATGCTCCAAGAGATGAGAAAAGACCAGTCTTGGAACCATATAGTTGATTGGATGTACTAGAAAAGAGAGTTTGTTAGCTAAATTTGTAAATATTTCCTAGTTAGATTAGGGTATCTAGGAAAGCAATAAAGCTCACCCTGTGAGCATTCAGTTAGTATTTTGTTTCTGTTTTTTAATTTTGAAAAAAAAAGAGAAAACTACAAAAACAAGAGAAAAAGAAAAAGAGGGTAGAAATAAAACAAGAAAGGTACAGCCCCATAACCAAAAGAGAAATTTTGAAAGTGTGCAAGCTTAAATGCCACTACTTGAGACAACACTGCTATTTTAGTCATACAGTTCAATCATGACTAGGATAGATTTAAATTTTCTATTGATAGATTAGTGAAGAATATTTTCCAAACTGCTCAATCTTGGCTTATCAATAGAATAGATTAGGATAGAAAAATAGTGGTTCAAACAAGCTCAAATCTTGAACCTGTAAAGATTGGTATCAAATTGGCTCTAATCTGCTTAAAATCTGAACCAAAGGAATAAAAGAACAACTCAAAAATATTAAGTCTAGAGCTAAAAGAAAGAATGAAGGATGTTTTTTTATTTTTAGATCTTAAGCTTTCACAAATCTATTTTAGATTTCTGCAAATAAAGTTTATGTGCAGCTGTACATACAACCATAGACATTACAGCAAATCAGACAGCCTAATCCTAGTCCATCTGTCTTTTAAATTTCTGTCATAGAAAATAGAGAATAAAATCTGCCAGACAGTCTAATCCTGGCAGATAGTAGCTTAGGTAGAGAATTTATGAGTTCAACAGTCTAATCTGAACTCATGGAAGAAATAAGGGTAGATTTAGATTATTTTTTCCTATTTTTAAAAGAATAGAATGTTGATGTTTAATGTTTGCAAGTCCAAGTGCACCTTATGAAGAAAAATGTTAGGAAAGTAGGCTGTGTAGGTAGGATGTTTGGGAGAAATTTGTTTGCTGATCTGAAATACTGATCATCTTTTATAAACAGCATGATCAAATAAGGAATTTTTTCAATGGATCAAGGCCCAGGTCTGCATCCCAGAGATAAAATTCTGAAGCTCTTGACACCTCCAAGGGGCTGCCATCCCCAAGTGGAGCCACTGTTAGCCATCAGTAAATTTTGTCACAACAAATGATGGCTAAAAATAGGTCTTGAGCCTTCAAGAGATTATTTTCATAGAAAATTACTCATTCTTGAAGTCTTTTGTTCCCTAACAGTGATGTTCCCTAAGTCTGTTGTTCCCTAACAATGTTGTTCCCTAAGTGTTGTTCCTTACTGTTTTTCCCTTCGAAAAACCACTAAGAAAATCTGTTGTTCCCAAACAAAACTATTTTCTAAAGCAGCCCCATTTTCATCATTTCATAGCCCTCATTTCCCCTTATTTATCCTTCATCTTCCTCTTAAAAAACCCCACTTTTTCCTTCACTAAAAATCCTCATTTTCCCTAAAAACCCCTTTTTTAAAACCATTAAAAAACCCTTTATAATGGTTTAAGAACCTCTTTTGCCTATTGGAAGCTTTAAAAAGCTAAAAAACCCTCTTTTTTGCCTATATCCGCCCTTTCATAAACAGTTGGGCCTTAAGCTCCTTTGGGTTTGAGCCCCATCCCCTTCCACTATATAACCCATGCCCGTGACCAGGTGCTAGCCCCATCGGATCAGGCATTCTCACTGCATCAAAATTTCCACTGAAAGCCTGCATTTTCTTTATAACCTTCCCTCGCCGATGTGATTAGCCCCTTATCTCTCTACCCCTGGTCACCTGTCCCCTCCACATGACCATGGCCTAACGCCCTGATCTAGGCCCCTTTGCCTTCTCCTTTACGTTCTCTCCGCTCTTTTTTGCAGCTCCCTCGTCCATCGTCGCTGTTGATCTATATGATCCAACGGCCTCGATCTAACCCGATGATCCAATGACCCTCCCGCTACATGATAAAAGGTCGTGATGTCACCTACCGGTCCCACATCCCACTACCCAACTTCCCATCCTATCACGCCTCGACATCTATCCCCCACTACAACGCTCGCCGTGCAACTCTCCATCGCGCCCGGTCTGCACCGTCAGATCTCATCCCCCTCATCTGATGGTTGTCATCACATATCGTGCGATACCGGCGGTATTGGAAAGTCCACATGGAGCAATGCAATTGGATCGCGTTCCCTCCGGGAAAAACCACTTATAGCCCGAGGGTCACGCGAAAACCACGCATGGTATTTCGGAAACCACTTTTTCCCGAATTCGCACCAAATACAGTTTTGAACTAGATTTTCACCTCTTTTCCTCAATAAAACTCCTCCTCCTGCATATTCACCCCCTCTACACTGCTCCACCACTCCGCCAGCCTCCTAAGTAATTTTTCCAAACACCGCAGGGTTTTTATAACGTTTTTTTTTTGTTTGTTGCAGGTTTTATCATTTTTTTTGGAGCGAAAACCCTATCCACAACTCGCAAAGGGACAGAGCCAAAGTATTCCATGTTTGAAGGCTAAATCATGAAGGTAGAAGGCTGCCTAGTTTCATCCGCGGGTTGGACAGTGTTGTGTAAGCACTGGTCCTACCCTAAAAACCTCCATCGCACTAAAAACCCCTTGTTCATAATGATAAAAGAAAAAGACAGTAAAGGCTGAATAATAAAAGATCGAAGAAATTCCAGTGCGAAAGATCGAAGGCTGAAAGATTCGAATCCTATGGTCTTAAGGTGAAACAGGTTTAAAGGATAAATAGTTTGGGCAGATCAAATAAAGAAAGAGCCATCAAACAATAAAATTTGAAAGGGTTAACACACGAGTTGGAAAGATTAAGACCTTAATCCTACTATTTTGATGGTTAAAAGCATAGTCAAAGGGTAGATGACAAAGCCCAAAATAGTAAACACAGTCAGTATATAAGGATTAAAGACTCTGAAGTGATTTTAAAGGCCCAAAAGCAAGAATCAAGGCTTAAGCAGTGTTTAAAGCCACCAGATCAGCACAAAATCAATGAAGGAGCCTCCGAATGCCACATCATTGAGGCTATAACTTCTCAAACTTCCACCTGTGAGCTTATTTCATTAAAAGAGTGCATATTAATCACACATTCAGGGATATTTTTAAAAAAAGGCAGCTCAAAATTAATTACCAACCTACCTAAAACCCTCAAAGTCAACAAAAGAAACTAAAGGTGATGAAATTTAATGTAAAATTGATTAAAACAGAGAGGAGCATTTGAGATTTTCTCCCTTATGCCTCCCAAAGGTCAATAAACCATTGCTCTATATTAATTGAACAAATGAACCCTTCTTACACTCCACCTCCTCATTCTTCTATAAATACTGCTATAGAGGACAGTATATAGGTTGGTCTTTGGATACTTGTTGAATGTAAATAGCTTTGAAGCTGTTGAAGCTCAGTTTTGTAATAGAAGAAAGATGGGCTGAGATGAGAAGTCTGAAGCTGTAGAGACCCACTGGACTTGAAGATTGTAATTGGTTTGAACATCAAATACAAGCTGATTTATGGGATCCTGGTCTATGTCAATGGTGATGTGTTTTTTACTATAATTATTATTTTCTTTGTGTTTTCATTTTTCCCACTTTCTCTGATAAAGAACAACAAATATAGATTAGGATTCACTTCTGAAGTACCCTAAATCTCACTGATAAATCTTTATCCTTTATGTTTTCTTCTAAATGTGTTTTGAAGGTAATTCAATAGAGTATAACTAGTGAAGTGTTGGTAAACGCATTTTTCCTGAGTAAAACTTGAGATATTGTCTTTGAATGTTCTTGAAAAGTCTGCTTATTAAAGTTTAAGCTAGAGAAGTTTATGGTTAGCCCTGTCCTCTAGTTTATCTCCAACGGTTGCTTTGAAAAGTTCCCTCGAGAGTATGCCAAAAGCAGGATAGGTTCAAAGTCCTTACCTAATCTTAGGCTATCCTTTGTTTATCTTAAATTTTGTCTTGAAAAGTCTGCTAAGTAAAGTTGAACTAGGGAAGTCTATGGTTAGCCCTATCCTCTAGTTTACCTCCAACAGTAACTTTGAACAGGTCCCTAAGAGTATTGCCAAAAGCAAGATAGGTTCAAAGTCCTTACCTGATCTTAGGTTATTCTTTGTTTATCTTTAATGTTTTCCATTGAGAATATGCTGAAAGTGGGCTAGGTTAAAAGTCCTTACTTGATCTTAAGCTACTCTTTGTTTTCTTATATGTTTTCTTCTTTCACCACCCTTAATGTTTCATACCATAAATCAACTTAAAGAGATATGTTGACCTAGTTGACCTGCCCCATAGACCACTCTTGAAAATTGCTGTGCAATTAAATCCTTTATGACTCCATAGCCCTATGGATTGACGTGGGATTGACATTGTTTCTTATCTATCTTATCAGCTGAATCATTTTCAACCTACTCACAACTTTACCCTTTAAAGGACTTCCTTCATTTTAATGATATTCATCCCAACCAAAACAAACAAAAACCCTTGTTCTTCATAACTAGCCTAATATCATACATAAGCCTTAAAGATAATTTCTTTGAAAACACATATATAGAGAGATCCCTCTCTGAATCTAAGATGGCTAGATCCTCAGATTCCAAAGTGGTTTTGATGTAGGCTCTGCAGCGTTTGTACTTGTCAATCTTGAAAACTACGAAGGCCTAACAATATCAAGAAAAAAAACTATATTCTCCAATAAAACCTAGTGGACGAAAACATTTAAATAACAAAAATCAAACAAACTTAAGGTGCCTCCAGCAACATATGTTAAGCTAAGATTTATGTTCTGTCATAAGAGAAAAGATGACACAATATGGAAATAGAAGGAAAAAATTACTAAATTAGAAGAACATCACCATTTGACAAAGTCCATGAATCTTGCAAATGTGCTTGCTCCATTATCGTTTAGTCCAAGACAATTATAAAGCTCCAAAGCCAAAAACTCTCTATTACTCAAAGTCTATGTGATTTTCATCTCAACAATCAACCCACAACCAAAAAAAATTATGAAGCATTCCATGCAGTATTTAACTGCAAAATGAGGAGGTGAAACCCTAGCTAGGGTTTCAAATGTCACTCGTTACACATTTAATGTATTTTGACCTTTAATACCATGCAATGCCCAAGGCAAAATATCTAACACTCATTCATTGCACTAATAAACTTCTAACATATCCTACTGAGCTAAATTTGAAAGAATTTGACCTTAAGGCCACTTAAAAACTTTTATAATAACTCCTAGTGTCTTTTTTTGACTTTCTGTCAAGGGCACAACACCACTAGTTGAGGAGGCAATGCCAATGTCAAACGCGCAGTGCCAAGACTGGAAAAATCACCTATTTTGTTGCTGAGTTTTGGAGGCCTTCTTAGTGTCCAAATGAGCTCCATGATAGCTCATTGGAAAGCCTGTCCTATCTACTTTCCAAATATTCCTTTAGTGGGAAAAAGGGTGCCCATTTTCCTTGCCAAAAATCCATTCTCCCAATACTACTAAGGGTGCAGTGCTAGTGCTGAAAAGATGGCAGAAAGGTGCTTTTTAGGTGGTTTTTGGCCCTTTTGAGGAACCAGTTTTGCTCCAAATGGCCTAAAATATTTTTTGGAAGATGTAATTACCATGAGGATCATGATTAAGTAATCCATTTATCATTTGAGTGTCCCAAAAAAGAGCGCAATGCCAGTGGCGCTGTGTGTTTGGCCCTTTTCTCTACTAGCTAAACAGTCAAAAATCAAAATTTGCACTGAAGTGCCAAAATTTGGAACTTAGATTGCTGATAATGTTTTGGATGCTTGGAGGGATACATAAGCAAGGATATCAAATTTTTCCTTCTCCTTTGCCTCATTTTGTGCTTGAATATTTGAAAGGGCTCTTTTGAGCTTGGCCCTTGCAATTCCGTTCCACGTGGCATAATGTCTTGCCATCTTCTTCTACAAGTTGATGTCTCTTTTTGCCTTCTCAATTTGACCCTATAGGTGCACATTGGCTCTTTCTAGCCAAGATTCTCTATCATAGTTGATTTCCATGGAAAGCATCTCACTTGGAGTGAGCTGCTCTGCCAATTCTGTCTCTTTCTCTCTTTCACGGGCTAAGGCATTCTTCAACCCAATTGTCCTTGGCCTCTTCCTAAGAAGCTATTCTTCCTCATCTTCATTGTCATAAAAAGTGCCAAAGGTCCTTTCCGGCCTCCTTCCGAGATCTTACAGCCTTGACTTCACTAATGGCTTTCTTTGTCTCCAACTGCTGGTTTTCTAACTCAAGGAAGTTGATCACATTCTTTGCCCTACCAAGATTAGCTTGTAGCTCACTAATCTTGGCATCCTTGCTTTTGAGCAGCATGTTTGTGATCCTCTCCTCATTCTCATCCTCTAGGTCAATCATTTGAAACCCTTGTTCAGTTTCATGCGTATCCTCCTCTTCAATAGTGACCTGGTTTTTGACCTTTTCCTTACCCTTATGAAGTTGTTTTGTTGATGTAAAAGGCATGGCCCTTGCCTCTTAAGGGTAGAAAACACATGCCTGTAGCCTCTTCGGTAAGTCAAAGGAAGTGGCTCAATGTTACTCATCTTAGTGTCATCTATCTCAATCTTTTCATCACTGTTTGATGTTGTGTCATCATGATATGAGGGTGAAGGATTATGGAAAGCTGATATGGAAGGGTCATAATGAGGTGAAGGAATGTGAGTGGATGGTGATGCATGAGTGGTGGGATGTGATGGAGAAGTAGGAATGGGAGTATGAGATGATGAAGGGATATATTGCTGCTGATGGCCATGTGGAGTAGTGAAAACTTCATGGGCGATGAAGGTATCCCATGGAATATTATTCTTCTGGAGTTGGTGCATAACCACCATCTTGATAAGTGAGTGATGAAACAAGCTCTGCATTTGTTGAGGATAATCTCTCTTTTGCACTATGTAGGCCATTTTATCAATGCTTTGGAAAAGATAATATGGTATATGCAGCATTTTTACTCTAGTAAAGTGCATAAGAAGATGGATGCGGTAGGAGTAGAGGCAGGAGAACCTCCCCTCACATGTGAAATGCTTCATTATTAACCTCATCATGGGCGCATATCTATCAAGCAGATGAGAAAATGGAAAGACGGATTTGTGGTGATCTTTATCAAGGGAATGGATGTTGTGATAAGCGAGATGAATGGCAGCCCTTAAGCAATGTAACTTCCCTTGTTTTTACTAATACTCTTTATAGGAAGACGAATAAAATGGTAAAAGAGTGATTTCAAGGTTGAAAATTAGGGTTTGATTAGGGTTTCATTCCATTTATTAAATGTTGATGAAAATAGCTTGAATATGAGCTCATGTTAAGTACTTACTACTTTAAGATTTCTTGGATGACTGTGGCAAGGGTTTGAAGGTGATTTGGAGTGATTTGAGTGGTTGGAGCAATTATAAAACCCTCCTGTCCAAGTGCGCAGCGCCAAGGCTGAGGGCACAACGCCAGACCTAAGCGTGCAGTGCCAGTCCTGAGCATGCAGCGCCTTGTAAAAGGAGCAGTGAGCCTATCGAGAAAGAGCACAACACTCTATCAAGGGCGTAATGCCCACTCCCAGGCGCGCATCGCCTTCACAAAATGAACGAAGGAGAAATGCTATCCTAGGCATGGAGTGCCAGGCTAAACACGCAGTGCCGAGCACATTTTCCCAAATTCAGCTTGAAAACTCACAATTTTTTCTCTCATGAGTGCTATTGATCTTTTGAAATGCAGCAATGATTCTCTTGAAGTGTTAGATGGGATTTTATAGACTTATGGATTTAATTTAACATTGCAAACCCACTTTCTAATGTTTAAAGTATTTTTTCCTTTCTCACTAACCCTTTTACACTTTTTTCCTTGTAGGCGACTGAAAACATTTAATTGGCTTTTCTTTCGATCATTAAGGCATGATAAGTTCATTTGAAAACTTTAGGACGATAACACATAGTAGCTTCTTCAAATTCCTCTTTTTCTTCCACCATGGAGTTCAACTCATCTTTTCCACCTTCTCTAGCCACTTTCTTCAAAACCCTAATTATCTTCAGTCTTTCAAGCAATCATCAGTGTTGTCTTCTAATTTCTCTATAGCCCTTTCAAGTTCATTCATTTTTGTCCATTTCACCTCATCTTTTTCCATATTTATTCAATATCTTCTAATAGAATTTCTTCATGTTTGGCCTTGTGTGCTTCCTCCATGTCAATTTTTGCAAGTGATCATTGTTTTGGCACTCAACTGGACCATCAATTTCATAACCCTAGTCCTCTACAAGACCGAGTTGTTCCTTTTTCCTTTGTTGTAAGTTGTCTTCATTCAGCAATAGATAGTCTACCTCATTAGTACTTTCTTCTGATAAATCTCCCAACACTCCTACAGAAGTGCTAGACTTTGTCCATTTTCCTCATTTGCAGACTTTGAACTGAGCAGATAATATTCTTTGGAAACTTTTAGGTACTTCTTGAATAACCATGTCTTGACACTCTATTATGTCTGAGCCAGATTCTAGAAAAGGAAAAGCAATGCCTGAAACATCCAATGATGACCTTAAACAATGTAAAACCCTAATGACTTAGTGGGAGGGTTCTTTGACCTGATTTTGACTGAAATTTGGCTTGGAGATTTTCAAGTGAAAATAGAGTATTGTTATAGGTTATTATGCCCAAATGGACATGGGAATGAATTAGCTATAGGAAACCTTTGAGGGAAAGTGGAGTTTATGGACAAGGGAAAATAGGCCAATGAGGTTATAGGCAGGAAAAAGGATGAAGATGAGAAGCATAAGCCCATAATGAGTCTTTTAGGAGCAACAGGGTGACCATGAAATGACAAACTGATAGAATAGTGAAAAAAAAATTATAAGGACAATGAAGGCAGTGAGATTTCTGAAACTCAAGATATTCAAGGAATATTGTTTTCAGAAATCTATAAACATCCTATAGTCATCTAAAGATAGTGAAAAATACTGATGACTAAGAGTGGCTCCACTTGGGGAGGGAAAATCCTTTCAGGAGGTGTCAAGAACCTCAGATCTATGATTTTTCAGATGAGATGCCTCACATGCTTGCTGATTTCCTTCATTTTTGAAGTTGTGATCTTACAATCTGAAAAACATGATTGCTTCAACATTAACCCTACCTACCCATCATACCTTTCCTGAAATTTTCTCTTAATTTGGGTGCATTTGGATTGGCAAACCCTGAACATCATTTTTTATTTTGAAATCATAAAAGCTATCTATGTCTACCCTTATCACTTCCGAGATCTCAGATTAGACTGATGAGATCTTTTATTCTCTACCTAATATACTTATCTATCATGGTTAAGCAGTTTGACAAATTTTCATTCTATAACCTATCAGTAGAAAATTTAAATTATGACCAAATCAAGGTTGAGCTATCTGATTTGTCATGAATTGTGGCATTTTGGACAAGCTACACACAAATTTTATTTTTGTACAAGTAAAACTAGAAACTTGAGGGCTTATAATTTGGAACTTTTCACTCATCCCTCTCCTTTCTCTTTGGTTCAGATTTGAGCTTTGGGAACCAATGTCTTTTCCTAACCTATTCTACTGATAAGCTAAGTTTAAATAGTTTGGAAAATCATCATTTTATAACCTATCAGCAGAAATTTAAAACTTGTTCAATCATGATTAGGCTATATGACTGAAAAAGACTTCCTTTTTCAAAGTAGTGGCATTTGGACTTGCACACTTTCAGAAACATTATTTTTTTTGGTATGGGGCTTTACCTTTTCTTTTATTTTCCCTCTTTTCTTCTTTTCTTTGTTTTTATTTTCATCATAACAATCTAAAACTAAAAATATGCTCATAGTGCTGAGCTTATTTGCAATACCTATTTATCCTAGTCTAACTTGGAGGTATATTTTCACTAGGTGAACTCCCTTTTCCAATGCAGCCAATCAAGTAAGTGACTAGATGATTTATTTCCATTTATTCCTTTAGGTATGCTGAAAAAACAAAAAGGCCACTCCCATATCACTTGCTTTTGAACAACAGTGCTCATGATATTCTTTACACTACAACAAACAATTCTTGGCACATCATGTTCCTTCTTTAGATTCCTCTAAGAAAACAACAAAGGGATCTCGAAATAATACCTGGCTCTGAGGATTTGAATAATCAGTTGTATCCAGGACCATTCCTTGCTCCATCTTATTAATCTTGGGATTCTTTCAAGAAATAATCTCTGCTCCCTCTTCGTGATAATCTGTCTTGACAGCCTCATAATATATTGCAATGTTTTCCTCTAGCAAACCTAATATGCTTTGATTGAGTGGGCTAAGTTTTGTCTGAAAGCCATCATTCTGATGAGTAGGAGCATTCTCGGGAAATAGGTCTTTTTCAGAAGGTAATACAACACCAGTATCAATATTTTCATTTGTTTTTTTATGAGGCAAAGCTACAGTAAACAACTTAGCAGTAGAAAAAATAGAAATAACTTCTTTATATAAAGGTTTAGAGGCTGGCTGCATGCTCAAAATCTGATTGATTTCTTATTCAATTAAAGGATGAGGAATTTTTCGCTTTCCTTTGATAGAAACATAGTTGCTCTTTTTCTCTTGTGAAGACTGATCATAAGGCTGAATGTCTTCTTTGTTGTTAATAACAATACCCAAAGACTGCTCATTTCTAATTATATTAAGGTTGTCTTTCATGAACTGAAATGAACCATAACAAAAAGGTAAAGATCCTTCCCTTTCTTCCAAACTTCTGCACTTTCTTCTTCACTCTCATAGCTAATTTGTATTGCTGATCACTATATTTGAGCTACTGAAAATGACTGTCTTTGTCCCACAAACTAGTTACTAATTTTTCTGTAGTGTTAGCTTGAGTTTGGAGAACATAATCATCATCATATTGATCATATTTGGGCAGCTTATTCATAGAAGAAATTTTATCCAATATGCACACTAGATCAGTACATTTCTCTGCCGTATGTTGATCTATAAGTTGATTTTCTGATCTATGGTAGTTGGGATTAGAAGGAGAGTGCTTATGGCTAATAGCTTCTTCTTTAGAAATCTGAAATGAATCTAAGAACAAGGGTGGAGACTCAAAAGGTGTTGGCTCATCCTCTATTTCTGGTTCTGTGATTTCAAGATGACTTAAGGGGAGAATTGGATTTGAAAAAGGGTTTGTATCATCAATTTCTTCCCTAATTCATCCCCTAGAGTATTCCTTCTTGCAATTCTTTCTTAATAGGGAAGCACAATATGTAGGAAGGGAACTTAGTTTTTCTTGACAACTTCCTACATTTTCTTCTTTGCAAGCTTGCTCAACATGCACATTTTGATTGTTATCTTTGCATTGTAATGACTGAGCTTGTTCTTCCCAAGAAAATAGTACTGGTTGTTTTGAATAGTTATCTCCAACCTCAACATTGTACTCTTCCTCTTTCCTCCTGCTAATCAATATGCATTACTTTGTTAAATGTGTTTTTCAATATCTCTAGCTTTATCTCTAAAGATATCAGTTGCTCTTTATCTACTTTTTCCTTCTCTATTGCTCTTAGCTTTGCCTCCCTGTTTAGCATGTTGGCTTCCACATCAACTGCCATCCTTTTTATTTCCTCTAGGGTTGAAGGGTCCCTTTATCTTATCTGGAATGACATATCTAGGTCAAAGGCATCTGGGTAGTGTAATAGAGCCCACCCTGGCGGTGGCTTTCTCTTAGTAGGTATGGAATCATATACCTTACTGAACTTGGCTGAAAAGTGTTGCACTGTCTCCCCTGGTTGTCTCTTTAAATGGTTTTATTCTTCTATGATGAGGAAAACATTTTCCATGACTACCCACCTATCCGGGAAAACTTGATTGAATTGATGAAAATTTCTAATGCTTGCAGCTGGAAGATATTTAAACCAACTCTTAACCTTTCCTTGTAATTATAAGGAAAACATTCCAATATGCACATCATATTTTCCTACTTCAAATAGGTCAAGTAAATCCTCAATATTTTGAATGTTTTTTTCAGCAGTGATCTTTGCATTTTCTCCATCAAAACCGAGCAGCTTATTTGCAAGATTTGTAGAAAGGGCCTGGGGGATAGGAGGAAAAACCAGAGGCTTGTATCTGTTCGGAATTTTTACAGGTATAGAAAGTACAGAAGATGGCTTAGAACCATTTGATATTTCAACAAGATTAGGTGAGATAGTATGAGGCTCATGTTCTCCTAGGTTCTTCACAAGTGCATCAGGAATGTGCACAGGGATATAAGCATGTACAGGGCCTGCAATTTGGGGTTTAGCTTTTTGAGGCTTGAGATCTTTCTAATGATCAATGTAGACCTAATCAGTGTATTCTTGATCAGGCTTAAAGTAGGATAGAACATATTTATAGATAAAAAAAATAATTTCTCGAATCCAATTTAGGCTTGAGTACTCTCTATTTCTAGTATGATTGGTCATTTTTTAGGTTCTTCCTATAGTGGAGTCTTTGTATAGAATTTATCTAAATTGGAGTCGCCATGTGGATGACTTTTAACTTTCTTGTGGCTGGATGTTGTCCACCATCAGCAACTAGATACCATTCTTGGCTAATACTTGAAACATTAGGAGCTAGAACTGGGACCCAATAGATCAGAGAAGGTTGAGAGTTTATAACAATTTTGAAACACAACCTAATCTGTAAAGAAATACTTAATCCATAAAGTATTCTTGACTAGGTCCTTCTGATGTTTAATGACAAAATAAGTTTCCTAGTGGAGTCACCAGGTGGATGATGCTAATTGCTTTGAGGATTTGTTTATTGTCCACCATCAATAATTGGATACCAATCTTGAGATATTTTTTTTATTTTTCCGAGTTCTTTATATAACACTAAGATTTTCAATAAGTGTCCCCAGCGGAGTCACCATTATGTTAGTATGGCGAATCAACCAGATACTATTCTTGGGTAACACTTGATTTATCTAAGTTTGACAAGGGATTTTTGAGTTTTGAAGGAATATTTAAGTTGTTACTCACTCAGTCCCACCGTGATTGCCATTATATTAGGTCCCTGAAATTTTTCAGATTGGCAAGAACAAATAGACAAGAGTAAAACCAACTTTGGAGTCCTAGGACCTAGCCTTCCTGGACTCAGAGAGGGCTCTCTCTATATTTGTATGAGATATATAACTTGTTTAATTCAAGATGCTGATTTTAGGCTAGTTAAATTAATAGGGTTTGTTTGTTTCGTTTTGATTGTTCGGGTTACTTGTCAAGAAGAACGGATAGAGTAAGAGAAATTTAAACCATTGGGCTAAGGAGGCTGTTAAAGGCTTGAAAAGGACAACAATAAATCAAGGGTGTTTCATAGGGCAAGTTAACAAATCCAAATGGATCTTAATAGCTTGTGTGAGTGTAAAATGAACATTAAGTTTTGAGTGTAGTAGGTCTAAAGGGAAATTAAGAATCATTTAGCATATACTAGAACAAGAAAGGTCTTTAAGATCAGTATGATTAAGAAATAACCAAAGGATAGGGCATACCATAAACTTCTTTGATCAAACTTCACCAAGTAAACCCTAAGACAACAACTTGTAAATTCTATAAGGATTTCACCTTTAGGCAAAGAAAACACTTAAGATAACATATAAATGATAATTAAAGAGTAGGGAACTCTTAAATTCTTCAATCAGACTATGAAATACCTTCAAAGTGACTATTTAAGATAGACTAAAGGACAGGGCAATCCATAAACTTCTTTAGCCTAAACCCTAGTAAGAAAACTCAAATAAAATCTTGAGAACAACATTTCATGCAAAACCAAAGGGTAGGGCAAACCATAAACCTCTTTAGCCAAGCTCTACTGAGTTAGTATCAAGAAAAAAAACTAGATTCTCCAATCAAACCTAGTGGAGGAAAACAATTAAATAACAAAAATCAGACAAACTTAAGGTGCCTCCGACAACATATCTTAAGCTAAGCTTTTTGTTTTGTCATAAGAGAAAATATGACACAATATGGAAACAGAAGGAAAAAATTATTAAATTAGAACAAAATCACCATTTGACAAAGTCCATGAATCCTACAAATGTGCTTGCTCCATTATCATTCAGTCCAAGATAATTACAAAGCTCCAAAGCCAAAAAATATCTATCACTCAAAGTCTATGTGATTTTCATCTCAACAATAAACCCACAACCAACAAAAATTATGAAGCATTACATGCAGTATTTAACTACAAAATGAGGAGGTGCAACCCTAGCTAGGGTTTCAAATTTCATTCATTACACATTTAATGTATTTTGACCTTTGAGACCATGCAAGGCCCAAGTAAAAATATCTAACACTCATTCATTGCACTAATAACTTCTGACACATCCTATTGAGCTAAATTTGAAATAATTTGACCTTAAGGCCACTAAATTTTTTTTGTAATAACTCCTAGTGTATTTTTTTGAATTTTTGGGAAGGGCGCAGTGCCATTGGCTAGGGCAGAACACCACTGTCAAATGCGGAGCGCCAAGACTGGAAAAATCACCTGTTTTGCAGCTGAGTTTTGGAGGCCTTCCTTCTGTCCAAATGAGCTCCATGATAGCTCATTGGAAAGCCTGTCCTGTCTTGTTTCCAAAGCTATCTTTATTTTGCAAAATGGTGCCCATTTTCCTTTCCAGAAATCCATTCTCCCAAGACTGCTAAGGGCGCGGTGCTAGTGCTGAAAAGAGGGCAGAAAGGTGTTTTTAGGTGGTTTTTGGCCCTTTTGAGGGACCAGTTTTGCTCCAAATGGCTGGAACTTTTATGTGGATGATGTAATTTCCATGAGGATAATGAATATGTAAGAAATTTTTCATTTGAGTGCCCCAAAAAATATCTCAGCGCCAGTTCCACTGCGCGTTTAACCCTTTTTTCTGCTGGCCAAATAGTCAAAAATCGAAATTTGCACTGAAGTGCCAAAATTTGGAACTTAGCTTGTTGATCATGTTTGGGATGCTTGGAGGGATACATCAGCAAGATATCCAATTTTTCCTTCTCCTTTGCCTCATTTTTTTCTTGAATCTTTGCAAGGGATGTTTTGAGCTTAGCCCTTGCAATTCTGTTCCTCATGGCATAATGTCTTGCCATCTTCTACTACAGGTCAATGTCTCTTTTTTCCTTCCCAATTTGAACCTCTAGGTGCACATTGGCTCTTTCTAGCCAAGATTCTCTATCATACCTGGTTTCCATGGAAAGAAGCTCACTTGGAGTGAGCTACTCTACTAATTCTGTCTCTTTCTCTCTTTCCCGGGCTAAGGCCTTCTTCAACCCAATTGTCCCTGGCCTATTCCTAGGAAGTTGTTCTTCCTCGTCTTCATTGTCATAAAAATTTTCCAAGGTCTCATCTAGCATATCCTTGGCCTTTTTGGCCTCCTTCTGAGCTCTGATAGCCCTAACTTCACTGATGGCTTTCTCTGTCTCCAACTATTAGTTTTCTATCTAAAGGAAGTTGATCACATTCTTTGCCCTGCCAAGATTAGCTCACTAATCTTGGCATCCTTGATTTTGAGAAGCATGTTTGTGATCCTCTCCTCATTCTCATCCTCTAGGTCAATCAGTTGAAACTCTTATTCAGTTTCATGTGTATCCTCCTCTTCAACAGTGATCTGCTCTATGACCTTTTCCTTACCCTTATCAAGTTTTTTTGTTGATGTAGAAGGCATGGCCCCTTGCCTCTTAAGGGCAGAAAACACATGCATCTAGCCTCTTTGGTAATTAAAAGGAAGTGGCTCAATGTTAGTCATATTAGTGTCATCTATCTCAAATTTTTTATCACTATTTGATGCTGTGTCATCATGATATAAGGGTGAAGGATTATGGAAAGGTGATGTGGAAGGGTCATCATGAGGTGAAAGAATGTGAGTGGATTGTGATGCATGAGTAGTGGGATGTGATGGAGAAGTAGGAATGGGAGGATGAGATGAGGAAGGGATATCTTGCTGCTGATGGCCATGTGGAGTAGTGAAAACTTCATAGACAATGAAGGTATCCCATGGAATATTCTTCTGCAGGAGTTGGTGCATAACCACCATCTTGATAAGTGAGTGATGAAACAAGATATGCATTTGCTGAGGATAATCTCTCTTTTACACTATGTAGGCCATTTTATCAATGCTTCAGAAAATATAATATGGTATATGCATCATTATCACCCTAGTAAAATGCATAAGAAGATGGATGTGTTAGGAGTAGAGGCGGGAGAACATCCCATCACATGTGAAATACTTCATGATTAACCTCATCATGGGCGCATATCTATCAAGAAGATGAGAAAATGGAAAGATGGATTTGTGGTGATCTTTATACCTATGTTTAAGGTATGGTTCAAAGTAACTCATGTCTAGGTTAGCTTTCTTGAACCACATTTCTCCTACACTTGGTATTCATGTAGCATAAAAAATGGCACTTGTAGATAACTCAAATGTCACCCTAGCAAGATTAACTTGTTTGTCATGAAAATTAATGATAAACAGTCTTGTCAGCTCAGGGTGGTTTTGTACTTGTTGCACCTTCTCACAAAAATCAAAGTAGCCTACATGTTTGAAACATGAAACAGTAAGGGGAGATGCCATGATTTCTCTTGTATTGAGGGGTTGAAATCTGTTTATCTTCCACCCCTTATGATCATGTCTCCTTGGCATTTGGGCCTCACCACCACTGTCTTCATCTTCTGACATGTTGAAACTCTATTTTTAGAAACCCTTGGGCTGATGTGAAATGAGATGAAGGGAGGGTAATGAAAAGGCAGTTTTTCAAGTGAAGGGATTGAGTGTATGAAGGGAATGGATGTTGTGATAAGTAAGATGAATGGCAGCCCTTAAGCAATGTAACTTCCCTTGTTTGACTGATACTCTTTATAGGAAGATGAAGCAAATGGTAAAACTGTGATTTTAAGGTTGAAACTTAGGGTTTGATTAGGGTTTCATTCCATTGATTAAATTATGATCAAAATAGCTTGAATATGAGCTCATGTTAAGTAATTACCACTTTAATATTTCTTGGATGATTGTGGCAAGAGTTTTAAGGTTATTTGGAGTGATTTGAGTGGTTTGAGCACTTAGAAAACCCTCCTGTCCAAGCGCGTAGTGCCAAGGATGAGGGCACAATGCCAAACGTAAGTGTGTAGGGCCTTCTAAAATGAGCAGTGAGCCTATGGAGCAAGAGTGAAAAAACTTCACAAAATGAACAGAGGAAAAATTTTAGGGGTGCAGTGCCCACTCCTAAGCGCGTAGCGCCAAGCAAAACGCGTAGCACCGAGCAAATTTGCCCCAATTCGGCTTGAAAACTCACAAATTTTTCTCTCCTGAGTGCTCTTGATCTTTTGAAATGCAACAATGATTATCTTGAAGTGTTATATGGGATTTTATAGACTTATAGATTTAATTTAACTTTGTAAACCCACTTTCTAATGTTTAAAGTCTTTTTTCCTTTCTCGCTAACCCTTTTACACGTTTTGCCTTGTAGGTGACTGAAAACATTGAATTGGCTTTTCTTTTGATCATTGAGGCATGATAAGTTCATTTTGAAAACTTTAGGATGATTACACATAGAAACATCTTCAAAATCCTCTTTTGCTTCCACCATGGAGTTCAACTCACCTTTTCCACCTTCTCTAGCCACTTTCTTCAAAACCCTAATTGTCTGCAATCTTTACAACAATCATCAGTGTTGTCTTCTAAGTTCTCTTTAGCCCTTTCAAGTTGATTCATTTATGTCCAGTTCACCTCATCTTTTTCCACATTTCTTCAATATCTTCTGATAGAGTTTCTTCATGTTTGCCCTTGTGTACTTCCTCCATGTCATTTTCTTCAAGTGATCACTATTTTGGCACTCAACTGGAACATCAATTTCATAACCCTAGTCCTCTACAAGACCAAGTTGTTCCCTTTTCCTTTGCTATAAGTTGTCTTCATTCAAGATTGGATAGTATACCTCATCAATACTTTCTGCTGATAAATCTCCCAACATTCCTGCAAAAGTGCTAGACTTTGTCCATTTTCCTCATTTGCAGACTTTGAACTGAGAAGATAATATTCTTTGGAAACTTTTAGGTCCTTCTTGAATAACCATGTCTTAACACTTTATTACATCTGATCCAGATTATAGCAAAGGTAAAGTAATGCCTGAAACATCCAATGATGACCTTAAACAATGTAAAACCCTAATGACGTAGTGGGAGGGTTCTTTGACCTGATTTTGACTGAAATTTGGCTTGAATATTTTCAAGTGAAAACATAGTATTGTTATAGGTTATTATGCCCAAAGGGACATGGGAATGAATTAGCTATAGGAAACCCTAGAGGGAAATTGGAGTTTATGGACAGGGGAAAATAGGCCAATGAGTTTATAGGCATGAAAAAGGATGAAGATGAGAAGCATAAGCCCATAATGAGTCTTTTAGGAGCAACATGGTGACCATGAAATGACAAAATGATAGAATAGTGAAAAAAAAATTATAAGGATAATGAAGGAAGTGAGATTTCAGAAACTCAAGATATTCAAGGAATATTGTTTTCAGAAATCTATAAACAACCTATAGTCATCTAAAGATAGTGAAAAATATTGATGACTAATAGGATCAATTATGTTTTTTATCTGGCCCGTGTTTATGCCAACATGTACTATATAGCTCAGTCCCATGTTTTCTTGACGCACCATTATTCTATGTACTTTGTCATCTCGACGGGCATATGTATGCCTCCCCCGCCTCATTCAGAACAGGTACTCACTCATAAAATAGAGTTGTGACACTTGTAAGTCTCGCCTCCTCAGGGTCTTGTCCTCTCTTGCTTCATTCTGTCTTATATTTCTCTCTCTCTGACTCCCATTTGGTGTCTAGTGATTGTGTTCTTACAACGTACTTCGGTCATACGATTATCTCCTAACGCTCGCACGTTGGGGGGTAATATGTTACACCAATTTTTGGTCATCCAACCTGTTACTATTAGATGTACCAAATTACACCATGTAAGACCAATTTTACCATAGTAAAATTGCTTTCACTATGAGAAATAATTTAATAACCCATAGTTTATTAAATTATTTCTGGTCTAAATAGGAAACCCCATGAGGAATAATTAAATAAATCCTTCTTTGTTTGATTTTCCTCTAGGGATAATTAACTAAACCACTGTTTAGTTAATATTCATGGTCATTTTTAACCCAAAACATGAGAATTAATTGGATAAATCAATATTTATCTTATTATTATGTAGGAATAATTATTTAAATCATTATTTAATAATATTCCTTGTTAAATTTGACTAAATCATTTATAAATAATTGAATAAACCATTATTTATTTAATTATTCCTTAACCTAGTCCTTGAAACAATAAATAAATCATTTATTTATTTATTATTTCTAAATAAAGGGATTTAGCCAATTCTAAATTCCTTTTCCCTCCACCAAAAATATTAAAATATTCCAAGTAATTTGTATCTAGATTTGGTTAATAATATTTTAATTATGCACCAATATCTAGACTAACTCAATATTTTGTTATAAATAGAAGGGTTTTCCATTCATTCACTACCTTTTGTCACATTTTTTATCACCTTTTGATCTATATTTTTGGTCTTACTTTGATCCTCCATCATTGTAATATTTTTTCTTCTTTTTCTTGTGAGCTCCCTCTGGGTTCTATTTTGTCTGGGTTTTCTGCACCGTCAAGAGAGAAAGATCTTGGATATGAAGTGCTGAGGACATACAAGAACACATCCCATTGAGGGGGATTGGTAACATCATTCTATGTTCCCTTCCCATATGCAATAATACAAAAAAATCTTTATAAATTATTGTCTTGTATATTGGATGTATGGGGCAAATATTCTTTATTTTTTCTGTTTAATGTCTTTAATTGCATAGATATGGATTTTTGTAGAATTTATTTTTATCACCTACTACAGATCTAAGGAAATTGACAACCACATTTGATGTTAGGTTTGTTTGTTATGCACAACTAAAGTGAGCTTTTTTCGTATGCTTGCAATTAGAATTCACAATAATAGTTACCTTGACGTGTGTTTGTCGAGGGAGAATCTACGTTGTCTCCTTCTCATTCCTCCATCTCAGCATCATTTGGAACATACATGGTGTTAGTGGGTGGACTATTTGTTTCTGTTGTTTTGGTTGGTTCTTGCGTATCTTTCTTCTGATATTTCTTCTTGCACGACTTAGATATAGGTGTCTTGGGCGAGGCAGAGGAGGTTGCACCAGCATCTGTCACCGCAGTCAACCAAACAGGGGAAAATTCTGTTGTAACCTATGCAATATATTCTTTTGTAACTTGGTATGGCAGGTCATACAAGACTCCTGCCATGTCTACCTTTGCGCGAATGAGAACATTGTGGAATGTTGCCTTAAAGTCTTCTATATGCTTGTACTGATTGTACAAGGTTGGTGAGAAACAAGGTTCAGACTACACCACTAGATAAGGCTTTGTCTCGAATATAACATAAAATATTTTGTTCTCTTTCACCCTCATTGGAATTTTTATTGCCCATAGTGAAGTGTAGTGTGTGGCTTCAAATAATTCTGGCTCAATATCTGTAATATTCCAAAATGGAAATATCAGCAATATAGCTCATAAAATGAAAGCAATGGTAAGTATTTAACACATGAAATCATAAGACCAATATAAAGCCATGTTATTAATCATATATGCAGCAAATAAGTACAAAAAAATGAGGCATCAAACACACAATGTGATCACACAAGCCTCTAATACATAAACACTCTCAAAAGTGAGATGTTGTTGCAACACAAAATGTCGAAGAACTTCTACAGCGTAGTCATATGATGCATAGCTATAGCTATAGATGATAAAATGATAGAAAAATACTAATATAGGCCCCAATGGAATCTAAACATACAAATCCGGGCACTAGATCAGCTTTTCAAGACAACCCAAGAGGGTTTCCAGAAAATGCACACAATGTGCCAATGTAAGCTGCAGCCCTAGGGTTGAAGATCTATTGCAACAATAGAAATGAAAAGATATGGCTAAAGCTGATGTATATATATATATATATATATATTCTCCATTATATCCTCCGGATGAAAGAATGGCTCCTCCACTAAATAAATCTCCTCCCAAAACAACCACTGCAACTGCCCCTGCAACTCCTCCCTAAAATAACGCAGATCTAGGCTAAAACTGCATTGTAGGGGATGAATAATGCTTGTCCTGGTGCCAGATGTGTGAAATAAGTCCCAAGGGGATTCTTTACAAGCCTCCCAATGGATGGAAACCTTCCTCCACTAAAAAAATATCTCTGAAGACACCCGGTCTAATCCTCCACTGCTACACCCTGCAACACAGCACAATAACCTGCAGAAACTGCGATGTTGAAGAAATTTGTAGCTTGGTCTAGAAACCTAAATGTGGAAATGAATTCAATGCTCTTCCAAGAGGCTTCTCAAGGAAAGAGTTCGGATTCCTACTTAGGAACACCCAGTTCTAAACAACACAACAATCTCAACTAAACAGCTAAAGAATGCAAGTAGTCTAAAGAGACCATATACAAAATAATAATCCCAAAACATAACCTCATATGGTTGCCATCCTCTTCCTTAAATACATTATGAGCTTACTTGCCCTTGGCCGTACTCAATTAGGTCATTTCCTCCATGAGATCAATCTCCCTCCAAAACTGCGTTATTCCTCATTTATTATCCACTCCTCCATAACAACGTTGTTGACTTGGTCAAAGTTGACTGAATCAACATGATCCAACCCCTGTTCACAGTTGGAGGTGCTTTATTTAGCTACCTAAAAGGTCTTATTTCACACTCGAAGTGTTTTTATTGCTTCTAAGGAGATATATGGGCCTCCCCACCCACTTATTCACCTACCTAGTGATAAAAAGAACTATAATATTCCATTTAGCTGAAGGCTAAATTTTTGGAATATTACAGTCCTCCCCTCAAAAATGTTGCTTGTCCTCAAGCAACTGTATAGGGAGAGAAAAATTCCTCCCCTCCTCCTCTTATGGCCTCCTCATCAATAGTTCCCACCACCGCTCAAGATAATCTGCAATAAATTTTCCCTCCAATGGCTCCTCCCATGTATGCAAAACCCAATGTTTCACATCATGAAAAGGTGGAAGGTGTAAGTGGAGATCTTGTTGTTGTCCAATGGACTCCTCAAGGTAGGATTGATGAAAAACATGGGGAATCTCATTCTTAATGAGAGACTCGCATACCCATGCTATCATCCAAATGAAATGAGCCATCCTAGGTAGCTCATCAAATAAATCCTCAACCCTAAGTTTATGCAATGTATTGGGGCTGCATGGAGAGATTAGATTTTTCCATCCAAGTTGTTTCTCTCTCCATTTATGGTAATTGTGGGGCTGTTGCTGATCTTGGGCTGAAATTTCATGGCCTCCAAGAATGGCCCAAGTTACCCCACCAAAAAAAACATCCATGAAGTGCCCCCTCCAAGAACTCAAGTTCTCCAAATGGCTCCTCCCACATGAAGACAAGAGATATAGTGTGGAAATCATGTTTTTCCCATTGTTTCTCCTAAAACATGCAACATGTAAATTAGAGAGAACCATGCTCCCAATGGGCACCTTCAACTCTTGTGCCACTCTCCCAACAAATATTCCCATAAGCATAAGAACATCACCAACATATGGAAGCTAAAACCAATGAAAACAAGTTGCCATATGACAACCAGGAGGTGGATCATAGTTCCACATATGGAACCAGCATAGTGCATCCCGTGCCTACCTCAAAAAAAATAATAACAAGTGTCCTTTCAGCCACTTGTTTGCTGCTACAATCATCCTACAAGATAGGATCATGAAGTTAAAATGTGGTGTCAATGGTGCACACCAAGAATCATGTGGCTTCCCCCACAAACCACCCATAGAATAACCAACCTCAATGCTGCAATTGGCCTCAAGTACATCATAATATAACATATAAGAAGGAATAATCCTTCTTAGTACAACATGCTTCTCATATAAAGTAAAGGAGTACAAGTCATAATGCAAAAATGTTCCTTCTCTACTATGTACTTTGGTCATTGAGCTGAAATGGATCAACTGAAGACTCTCCCTCACTCTCAATGTGTAGGGAAGTGGTTGTGATAACCTCTCCATCATCATCCGAGCTATGCATCTCTCCACATGTTGATACACATCCTACTAAATGCCCTCCCAAGTGAAATCCTCCATCAAGAAATGATATGCATCAAAGTGCATGGAAAGAAAGTCCACATGTGCTGCATGTAGCAGCTTATCCTTGAGCTTAGAAGCTCTAGTCAAGAAGACTCTACCATAAGAATAGATGAACTCATCATCCACTATGTATCTATAATCTCCCTCTCAATCATCAAGAATCATGTAAGCACCAAGATCCTTGGAGTACTCAGCAAGAGTTGAGACCTCCAATATGGATCAATCCTCCTAAGAGATAGCGCTGAAGATCTGAAATGTGAAGCTCCCCACATGCTGTTGTCTTCTCCTTTGACATCCCTCATGCCAAATTCATCCTCAAAAATTCTTCCATGCCCATCATGCAGCTGCTCATGCTTAAATAGAAGTGGTGACCTTTGGAATTTGGCCTCCCATGAGAAGCTACCATCCAAAAAGAACCTCCAGATCTTGGCCAATGTAAGCATGAGTGGCCTCCATCTACTCCAATCTATGGATGTTTCCTTCCTCAAAGGAAGCACCCCATGTTTCTCCAAATCCATGGAGCAGCTCCCTTGCACCATGGTGGTGCCATCCTCTATCATTGCAACAACTTCTGTCAGCGTAGAATATCTAGTGAGAGTAGGTACTGCTAAAAATGGGAGAATGTCTCCCTCCTCCTTGAGTCTACCCCAGACTCTCTGCATTGTATCAATTCCTCCCAAGTTCCTTACCCCTCTAGAACCAATGAGTGGTGCAACCCAATGAGAAGCATCTCTCATCTTCTCCTGATCTGGTGGTCTCCCCGGTGGAATGCCTCCATGCAGTGAGATATCAATGTCAAGAGTAGACTGCACATATGAATGGACAACTTTGTCCCTGCCCTCACTGTGAAAATCATTCTGCCTCTTCTGTGTATCAACCCTCTGAAATAGATAGGGTGTGTACTTCTCATCATATGATGCTAGTCATCCTCCCTACCTTCTCCTTTCATCTGCAAGATTTCACAATCATGTTGTTCATTGATTGTACCTTTTCCTCCGCATATGAGATCCTGGGGAACTTCTTGCAATGATACAAGAATTCTTGTTGTTGGAGTATGCACTCCATATTCCTCTACATGATGTGCTAGATATGTTCTAGATATGACAACGTTGTTGCCCCCAGCCTTCTCTTCCTCTTCAATATGAATGGGAAACTTTTCAATAAGAGGATCCTCTTTTGAAAAGAAGATTTACATGCCCTATTTTCTAGGAGTATGAGATACAGTTCTTGCCTCTAGCAAGGTGTTATGTAAGATGTTAACCTCTTCAACAATTTTTTGAAGTGGAGTTGGGTTTATATATTTCTCCAACACATGCAAAGGTTTTATTTTTTCTGGTTTGTTTGGCTCCACCAAAGATGTTTCAAAATGTTTTCTATCAAACCTTTCCACTAATCTCCTAGTGAAATTTGCATAAGAAGAAGTATTTGCATTTTTTAATGAAAAGGACTCAAATATCCACCAAGCATAGGCCTTACCTCCAAAATATAGCACTACAACTTTGATGGCTTCATCTTTAGAAACTTGGTGCTACTGCAAATAGGTTTCTAGCTCCTCCACCCATGCTCTAGCTAAACATTTAGGTGAACCATCAAAAGTAGATAGAAAAAGTCTACCCATATCATGCTGCTTACTCCTCTCCATCTTGATTTTGCAAAACTCTTGGAAGTTGATGTGATCTTCGAACCTCTTGGTTTGATATTCATATTCTTGCATATAATCTCTAAGTGTCTCCATATTTGGAATTTCTTCTTCCTTCCTCTCTCTAGTCAATCTGGGCATAAGATTGCGCTGTGAATCATGGTTTGTGACTGCATTCTCACACTCATCATGTGACAATGTAGAGTTTGCTTTAGATTCAAACTCCCTTGGAGATTCCTTACACATCTCCCTTCTCATCTTCTTGATATCTCCATGAATTCTCTGCATAGTTTGAATAAAAATCTTTGAGAGCCTCTCTTCCTTCCTTCCTCCAAACAATGGAGTCACGTCTATTTTTTCGGTACATATCTTCTTCTTCTTGTTCTCCTAATAGCATAATGGCTGAGATCCACAGTCTGAGCCAAGATTATGCTCTGAGACCACTGTAATATTCCAAAATGGAAATAGCAACAATATAGCTCAAAAAATGAAAGCAACAGAAAGTATTTAACACATTAAATCACAATACCAACATAAAGCCATGTTATGGATCATATATTCAGCAAATAAGTACAAAAAAATGAGGCATCAAACATAGAATGTGATCACACAAGCCTCCAATACATAAACACTCTCAAAAGTGAGATGTTGCTGCAACACAAAATGTTGGAGAACTGCTACAGCGCAGTCATATGATGCATAGCTATAGCTAGATATGATACAATGATAGAAAAATATTTATATAGGCCCCAATGGAATCTAAACATACAGATCTGGGCACCAGATCAACTTTCCAAGACAACCCAAGAGGGTTTTCGGAAAATTCACACAATGTGCCAATGTAATTTGCAGCCCTAGGGCTGAAGATCTGCTACAACAATAGAAATGAGAAGATATGGCTGAAGATAATGTATAAATCTATATATCTTCTACAATATATCCTCTGTATGAAAGAATGGCTCCTCCACTGAAGAAATCTCCTCCCAAAACAACCACTGCAACTACCCCTGCAACTCCTCCCTAAAATAACGTAGATCTGGACTGAAACTGCATTGTAGGGGATGAATATGGCTTGTCCTAGTGAAAAATGTGTGAAATAAATCCAAGGGGCTTCTTTACAGGCCTCCAAATGGACAGAAACCTTCCTCCACTAAAAAACTAGCTCTGAAGACACCCGATCTAATCCTCCACTGTTGCACCCTGCAACACAGCACAATAACCTGCAGAAACTGCGTTGTTGAAGAAAGTTGTAGCTTGGTTTGGAAACCTGAATGTGGAAATGAATGCAATTCTCTTATAAGAGTCCTATCAAGGAAAGAGGTGGGATTCCTGCTCGGGAACACCTAGTGCTAAACAGCACAACAATCTCAACTAAACAGCTGAAGAATGCAAGTACTCTAAACAGACCATATAAAAAATAATAATCCCAAAACATAACCTCATATGGCTTCCATCCTCTTCCTTAAATAGATTATGAGCTTACTTGCCCTTGGCCCCACTCAATTAGGTCATTTACTCCATGAGATCAATCTCCCTCCAAAACTACGTTATTCCTCATTTATTATCCACTCCTCCATAACAGAACTATTGACTTGGTCAAAGTTGACTAAATCAACATGATCCAACCCATGTTCACACTTGGAGGTGGTTTATTTAGTTGCCTAAAATGTCTTCTTTCAAACTTGAAGTGTTTTTATTGCTGTTAAGGAGATATATGGGCCTCCCCACCCACTTATTCACCTACCTAGTGATCAAAAAAACTATAATATTCCATTTAGCTGAAGGCTAAATTTTTGGAATATTACAATATCTGACAACTGACACTGCGTCATTGGCTTCCATCTAATTAGTGTAACCAACAGTAATAGCCAAGTATAGTGAAAAAATTTTCCATTTTCTTGCGCTTCTCCTACATTCTCTAAGAACTCATTGCAGAGATATTTAGCCCAGTTCTACCGAACCCCTTTCGCGCATTGTGTAGCCACTACAATAACTAGTGCCAACAATTCCTTGGCAGGACACTTCCTCATCATTTTGCAAGCTAGGATCAAGGTGCCAAATTTTACTGTGTGGCCATTTATCTCACTAACTACGAACCCCTAGGTATTTCTGTTTACCCCATATTTCTTTTTTACATCCTCTGCAACCTTCTTCTCTTGACCCTTTCCTCTAAAGGCTGCCACAATGTGTCCTCCTTGATAGTGCAATTTAGTAATTCTATGAATGAGTGCTTCTTCGATGGGAATGGATGTTCCCAGCCAGAGGAAATTGTCGTGCACCAAGGCCATCACCTAGTGTATACAGATATCATTAATATAGCTATGACTGAAGTGTGGAATCGCCAAAAGGTTCAATAGCCCCAGCTGTTGAAATCCCAAGGCCCATCTCATTGGCCCAAGTTTAACAACACCTCCCTTGTATGGTACTAGCTCCAAATATTTTGATGGCAAAAGCTCTGAAACTTTGCGCGATCCCCCAAGTCCCAATCTTCCAATGTCAGCACAGGGATCTTTGCGAATATCTCACCCTCAAATTACACATTCTCTGGAAGGAATGGCGATTGATGTGTGACTTGACCTTATCTAGTTCCTTGGTCACCTCAATTGTTGGTTTGCGTGGTTCCATGTACTTGGGAAGCCGCGGGATCAGGTAAAACTCCTCAACAACATCTTCTTCCACTATTTCTGGTTCTTCTGCCATCAGACACTTCTGATGCTCTGCGCAGGAGGGATTTGGCTTTGGATTTGTCCTTAGAGGGGACTTTATGTTCCTCGATGATTATCCCTTTTTCTGCTACGGTGGTTATGGAGTCTCAGCAGCTTGCGATGCTGAGGGAGTAGGTTCTGTGGCAGTCATAGCTCCGGAAATTAAGTGACCTAACCCTCATTTTTGCAACATTTATTCAAATGTTTCAAAAGGCTCAGACATAAAAATTAACAGAGGGCGCAAGAGAAAATACTTCAATATACTCAAGTTACTCAGGAAGCAAGAGGATTGAATGTGGCCTTGCATGCCTTATTTATAGGGATGACGCGACCTAAATGGCCTTATGTCCATTGATGCAGCTTCATAAATGATAAAACAGATCCAAATCTAGCATAATATCTTCCATAAATACAAGTTATCCACTCCTCCAAACAGTAACCAAGCTGTCTTGATTAGATTTACTGATCCAACGACTATTTTCTCAATAGTGTGTGACAGAAACATCTTCCTGATGCAATTTCTGCACTGCAGATACCTACGCTTCCTCGCACTTATTCTCACAAAATAATTTCTACATTTTTTGATAGAATTATTTAGAGTCTTGCACTCTCTTGCAACTATCCAGGGTACTAAGACATTCCTCCGACCATACAATCATTGAGCATGCACAGGGATAGGGTCATCCTTGTAAGGTTTTAAAAGGCTTCCATCCACATATCTAGGAAGTAATTCACTAGTCAAAGTAGAAAAATGAGCCGACTCTTCTTCATTGATTTCCCTGATAATATAAATCTCGAGCCAATACATTTTGAAATTCCTTGTAAATCATGCAAACTTACTGTCATACAACAAAACCAATTCCTCCTTAAAAATATTGTCTGATATGCTAGCCATGCTGAGCCTTTTCGTGTGCTTTCTTTACCTATTGATGAAAACTAGCAATGAATCAATCTTATTTCGGTGCAACCGGCTATGACAGCCTTTCTTCCATAACTTCTTGGTTAGCCATGTTGGTTATCACAATGATGCACATACTAGGAATAATGTATTACATTGACATAACAATCACTTGTCCATAGACCAACCTGAAAGGAGTTTTTCCTGATAGCTTCTTGCATGTGGTATTGTATGCCAATTTGTTGGATTAAGGGATCTTGACTAAGGTTCAAAGTTTTTTTTACAACTACGAAACCCTCCAACTACTGTCCCTTTCGACAATGATTTGCTTCCATAGACTAAAGTCTCACCCAAACTAGTATGGGGGAGTGCTGGAACCAGGTTTTTGTAATCTGAGGGAGCGTATGATGTGAATTTCATCCCTTATTAACATATATAATGGTTACTCCCCTACATAATAACTTCCTTAACCCAATTCATATCTAACACAAAATATCCTTATCTTTAATATAGACTTGTGCAAAAAAGACAATGATCCTTACTCAGGAATTGGAATAACCCTTGTGAAATTATAGAGATATATCCTTAAAATAAATTATAATCAATCATATAATACTTGCGTGAATACAGGAATCTATCATCATATGTGTAACTTCAGATAAATGAACTTTCATTATGTAATATCCCAAAATAGGGATTTTCTACAACAAATGGAATTTCTTAAGATATTCCAAAGTTGGAGCTTCAGAAAATCATGAGAATGGAAATGTAGAGCAGCTCATTAGATGTAAAATAACATCTAACTAGTAGATGTAAGAACCTTAGCAAGAATATGGCATATATCCTCCTTCCCAAGTGGGGAAATGCAGCAATATAGGGCATAAAATAGCTGTCTTTAGAAAATAACGCTATAAAAGTGATAAATAGGACTTGGATCCATTAGAATACATGATGTAAAAATCACATGCAGAATTAGAGGTGAAACAAATCACTCTAGCCAACATAAACAGATCTCCCAAAGTCAATATGCCTCAAATAAGCCCAAACCCCATAGTATATCTTATGCAGAAAGTATTGAAGCAAGGATAGTGTCATTTTTATGAGGGTTTATGCAGAAAATGATAAGAAAAAATAGATATAGAGTTTATAACGCATCAATGGCTGAGAAAATGGAGATTCATCCCTTTTTATACAGAATAAGAGTAACCCGGCAAGGGTTTCTTGAGAGCACAGTGTACAAAAATGCAGATCTGTTTTTATGGATCTGAAAAACATAGTTTTACTGCAACACTAAATATATATGACTGAAATATACAAGTAGAAATAATTAAGTACAGAGCTTTTCGGGAGAAAGGTTGGTTTTTTCTCCAAGGAAATAGCTCACAGGCAAGGGATCAAACCCTGCAACTACTGCTCTGGAAAAAATGACACAGTTTCCCCAATAAAATACACTATAGTGAAAGGGAACTGATTTGGCCACTGGCCAAGATGTCAAATGAGCTCCAGAACCTCCTGTGTAGATCTTGCAAAGAAAGGGGAGCTCCCTCCTGTGAAAGATAAGCTCAAGAGCTGGTGTTGTGAATCTCCCACTGCACACCCAACAACACAGTGTTTCCTGTTGCAAGAATAACGCTATAGTTGTAGGGGGTGCTAGGCCACAAGCCCAGATAGATATGGGATAATGAAGAACATAACTCCTCCAAGTGATCTCTTAATGAAGGAGAAGGAATCCCTAAGTAGGAATGCCTTGTGTTGAACAACACTGCATACTCAACTCAACAGCTGAAGAATGCTCAAGTGTCTAAGAAAACATGAAAATGTAATCCATAAGCTAACCTAAAAAGTCTGCTATCTTCCTCTTTATAAATTTTGTGAGCCTCCTCACCTTGGGTCCCACCTATTAGGGTTTCCAACACCATGTGAATACTTTGCCTCCAAAACTGCGCTGTCTTCTCAAGCAAACCACACCCTCTTAAGCAGTGTTGTTGACTTGGTCAACTTGAATGAATCAACATGATTATTTTCTTATTCACACATGGGAAGTGCAAGATATAGCCACCAAGTTATCCCCTTTTCACATCAAGAGGGATTTTATGTCAATACAAGTTAAATACGGGTCCTTTTCCCATTTATTCATCTTCTAGGTGCAAAAATCAAAATCTAATATTCCTATTAGCTGCATGTTAATTTTAGGAATATTACAGTCCTCCCCTTTCAAAGATTTCTTGTCCTCAAGCAAGTGCAACGATAGATTTAGTTATGTCTCCTCCTCTCCCTGTAGCATCCATGTATGATGATCTCTTCCAAGTAAAGAGATGTTGTCTCAACAATGAATCCTCATAGTGCCTCTCCCAAGCAAACAAATTAGAATTTGGTGGACACCCCAAATGGCTATCATCATGCAGAAATAGTATACTCAAGGATACAACTATGTGCTATCTAGAGGTCCTCTCAAGGCATAGAGAATGAAATGCATGGGAAATCATCATTCCCCAAGTGGAACCTCCACCCCCAAGCTATCATCCATATGAAATTAGTCACCCTCCAGCATGGAAACTCATGAAGAATCTCCTTCACATTTGGCTCCTGAAGTGTAGGTGGGATGGCTAAATGAACATGATAGGCAAGAGGGCCTATCCAAAGCTATCCTCCTCTCCACTTATGATAAGTGTAGAGGGCATGCTGATCTTGGGCTACAACATGATTGCCTTCCAATGGCAAGAAGAAGATTGATTCCCCAAGGACCCTTCCTCCAAAGTCATGAGCCATGCCAACCCAAACCATTCCATACAAGATGAATGGCACATCATCACCATATGGCATCCAAATCAGACAATGGCTGAAGGTTATGTGCAAGTTTGGATGATACACATGGTCTCTCTGGCGGATACAACGCAGTCCTTCCAATTGCTGATTCATAGCATAAAGTGGCAAGTTGTTCTTCAAAGAATTTGCAGCTATGCATGTTAGCTCATCTACTATGGAGTAGTAAACAACAATATATACCAGCTGTGTACAATCAAAGCAATACAACACTTTC